>OU343223.1:227231115-227450822 GCA_910596185.1 Chrysanthemum makinoi | reverse complement strand
CCACCTGTTTTTCAAATGCATTATCTATCCGGTAGGTGGCCTGATTCTTCAAGCCAAAGGGTATCTTTGTATAACAATAGACGCCTTGGCTTGTATGGAAGGCCTTTTGTTCCTCATCTTCTTTAGCCATTTGGATTTGGTGGTACCTGTTAGGTCACTAAGTTTACGACACAAACATCAATAGAAAGAGTAGAGAGGATAAGAGATCGGTTGAACAACTCACACAAACACTATGCGTAGAAAAACTATAGAAAGGTTAGCGTGCACATGTGAAAGAGAATGAATTGAACAACCAACCCTCAAGTTATTACAGGTATTTATAGGAGGGAAGCTAGGGCAACACTCCTAGTTCCCTTCATTTTCCTTATTGGACTAGGCCAAGGCTTATGGGCCTTCTACATAAGCCTAAGGCTAATTACTAACATAAAGGCCATATTAAGCTAACTATTACATATTAATCACTAACACTTGAAATAGATTTAGGAGTGATTCCAACAATCTCCCCCTAAGTGTTGGTGATGAATGAATATGAACGGTGAAGGCGTTGATTTAATAGTAGCTTTGACGCTTCGACATTCTTCTTTCTTGTGAGAAGAATTGCCTTGATTGAACAATCTCCCGTAGAGAAATTGTCTTCTTTGAACGCCGCTTTGATCATCTTAATCTTTGTTCTTTGATCATTGTTATTTGTGATGGTAGTGATAGTATGTTGTTGTTGTTCGCATCAAGTTCGCCAAGTCGCCGCCTTACTGCTCCAAGTTCCACGCCATTCTTCAACATGCTCACACGCTATTTGACGTTGAATTTCAGATCGATGAAGTTCTTTAAGTCTTTAAACTTTGTAGATTCTTTGATTTGACGTAGAATCATTCTGACTTTTGTGTTGCTTTTGAGAGAACTTCCATTAGTGATGATGTTGGCATGAGCATGTGAAGAATCTGCGACGATCGGCTCCATAGCTTCCATAAGAAAAACATAAGAAAGGTTAGTAATAAGCTGATTCCGCGACTTACAAGTTTGAACTTCGAGAGTGTTAACCGCATAGTGTGAAAACACAACTCTAATTCTCACAAAGGCCGCTCTCGAACAACCGAGTCCCACAAGTGAGATAACACGATGTACCGGGTACATCTATGGTTCGATGAGTCACCAGGTAAGCATCACCTCACAACAGACCGCTTGAGACACACCGTAATCCACTGGGAGTTACCGGTGACCTCGCTGTGGTCGTTGATGTTGACCCCCGGCAGAGTTTCCATTCAATCACGAGGATCACTATTATGAACCTCTCATAAATGTTCTCACGCATTGCTAAGATCCGCTGAAGGACTCGATAACGTACATTCAGATGTTCTTATTGTTGAACAACAAGTGATGAAATGTCAAGTGTACCTAAGAGATATTTTGATGAATCTCGTGGCTCTAGACTCAATAGTGTGCTTTGGTTTTCCTGAGCAGAGACTAGGGAGAGGGTCTCCTTCTTCAATACCAGGAATCTCTAAGAGAAAGCCGATAGTTTACGTAGGGTTCCCTGTGAGAATGAAACAAGTTTTTGTTGAGAGAAACTTGAGTGGCTAAGAAGGTTTAGTGCATGCGCCATTGGGTCCATGACGACTTTTAATCTTCAATACCGGAATCATCAAGTGACAACCGGATCATATGAATTGAACCCTGTCCGCCTCTAAGTTGAATAATCTGGAGGGCTATTTCTTTTCACCCTTTTCTTTGCATTTCTTTTAATTCTTCAACTCCTTCTTTCTCCGATTCTCATTTTCTCCTTTTTATGATCAAAACTAAGGACTTCTAATTCTAACTATTGGTAGTGTCCTTGGGTAGATCCTCCGGCCTGCAGATCATAGGACTGTTATTCCTAACCTTAATCTCCTTATAACTCCATTGCCATAAAACCATTTTCAAGAAAATATCTCATAGTGTTTGTGAATGAAACATTTTGTACCACCGGAGAGTTTTATCTTTAGCGTAAATACCCTCCACACGCAGCAAGTGTTAAGACGTAAATCGCACGGTGAGAGAAAGAGCGCGCACTTTTGAATTGATCGACTCAAGATAGACAATCTCTCATGAGACACTACACGCTTGAATAGTTAAAGAGTTACATTGTCGGCTTAGGTGACAACTAGCTCTAATAACTATCTTGAAGGTGTGGACAAACCTCGAAGGTTGTCAAACCCGTCAAAGATCATGTCTACCAAAAGTTTCTCGAATGGTACATTCTACTCGGACAAGTCCTTCATGAGACACGCTTACATCACTAGCTTAACTAGCTTGAAATTATTACCGCCCGGACAAGTCTTTTCGAGTTACTAACAGCTTAAGATCTCACATTGCTGGTTAAGTCTCAGCCTAAAGATTCATTTGCATTTACACAACATATTTCTTATCACATAGTTTTCTCCCTCTCAAAAATGGCATATAAGTGTTATTTTTGAAGAAATGTTGAGAATAAATATGACCATTTTGAGTTTTGTGGGAAGATTACACAAAGAACATTTTGTGAACAAAGTTTTAAGTCAAATACTCCCCTCAACAAGTGATATAAACGGTTGAGGTTTTGAAAATCATAAGGGAAGTACTTGTTCTTTTGAGCAAAACCTTGAAAAGTGAAAGGTTTGATAGGTTTTACTCAAAAGTAAGAAGCTTTCGCTCTTTTATAAGGATTGCAATGGCACCAGGCGCACTAATTTGTCGGGGTCCTAATTTACAAGCGGGTTGTACATTATATGTGTGCACAAGCCATCGTCATAAAAATCACACATCCAAATTATATGAAATAGAAGTAGTTCAAGGGGTACCAAGAATTCCATCAATCTTGCCGAAAATGCTTAACTGGCGCTGATAGCCGCCAGAGCAATCTCGGTCGACCGCCTACAAAGCTCTCCAATGTTCGAATCTGGTCCCGCCGATACAACCTTTCATCAATCATGGTGATGATCCTCTTCACATCCCGCCTCGTCCTTAGAATTCCATCGCTTTTGTGACCCAATTCCTTCATGTATGTCCTTCAACCTATAAGCCAATCCGTCCCTAACCTTCTTCAGTGTGTGATCCCCAAACTTGTGAAGATATCTACACGCCATCAAGAGTTTGCGTTGTAGTTCACTAAGGTAAACCACTCCGAATGGTTGGTTGATGAGAGTGTATTGTGGAAGCTGGTTGATGTCGGGAAGATCTAGCCGAGGTGGAGTAAAGTTGACACTGCGTCGATATGATTCAACCGCAGCGGGAGATCTTCTACACGTTCTTTGATTACTATTCTTCTGATGAAGATAAGCAAGTATTTGATGAATTCACGCTTGCACTTCGATGAGAATTGTCTCATGCGAACTGCACTTTGGCAAGGTACATGTCTTCAATGTCGTTGATAGACAAATTCTCAAAGTCCGTCAGAATGCATAATCCCTTTCGCCTTGTCTTTTGACCACGATATTTTTGAGAAAAGTGTAGTCCCATTTAGACGAAAGATCAACATGTTTGATGGCAACGATATTCTTAGTAATGAACACTTCATGTTGAGACTTCGAACCCTGGCAGCCTTCGTAGTAGATTCGTCGCTCCTACCAATGGTGAATCCCATACAGTGCATCACGGTCATACTCTTCCACATTGTGGGAGAACATGTGGTTAGCTCTTTCCTCGATGGCTATACGCTAGAGTATATGGTCCGGAATGGAAGTATCAGAGATGTAGCATATTTCCTTGAACCATCACCACCATGTAGAAGGAATTCCAAATCTTTGTTGAAGAAATATCGGAATGGAATCCTAGGTCCGATCCGTTGGCCAATTGTTGGTAGAGGTTTAGACCGGCCGGTAAGTAATATGGAGGATTGTCTCGTTGAGTGAAGTCGATGTTTGCTTCTGGGTTGAGCCAATCCATATTGTTAGACATGGCTCGCGCTATATTATCAAGGTGATACTCGACTTCAATAGCACTTTCCGAAGTTGCTCTTTTAGCGCTTGAAATGCTTCATTCTTGATTCGCTTCAACTTCCTGATTTCGATTGCCATCTTTTCACACGGAATTTTTCTTGCAAGAACTTAGCATGCTCCAATGTACGACCTTTTACCGCATCTTGACCCTTCAGTGGGTAGGTGTGGAATCAACAAGCTTCCGCAGAACCGAATTCGCTGTTATCCTCGCCCAGCCATGATAAGACGTCACCATAGGCGCCTTCTTCTTCTTTTCTTTGGCCTAGAGGAGGATTCTCGTTTCTTGGTCGGTGTCAGAGAGGTTGTTGTTGGGCTTAGGGATTTCCTCATCGCCACCACCCGTATACTCAAAGTGATCACCGGTTTCGAAGCCTCCGGGTGGTAACTCCGTAATCCGAGGTTTTCGCTTGAAGAAGCGAGGAGGGATCTTTGTTGATTTGGAGTCCTTTGGGGTGGAGGCATTGAGTGCGTGAATTGAGGATGATTCACTAGACTTCTTCGAGCGTTTGGGCTCGTTATCCTTATCCTTATCTTTGTCTTCATCGTCCTTGGACGCGTTTAGGCCTTTCGGCTTCTTCTCTCGTATGATGACCTGAAGTTGGTATTCCATGCTTCAAACAATTTACCTTCGTAGAAGGCAAACGCTGCGTTAGCGCTTTCGACATTTGAGCTACCACGGTTCACCAATTCATCATCCGAGAAGATTGTGGTTCAAGCTGGATTGATGTTTACATTCATTGAGTTGATTTCATGGTTTGCTTGGCCGATAATGAGATTCGGATAAAGTTGTGCGGTATACATCTCCTTTGTCGCTTAGGAACGACGCCAAGAAGGAACTTGTGAGTGTATCCTTTGATCATCTCGCCCATTCTCGCCTGAAGATCATCTTTCATGAGCTTCTGGACATACTCCCTTTCAACTTTCATCTTGTCTTTCTCATCATGAAGATATTGTATGTCGGCAAGAAAATCTAACTTCTTCTTTGTAATATCTTTCTCTCGACTGCTTGACAGCTTTAACGGTTCGTGACTTTGCATGAGACATCCAAGAGGCGCTTGGCTTCTTCATCGATCCGATGTGGATCCGGTTGATCTTTTGATGGTGGTGGTGAAGAATGAGAAGATGAATCTGATGATGATGAGATATGAGGAGACTCCGGGTCCTTTGGTGGCTCGAAGTTTCCTCCCTTTGGCGTGTTGAGGACTATCTAGAAGAAACTTATCATATTCAATATCTTCTTCATTTCGCACTTAGCTTTTCATCGGCTTTATCTTTCTTGGACTTTTCGCCCGTTCTTCAATGTTGTAATCAATAGAATCTTCCACGCGCTTTTGTTGTTGCTCAAGTGGTGGCACCGTGATCCCTTTATCGGGTTGATTAACCGCATCGGGACCGGTGAAGGTTGAACTCCACCACTCGATCCTCTGGGGCCACCCATTTGATCCTTAGCAAATTCTTTTGCAACGTGTTGGAGTCTAATGAATTTGAACTTCGTACTTAGTGTCTGAGGCTCTTCATCCCATTCTTCTTCTTCTTGTTGCTCAATAACTGAGTCTTTCCTTTTCCTTTATCTCACGGTGGACTGGAGGTTTAGGTACCGTTGGGGTTTCATCTTTAGCGCCGAGTAAATGATCTCTTCATCGATCAGTACCCTCGAGTCCTCGTGCTAGCTTCTTTGCGGTTCAATCTTGGGAATAGGAATAGGAATAGCTTCCTTGAAGGAACTCTCCTTTGCTTCCTGTTTCCTCTTGGGAACTTCCTTTAACTCTCGGTGCTTGCGCAACTTCCTCCACTTCCTCTTCGGTTTTCCTTGTAGGCATACCGTAAGATTTTTCATCAAGAAATCCAACTTTGTTCTCTTACAAAGAACCGATATCTTTTATAAGAGTAGAGTTTTGAGTTCATCGAGAAGGTGATCCGCAACACATCACCTTGTTTCTTGGTAGTTGACTCCTTGAATCGACAGCTTAGGTGGGTTCGCATAACATGTCGAGATTGTCGGTCATTGATTCTTTGGGGATATCGGGGTTATATCCAAGTGCTCTTTGAATCAACAAATAGTATTTCGATATAAGGAATCTTTGAGCCAAGCTTTTTGAGGAATGTCATCATGTCATCCCATATCAGAGCTTCAACTTCGATGTGCTTCATGTTGATTAGAGCCCGGAAGATTTGCGCTCTGAGCTTGATGCTCATAGCCGCTATCACGCACCGTAAACCGATTTTGTGATGATGATATAAAGTGTTCTCCAAGGCTGAGGAATGTTCTTTAGATCCACGCAGAATGCTTATTGATTACTCTTGAAGCTTCGCCATACCCAATATCAATCAAAATTGCGTAACACTCTTCAAGAGGTGCAGCAGAGAATTGGTATGATGTCGAATGAGGAGAACACCTTAAGTCTGCCGGTGTGATGGTGAGTTGTTTGTGGTTGAGAGTTACACAAAGATTCGTCCTTGATCATTTGCATAGTATTCCATAATTGTGAATGTAGATCTCCTAGAACGATGGCGAGTTGGTGAGCATGTTCGATAAGGATGGTTCTTAAGAATATCCACGCAATGAGGCAAGAAGATTCCGGAAAGTGAGGGTTTCAAAGTCGACACGAAGATTATTCTTTCCAATCTTCATCGGATAACCATTAGGGAAAATATCAAGAATGGTGAGAACATTTGGTGCATCCACATTCATTTGAGCTTCCATGTCGTGAATCAAACACATTTAGCCAACAGAACCAACATATCGAAAGACATAATGTTAGTCAACAGAAGGTTTTATTGTTTGCTTAATGAATGAGATATGTCAATGATTGTTACGAGTCCACAGTCACTTGTTTGTTCAAAAGTCCAATGACGTCATGATAAGTTTTGTGAGTTAGTTAACTTTAGGTTTTAAAGTTTATGTTATCACATATTTTCACAACACATTACACATTTAAGCTTATTAGTGACATTATTGGTTTCGTAACGTTATGATTTATTTATTTACAAGTTTGCACGCGTAACAATTCATAATGAATGTTTGATCAAGGCTTAGGCGTAGAAATGGTAGCTTATGCGTAAACAGGAGAAGTACACGCGTAGACGCAAGCTATGCAGGATCTTTACTTACGCGTGAAATATTACGCGTAGGAAAAGGGACCTTAAGCGTAGGGTTTACGCGTGGCGATATAACACCTTGCGTAAGGCTTACTCGTAAGAGTAGACCTTATGCGTAGAGGTCACTGTTTACGCATATCCTTCACAGGATACGCGTAGTCCCTTTGAAGAACCTTACGCGTAAAGGCTACGCGTAAGATTTTTCTTACGCATAACATGCTACGCGTAAGGTAATCCTTATGCGTAGAAGGTTAACCACCTTGATTCTTAGTTTTACGAGTAGCAAACCTGAAATAACATGATCATAACATCAATATTAACATCCTCATTCATTGTATAACAGATTTACTCACAAACACTCAATCAAACAGTTCAGTAAAGAACCTTATGCGTAAACCTAAACCCTAATAGTTCAAAGATTACGCGTAAGAATTTTAACCACAGGAATTACACCAAAGTTTTTCTGGTGGTTTTTAGATGTCATGTTAGTGTAATAACCAAGTATTAACATCCAATTCATGATGAATCAAAAATACCCATTTTACAAGAACATTAAACCCTAATCTCTAATTCTCAATCAATTAGTGTTTCGGTTGTTTAAAACCTGGATATCATCAATTCACCATGATAACAACATCACACAACAATCTTTTTGACCAAAAACATTCACATTTGATAATACCCAAACCCACGCATAAACCCTAGTTTTTCAAATTCAATCAATTCATGTTTCTGGGTGCGTTTTGAGTGTAAGAATGGTATAAATGATGTTAAAGAAACGTTTTGACCCAAATATATTAACCTCAAACACATAAACACGATTAAGTGTTCATACGCTTATGCGTAGAACACTAAAATCACTATATCTCAAGTTTTAACCGTTAGATTAATGAAAGATTCAAAACCATTGTTTAAAAACTTGTTAAGAACACAAAAACACTTACTGATTATTGATCCAAAACACGGATTTGAAGATCGATTATTATGCGTAGATTATGGTTGGTGTGAGTAATAGATGTGATGGATGAGTTAGGTGGAGGAGTTTTATTAAAATAACTTTAAGCTTTTGGCAGTTTTAGTCCCTCCACCTTTTCCATTTTCATCCAAAGCCTTTTAACTTCCATTTTGGTTACCAAACGAAGAAGATTTGAAAATAACTTTGACGACACTCCCCCTCGACTTAAGAAATAATGAAAGGTTATAAATTTTAGTCCGAGGAGTGTCAGTAAACCAGAAATGTGACCACCAATTTAAAGAAACAACCGGGATTAGGTAACATGCAAGTACATTGTTATTTTGAAACAAGTTAAGTATTTATTTTCTCCCCCTCAACACTTGATCCGAAAAATACTGAATTTTGAAAGATTAGAGTGTTGACGGAAGAAATGTACTTGCCATGTATAAAGAAATATAGATAGAAGAATATTTTGTTGTTTTATCTGATTTTATATTTTTATATTTTGTTTTTGGAAAATATTTACAAAAGAGATTTTGGTGTTTGACTGGTTTTAAGAATGTTTTAAGAGTTCATCCAGTTCCTCTTGAGTCAAACACCGCATACCAATCCGGTGGACCAACTCATTAAACCTAGCAGAAGCTAAAGCTTTGGTGAGAAGATCGCCAATTGGTATTCGTACTCCACAAAATATAATTCAACAAGCACTGCCCACGGTCCTTGATGAAGTGATATCGAAGATCGATGTGCTTTGACTTTCGAGTGTTGAACTCGAGTTCACGAGATCGCAATAGCACTCCGATTGTCACATGATACATCGGATCTGTCAAATCGTAACCATAGTCTTTGAGTTGTGTTCTCATCCAAATGACTTGAGCACAACATGCTAACATGGCTACATATTCTCGCTTCGGTTGAGAGGACGATGTACCCCTGCTTCTTCGATTGCCATGACACTAGTTTGTCACCAAGAAATTGTAGAGTTCGAAGTACTTTTCCGTGAATCTAAGCATCCCGCATGGTCGGCGTGATTAGTTCAAAACCGTAATCCTTCGATACCGATCCCCAAATTAATGGTTCCCTTGATGTATCTGAGGATTCTTTTAGCCTCGAGAGAGGGTTTCAGCTTGGTCTCGACCGATACGGAGCAAAGATATACCGGCAAATACAATATCAGTGCTTGCTAGTCGTTAGATACATGAGAGACCCAATGATATTACGGTATTTGGTAGGGTCCACCAATTTTCCATGTAAATCATCGTCTAGCTTCTTGGTATGAGCCATTGGTGTGGCATAAGTATCACAAGTATTCATTCCAATTTGTTCGTAATTTCAAGGGCATATTTGGACTGACTCAAGAAAATACCACGGGGTGATTGATGAACTTGGAGTCCTAGAAAGAACGTAAGTTCACCCATCATTGACATTTCAAAATGTTTCTTTATTAGTTTAGCAAAAGTTTATTGAGTACTTTTTATGTGTTGACCCAAAAATGATGTCATCCACGTAAATTTGAACAATTAAAATATGTTCCCGTGATATTGTATGAAAAGAGTTGGGTCGACCGAACCTTTGGTAAAATTATTGGCAAGGAGGAAAGATGATAGCTTATCATACCATGCCTGAGGAGCTTGTTTGAGACCATACGAGCTTTGTTCGCTTGTAGACATGGTTCGAAGCGGGATCAACGAATCCTTCGGGTCGGCCGACATAAACCGTTTCTTTCATTGACCATTCGAAAAGCGCGCTTTGACATCCATCTAAAGACCGTGATGTTCATATGAGCGCTAACGCCGAAATATCGAATGTTCTCAAGACGAGCAACCGAGCAAATGATTCTTCAAAGTCAATACCCTCTTCCCCGTCGATAACCCTTAGCCACCGACGTGACTTGTTCTCGATGACATTCCCTTCAAAGATCCAATTTGTTCTTCCAAATCCATTTTAGACCAATGACGTAGACCCTCGATGGTCTTTCAACCGTTATACTTCAAGACGCTTGAATTGGTTGAGTTCTTCTTGCATGGATTCAATCCAGCTGTCTTTTGTCATTGCATCTTTAATGTTTTTAGGTTCGATTGCGCGGTGAGTGCATAAATGCAATGTTCACCATCGAGTAAAGACGCTGTCTCGTAACGATCGTTGATTCGGGTTGCCAATAATATTTTCCGAGGATGGTCTTTTGTCCAACGATGTGTAGAGGTTGATGTTGGTATACATTGTGCAGATTTTGAGGATTCAAATGGCTTGTTGAAGATTCGCGAACATCCGGTGTAGTAGTCTCATTAGCAAACGGGTTAAAGAACGCATTTGGATCAAAATCTGCAGGGGGGTACTTCATTAAGAACATCATCAGGCGGTTCATCATTGTTGGAAGTGGTTTGTTCAAGCTGTTGTGTTGGAGTCAAGCGGTGGTGCTTCTTCAACAAAGTGGTTGTTGTAGCAGGTGTATCGTATAGAGTAGTATCGTTGATCGGAAACAACGGATACACGAGCACGCTCATCAATATCGCCACCAATCAGCGAGCAGTGAGCAAAGTCTTTCCATTTGTTGACGAGTAAGCCGGGGCTTTGTTCACCGATGATGGGGTTTGGGGAAGTTTGCGGTTGTGACCGGTTCTAAGCCAGTTATACTCATAAGCCATTTCCGTAAGTTCATCAAAATGAGCATGAATCGTTTCCATAACCTTCTTTGTTTGACGATTCGGCATTCGAAACCTTTAGAATTATCACAATATCCAATAAAGACTCCAATGTCAACTTTGGCTTTGAGCTTTCCAAAGTCATCACGATCATTATTCGGATAGCAAAGAGATCCAAATACATGAAAGTGTTTGAGATTTGGTTTTCTATTGTGGACAAGCTCGAAAGGCGTTTGTTGTGGCGTTTTGTAATCATAGAACGGTTTTGAGTATAGCATGCGTCGATACGCCTCCTTCGCCCACAAGTAACGGGAGTTTAGCATTTATTAACATTGTTCTTGCAGCTTCCACTAACGTTCGGTTTCGTCTTTCAACAACTCCGCTTTGTTCTGGTGTGCGTGCAATAGATGTCCGATGTCAATTCTCACTTTCTCATAAAATTCACGAAGAGTTTTGTTAACAAATTCAGTTCCTTTTTCTGTTCTTATTTGTCCGACTGTTTCGAGTGAACCTGTATTTTCGCAGAAAGGTGATGATCATCTGTGGAGCTTGGTCTTTGCTTCTAAGAAAATAGACCCAAGTCCAGCGTGAATAGTCATCAACAATTACTAAGATGTAGCGTTTTCCATTAATCGTTTGCACGCGCATCGGGCCACATAAATCCATGTGAAGAAGATGAAGCACATCGAGAGTCGGTTCCACCTTTGAAGGAAAATGAGCACGAGTGCTTTTCCCTTGTTCACAAGCTGAGCAAAGGTGATCTTTAGAATACCTGAATCGTGGGAGACCTTCAACTAGTTTGTGTCGAGCAAGATTGGTTATAGTTTGAAAGTTTAAATGTGATAGACGACGGTGCCATAGCCATGATTTTGTTGATGTTGCCTTTGAAAGTAAGCAGATGGGAGATGAAGCAACCATGTCTTGCATAGAGATGGTGTACAGACTTGAATTACGCGAAAGCCGGACATAAGGTCGTTTCCTTGTAAATCACTTAATGAAACAAGATTTCTCCCTGAAAGCAACCTCCAAATCTCCATCACGTAATGACCTCTGAAAACAGTTGTGACCGAGGCCTTCCACATAATAAACCATGCTAATTTCGATGTTCCCATTGATATAGTCTCCGTAGCCCATGATAGTCGCGAAGAGATCATTCCGAATCGACAAAGTGCCAATGAACTTTGCAATAAAGTTTGATAATAGTTTAAGATTGCCTATCATGTGTCGGGAACATCCGCTATCAACAATCCAGAGAATGATCGTATCACCGCATTACAACCGACCGCGACACTAATGTAGATGGAATAGAAGTAGATGTGGAACCCGAAATGTTAGAGGGTTCCGGAAAGCGATTATAGTAGACATACACACATCAATAACTTTAGACATCCATTTAAATCCTAGTGTGTTATATATCCATTTCCGCCATCTCCAACTAGTATTTGCTTTAGTCTTAGTGAATGCACTAGGTGGTACTACATTCCTAGCAGGTGAAACTAGAGCTCTGAGGACAACAATGCATTTCCTAGAATCTAAAGAGGGCGGTTTACCAAGAACAGACTTAGAAAGATTAGTGGGCCTAGAGGTATTCCGAT
Source organism: Chrysanthemum makinoi (assembly GCA_910596185.1). Classification (NCBI taxonomy): domain Eukaryota; kingdom Viridiplantae; phylum Streptophyta; class Magnoliopsida; order Asterales; family Asteraceae; genus Chrysanthemum; species Chrysanthemum makinoi. The sequence goes on along the minus strand of OU343223.1, from coordinate 227,438,581 downwards.
TCTTAGGATTCCTCAAACGAGATGATAGCTTTAGCAACACATTTGTCATGACAATCAGAATTCATACTTTTACGACAAATATCACAAGGTGCATCGGTGATCAATATCAAAAGTACTTAAAGGTTTAGCATTCGTTACATCACTATTTCTATTACATTTGCGGGCCTTAATATTTATAGTGGAAGCAACGTGAGTCTTATTCATAGTCCTAGGGTGTTCTTCTACTTTCAAAGATTCTTTATTGTTCTTTTCTTAGGTCGCAACTTCCTATTCTTCCTTGTATTGCTCCTAGGTTGTGAAGTGCAGACGTTTGGAAAAGATGCAACTATTCCCTGTTTCAGTTAGAAGGAAGCACGTTAGCAACTTGTGATTTGGCAATAGGGATTCTAGGTTCACGATTACTAAGTGTTACTGGTGCTATTCTCTTAATCATGGTAGGCGGAAGTTGTTCATACTTTCCTAACATTTCTCTTAACTTAAAGATAGTGTGCACCAATTCTTGATTTTTAGAACGAAGATTTCCAAAGCAAAATTCATGACTTCTTTAGTGTGTGCAAGATAATGATCAAGTTCGTTGATGCTTCATCACGAGTCTGTTTGAGTAAATCAAATATGACACCATATTCCTTTTAACTTTTGCAAGTTCTTGTTCATATTTTGAGATTTGACACTTAAAAGACACGTTTTGATCATCCAGCTTGCTCAATTTTGGATCGAAGATTTTGCACGCTTAATCTGGGCGATTTTGTTTTGATAAGCAAGTTGTTGATCGTGAATATCTTTTTGACACCAATTAAGACGACTTATTGCATTAGAAAGCTCGCTTTGACAATCGCTCATTTTCAACTTTAAAGACTCGATTTGAAGCACATTATCGTTGTTCTCAACATTTACACATAATCAACAATATCATCGGAGATATAATCAGATGCATATGACAAAGAATTCAATAACACAAAGATTATGGACATCACAGATAACATCTTCCAAGAGTCGATCAACATCTTTTCTCAACATTTTCTTTTTACGCTTAGTGTTTGAAATAGATGTTTCTGCTTTTCTCAAAACGACCTTCATCAACCAAATTCCTTATGAAAGTCCTGTTCCCAAGACAATGCACAATGTTTCAAATTTTTAACATTAGGTAAAAGATTTTTCTGAAAAATGTCTCTTTGTTCTCGCGCCCAGGCATTGATTGAAAATGTTGAACTTTGATTTTCGAATGATATTCTATCTCATGTTGTAAAGTTTTGAGGTCAGCCATGAAAAGGTCAAAATATCTAAGAATTTTGCGATTTTCATGTTTTGAGTTTACTTCACTGATGGAAGGTAAAGGACCATAAGTTTGTGCATAATCTGGTTTGGGATTTACATTAGAAGACTCGTGACGCTTTAATGATAATCCTTGGTGTGTTAGAAGAATCCGTTGGTGTGACGAAAGTGACCGCTTTTGAATAGTTAAAAGGTTTGTTGTAAACAACAGTTTCTAATTTAGATCGACTCTCGCTTTCTTACGCATCTAATTCCTCTTGACGATGATATTCAACAACACTCATAAATGTAATTATCAATTTTATGTTCTTGACCGAAACTTGATTTGGTTTGAATGCTTTGGTTGAAAGCTTAGGTTTGTAATCAGGAAGATTCGGTCCATATCCATTTGGATTGGGTTTTAAAGTAAACTTTTCAATAGTTGTGACCGACTCGCCATGTTTGTAAACAACAGTTTTAAACTCTTTAAGTTTGTTTTGCAAGCCGATGATTTCTTCAAGATGATCATCTATTCGTTTCGTTGAATGCTTTTTGTATGCAGATAACTGTTTTTGACAAGTTAACAACTCAGCCTTAGCTTTTTATTTTCCAAGGTGAGAGCGTTAATTTGATTTTTATGTTCATGTTTCGATTGTTCTATTTCGACAACAAAGCATTCTTCGCTAGATCACATCGTCTCTCTAAATATTTTTCGTTTTGATGAGATTTAGCAAAAGCGGCTTCAAAACCTTTTTCACGGTTTTCTTGAGTTTTGAAAAGTTGAGTTGCTTTTGTAAACATTCAAAATCCTTGGTTAACAAAGGCATTTTACTTTTCAAGTCCTCGATTAATGCCGACATTCTTCCACTATGGATTGTTGGTTTTAAGCAACGATCAACATTTGACGAGGCAAAAGTTCGTGTTCAACGTGAGTCACAACATGATCATTATTTAGATCCTCAAGTATAACCACGGAATCAATTTGATTATCAAGGGAAACCAGAAGGTCATCTTGATCGTCAAATATAACTACGGGGTCTAGTTGAAAATCGTCGAAATGAGATGTGGACGACTCATTTTGAACATTTTGAGCCTTGCCGGATTCATATGTTGGCGGAGATATTAGATCGAGATAAATATGGTTTGTTCGCACCGAGACAAGCCATCGTCATACACTGGGCCGTGGTCACCATGTGTAACTCATGCATATTAGCCATCAACATAACAAATGATTGGCCCGCAAGTCCTCCATATCATCATCAGTCAGACCGCCATAAAACTGCTTTGTCGTGAGAGTTCCACCGCTTCATCCTTAAGAGCCAAAGAAGAGCTTCTTTGTGATAAGCCGCCCCTAGTCGCTTTGGGCATGCATTAGCCAGTGTCCCTTCTCATTGCGCTTGTAGCATCAAGACCATTCAACCCATTCTCGAGCATTTCCTGCTCCACCACTTGAGCTCTTGTTATTCCCCCATAGCATTAAACCCTTGACCACCATCCATCGGCGACCATAACCACGATTCTCAACTTCAACTCGTCCATTGTTCACACCATTCCTTGTGTTAGATGAGGAACGAATACGATTGTTGGATTTGTTGGTATAACGGCCAAAAGCATTAGCAATCATAACAAATCCTTGTTGCAATGCTTCGAACGGATCAGATTCCTCATTAGCTTGACTGTAAAGTTCCTGATCATTGTTGTTGTTGTAAGGAACCAATTGAGTTTTTGAGTTTGCCGTGATTGATCATGTGGTGTGATTGTGGCGTTGGTTGAGTTCTGGTTGAGGAAGATAACTGTTTTGAGCATACAAGGCAAGTTGTTGATTTTCCGGATGTGAAGGTGAAGTAATTTGAGCACGGAGAATCCTTTCCTTATCAACTTCCTTTTCATGAGGCTTCAAGTAATCGTACAACAATCCGTATGTAGAATGATGCATGTTCTTCGCTTGACGGAGAAAAATGACATACTTCTCCCATTCAGAACCAAGACTACTCTGGAACTTAGTATTAATCGCAATTCTAGGCATGAATGATGTTGTGTTTATCCAAATCATTTATGATGTCTGAGAATCGATGATGATAAGACTCTAATGTCTCTCCAGTGTTCAATCATGAAGTGTTCATAAGCCAAGTAAATTTTGGATTCCATATCCTCTTGATTGAGTGCAGATCCTTCCATAAGAAGATGAATATGTTCCCACATCGCCTTTGCAGTCTTTTGAGCATCAACACTTCCAAGAATTGGGTTTGGTAATCCTAAAAGGATATATTGCATTGCAAGCTCATCAGCTTCTTAGTGTAGAAGTTCTTCGCATTCAGTGTCCTGCAACAGCAATGTTTGATTGTTCATCTCTTGGTGGATTAGTATTTGGATCTCTGGGTATAATGACAGTAGGCATCCTGAAATGGACCTTCCAAGATAACCTTCTTTAAGAACTTTCCATGTGGCTTCTTCAGATCACAAAACCTAAAGAACCTAATCACCCATTGATCGTAGTTTCCTGGAGTGAGCATTGGAGGTCTATCAAGTGATCCAGCCTCATGAATTGATTGTTGGCTGCTAAAAGCTTCACACATCTTTTCAAACCAAGTGAGTTCCTTCATAGTGTTCCTTGATGGATGTTGATTGAAATCTTTAGTGTAGGGTTGAACTTGAAGACTTGGTGGTGGTTGAACCATTTGAGGTTGTGGAATTGCTGCAAGTTGTGGAGTATGTTGTTGATTAAATTGTTGTTGATATTTTGCTTGTTGTTGATTCCATTGTTGATGTTGTGGACTTAGTTGTTGTTGTCGTTGAGTATAAGTGTAAGGGAAATAGTTAGAGTATGGTGGTTGTGACATGTTGAAAACTTGTGTTGTTAAATGGATCTTTGTAGTCGAATGAACCTTTGTTGATGAAGTATCCTTAGGCGTAGAAATCACAATAAACCAAGTAGCACTTATGCGTAAAAACATCAAAGTTACGCGTAACAGCAAGAGTTACGCGTAGGTTTAGCTTACGCGTAAGTAAGGTGAAAACACTAAAGTTATGCGTAAAACAAGAAGTTAGGTGTAGAAAACTTAGGCGTAAGATTACCTTATGCGTAAGACAGAGCTTAGGCGTAATATAAATCGTAGGCGTAAAAATTTCTACGCGTAAGCTTATGCTTATGCATAATTTTAGTGTTTTTTGCCCAAATGATCTTTTACACTATCACAGTGCAAAAGATATCCAAAGTCGACGTATTCTCAGGCTTATCCAAGCAAGAAAACACGGAGTAAACCACGAAAACTGAAGATCAAACCAAGGACATGTTACGCGTAAGTTTAGGGTTTCACTTACGCGTAAGATTTAGCTAAAAATGATTTCTTCCAACCGATGTTTCCAAACCAGATTTTAGTGATGAAATAGCTTCAATATCACCAAAATAACACAAAAGTGTGAAACTTGATGAACCAAAGCTTAAAAACCACGTTATGCGTAGGAATAAACCCACGTACAAAATCAAGCAAGAAAACGATGATCCACGCGTAAAGGTTGAAACTTTTTGCCAAAAACCGTTATTTTAACACCTTAACACGTTTAAAGTACAAGAATCTTGGATTAAAAAGTGTAAAAAATGAGTTTTTAAGCGAACCAAAATATCATGTGTTGTTACGCGTAAGACTGAAACTCACATAAGCAACAAACACGATTCACCCAACTATTTGGCGATTGATACCAGTGTTAGGTCACTAAGTTTACAACACAAGCATCAATAGAAAGAGTAGAGAGGATAAGAGATCGTTTGAACAACTCACACAAACACTATGCGTAGAAAACTATAGAAAGGTTAGGCGTAGCACATGTGAAAGAGAATGAATTGAACAACCAACCCTCAAGTGAGGGTTATTACAAGGTATTTATAGGAGGGAAGCTAGGGCAACACTCCTAGTTCCCTTCCTTTTCCTTATTGGACTAGGCCTAGGCTTATGGGTCTTCTACATAAGCCTAAGGCTAATTACTAACATAAAGGCCATATTAAGCTAACTATTACATATTAATCACTAACACTTGAAATAGATTTAGGAGTGATTCCAACAGTACCCTTTGTATGCGTCTAAGAAACATTTAAGTGGGTATCCGCACAAAGATTCTACCTTCCAATCTATCTCTGGTAGTGGGTAGCAGTCTTGTGGACATGCTTTGTTGAGATCCGTGAAGTCCACGCACATCCTCCAACTACCATCGCTCTTCTTGACCATCACTTGGTTGGAAAGCCAGTCATGGTAATAGACTTCTCGCATGATACCTGCATCCACAAGTTTGTGTACTTCCTCCAGAATGGATTTTGCGCGCTCTAGAGCCTGGCCGCACTTCTTCTGTCATATTGGGGAGTATCCTTGTCGGATTCTCAACTTGTGTTCTATAATCGAGCGTGGTACACCAGTCATGTGCTTTGGTTCCCATGCAAAGATATCCAGATTCTTTTGCAAGAGTGCGCACATGGCCGCCCTGCCTTTATCAGACAGCGATCCCCCGATCAATACTTCTTGCTCTGATTAATCAGGGTGAATTGCAACCCTCAGGTTTGATACTTTAGTTGCGCGTTGTTCTGGGATGTGTGTCGTCTCATATGTAATCGTGTTACATTCTCCAGGTGGTACAGTGGTATTGTAGAGAGTAACAATGCCTCCTTCCACCGGGAACTTGAGCATCCCACGTGCTGTAGACGGTACCGAGCGTATGGCTGATATCCCTGGCCTTCCAATAATGCCATTGTATGGCGAAGGGGATCTAATCACCATAAAGTTCATCCAGGCTGTCGTGGAGTGTTCCTTATTACCAACATTGACGAGTAGGCGTATTTGCCCCATGGGCCATATCTTTTCTCCCATAACATGGTCGGGCTTAACTGACTTCGTATCTGAGGTCGCAGTCGCTTGAAACAATGTTCATACATTATATCTGCGGATGCTCCTCCATCAACATATATGCGATGGATATCGTTACCCTCTGCATTAATTTCGATGGTAAGAGGTTCTACCCCTGCGTTGTCCGCAGCCAAGGTGGGGAAAGAAATTTCGCTTCCACAGGAAAACTTTTGGCTGACCTTCTGCCTAGTCTTTCGCTGCCATGATTGTATCATATAAATGGTATCAACCTTATCTTTGGGTGCTTCTTTCTTATTCCCAGTCTTTTGCTTATCTTTCCCATCCTTGATGGTCTTAACTAAATGGTCCAATCTGCCTTCTTTTACTAGCTTATCAATTAGTTGGCGCAATTGGACACACTCATTGGTGGTGTGGCCCTTCTGTCCATGATAGTCGCAGTATCCGTTCCCCACGCGCCGCTCTTTTGGGGTGCACATTGGTGGGGTTTTCGGGAAGTTCGCGCCTTCGGTTGCGAATATCTCCTTTGGAGTCTTGGTTAGCGGGGTATACTTGTCATTCTCTCGTCCGCTCCCCTGACCGCGGTAGTTCTTGTTGTGGTTGCTACTCTGGTCAATGGATTGTCTCCTAGGATGTTCTTGTGACCTATAGTTTGAGTAGCCTTTCTTGCTGTCTGCCGCAGCAGCTTCTCCTTGGATAAAGGACCTCGTGTGTTTCATAAGTTCATCAAAGGTTTAGGGGACCTTGTCGTTCAACCTTTTGATGAGTTCTGGGTTATTGATTCCGTTCATGAACCCTGAGATCTTTAGTATTTCGGGGCATGCCTTGATATGTATGCATTCATCTTTGTAGCGTTCCACATAAGCGCTTGTAGATTCCCCCTGGCGCTGTTTTACCCTGGCAAGTTCGACAAGGTTTTTGGCGCACTTCTTCCTTTGAGTAAAGTTCAGGCGAAACGCCTTCCGCAACTCTTCAAAACCACCAATGCTTCTGCGTGGGAGCTTACTGAACTAGTTTAGCGCATTTCCCACTAATGTGGAATTGAACATGTGGCACCACACAGGTTGTGGCCAATTTTCGATGGTAGCAGTTGACTCGAAAATTTTTAGGTGATCATCCGGATCACCTGTTCCATCATAGGTTTTCACATTGGCGGGCATGCGCCTTCACTTATCTTCTGAAAAATCGCTGATGCGCCGAGTGAACGCATCCACCTTTTGGCGGTGTCAGGGAAGAGATATATCTTCATCCTCCTGGTCGCGATATCTTCTCCTGGACTTCCAGTGTCCTGTTTCTATGTCCTCGTTGTCCGAGGAGTCACTGGAGGACGAGCTTCCCCTCTTTCGGCGCTTGCGCCGACTGTCCTCAGAATCCGAGCTCGAAGAGCTTTCACTGGGGAGTGTCGTCCAAGTCTGTCATGGACCCTGTGGCTACCAAGCCTAGCGTGGGCATTGGTACGCCGTCCATCATCTTCGTGTTCTCCCAAATACTGTAGGTCACCGCTTCATCGTTCACAACTCTCCTCCCGATCCGGTAAACACGGGGGCGGCGGCTGTCTTCTCGCGCCTCTCCTCGGTGACGCGATGGGAATGTCTCATACTCTGGTCGAATTGAGTCGGGCTTGCAGGCTCCGACTCGACCTCTTTTTCGCTTCCTCTTGCATGAGGGCCGCCAAGGTTTCGTAGTTTTGAGACACGAAGTCACTTGGCGCTAGTTCAGACGCGACTCCTTCTAGCGCGAGGGTATCTGTTTCTACCTCTGGACCCTGTTTCGGCCAGCGCACTGGCGGGTTTGTAAGGTCCGTTTCTGGCACCGATTGGAGGGGAGTGGTAAAAAGGGTGCGCTGTGGATCTTCTGCGCTGGTGGTTGTCGTAGTGGCATGGGTTGTCCCGTGCGTGGTTCCACTGTCGTGAAGACGGACGACCCTTGGTTTCGGTCGCTGGTTGTTCCAGAGGCCTGCTTAGAGGCTGATTCGCTTTGCTGCTTCTTCCCTTGTGGGTCACTATGCGATCGCTGGCTTAGGTTTCCGTGCTTTGTCATTCTTGTTTTTAGTGATTGGTCCCACGGATGGTGCCACTTGTTGATACAAAAGTTGGGCGTTCCTTATTTGGACCCCGGTTCTCGTATCAATTAGACCTTGATGCTTGAGACCTGCGCACTAAGAAAACAGAAAACATCGTTAGGCTTATCGTGGGATTGTCTCGCACGATTATCCTCCGGCGTGATAGTAAGTAATCGGTTTTTAGGGTTTAGTGGAGAGTTAGGTTTTGTGATCGTACCTTTAATGAGGGCCGAGATGCTCTTTATATACATACGAAATCCTTGTTGGTTTCGTGTTCCACAACTTTCGGCGTATCCCGCCTAAGTCGGTTGGTTGATACATATCCCATAAATAAGAGATATCCGATATCAAGACCATAAATAACTTCGGGTTTGGGCCTTCGTGAGCCCAAACCGTTACCGTGTTAGCCCACTCGTACTGGGCTCGAGTGTTAGTAACGTCCATTGGTCGGGTTCATGACCCGAATGAGGAATATACGTCATCAGTTATTAAACTGTTTTGTAGTGTGAATATTGTATTGTTAAATTGCATTCATGTTGGGGACGATCTTTAAAGTGGTTCTTTATTTTTACATGAACTTATATTCGAATAACTTCATCAATCTTAGAACGTTACTTTCATAGTGTCTTTATATCTAAAAACAGTATAATATGTACAAAACTTTCAGAAATCAAATAAAACTATAAAAGGATTACATATACATACAAAAAATAAAGAATTGAATTATCTGTCTCTCACGTACAATGGAGTAACAATTGCTTACTTTTAACGTACTTTTTTAGCTTTCGATCTTTCAAATTGTTATATGCTTTTAAGCTGTTTTATAAGAATGTCAATGTTAATTAGTTAGGATCAAATATGTTAGCAGCATTTAGCTAGGCCTGAGTTCAATTCCCTCAATGATGAGTCCTCCCTTTAGTTGATGACCCTTAACTTCCATCAAACTCATTTTTACTTCTTCACTATTTTCTCCAACAAAGAATTCTCCAAGTTCAACTTTCATCCATCCATCTTCTCTTTTGCTCGGACGTCGCCCTTCTCCGCCCACAACCCGTTTCTCCATCATTTGTGTCCGGTTTGTGAAAAACAATGATCCAAAGTGTTTCTTTTTTTCATCTAGAGGGCACAAATACGCAGTGTTGGTAGCGGAGCATTCACCCTTTGATACTGATATCTCAGATGGAATAGAATCCAACCCGAATGCATGATCAGAAACTTTGATTATGAGATAAGCACCGTATGTCGTGTTAAGAGATAAATCTTCGGTATTTATTCTTCCTTCAATTTCTATGTTGGATATTGTTTTAAGCTCGATCACCTCTTGAAATCTGTACATTATAAAGTAAATGACTTGGTAAATATTTCTCCGTAGTATAGCAAAAGTAACACTATTATGTTCGACTATGAAAAAGAAAAAACTCACTATTGACTTTTATGAGTCAATTGTATTTTGGTAATTAACTAACAATTAGGTAACAAGTAACAAACCTTGAAGTAGAATTGGTAGTCCATGTCCAATGGTTTGGCTCATTGCTTAAAGAGATAGTAAGTGCTCTTGCGGATAAAACACAACACTTTTTCCCACTAACTTTGTTTAGTGAAAAGCTCTGCATAAAAAAATAAAGGATTAATACTTTAATCAAAGAAACAAAAAGGAACTTTAGTTCTTCAAAAACAAAAGAAGATATAAAAGTGATTTTGAAACATACCCGAATTCCATCATCTATGAGAATGGAATCACAAAGCTGGAAATACAAATCTTTCCTTGAAGAAAATTGGAGCTGAGTGTGTGATCTTGAAAGAATACGAGGGAGATCGGACGGCAAGAATCGACTCCAGACATTGTCAGATTCAGCAGCCGATCTCAAAGAAGCGGATGCATGCATTATTCTGCATGCATCCGGTGGTGATGTAAGAGATACAATAGTTGAAACGCAATCTTCTGGCAACATGTTAAAGGTGGTGGCCATGTGATCGATATTTCAAGGTTTCTTTGACGACTTGTGTGTTTGATGAATTAATAGAGCATGTGATGAATTGTGGTATGTTGTGTTTGTAAATTTTGGTTATATAGCAAGGAAGATCATGTTGGTTTAGTGGTTGGAGTACGTTGTTTCTAGGAAACTAGGTTCGTGTTTGACTGAAATGTGATATTTAATTTAAGCAACTTGTGTGCTAGGAGTTAAAGAGCGCTGTATTTGTTAGAGTTGAATGAAATTCATTTGATTATGTGGGTCATAATACATGTCCGCGGAACATTCCTTTTATAGTTTTATCATAAAGGAAAAGTCACCAAGTAGGCAAGAATATGAAAGGGAGGATTAAAAAATGTTATCTCAAGGACCTCTTATTTGTGATATCTTATATTATTATGGCAAATCAAATAAACATGTGATGGAATGTAAATTTACTATAACTAAAGTTAATTAACGTTCTTACTGGAAATCCAGATTTGATTAATGTGTCATGTGGTTTAGGCACTTTATTTCATTCTTCTCTAGAAATACAAGGAGAGAGAAAATAGGATACATTTTTAATGGGCAATGGACTTCAATAAGGTCATACCACCAATTTATCATATACAATATTTTTTTTTTTTTTCTGAAATATTATTATTGCTTGAACTATTAAAGGTTTTGTTGCTTGACAAGAAAAAATCGGATGTGTTACTCTATTTTCTGATTTTTGCATTATTTTAGATACGAGGTTCGAGGGGTATCTCACCCAAGTAATCTTTCGTGACGTGACAGCTACATCCCAGACTCCTCAGAGCACCCCTCAATAAGCATAGCAAAACTTAATGATTCAAATGGATTAAACAAGAGGAGGTGGCTGTGTCCGTTATAACTTATAAGAGAAAAAACCCTTATCTAAAGTCCAATTGTAGTTCAAACAATATGTGAAAGAGTATTTGGTTATTTATGGAGAGTACAATGTTTCCCACTTTCCATATACTTAAACAAGGATCGCTTCGGATCCGCCGCGTTGCGGAGGGGTATTTTGTATTTTCAAGTATATGGTTTTTGTGTGATATTTGTAAAGAGAACGGACCAATTGTTTTAGAAAAGTTAACTGCACATGTAACATAGCACGCACTTTTTTAATTTTCAACCTATATTATTATAACTGTGCAGCGTTATAATGCTGCAGATGTTTTTTGCCATAGACGTGCTGAATTTGCAAAATATGATTCCTATAATCTAGCATTGTTTGGATTCCTGTAAGTGCAGAAAGGCGAATTGTCTAAGATGTGTTTTCAACCTTATGACAAAGTGATTTACATCCTACCAGCTGCTACATATTAGACAACAACATTGTCGGATGCATACTATGACATGTAATATAATATTTTATACGGAAAAAAAAAGTCAAACAAAACTCATCCAGGCCGCAACATATTAGTTGCCATTGCAGAAAACATCTTAACTCGTAACTATCAAAACCATTTTGGGCAAAATCCTAATTCCAACTTTAACATCTCAGAATGATCCCTACTCAAATTGGCAAGCAGTCCTTATATATGCTATGTTGGCTGCAATTAGGAATACATAGTCTCGCTTACTGTGAAATAACGTAGGCGACCGGTCGTTACACCTCCTAAACGGTTTTTTGTCTTTTGGGAGCCTGGTAAACGCACATACATTCTGATGCCTCTGTAGAAAAAAAAAGAACATCAGCGTAATGTTTAATAATATCATACTTGTGTACCCAAAAGATACATCGAGTACAGACAGTGGCCACACTACAATACCATGACACAAAGATTTGTAAGCGACAGTTACACTTCAAGTTCGCTATAAATCTATATGCCACAAAGTAATATATATGTACCTGCTGTTGAAATGGCCGTATGTCATTGTCATTTTGCACACGTGAGTCATTAAAATATTTAGCCTTCAGCCTATGCGATTTAGCAACCTCGTTGTCCTTGTTACCAATCAACCATTTCTCATAGTGTAAACCCCCACCTGGCTTTAGTCATGAAGACACCTTTAGACACAATGAGTCCTTGTTACCAATCAACCATTTAACTGGTTTAAAATAAATGGAGTACGTACTTTGGAAAAGTGTCGATTTCCATATCGGTGGTCCCAATTTTTTTTGTGCTGCCGCATACACACCTGAACAAAACAGCCTATTTTATTAGCAGATTAGCAGTTTGTAGTGTTTCGATCATCCAAACAACTTCTAATCTTCTTAGGTGGGTTAGCACATTCTTATTTCAGGGGTTTTTGTTCAAGCTAATTTTCTCGGCTTAAGACGGAACCAAACTTTAGAAAAGCTAACAGAATCAATTATCAATTACCTATGTGGGAACCAATTCTTTTAGTATCAAAAAACACCCCAATGACATAACATTTTGTTTAAATGCTAAAAAAACCAAATTTACTTGTACCAATATTCAACTATTATGACCATTAAGGTGGATGGAAGACTATTATACTACTGAAAATGAAGGTTATAAAATCTTTGCCAATGTCAATATTAGAACTGTATCAAAATCGTGACCGCGTACAAAATTGACGAAAGGGTTGTTAACAACTTCATAGGAACGAAATAAACCGAAAATAACTACCAATAATGCCAACGATTACCTATTAAAATAGCTCTTGTCGTAACCAAAATCCACCCATACATACATAAATGCGTAAAAATCTATAATACAAAAAAAGTGAATACCTTTTTAATGAAAGAAGAAAGCTTTCTCGAAGAAGTCGTTGAATACGCTGTCATAGGCTAAGGAAACACCCTGCACGTTGTCACAACCACCCCGCACCTAATTACAACATCAAATGACCCATTAAGAGCATATGTATCTGATGCATCTCCCCAGAATGACCCATTTTAGCCCTCATTTGAGCCCTCGAACACGTCCGAGTCAGCCATGTTTCATCATCCCAACATACGCATTTCAGTCACCAAAGCTCTAACGTTGGCTAAAAAGGACATCTGAGACATGTAAATACAGTTGTTAAACTCACAGAATTAGTGTTAAAATAAGAAACACGTAAATACAGTTGTTGAGTTCCAGATTCTGTTTGCCACATAGTAGCTGAAATCAATTCTCTATGACCAAGAAAAACGTAATAATCAAATCATCAGTGTCTCTGTTCATGTGACTGACTCCCAAAAAACTTATAAATCGGTCTATAACATGGTACAAAAGTAGCGCTACTCCATTTTCAACAATAAAAATAACGTCATTTTTTCGCAAAAAAAAAATATACTACATTTCTGTTGGAAACAAAAAAAGAACCACCCCCGATGGGACCCGAATCCACAATCTCCTGATTAGAAGTCAGGTGCCTCATCCATTAGGCAACAGGTGATTTTTCCACTTAAATAAATCTGGTAACTACATTTTATTGTAAAAAGTAAACTAACATCGTGAGAGGGCCACAATCATCCATGTTCATTACATTAGTAGTCAGTTGAGTCCCACTGCCGAAAGTCAGCATGTTTATACAGATATTTGAATTACAGTATAGGTGCCAATGTATAACAAAATTTTCTAATTAAAATGAATGCACAAAATGAAAGCATATAACATGCTCTATATATATTACCTGTAGAAAAGGAATATGTAAGAAGCATTTAACATGATTTGATCTTGAAAGTCAGCGACAAATACGCGTCAGCAATTTCTTTCATCTTGCCAACGCGTCAGCAAGTCGCGAATTGATGACTACTTTGATTCTTAAATAAACAACATAATGATAAGATTTCCAGGGAACACAAATCGTACTTGTATCTGCTATGTATGTTCTCTAATATCATCAGCCGCACGTTCTTAAAGTCGCGATACACGAATTTTTCCACCACTGCTCCATTCTTTTGAAATAAAAAATTGGTGTCACATTCATTGAGAAATCCACAGAAACACTCTGCACAGTTTGATCGTACAGATTTCTGCTCTGTTTAAGTTCCTGTAGACCCATTTAACATATAGAGATATTGTTATATGCTTTCATATTTGATTAGTTGAAAGGGAAGCCTTAATTACATAAACTCTATTTCGATTGTTTATTCAAATACTCAACGACCTTATTTCTGGAAGCAGTCATTTAATGATAATGAAATTAAAACTTGGAAGTTCTCACCTGGTTGACTTAACTGATGTTGATTTCCTACCATCCTTTTTTTTCTTCTCAGATGGTGCTACCGGAACCTGAAAGTCTTCTCAATAACTTCATATTCGGTCGAAATTTCAGTGATTGTGGCTTTCTCTTAGTTGTAGCTCCTTTTGCCGGTGCATGTTCAAGTAACAAAAGTTAGTCACAAACTTGACATGCCAAGACTGAACGGTTATTATGCGTAAATCATTTTAATAATGGTCTTACCCTCTAGTACCTTTACGAAAGCAAAGCCGCTACCTTTCTATGTCTTGTAAGATCAATAGCATGCAGAATGTTGGCACGCTTTTTCCGACCAAATGGTATGTATTTACTTATCTGCACAACACATCTAATGAAGTTATGGTAAACCTCTATATAATAATATCCGTATACATCGACATAAACATATTCAAGAGATGTGTTATCCGAATATAGTATGAATCGTCCAAGAACATCCGATATGTAACAGTTGAGCATATAAGTTACGGTGTAAATCATCATCAGACCATCAATCACTTTATACTTTTATTGGGTTACCAAATTATACCAAAGTATACAATTACCTGGTGGCTCTAGCCGGCAAGATGATAGCTGCTGCTCGATACCAATGATGAGCTTGAGGGGGTTGATTTAACTTGACAGTTAAGAGCGTCGATCTTCTGAAGCAGTTCTTTTAGATACTGAATGGCATGTCCAAAATTTGAAGCTACATCCGACTGCAAAATCAAAACGTTTATGATGGTCACAAAGGTTTTTCTTAACACAAAGATTAGCATAATCACATTATAATTCAGCTCGAAATACTTCACTTGCCTGATGAAATAACCTCACTGAGTTGGTGGGCGTATACTCTTTAAATATTACTACGGGTACGATTACGTATCTGTAAAATTACAATGTAACCTAATAAGATCTATTTTAGTTTCGTGTACCTGCATTCTTTCCTTCATTCTTGATTTAGTTTCAACCATGTTGTTTGCCATTAGCTTTTTGCCCATCTAGTGATGACATAGAAACCTGAATAAATATCATATAGTACCATTTGTAAGCGACACATTGATTCTAAGCTCAACGCTGCTGCAACCGCGGGGTTTGCAGATGGCCGATATATAAAAAGTATAAACTAAGTTTCCTATGTTCTTAATTTGATACACGAATTATACCTTTGCAAGTGAAGTGGTAGTCATCATTCCTGAATGGGTTGAAGTGGATTACACTGGATTATCTTTTATTACGTATATTGGGTTTCTAAATGGTATAATTGAAAACGATGAATATGATTACAGGATATATGCATTTACCAAATTAAAAAGAAAATCAAATCCAAAGAAGGCAAGAAGTGAAAACCTTACGGAGCAAGGTCCTGTGGCGGGAAAGTCCAACGTCCTAGCAGGACCACCCATCTCAGCGACTACAATTTTATCAATCGTATGGATTAATGTACTCGTGAGCTCCCTCGTCTCAGCAGCCTGGCATTCCAATGATATAGTATACACTCGTTAATCAAACACGGTATTCTGATTATTTTGTTTCAGTCAACTAATGCACACTTTCAAATACCACGTATTTGAGAATATAACAGATTCAGGGGTTGTAAAATTTTTTTAATTTTTCAGAGACAGTATCAGGTTTCGAATTATGTATGTCTAATTGCTTATTTATAAAAGTTTACTTCAGTCGCAAATATACAGATAAGTGAAAGATACCCCTATTCGGCCAATATAGTACGCAAGTTGTCCATTGGCTATAACACCAACCATGAGACCCAAATTCGATAAAGAGCCAACCACGAAAACCGAAACACAAACGCATCAAATCTGTCAGAAATACTTAAAGGTAAGCAATAAGCAACATCAACCAATAAGCAAAGAAAAAGGCACATAATCTTTTACAGTGGTTTTTAAGTTTGTAGATGTGTCAACTTACCCGTTGTTGATGATGGTAACCAAATCATTCGTTTGAAATAAATAAATATTGACGCTGTGACTGAATTAAAGCTGCAAAAAATAAGTAACTGTCTAAATAATCAAAAACCTAAATCATGATTTAAAAAAAATCCCAAAATCAAAAATATTTAATCACAATAAGCTAGTAAAAACTTTAAAAAAAAAGACACGAAACAAAACTAACAGAGCACAAAAACAAAGAGCATACGAATCTAAAGCGCGCTGCCCTCCTAGGCGCGCAACACTAAGTAATCCAAGCCAGCCCACATTACTGACTAACGGTGGATAATCAAATTTCTTAGACGTACTAAATACAACTCCATGAATGAGCAAAATGAAAGTATCCCAAACATGACCAGCAAGCAAATGATCATCCACATCCATAAAATCTCCAAAGTGATCTCCTTCATCAACCACAGAATTCGCTAAAGAACGACCAACAGCCAAATCATTTGAATGAGACCTAACTGAGGAATCGCCAAGTACAGCAAGACTACCAGTAACTGATTCATCCTCCTGCAAGTTACAACGGCTACTATTCCTACGCACAGGCTTACTCTTAATTTTCATGTTCCACAACCCACCTTAAGGCAGAAACACATCAATTTCCTAGACACTTTCCACAGGCCAGCTTAAGACCTTAACAACACACACAAACCTTAAACTATGTCACCATTCAAGAATTACCACCTTCTTAATCACTACTAATATCCTAAACCGCAAACTCTAAGACAAAATTTCCAATTATCATAACATCTAATGGTACCAATTTATCCGAATCCGCTTCACAAAAACAATCTAACCAACAAAAACTCAAATGGGTCTCTCCAACACAACAAATTCAAACCACTTTTCACTCACACATATCATCAAACACTTGGTATGCACCTCAACTGAACTAACCAAACCCCACTAAACCCATCCATAGAAAGATGACCAACACCCAAATTACTCTGAGCAGACCTAACTGAGCAATCGCTAACGACAGGAGGACTACCACTAACTGATTCATCCTCCTGCAACCACTACTATTCCTACGCACAGCCTTACTCTTAAATTTCATGTTCCACACCCCACCTTAGGATAGAAAAACCGCAATCTCCTAGACACCCCAAAGACAGGATATAACAAAGAAAATGAAAGCAGCCAACACAAACAAAAAAACCTACGCAAACACATACCACAAAAAAAAAACCAACAACAAAAGCCAATAATTAAACCACCGATTACCTACCTCGAAGGAAAGCTAAGGCTGAAAGAGATACACCGGAGATGAAGACACGTACCACAAACAGGGAATATCGAACATCTAACAACGAAAAAGCAATTACCTAATACGAAATTGACAAACAACCGGCGGTGATTGTTGAAAACGACGCAAGCCAGAAGATAAGCACCGATCGCTGGAAACGAAAGAAACCAATATCGCGCCACGTATGAGTAGAGCAGACACACGTAGTGGTATAAGAAAGGTTGAGTAATAACAGGGCCCAAAAAAAACATGGGCTTGGCATTTGGACTTCCAGAAAAAAGACGGAGCCTAAACGACATGTTTTGTCGTCGTTTTGTATCCTCCCATTAGTATACCTATAATAGCTAGAGGTGGCTAAGGCCCAATTGGACAGTTGGTTGCAAGAGAAAACTATCTTATCTAAATCCAATTGTAGTTTTGGTTGGTCACTCATTGTGAGCCCGCATACTTGAAGCCCTCACTAACTCACTTTCGTTTATTTGGTTTGATGTTCTTATTATCATTTTTGTTTCGTGATCAAGTTTGTAATTGTGGGGAGAGGATTACTTATCATCTTTCTCATTTTATTTATTTTTTTCATTTGATAACTCTGTAATTTGTAAACTAGTTCTATGTTAGCAGACGCTAATTACTATTAGCTTTTACTAATCATTTAATATATTTACATTTGCTTATCTAATTTGGCACAACCTTTCTTGAGTTTCTTTGGGCCTGGAATTATGTAACACGGATTGGTTTTATACTTTAACATTTGCTTATTTAATTGTATCGAAGATTTTCTGTGCGTTGCACCGGATTGATTTTTAGTTGAATATTACTTGTACATAATGTTAGTGCGGATGGTTAAATATGTGCACATAGTTGCATTTAGATGCCTTTTGAGAAGTTTATAGGTTTTTTTATTGTTATTGTCTTTTTATTTTATTTTATGTTTGTAGGATAATTTTTATGTAATTAGTTATATGTAATGTATTGGATTTATTTTAGTTGATTTAGGTTATCTAATTTTTGTTTTGATCTTTCTTTTAAGTTTCGAATATTTAATAAGAAGTATTATTTCTTATATATTTATGATTTTGGTTCCCACACAAAAACCACATAGTCATTTTGTTAAAATAGCACCAACTCTAGCCGTGATATAATTAATCCCGTGAAAATTAGTAAGTCCAAAATACCACTCTTTATATCCAAAACTTATCAAAATTATATTAACATAAAAACAATATTGATTAAATTCGGATGGACTATTAATTAATAACCTATCATCATATCAAACTTTCATGGCCCAATTTCAATTTATTCATTTTGACGTCTAGCCCAGTCCAAATCGAATAAAAAGTCCAATCAAATAAGTAATCCAATCCACCTCTCAACTTTACGGTATAAAGAATACTGATACCCTAATCACTTTCGTTCATATCTATGTAACGACATATAAGATGGCATGATACAAAATATCTCTTAGCATTTTTTTTTATCTATATAGTTCTAAATCAAATTAGACAACTACATAATGTGAATTATGTTTTCACGAATACAAAATTTGTAATTCCGACATATAGTGTACATAAAGTATATATGAGAAGAGTCCACATAACTATGGAAGTACAAAAAAAGAACATCCAAGTTGTATCTTGACCATGCCAATTTCATTTTAATACACTGCAAGAAACAAAATATTTTAGCTATACTTGGTCGGAGTGTCCATATCTCACTTTAATATTTTATCTCAATATACATAATGCTTTTAAGTTAAGCCATAAAGAATGATGAATAACTTGTATATGTATGCAGCAATGTCAGGAATCATAATCTTTTGTTATTCTCCTGCCCATAGAGATAGTGGGCAAAAGCTAATTCAAGGCCAGCAGCGGTAAATGTCCCCAAAGCATGATTAATTCCTTTGCTAAGTGTTGCTCCTATATATATTAAAACAATTAAAACTGAATGAATCAATGTTGCGCATAAGATCGGTTAAGCTCTTATAGTTATTGAAAATTCTAGTTTTCGGTATTATGGCCTTTGTATTGCCAACAAATTCAAATCAGCAGATCAGTTTGTCTATCATAACATCAAAGGACCAATATTGCTAAAGTGAGCTTGATTCCATATTCTCATATTCCATGCATGCTAATTAATTCAAAACTATTACAACCCAATATAATGATAACAACAACAGCAGCTGCAATGCATGTACAACAAATTCACGTGGAAACGATAAAATGACCCAAACCGACCCATGCATAAGTAAATGTGTCCATTGCAAAAGTACCTTTTGTTGTTTATTAAATTTTCCAAGCTTTTGTTGTGATCAGTTATGATTTCAACGGGGGTGTTGGCATGCTGCGCTTTACATTTTGGAACTGGCTTTAGTAATTGCTACTTTAAGTCACAATACAATAAATGAGTCAGCATATACCTTATCTTGCAGAATTTTGATTTTCTTTTTTGCAGGAACAACTGTATTCCTCTCACATTTTCAGTTCAACATCATTATTCCACAACAAAAAAACGCAATAACATAAAAACAAAGATTATATACCTGCAAATCGGATAAAACAAACCTAATACCCCTACCAAGATAGATCTTTTAGCCACTCAACTCCTGGAAAACAAAGCATATTGTTAAGAAGTTTTCTTTACATATTTATACTTGCTCAGTAGCCACATGTTTTATATAACAGATGAATATGAAAAGATTGAGCAAACTAAAAGATTAATTCAATTAGCTAGTTTTAATTACATTAAGTATACTTGGAAATCAGAAAGTTTGAATCATAACCGAACCATCACAACATTCATTTGAGACCTTTTTGTATTTTTTTGAGCTTAGAAGATATTGTATCGTACTTTCTTTTGTGCACATTCACTCTTCCACATTAAGTTAAGGGGCATAAACTTTAAGCAGTATAGATAGATATGAATTAAACTAGTGAAGTCTTTTGAATGTGCTAAGGACGGCCCAAGATTATAAAATAAATAATGACGGTGAAATAGCTTCAATGATTATAACAATCCAATCATATAACACAATGAAGCAGAAGCGATGTATTCTCTCATTGGCAAATGAATTATTACATAGTTGCACTCGTTGTCGTGTTGCCTTATGTATTTATGTATTTATGTATTTGATTATTCTCTCATTGGCAAATGAATTATTACATAGTTGCACTCGTTGTCGTGTTGCCTTATGTATTCTCTCACCCGCACACGTGCACTAGCCAGAGGTCTCATTGGAAGCAGTCTCCTTACCCCCGGGTTTATCCCTGGGGTAGGGGTAGGTGTTGTCTACATTCTACCTCCCCCATACCCTGCCTCGGCGGGATTGGGTATGTTGTTGTTGTTGTTGTTGTTGTCTAAGAAAACACTCAAAAACATCCATGTTGAAATCATGCATCTTCATTTTATATTTAATTACAAGTATTGCCCATTACGGTTTATACAAAATCCAACATATTGAAGGGAAAATACAAAAATGATAAATTACTAACACTAATATAGTGTACTAACAATGTGTATTGCTACTACTTTCTTTAAAAGTTTCATTGTGTTTGAGATTATCAAGGTTAGTGTGATCATTTTAGCTGACTGTTAACTACATATATAGAGTTTTACATTATACTCGTATTACATTTATTAATGATAGGTTAAACTAAGAGCTCGAGGTTAAGAGCATCCACAATGCTCAAGTATTTAATGACTTTTAACTATTTTTAAAAAAAATGGAAAAGGTTTTCACCATTGTGTTAAAAGCTTTTTATGAATAACTTGTTAAACTTCAAGCTTTTGCTAGCGCAAACAACTACTTCTATTTTCGAATTAAGCATTTGCTTTGTTGTAGGTTTGGGTTGAGATTCGGATTTGGATTAAGATTGAAGAAAGTATGGGTGAGTAAATACATGATGGTAAAAAAGTTGTTTGTTTTGTAACATGAAAATTTGTATTCATTCATATTTTAGATATTATGTGTGGGCCAATATAATGAATATACACCAGGTAAACATTAAACTAAGAAAATAATTAATAAAATATACGAATTGTTGTGAGAGGTATCACTAATATTATGAAAGGCTAATGATTTGTACACTCATTTTTTTTATTCGCACACTCCACTTTATGCTATACAGAGTTGTACAGTTGTTATATGATGCATCTCCAGTTTGTACACTGGAGTGTACGAATCAAAAAAATGAGTGTACGAATCAACACTCATTATGAAAACGTGTGATTATTATCTCAAAATATATGTATTTGAGCGGGTTTTGCTTATGGTAAAGTTTAAAGGTTTGTAAGTAAAATCTTAAACCTAAAAGATCATAACAAACAAAGTTTATAAAAAAAAAAGATTAATAATCTTTTTTAATTTTAATAACTATAAATTTTAAGTATAAAAAGATATCATTATTTATTATTTAATTAAAAATAAAAATATTTAATAATAAAAATAATAAGAATAATAAGAATAATAATAATAATAATAATAATAATAATAATAATTTATAAATATTGATCCTTTAAAATATAAATTTTTTTGAATTAAAACATAATTCAAAACTTCCTATATAATATGAATTTTTTCACTTGATATAATTGGACTAAGTGAATTACAATTACAACGAAAGCCAAACAATAATGTAATCTAAATTACAATTTCCTTCAATATATAAAGCAAACAGCT
Organism: Chrysanthemum makinoi; assembly: GCA_910596185.1. NCBI lineage: Eukaryota > Viridiplantae > Streptophyta > Magnoliopsida > Asterales > Asteraceae > Chrysanthemum > Chrysanthemum makinoi. Next base: position 227,416,426 of record OU343223.1, on the reverse strand, counting down.
TATGTAATATAATTAGATTACAATTACATTAGAACAACTAACCAAACAGGACCTAAGAGGTGTTTGGTTCGCAGAATATTTTTGGAGTAATTGTAATATGTGAATGAATTGGAATTCAAAAAATTTGAAAGTGTTAAAATTTGAATGTGTTCAAATTGTAATTGAAAGAATCTTTTATTGTATTTGGTTGACTCGCAATATAATTTAATTTAAAAAATATTAATAAATAGTAAAAGTATAATTTGATAATAATATTAATAACTTACTATGAATAATATAATAGTATCAATAATAATAATAATAATAATAATAATAATAATAATAAAAGTGTTGATTTATAATAAAATAAAAAAAAATAAAATAATAATAATAATAATAATAATAATAATAATAATAATAAATAAAATATTATAATAATAATAACAATAATAATAATAAGGGTTTTTTAAACTTGTGCCCCCAGCACACTATAAGTACATCAAAAGTATAAAATGACTCACATAAAAGTACACTTGTCTGTACTTTTATGTGAATCCTTGTGTACTTTTTTATGCACCCCTGTATACTTATGGTGTACTTAACTTGTGCCTTAAGGCACAAGTTAGAAAAACCATAATAATAATATGAACAATAATGTTATGAAACCCATATCCACAAACATTGTTTATAAAAGAATTCGTTTTGCAATTCAAAAAGGGCTAGCAACGCAGCTTGTCGCCCGTTTGTCTTCCATCAATATATAAATCCTATTTTGATGAAACAAAAATGTGCCTATAGCAAATGCATTTAAGAAAAAATAAATAAAAATAATATTAATAATAATAATAATATCTCGACTTTTCACTAATTTCTTGTTAATCTTATGAGTTTCTAATAAGGTGATGTTTATAAAATATAATAATAACAATTCCTGGGACGGAGGGCAGGACGTATGTGTTGATTTGACAGGGTCGTCTCCCCTCACGCAAACTGATATGATTGATTTTGTGTCAGGTCGTGTTGTGATTGATGCCGCTAAACGTAAGCGCATCAAGTACGGAGCTAAATGTGCGGATATTGGATATGGGTTCATCCATTTCTCATTTTCCTCTTTGGGGGAACTTGAGGCAGATGCAGTGACCTTACTTAAGCGGATCCGAAAGTTCTCTATAACTCAAGATATTGGGGCGCGTGTTGCTACTCATATCTTCAGTAGGATTAGTTTTGCTATTGCTAAAGATGTGGGGCCCAGATAGTTTTGAGGCTCCCCACTAATTTCTTGTAATTCGATGGTTTTGTTTCTAATAAAAGTGATGTTTTATATAAAATAATAATAATAATAATAATAATAATAATAAATAATAAATATAATAGTAATAATAATAACATAATAATAATAATAATAATAATAATAAATAAGGGTGGTGTATTTATTTTTCATAGTGTAAGTTTTTGTATTCAGAAAAAAGTTAGAGCACAGCTTGTATCTAGACTTCAATCCACTTTTATGTAAACTTTTATAATAATAAAATTCATTATTTACAAAAATATATAAAAAAAAATTAAAAAAAAAGTAACAATAACAACAATAATAATATTATTGGTATTAAAAATAAAAGTAATTACCAAAACAGACCGGTATCATACCCATTAACAAAATCGGACCATTTTTCATCATTTTACGAGAATGGACTAACACGCTTACCAACCAATTCCATGTGAGCTCACGTGCTTAATCTCATGTGAATAACTGAACCCATTATACAATAAACAAAATATATAATATACGGAATATCAAACTAGCTAAGGTACATTGATTCTACGTGTTCAATCTTTGTTGATCCTCATTTGCATTGTAAGAAACATCCTTACTTACTATTAGTCACCTTATAATGACTCATGATTCAAAATTTACATGTCAACATAGGGATTTGCCTTCAATACACATGCATAGAAATCCATAAACTAATAAAATTAGTGCTTTATAAATAATACCGGCCTCTTGATTTCTCCATTTCCTATTGAAACATACCAGCTTATTAGCCAGCAACTCCATAACCTCAACAAATATCTGGTGTTCAGTTCTACAACGAGCACGCATACCATGAAACTCGCCTAGCATCACTTGCCTAGCATCATTCGTCCCTCGCCCAACACTCGCCTAACATCATTTGTCCCTCACACAGCCTTAGCCATTCGCCCCCAGCACTCGCCCAACCTTAACCATTCGCCCCCAGCACTCGCCCAGCCTTGAACTACCTCGCCTGGGAATCGCCTAGGATGTAGCTGTGAATCAAGTCACTTTTTGATTGCCTAAAAATTTCGCCGAGAAGATCCTGAACACGTGTATGGTTAAAGACATATTCTGAAATGAATCTAACGGTTCACATTTAAAAGTTTATTTTCGTAAATAATATGAGCGAAGTTCGGTTTGGTAAGACGGTACTTGAAATGGTTCATTTTAAAAACTCTCTCTTAAAAATAGGTTCCCCTATTCTCTGTTCAGATGACGTGCTCAGCTTGTTTCATGGTGTTGTTCCCTATTCACTATCGTAAAACAGTTAAGTATTTAAAAACAAGTTAATAGTGAATCTATGAATGATAAGATGTAAGTAAAACACACTGAATAATTTTCAACATAATATTCTTTATTAGAAATAAATCAAACAAGAATACATTACCCAAGTACTTGCGGAATAATACTTGGGATTGAAATGACAAAGGGTGTAACTCCTCACGCAGCTCAGGCTAAGTCTGAGCACAACTACAAGTACCCACTGAGCTATCTCAGGGATTAAGTTGTATTTGGAGGAGTGAAAGATGGCTTGCGTGTGTGTGTGTTTTTACAATTCACAAGCTTGAATCTTTCACTCCATCTCTTATGCTATTTATACAAGTATGAGTTTCAACTCTTTCCTAAGTGAGCCGACAATTTGAGAAGACAAAATACTGATGTATTTTGTCTCTGTTTACAAAAACTATTTTAGGTAAGAGACAAGATCGCTTTCCAAGGGTCAGTGATGACACGAGCACGATCGTTTGCCATTCAGGGAAAGTTGACTTTGGTTGATAAGGACTTCGTCTTATCTGATTCAAACTTATCCCGCCTTATCCCGCTCATCCTTCAGTCTTCATATCCTTCAGTTTTCTACTTCGTTTGTCTTCGTGTAAGTAGCTGGAGAGGAGTTTTAGGGATTCAGTGAGTTATTGTCATCACTCATTGAATCCACCATCTTCTTCTTGACTCGATCTTCACCCTTTAAGTTCCGCCTTGAGTGAGAGACTTCTTCTTAGCCTCATCTGAGTATCTCGAAGATGGCTCACTGAGAGACTATGCACTCAGTGACCTGTTAGTGTTTAACGGTCTAAACACTTAGGATATTTTCTATTCAAATCCTAGATTAAGGGGTTTGGGTATTTACTGTACCCAACAGTCTCCCCCTATTTGGATATACAAATAGCCTAAGTGTTTGATCAGTGTAAGTGAGCAAATGACTTCTTCTTACACTGAATGTACTAATGAATACAATAAGGAACACTGAGTATTTTAACAAAACATACATGTTTTATTGATCACATTACATGGTTCCTATCACTAGTACAAAAGGATAAAACAAAATGATGTCAGTCTAGATGGATTCCCAATGCTTCAAGCTTGACTTTCTTTGTGATGAGTGTTTCCCTGTCAGGATGCTCTCTTATCTTGGCGTTTAAGTCAGCACAGAACTTGACATTTGCAGGAGTTTGAATTTGAGAGGCCACTGGTATGTAGCTCAGTATTGTAGCCACTCCTGCCTGATCAATGTCACTCCACCTTTGGAATGCTGGGTTTCCATAGACATCAATGAAAAATAGCCCTCTTTCAGGCTTTTCTATCACAAGACAGTTGACAAACTACACCCCTTCAGGCATCTCCCTATTGCATTCAAGTCCAAGCACTTTGATCTCAGGCTGGAACTCAACTCTCTTTCTCTTACCCTGTGATGACTGAGGTTGAGATCCTTGTAGTGCAGCTAAGGCGGGCTGAATCCCCAGTTGTGCTGGTGCATCCCTCAGTCTTTCATACCTTTTGCTGAGCATTTTCATCAGCTCCTTAACCACCGCATTCTGCTTCTTTTCAATTATTGGACCAAGCTCATCGAGTTCAGTGATCCCAAAGTCAGTGAATTTTAGGGGATCATGAACCTTGAAGTGTCTTTTATCATCCCCCCTGTAAACATTCATTGCCAGTGGTTTGGACTTGGGGATGATTCTGACGTCAGTGATTTTCTCAGGCAGCCTTCTGCTTGTCATTGACCTGTTGTAATGGTCAATTCTTCCTTGCCTGATGGCTGCAGTTCTCTTGCTCTTTTCTTCCAACTGCTTTCTCATTTCAGCCATTTTAGCAGCCTGAACATCCTTGAACTTTTGTCCTTCCTGACCCTTTTGAAGCTTCTTTGGATAAATTCCCATGTTCTCAGCTTCCTCAGCAACAACTTATACCAGTGCTTCTTTGCTCTTCCTCTCTTCCTCAGCTAGTTTCTTTTTCCTTTCTTCCTTTGCAAGATAGGCACTTAGTTGTTGTGGTGTGAGCAGGTACTCAGTGTTGTTGATCATGTAAGGGATCTTCTCAGGCTCAAGAGTTTGCATTTTGTCTTTTCCTTTATCCTGGCCTGAGGCAGATGATGCTACCAGGGGTGGTGTTGTTGTTGTTATTGGTGAGGTCACTGTCATTGTTAATGTTGCTGAAGATGTTGGTGGCACTGATGAGATTGGTACAGCAGGGACTGGTTGAGCTGACTCCCCCTCAGTGTGAGAGGAAGTCTCTTAAGTGATCTTCTCCCCCTCAACTGTTGTCGCAACATGAGTGAGAGCAAGAGTTGCTTCGGACACTGGGGGAGTTTCAGTGGCTTGACCTTTGAAGGCTTGATAAATTTCAGTGAGCATAGCCTTGATGTCAGTAGTATCTTGCTGAAGACTGGTGACCTGTTTTTCCAGATTAGCCTGAGATGATTCCAAAACAGTCATTCGTGGACCAAGATTCCAGGCCATTGAAGATGATGCCTTAGCCAGAGTGGTCACCTGAGCATCCAAAGAACCCAGTGTTGCCTGAAGAGACTGAACCGAAGATTGAAGACCCTGAACATTGGCAGACTTTAGCATGTTGATTAGTTCAGTGAGGTCCGAGGAATTCTTCAAGTAAGCCTCAGTAGCCTCCAGTACTTTTGAGTTGAGTGTTGGGTCTTCTTTGACCGAGTCCCTGATTTCATCAATCTTTTTCCCACAACTCTGATGATGCTTTAGAAATTTGACCAAGTTGTCATCTAGTCTATGAAGATGTTGATACATAAGATCCTTGTGTTCATCAGTGTTAGCATTGAAGATGATCACATCGGACTTTAGATCAGCATAGCTTTCAGCAGCTTCAGTGTGTTGATCCCACAATGTTTCAGTGACCCCATAATATAGCTTTCTTGAAGCTTTTGTGATCCGCTGAACCAGCTGTCTTTCAGTCAGTGGAAGAACATTGTCAAACCTCTTGAATTCGTCAGAGGATGAGTTTGAGGAAGCAGAAGAATTGTCATCAGCTTGAAAAGGTGACTCCTCAGGCTTTGTTGGATCAGGCTGAGATTCTTGTTCATGTGGTTGAATCTCAGCGTCCATGTCTTCCCCTCGTCACTGTCAGCAAGTTCATCATCAGAAAAGAGTATACAAGCAACAGTTAACGAGGTGGTGGTGATGGGTTCCGTATCAGCGGGTGGTATTAATCCCTCTGAGTCTTTGTCCCCCTTTGACCCCTCAGACACTGATGGGTTTTTCCCAATGTCTTCTCCGGAGTCAGGATTGGAGTGGGTTCCGTATCGGCTGGTTTTTTCTTTCCCTCCGAGTCTTTGTCCCCCTGTGACCTCTGAGACACTGGTGGGTGTTTCCCAGTGCCTTTGGCGGAGTCAGTGGCAGTTAGATCCATATCGGCAGGTTGTTCAATTCCCTCTGAGTCTTTGGGATCATTCAGTTGGCCCTCAGACAAAGGCTGTGATTTGCTAATGTCATCCTTCGGCGTTGTGGAAGGCGCTCCCCTACCAGCGGGTTGTATGTTTCCCTCTGGATCTTGGGGAGTAGTAGTTGGGACCAAGGGCATTGATTATGATTTATCAGTGTCCTTCGTTGTCACCAGGGTGGATGTTGTTTGGTCTCCAGTGGGTGGCAGATCAGTCTTGGGCTTCTTTTTCCTTTTGGGTTGTGTTCCTGAAGCCTCAGGGCCTTGAGACTTGGGTTTGGTCTTAGTCCCACCGAGACTTCCCTTTCTCTTTTAGGATCGGGGTTAGGAGACACTGAGTCCCTCTGGTTGTTTACAGCAACCATATGGGTCGTCAATTCGATATTTGTGACAAGGGATGGGTCCTTTTGAAAATTAGATTGACTCAGGATGCCAGGTAAAGCACAATATTTTTGTTCCTGAGGATCGTTGCAACCCAGTAACACTTGTAAAGCACATGAGACAAACCTAGGGTACGAAACTGTTAGGATTTAGGTAATCCAGTTATTAAAGTGTCGGTCACCTCAAGTATATGTAATCGTTAGAAAGCTCGTAGTCGTAGTTATTTAAAGTTAAGTAGTATTTAGTTAAGTAACACCGTGAAGGACGGACGGGTCTTTACCCACTGTATGCCTGATCCACAGCCCGTAGGTGGTGATTTGTGTAAGACTATAAATACTCTCTACCTCCCAAGGTAGAGAGTTGGAGCTCATAATAAGATTTTCACTTTCTCTCACTAAGTTCCCAAACCTCTAACTCTTTCTCTCTCTAAAACCTAATATTGTACGCCTATATTGATTATGGTTTAATGTGTTTGTGAAATCCAATATGTTACAAATGGTATCAAGAGCCATGGTTTGATCATCTCTCTTACATATCCTTGGATTTCTAGTGGTTTTAGACGGTTTTTGAGTTTGAGAAAGTTTAGTGGTTTTTGCATCATTTGGATCATTTCTTGTGTTAAAGTTTGAATTTTGAGAGTACTTTTGTGTTTAGAATCATTGTATGTGCTTGGGTTTTGATTTGGAAAGCTTGAATCACTGTGGTTGGCTTTGTTTTGGATTGAAAATTGTGTTTTTGAAGTTTTTCTACCTAGCGACTTGAGTCTCGGAGTTGTTTTCATCATAGCGACTTGCTTTGTTAATTTCCAGCGAGTTGTAGTTGAAGTAGTAGCGACTTGTCTATTGAGACAAGCCGACAAACAGTACAAGTTAGTGGATTCTCCACTACGGCTAGCGACTTGGTGGGGTTAGCGACTTGCTGTCATTTATTCTAGCGACTTGTACCTATTGTTCTTAGCGACTTGACGTTAGCGACTTGGATACTTAGCGAGTTGCTCTTCAGCGACTTGTCTGCTTAGCGATTTGGTGCTTTAGCGACTTGTGTTCAGCGACTTAGGTATTAGCGACTTGTGCTTAGCGACTTGATTCACAGCTACTTGAGGTTTAGCGAGTTGCTACTTAGCGACTTGGTTCAAGGATTATAGCGACTTAGTTGATTTTTGTTTCTAATACGGTTTTCTCTTGATTTAGTAAAATCCCGTGAAAGAATCTATTTCCCGGTTTAATCATAGAGTTATAAAATCCCGTGAAATCTGTTAATATGTCTACCAACGTGCTGCGCAATCATCTCTACTGTATTGCTGAGGATGTTCAAGCGTTCGATACTCGTCCACCCATATTTGACAGAATCGACTACGACTCTTGTGCTCAACGAATCGATTGTATGTCTTGGAAAGGAAAATGGGGTCAACATTCTCAAATCCATTGATGAAGGACCTTATCAGATTGAGACCACAAGAGACATAATTGATACTGCTGCAGATGGAACCATGATCTTTGGATTGGACAGATCAAAAACGTATGATGAGCTCTTGATAAGGAGAAAAAGAGTTTCGATGTGATATCGGGCTTCAAACATTATACTTCGGGGTCTTCCAAAAGATATCTACAAGCTTATCAATCACAACACTGAAGCCAAGGCTTTTTGGGATAATGTCAAGATGCTTCTCTCGGGTTCGAATTAACCAAGGAAGACAAAGAATCACATTTGTATGATGAATTTGAGCACTTTAAGATGAAACCAGAAGAGAGTATCTATGAATATTACATAAGATTCTACAAGCTTGTGAATGATATGAGGAATATCAAAATGACTATGCCAAACATTCAGCTGAAATCAAAGTTTGTGAACAACATGAATCCCGAATGGCACAAGTTTGTCACCTCTATGAAGCTAACCAAAGGATTGAAGAACACAAACTATGAGCAACTATATGCTTTCCTTCTTCAGAATGAGAGACATGCTATGTTTGAAAAAAGGATTCTTGAGCAGTTCAAATCTAAGAAAGGAGAAACCAGTTCGTCAAATGACTCAACTGACCTTCTACACCAATGTTGGTATTACTACCAAAGCTTCTCAAGTCATACCCACGGGTAATGGTAATCACAAACTCATTCCTGACCTGAGGTTCAAGCAAGTCGATGCCGATGCAGTCATGGAACACTTCATTAATCAACTGGCTCTTATGGTGAAACAAAACTTGACCCTCAGTCCACATACCAACAGTCTTCACACTAACAATGAGATCGAATCTGCATCCAATCTACACAATCATGCTGTTGTCAGAGATGGAAAGGTTATGGGGCAACCAGTTCAAGGAAGACGATATGAACAAGGGATGGTTGGAGCAGGTTATGGTAATGCTGGAGTAGGTGGAGGATTTGAGGCAAATCTGAATAAGGAAAGGAATGGAAATCAAGGACAAGAAAAGCCGATCAAGTGCTACAACTGTGGTGGTGATGGACATATAGCTAGAAACTGCACATCTCTAAAACGCCCACAAAATGCAGAGTACTTCAGAGACAAGATGTTACTTGTGCAAGCTCAGGATAATGGAGCTGTGTTGGATGAAGAGGAGCTGTTGTTTCTTGCTGAGGGAAATGCCAAGACATATGATGCAGATGTGGATGAGCAGCCAATTCAGGAGATAGGTCATAATCATCAGAATGCCTTTTAAGTCACCGATCGTGATGCATACGACTCTGACGTTGATGATGAACCTACTGCACAAACAATTTTCATGGCTAGCATTTCTCCAATGGTGTCTCCAAAGGTCCCCTCACCACAGCAAGCTGGTCCATCCAAAGAAGCAATCATCTTAGAGGTATTAAAACTATATGATACTGTTGATCAGCAAAAGATACATGATAAAGTTCAATCGCAAGAAACCAGTGACTCAGATATTGCTAATATGGGCAATGATAATATTGTCCCATATGATCAATATGTGACCCAATGTGAGAGTGCGATTGAACCAAGCGATGCGTCTAATGCAGTCAATGATGACTATATTTTTGATGATTACACTGCTAGTGTTCCTAATGATTCTGCCATCTTTGAACTTAATGCCTATAAAGAACAAGTTGCCATTTATGAACAACGTGCTAAGTTTGAGTTAACTACCCGTGAGCAGGAGATGGATGACCAAATGCGTACAATTATTAGAAAAAGTAATTTTAGGGAAGAAGTACTTAAACAAGAGCTAGATTCCTTAAAAGAAAAGCTTAACAAAACGGCTAAGCAAAAACAAGAACTTCAAGAAAATGTGAAAGTGCTTAAGCAAGAATTTAATGCCAAGGAATCAAAACTCTTAAATGAATTTTCCAACCTAAAAACTTTGAAAAACAAACTTGAAAACAAATTGTACGTACAAGGAAACACCATTCAGATTGCTCACATGATCACTAAGCATAGAGTTCTAAGTGACAAACATAGTGTGCCGTTAGTTGATGAACCAAACCCTAAGGCGTGTCTGAAAGCTAGAAAAGCACAGAAGGTAATCTATGATCGTAATGAAATCCTTAAGCGTAGCGAAACCTAGTTGCTGAGAATCTGAGGAAGATAAACAGTTAGAAGAAGTAACTAGAAAGAAATTGGATGAAAAGCTTAAGAGCCCTTTATGCATAGAAAAGAAAATCAGCTATAAAACACCCAACTATGCTAAGGATAACTGGATTGGCTTTAACAAGTTTAGACCTCAAACACAGCTGACCCCTGAACAAGTGTTTTGGAAAAAGGATATGGACATGAAAAAAGCTTATGAGTTTGTTGAAAAGAATCCCCCATGTAGGAGAATGCTTCCTGCCACTGTTTATCCCCCCAATACCCCAATACATTTAGTTCCTAGATCTATTCCCACTAAAAGCAAGACCTTAATCAATCAATATGTAATTTTTCAATTATTTGTTGATTTTGAGAAAACTTGTAAGAAAAGGATCACACCCACTGGGATAACTGAAGGGGAAAGGGGTTTTGAGCAAACTAAAGAATGCTATTTAACTGAGGTCATGCCTTTCTTTAAACAATTAAAAGGTCAATTTGAGAGTCTTAAAAAGGGGATGGATTCAGATATTAAAGAAATGGAAAAGGAATTTGATGCAATGATAGTTGAGGTTAGTAACCATGAGCGAGAATTAAAATATAATGAGATTGAGAGGAAGAACTTGCATACCTTGAATGAGAATCTTATTTCTGAATGTATTACTCAAGATGTGTTTTATACTGCTACGAATTGTTCCATTAATGCTTCTCAATTTCATGAATTATCTGTTGCTCTGAAAGTCTCCCATGATCGTGTCATTGAGCTTGAAAAACTAACTCTAAACTGCATGATAAAGTTGAACAGGATGATCATGATAACCTGGTGAAACTGTTTTCTAAATTGGAAGTTGAGCATCTTGCTTTGCAATTAAAATATCAACATCTAAAAGAAAATGTTAAAACCTCAAATATCAATACTTCCTTGGATGCTCCAATTTGATGCGTTTTGAAATTAGCAAACGTGATGAACAGATTCGAGCTCATTGTAACACGATCAGAAAATTGAGAACCCAAATTTCACAATTAAAGGGTGAAAAGAACAATGTGAGGCTCCCAAATGCCTCCTCCTTTAGATTCTCAGAGTTCTCAGACTTTTCATCTTCAAAACTTGGTTAATGTTTTACAAAAGGAAAATGAGAGTTTTCTAGAAGAAAATAAAAAGGTTAAACAACACTTTAAAGAGTTATATGATTCAATGAAAGTCACACGTGACAAGAACAACGAAAAAATAACGTCTTTACAAACGAAAATTGAGAATCTGAAGAGTTAGGAAAAAGGGAAAATGCCACTTGTCTTTAATGAGAATGTTGCATCAAAGTCATCTGCAGACTGCAAATATATTGTGACTGTTAAATATATTCCTCCTCATCTTAGGAATAACGAACTTGCATTTCATAATTATCTTGCTCGCCTTAATGATAGTCTTGAATGTCTTCATGAGATTGTTGAAGAGGACTTCATAAATAAGCCACTTGATAGTGAAATTAGGTTTGCTTGCATTCAGGCTAAACGATCTCAAGAGATGTTAGAATGTTTAATAGCAACATGTCCTAAATCCTTAGGTGCGAAAGATAAAGTTGTGATGCCTTGTTCCATGCCTAGTGCTAAGTATACAAACCATTCGATGCCCAGCATTAAGAAATGGAATTTCAATGTGTCTTCAAGTAGTTCAGATCCCTGCACTTCTAGTTCAGGAATGCAAAAAGTAGCAAAACCAACTAATGTTCCAATTCCCTCTACAGGAGCAAGAAGTGACACCAAAGCAAGCGGGTCAAAGCCTCAAGGCAACACAAAGAATGATAGGACCTTGCGTGCTAGGAATGTTCAGTGGAAGAGAGTAGAAGATCACCTTAGGGAGAATTTGAATAAAACGAATCGTGTTGATTCTAGTGTTAGCTCTAAGCATACTGTAATTAATGCGAATTCTGATAATTTTGGCAAAACATGTAATGATGATTGCGTGGTTTCTGTTACTAATCTTGAATGTGGAGTGAATGATTTGATTAATGCTGTTAAATGCCCTGTTAAAACTATTAATGTTAAAAATCAAGCTAAGAAGGCTAAAAGGCAAAGGCGTAAGAAAGTTAGAAAACAGTGGAAACCCACATGAAGGAAATTTAGTAATATAGGTTATCAATGGATACCTACTGGCCGTAAGATTAATGAGCTGTGCCCTAAATTTGCTAAGTCAATGCCCACTAGAAAATGGATGCCTACTGGTAGAACTATTCCCTTAAGAAGTGAACATACTTTGAATAGTTCAAATACAAACACTATACTTTGCATATATTTCGATGAGTCCATTTTTTCCACTTCTGATGTGGGTGTTCCAATCACTGTTACTAACCAAATGGAACCCATTCTTGCATGGGGATCCCAATTATCCAGTTATCCATTCTTGTCTGCGTTCAACTACAGATCGTTCAAATCGTTCTGTGGTACTTGGACTCAGTCGCATTCCAAGCATATGACCGAGACCGGTCGGCTCATGAACTTTATGAGTAAATTCATCGGAACTGTGAGATTCGGAAACGATCATTTTGGTGCTATTATGGGTTATGGAGATTATGTGGTTGGAGATAGTGTGATTTCCAGGGTATATTATGTTGAAGGTCTTGGACATAATCTATTTTCTGTCGGACAATTTTGTGACTGTGATTTAGAAGTGGCCTTCTGAAAACATACATGCTTTGTTAGAGAACTTGATGGTGTGGAACTTCTCAGAGGAACTCGTAGTTCAAATCTATACACCATCTCTATCGAAAATATGATGAATCTTTACCCATCTGTTTGCTGTCAAAGGCTTCCAAAACTAAGTCATGCCTATGGCACCGTCGTCTCAATCACTTGAACTTCGGCACCATTAATAACCTTTCCAGAAAGGATCTTATCAGAGGATTACCCAGATTAAAGTATGAAAAAGATCATCTTTGTTCAGCTTGCCAATTGGGAAAAAGCACGAAATATGCCCACAAACCAAAACCCACAAACTCAGTAATGGAAGTTCTTCATACCCTTCATATGGATTTGTGCGGACCAATGAGAGTGCAAACGATAAATGGGAAGAAATACATTCTAGTCGTTGTTGATGACTACTCTCGATTTACTTAGGTAAAGTTTTTGAGGACAAAGGACGAAACTCCAGATGTCATCATCAAACTTATCAAACAACTTCAAGTTCGACTCAACAATACTGTTAGAATTGTTCGAACAGACAATGGCACAGAGTTTGTTAACAAAGACTTAATTTAGTTTTATGAAAGTGTTGGAATCAGTCATCAAAGAAGTGTTCCACGATGAAGGATCGTTATTTTATTGTGTTGATGATTCGGGTGGTCTTGGATGATCAAAATACATGTTTGCCATAGTTAGAGAGTTAGTAGAGAGAGAGAGGGTGTTCTTGCTAGAGGTTTACACAAAGTATGAAATATTAGATTAATGAGAAGCACCACCCCTTCCATGGATGGAAGGGGTATTTATACTTACAAATACACGACCTCCTATCGGCCTGTGGATCAGGGATACAGTGGGTAAAGATCCGTCCTTCCTCCACGGTGTTGCACTACGCTAAACTAAACTAATAACTAACTAATAAACTGCTAAATAACGTAAATAAAGATATGTCTACGAGCTAACTTATGCTAGATAATATTAGGGGTGACCGACTCTTCACTATGGAATTTTCTAATTCCTAACAATCTCCCCCTAAGGGAGGTCACCCCATATTTTACATTTTGAATCCTAGCATTCTATTCTTGACTTTGTTCTTGAGCTCGTAGACTTCAATTCTTCAATTCCGCAATCTTTGTGCTTTTGTAGTGCAACTTCAAAGTCCGAGTGCATTGTACTTTCAGTGGAGGTCTTTGAAATGATCCACATCTTTGATGATCTTCGAGCTTTCATTGAGATCATCAGCCACATTAAATCTCTGGATCACCCTTTATTGTGTTGCCATCATGTGAAGTTGTGACTTTTGGACCGACATGCTCACACTTTTGAATCATGACATCTTTCCATCAGAGTAGCGGAAGCCTTACTGATTCATGATATTTGCAACCAGAAAGGTAAGCATAGTATGAAATATCGAGCCGAGTTATGTAGATATGCACCAGTCATGATTTCTTCAAATTAAGTGTGGATACTGTGAGCATGCGGCTTTGGATTGACTCCTCAATTACGATCACCGCAACCGTCCAAATGTACCCGCAAACAACAGTTAGCAATAAAACACACGAAAGTGTCTTTGATCACTTTCGTTGAATTGAGGTACACGGCCCTTGGTTCCCCGTTGATCAAGATAAATACCGCCTGTGATCGAGGTAGGATTCCTAAGAATCTCCTTGACAGGGTTTTCGCACTGTTCTATTTGTTCTCAAACCGGAACGTCTCAAAGAAGACAACACGGAGTGAGTGAACCAATGAATTGAGATTCACTGATTGATGAAAAATGATTTGAAAACAATCGTGTATTGCTTAGAATAAAGAGTTTTGCAATACGACGAAGGTTTTATGAGAAAGATCAATTTTCAATCAAAACACTTTTGTATTTGAAAATAGTACACAATCGACGTGCTAGTGAAAAGAAGAGATTCGCACATCGACCGGTTTTTCTAAAAGTATTTTTCAATCAGAGATACTTTTTGAATTTTGATAACATAAGTACACATTCGACGTGCTAGAGAAAAGAAGGTTTGCACATCGAATGGTTTTTCCAAAAGTATTCGTCAATTCCAATCCTGGACCAAGGTTGATTCAAGAATGAATCTCCCCATCGTTTCTATCCAGTTGTCACAAGCTTGATCTTACGAGAAGATCTCACATGTCACCCACCAAGAGCTTGTTTGATGTTGGCTCTAGAAGGATTTCCATCTTCATCGTGAATATTTTCATATCACTCGGATGTTCTGGCAATACCACAAGGATAATGCGTAGGACTCTTAATATATACTTACTTTCCACATTGTGTGAAAAAGCAAGTCTTCAAGAATTTAGTGTCCTAACGAGATATTGTGGATGATCTCTTGGCTCTAGACTCAATCGTGCATATTTGGTTCCTGTGCCGGAGACTAGGGAGAGGGTCTCCTACTTCAATATCAACCATCTCTAAGAGAAAGTCGATAGATTATGTCGGTTCCCGTGAGAATGAAACAAGCCCTTTTAAGAGGAACTTGAGTAGCTTGGGAAGTTTAGTGCGGTGCATCACTGGGTCCATGATGTCTTGTCTTCAATACCGGCGTTACCTTGGTAAACACCAGTAGCATATGTATTGAACCCGGTTACTGCCCTAAGGTTGAATTGATGGAGGGCTATTTCTTTTCACCCTTTTTCACATTCAGTTCTTTTTCATTCTTCAACCCCTTCAGTGCTTACCGAGACTTCATTACTAGAACCTTGTTGGGTTAATTCCAGTACTAGCTCTGTCTCAGTCCGCACTCTTCCCATATCTCACTTTTCTCCTTTTTTCATCATACCTAAAGACTCTACACTATCTAGTGGATTGTCCCTGGGTAGATCCCTCCGGTTCTGGCGGATCGTGGGAACTAATACCTAACCTAACCATCCTTATAACACCATGCATAAAGTAAATTGGTCGGTCTTTTGGTACAGTTCATTCTTCCTTAAAACCAATTGAAAAATCATTTGGAAAAACAATCAAGGTACTTGTGATACGAGATCAAAGCATTTTGTACCTTAATAGTTTTGATCATTTAGAAAACCTCCCCTCAACATGTGCGTATGATTTAGAAATTGTTTAGCACAAGGAGGCAAGAGGACTTTGAAATATTTTCTTTGATCACAATTTTCATACGAAAAAGCCATTTGATTTTCTTGGTAAAATTCTCCCCCTCAATATGTGCATAGGATTTTTGAAATCATTTTATCACATAGAGGCAAGAGTTAATTTGAAGCACATCCACAATCACAAGCGCCATTAAGAAACCATTTTAAAACTCAATCAAGGTACTTTTTAAATCTCTTTTAAAAAACTTTTGTACCTCGATGGTTTTGCTTCCCCTCAATATGTGCTTCGAGATTCGAAAGTGTTTAGCACATATGGGAGAGCAGCTTGCACATTGAATCAAAACGATCATCTTTTATCAAATTTCATATTAAATCACAAATTCTCCCCGATCAAAAATATCAAACCCTTTGAGATTTTGGATCCCAAGTGATTTAATAAGGTTTAGAAAACATGGGAGAATATGTGGCCTGGTTTAAATACTCATCATGTTTTGGATAAATCCTCCTCCTCAACATGTGCATTATGTATAGTAAAATCGTTTGGCACATGGAGGCAGGAGTGCCTTTTGAAGGACTAAAACCAATTCCATAAAAACAGATTTGAGATTTAAAACACGATCTCAACCCGATCAAAATATCAAACCATTTAAGATTTGTGATCCCAACTGATTTAAGTCATTTAGAAAAATTTGGGGAAAGACGTGGCAAGATTTAATTTTGAAAAATGATAGATAAGGACCAGATTTAGACATTAAAGATTGTTAGTGTCAGGTATGATAATTTTTAAGAGATCTTTAAGTAAAATAAAACAATTTCACAATCAAACAAGAACAGTAAAAATTTCATTTTGAAAGATCTTTGAGTTTTAAAGAAAACCATACCATGACATAACATTAAATCTTTAGATCACCACATTTTAGTGTACAAACGGACTTTTATGAAGCAATATTGTTTGAAAATAATTTATTCAAAATCACTCTCCCCCTCAAACCATGACAGTAGTCGATGATTGAGTGACTTAAGTTTTGATAAAATGAAGTCCCGTGATTTTCAAAATTTAGTCCAATATATTTTCAAAACAATATTTTTCCATTTTCAAAACAATATTTTCAAAGTTTTAGAAAAATGGTATCATCACGATTATCCTGCACAAAGATATGTTAGATGGTTGAGAAGCTTCGTTGTTGTTGCGTAGGGTTTGGAAGAAAACCGTCTGCAGATGCAGTGAGACTTCTTCTTACGTTGCATTTTGAATGCCAACGAGGTCAAATTAAGCTCCGTTTCTTCAATCACTTAGAAGAAAACCATCTGCTAATGCAGTGAGACCTCTTACGTTGCATTTATGCCAACTCTCCATTGAAGTCCAATTAAGCTCCGTTTCTTCATTTGTCAACCCAAGAGATAGTTACCCTTTCCTTTCGGCATCCAATCATCATCAATAGTGGGATCCGGATCGGGAACATTCTTATAACCAATATACCTACATACGTTAGTGAACACACATACAGATATATGGTGGTCGACATCACCCATAACAGCAATCGACTAATTAAAGTCAATTCAACATAACAATCAGATCATATAAGGCATGGGGTTTATGTGTTAATCACTCTAATCATCTAAACCTAACAATCATATCCTAAATTCCTAGTCCTTCACATACGTGCAAATATCATTTTTAATTAAGCACGTAGGAAAATTAAGAAAGCTCGTTAGATGATATAGATTTGAAAACATTCTCCCCCTCAATCAATGACTCAATTAGTGAAAGGTTTAAGAGTGCTGAAGTCATCGATTGAGTTTTTGCGAATTAATACGAAAACTCGATCCGATTGATTTTTCAAACAACTCATTTACCACCATTTTAGAAAAACAACAAATATTTTCCTGAAGAATTTTAGACGGAAAAACATTTGTGTAGGAACAGCAGTCCTTTGACATACTTTCCTTAAATTGTTTTAGGATAAGTGCACGAAATTTTTTGAAAATCGATTAAGCGTAGCACTTTCCTTCTTTGAAAAACGGGTTGCTATCGGAAATAATAGCAAGCCATGGTTTTAAGCACGGGTTACTGATCTGAAATAAGCTGCAAGCCATTTTTTGAAGCGCGGGTTACTCAATTAACTGTAAGCCATTTGATTTGTGACATGTTTTGAAAAGAATATTTACACCTCTGCTTTCGAACTTCATCTAAAGTCCCGTGCCATTATTGAATGACATTTCTAAGACCGTAGATGTTATCGATACCAGAAGACATGTCTAGAGATAACATATTTTTGGAATTTTCAAATTTTGATTTTTTTTTTTTATTGGTTTTATATTTTTCTATTTTCTTTTTCTTGGTTTTATATTTTTCTATTTTGTTTTGCTGGTTTTATATTTTTGTATTTGGTTTTTCGAGTAAATATTTACAAGGATAGAATAGATGATATAGTTAAGAGGATGATGATACGAGTACCAAGATAAGAATATCGAGCAGCCTCGTTGTAGAAGATAGAAGTCATCATCTCTTAAGCATTCACCACCAAAGCTTCCAAGACTCTTGAATCGAAGAGAGAAATTGAGCCACTTGAAAGTGAGACTTTGGTAGCTTCCCCCCAAACCGTAAATCTTCTTATTGAGCAGATTCTAAGCTTTCTTTCAAGCTTGCCTTAGCCCAGATGTACAAGAACGCACACCATATCATCGATCTTGCTGCTCCATATAAGAAGGATCATTGTAAGTCTCCGTTCGGGGTTATATCATCAACAAGAACAGCAACGTATCATCCCACTCTTTAAAATTCTTCTCAAATTTCATAACCACTGAAGTCTAACGCAATCCATTCCAAAAGGTGTCAAGAGACCACTTCCCCCGAGTAGTTGAATTGATGCAGTCAGTCTCTTAGACTAGAGCTCATGAACCCGAATACACATACTCAAAGACAAAGAAAGTTATACCATCGAAGTAGCAGATTAAGTCCAATAGCCAAAGAATAACCCCGATGTATACTTTTCTCTCCTCCGAAGAAAGTGTATGAAGCTCAAGAACCCGGTACCGAATGCCCAAAGAGATAATAACCGATAACATTGAAGAAGCAGGCCGAATCACTGATTATCTCTACGGAGGACTATCTCTGGATTTCAACTCCGAATAAGTGATTATATCTCTGAATCACCGATTAAGCACTCAAGTGAAATTGGCGCCCTCAATGTACACAATTCTCTCTCCCCCGATGATTGCGATAACATCGAAATCATCACACACTTGTGTACCTCTTTCATCATCAGAAACTAACTCTTACATCTCTTCCCCCACGTAGTTGGAATAAGAACACTAAACGCCTTGATGAGTAAAACCTTTAGTTTCTCTGCGGTCATGACATTTGTTTTCCCGGGATATCTTCAATCACTTTGAAGAGTTAAGTTCATCAAGTTTACTCGCCATGAGTCAAACCTTGAGTTTCTCTGCGGTAATAACATTTGTCTTCCCGGGATATCTTCAATTACTTAGAAGTATTAAGTTCGTCAAGTTTACTCGCGTTTAGATGCTTGTCTCCTTCCCCCTTGCTGGTTTTGATACTTCAGAATCAGTAACTCATTGTAAGCCCGTGTACTAGAAATCATTTGAGAAGAACATCATTAGTTCATATGTATCTGTGAGAATCAACTTGCTGCAGAATGTGAGCAAGTCTAATTGGGGATTAAATTCGACATATCACTCTCCCCCAATTAGTGCTCTCCCCTAAACCGACAATCTGTTTGATAAATGCCATGAATTAAGAAGAAGTCTTTAGATCATTAAATGCAACACGTCTTTAGTCTTCTAACATGTAGCACAATATGTAGAACCGACTGTAGACTCGACCTTCTTCAAGATTGTCCAGTTGGGGAATAGATAATTAACATCTTCAACTTACACCAAAAAGCATCCCACCAAAAAGCATCCCAATTAACTTACATCTTGCAAATCCCCTTAACTAAAATCCCTCCCAATCAAACAAGAACAGAAAGATGTTCATCAAGGAAATCAAAAATCAGGCCGCAACGAACACACAAGATGGTAACACCAAACTACCAATCACATCAAACAAGAACAGAGAGATCGTTCGGAATCATCATGTTGATGTATACGTGAAGCATTAACCGGGAGCACTTTGTCGATAAACTCATCAATCCGAGTGAAGATGTCAACCAACGGCTCTTAAGAAGAAACTCCATGTGAAGATTACCCGATAAGAAGAAGCTCGGTTCTTACATGAGTTTAGAGCCGTATGACCATTTAAATTCATAAATAATAATCAACCATGCAGTAATTTCACACTTCTTCTCTCCCTCAAGAATTGCATACGGAGTTGCCATTCTTGATTAAGTAAGTGAAAATCATCCGAATGTTCTATTCACACTTTTCTCCCGCAAAATAAGCACATGATGTCGCCATCTTCATTATAATCGAGCAAGTGGAATGAGAAAACAATCAGTGGAAGCCTGGTTCACTTGAATACGGGCGCATGGAAAACGTATGAAGCATGTTGATGAGAATGGTCATAAATGAGAAGATTTCTCTTCTTCAAGATAAAGCGACCGACACGCATACTTTTCTTTCTTTGAGAACGAGGCCTGAATCAAGTATTCAAACGTCATAAGAAGATTTCTCTTCTTTGGAAGATAAAGCGCACCGAAACGTACACTTTTCTTTTCTTTAGAGAACGAGGCATGAACTGTTGTGTTCATACGCCATAATCTCTCTTTCAGCCTCTTAGCAAAACATGAAATCAACCCATTATCATTCAGTAGGCTCTTTGTCGTGACAGCTGATGGAGAAAAACCAATATGATGAATTTGACCCTGAATTAAACTAACCCGAACTCGTGACTTAAACTTGCACATATGTAACAAAGAGCGGTGCCGAGACTTCATGCCCATTTGAATCTCTAAGTACTCTATACTCTTCAACCAACCAACCATCGAGTATAAGACGTATATCACCTCTTGAAAATCCACAATTGAATGTGACACTGAGCACTACAACGTAACTCCTTTAAGTGATAGTTATGTTGAGGTGATAAGAGCCCAATTCCCCCAAGTGGTAAAAAGAAAAGGTAAAATACACCCAACAATAACTAGATTTCCAAGTCTTCGTTTTTGATAATAAGCTTGAACAAGGATCTCAAGAATCTTCATCCATCCATCCCCGATACCTTCAGATACTAAGTACACTCGCCTGTGATAATTCACTTCAACCTCAAATAAATAATAGTGAATTTACTCCGTTGTCACATCTTCGACATGCTCAAATCTAGCCTTCTTTGAAGATTTAAGTGAACTCTGATAATGGTTTCATCCCGACCATGGTTAAGTGCACATATCCCCGTCAAAACCAAGTAATAAACCAAACCGCCATGACGAATATCCAAACACACATCCAATATATGAAGTACACCCTTTTATCCCTTCTTCAAAACAACCCGTAACACCAAGATCGAAGACCCCGAGATACGCCTTCCTTTCTCCAAGATGGTTCCATCATCACGGGATTTTACAATTCTATAGTTTAAACCGAGAAATAGTTTCTTTCGCAGGATTTTACAAAACCAAGAATAAACCGTATGATTGATCCGAAATGCACTTTACAATTACCAGATGTTTCCATTGTCACGGGATTTTACAAGTCTATGATTTAAACCGAGAAATAGTTTCTTTCACAGGATTTTACAAAATCAAGACAAAACCGTAAACAATGTCAGCTTGAATGTGTTTTGACAACTTTGGTTTTGGTGAATATCTGTTTTAGGGGAACATGCAGTGGTTTATCAATGGTTTATTATCCAACATCAACACCATCATCAACCATCCAATCAATACTTTGGTAAACACATCATTCACGCAATCTGTCGGTTATTGTAGTGACCACATGGAGAAGTAAGTCCGATATACCAAACTCGATCATGAAGTAGAATTCCCCAGAGAGTTTTTACTTAACCTTGTACTAATCCTTGTGATGAAGAAACGGTGTACCCAATGTACAAAACCTCTTGACATATCCTCAACTGCGTGAGACACCGAAGTGATAGCTACGTTGTGGGTTAATCGAGAAAGAATCACAACCGTAACTAAATAGCCAAGTCTTTATCACCCTCTATAAACGCCCAAACAAGTCATCTTCGAGGAAGAGTAGAAAGAAAGAAGACGAAATAAGTAAACGCGCCCGGAAAAACCTCACTTCAAATCCAAATAAGAGATACCGAACAAACAACCCCGTAGACAAACATGTTCAAATATCAATTCAGGCCGAGCCATAATATCTTTCGTGAAGATGTATAAACCAAAGTACCAATCTTCATCACATCGAATCACATCATCTCATCAACACATCAAATTTCATCAACAAATCTCATTCACAAAAATCATACCAAATCATATTGTCAAATTACTTTAACAAATCTCATCATCACAGTCTCATGAAACCGATCTTATATTGAGAAGCCCATATTGACAACTCTGTTAAGCATGAATTCACAGCCCAAAGATGTAGTCCGGTTCAAAGAGTAACAATCCTATCAATATTTCTGTCCAATATACATACATCCCACTACGAAGGAAGCAAAAATAAGTCGGTCCATGTCAAATGTCATTAAACTCACTCAAATTCGGATACACGCACAACTTAACCGAGGAATAAATCTGACAATTATCACACTTAATCCATAAACCACTCACTTTAGTGTTAATAAAAACGTTTCAATGCCCATCATCAGATCTCAAAAACCCAATGCAATATATGTTGAACGATTTTAGTAGGTAACACCTATCCAGCCCATCTCTCAAAACCGATCCATTAGCCACAAACCCAAGCCCATACCAACTCTTGAAGCGAAATACAACCACCCAGTCAAATGAGACCCTAATTTTCGTGGTATATAACACCAGCTTTATCACTTCTTCAAACCCTAAAAATACTCTTCATAACCGCCTCATTCAAGATCTCTCTCACCTTATCCCAAATATCACACAAACCCTAAAACAATTGAGCGCCTCCTTCACAAACAAATTACTTGTAACATCAATCTCATCTCAACAACAGGAGATTAAATCCGAACAGAAATATTACACTTTTCAAATCATGAGTCGGATTAGACAAATCCAAGCCACAGGGATGGCTTTGGTTTCGGGTTCGAATATCATAGAATCGCCACAGGGATGGCTTGAAGCTAATTGAGAGGGCTACGAGATCAAGACAAAGCTTCAAGGTAGGTTTCCATTAACACGTTTAGATATTTTGATGATGTTAAAACATACAACGAGCAAAGTATTTAATCATAGCATCCTTGTTATGAATGAGTACTTGTTGTCTCGGAAATTAAATGAAGTTATTACTCAACAAACGATCTATGATGACCTTGAGAACTTTTAAGATCTCTAATGATCTATGCAAGGGTTTTCATGAATCTGAGATCCATAGTACATTTCATTAAGTCCTTTTGAGATTAGATCTATGAAGAGAATCTTTGATGTTGTTTGGAACTCAAAAGGTTCGTTAAGAGACACAAAGTGAACTGAGATCTTGTGGTATTGAGTCGATTTTGATCCTTTTCGTTTTCTTAGACACTAGCACAAAAGTCGAAACTCTTGAATGGTTTTAAACACATGTTGTTTTTGACTCCTTTGAGATTGCATCATACTCTTCCTTCAAATGCTTAGAAAACTTTTTAAAAGAAGATCTGTGATGAAGAGAGTCGAGGGGTTTGAAATAAACCTGAGTTGAATTAATGATAATTTCAACCACACCTTGATATACTTTGAGATCTTGTTTGTATAGTGTTTAATTCTTGTAAGATGTGGGACTGATGAAGGTATATAACCTGAGGTCATGAGAGATTCATGTGGTATTTGGTTTGGTCAAAAAGTCACTTTGTGGTCGAAGTCATGGTTCAGTCAATCTTCTTCTTCATTTCTGTCTAAGTCGCTAAGTCAAGTCAAGTCGTTGGTGACAATGGTCTTGAGCCAACTCGCTAAGCCAACTCGCTAAGCAAGTCG
The DNA here is from genome assembly GCA_910596185.1 of Chrysanthemum makinoi. NCBI lineage: Eukaryota > Viridiplantae > Streptophyta > Magnoliopsida > Asterales > Asteraceae > Chrysanthemum > Chrysanthemum makinoi. Next base: position 227,392,792 of record OU343223.1, on the reverse strand, counting down.
CTAAGCCAACTCGCTAAGCAAGTCGCTAGTTAACTCGCTACTAACTTGTTAAAGAACAAGTCGCTAGGTAATACACGACCAAGTCGCTAGGTAGATACATTGAATTTAGACAGATTTGTGTACAACTCGCTAACATGATATATGACATATTCCCATATTTCCAACCATGTTTTCCGACCATATTCATGAATACCCAGAAAATACATGCAAAATGCTGCCTTGACCCATTATGACTTCACGAATATGACCATTTTTGACCACTTAGACATCACATAAATATTATTGTTTGACCATGTGGACAAAGTTTAAAAGCAAACTGATGTAACAAGCTTGGAAAAAAATAACTTTTCAGACCATAATAGACAAAAAATCATGTTAAACAACTACTGTTACCCACACGTATCAAAAATAATATTTCGGCCAAGACAAAATACCAAAACATCTTAAACCATGAATCAATAACCACCATAAATCGACACAACACAATAACCTTGGCTTTGATACCAATTGAAGGATCGTTATTTTATTGTGTTGATGATTCGGGTGGTCTTGGATGATCAAAATACATGTTTGCCATAGTTAGAGAGTTAGTAGAGAGAGAGAGGGTGTTCTTGCTAGAGGTTTACACAAAGTATGAAATATTAGATTAATGAGAAGCACCACCCCTTCCATGGATGGAAGGGGTATTTATACTTACAAATACACTACCTCCTATCTACCGTGGATCAGGATACATGGGTAAAGATCCGTCCTTCCTCCACGGTGTTGCACTACGCTAAACTAAACTAATAACTAACTAATAAACTGCTAAATAACGTAAATAAAGATATGTCTACGAGCTAACTTATGCTAGATAATATTAGGGGTGACCGACTCTTCACTATGGAATTTTCTAATTCCTAACACACGAACTCCTCACCAGAATGGTGAAGTTGAAAGACGAAATCGAACTCTTGTCGAAGCCGCTAGGACAATGCTAATTTATTCAAAGGTTTCAATGTTTCTATGGGCTGAAGCCATTGCCATCGCTACTACACCCAAAATCGTTCTCTCATACACACATCTCATGGAAAGACTCCGTACGAACTTGTCCACAATCGAAAACCTGATTTATCATACCTTCGTGTGTTTTGTGCTTTATGTTACCCAACTAATGACGGTCAAGATTTAGGTAAACTAAAAGCTAAAGCGGACATTGGAGTATTTGTAGGATATGCACCAAACATAAAAGGATACCGAATCTACAACAAGAGAACCCGAAATATCATGGAAACAATTCACGCTACGCTCGATGAGCCGACCAAATGGCTCCAGGACAATCCAGCCTGACCAAGCATTTCAACCTTCATCAAGTAGTCCTATCGGTTCTACTCTTGTTTTAAATCCCTCGCCAAAGAACTCCTTATGTACCTCCTTCAAGATGATTTAAAGAAATTGTTTGATCCAATGTTTGATGAACACTATGAGCCAAATGCTAATAAAATGTCAATTCCATCGCCAGAGGTCGCTCCTATCCCCTGTCAATGAAGTTAACCCTTCAGCTTTCAATGTCACTAAGTCAAGAAGCAGCCGCCGATCATTCTGCCTCATCAACAAATCATCAATCATCGAGTGTACATCATCGAATTGTTTCTGGTACCAATGATGGAGATAATCCCTTTGCTACTCCCGAAGATGCCCCATTTGAAAACATATTTGCTCCTGAATCATCATCAGAACCATCTTCATCGAGAAATCGACTCGCTACTGCTCCTCAACAACAACCACATGAACACCTTAGAAAATGGACACATGATCACCCATTGGACAACATCATTGGAAACCCTTTTCTTTCAAGATCCACTCGTCGACAACTTGCAACCGATGCCTTATGGTGCTTCTTCAACTCTCAGACTCTCAAAGATCGAACCAAAAGACGTTAAGACCGCCATGAATGAAGACAATTGGTTCAATGCCATGCAAGAAGAAATTCATGAGTTTGATCGACTAGATATATGGGAACTAGTACCGCCCGACCGTATATGATCATTGCTCTAAAGTGGATCTTCAAAGTAAAACTTGATGAGCATGGTGATGTATTAAAGAACAAGGCTTGATTGGTTGCAAAAGGATACCGCCAAGAGGAGGGTATTGACTTTGAAGAATCATTTGCTCCAGCTTACTCAGATCGAGGCAATCGAATCTTCTTGGCTAATGCCGCAAGTAAGAACATGGTAGTCTATCGATGGATGTAAAGACGCTTTTCTTAACGGTGACCTTAAAGAAGTCGTGATACGCCCAACCCTGAAGGCTTTGTGAATCCAGAGCATCCTACACACGTCTATCGTTTGAAGAAGGCTCTTTACGGTTTGAAGCAAGCTCCAAGGGCATGGTATGATATGCTATCAAAGTTTCTTCTATCTACTGGATTCAGCAAAGGAGCAGTTGATCCGACATTGTTCACCAGAAAGTCAGGCAAATATTTAATTCACGTTTAAATTTATGTTGATGATATCATTTTTGCCTCGACTAGCCCCAATGAATGTGACCGTTTTTCTAAGGAGATGGGCTCCAAATTCCAAATGCCAATGATGGGACAAATGTAATTTTTCTTGGGATTACAAATTTCACAAAGTCCCGGAGGCATTCTTATAAATCAATCTAAATATGCAAATGAGATTTTAAAGAAATTTGGATTTGATTCTTGTGACCCTGTTGATACTCCCATGATAGAGCGTACCAAACTGGATGAAGACCACTCAGGGATCATGGTAGACCAAACGAAATATCGTAGTATGATTGGATCCCCGATGTACCTCACCCAAGAGACCGCACATTCTATTCGTTGTTTGCATGTGTGCTAGATATCGTGCTAAGCCTACCAAAAGCACCTTGAAGTGGTTAAACGGGTCTTTCGGTATCATCAAGGAACCATCAATATGGGACTTTGGTACCGGGACACCGGTATGTCACTAACGACCTATGCAGATGCCGATCATGCAGATGTCAAGATACACGCCGGCACGCCCGAGGTGCTCGTTTTGGGTGACAAGCTTGTGAGCTGGTCTTCAAAGAAACAAATGAGTACTTCTATTTCCTCTACAGAGGCTGAATACATAGCCATGTCATCTTGTTATGCTCAAATCCTATGGATGAGATCCCAATTATCTGACTATGGCTTTGTATTCAACAAAATCCCTCTGTACTGTGATAATAAAAGTGCCATTGCTCTCTCATGCAACAACGTACAACACTCAAGAGCAAAGCACATCAATATTTGACATCATTTCATCAGGGAGCAAGTGGAAAACGGTTTGGTGGAACTCTTTTTTGTGAGGAAAAAATACCAATTAGCAGACATCTTCACCAAAGCACTTCCTAGAGAACGTTTTGAGTTTATCCTTCCACGACTTGGTCTAAAGAGTCTACAACCAGAAACACTCAAGCGACTTCAAAAGGAAGACGAGGAGTAAAGGTCTTTCTTCATCCATCTCTTGTAAATATTTATTCTAAAAGCAAAATACAAAATTACAAAACCTACAAAAAGAAAATAGAAAAATATAAAACGTTCAAAAATCCATAAAAATTTGAAAATCTTGAAAATTTTCAAAAATTATTGTTTTCTTTGTCATATTTTTCTAGATTCGATAATATCTATGGTCTTTTTGCTGTCATTCAAAGAATGACACGGGTCTTTAGATATTGTTTGAATGTGTAATAAAAAAAATTGGGTGAAAATGAAACAATGGTTTATTGTCATTTTAGGCAGTAACCCGCTTTTTAACGAAAGAACAGAGCCATGCTTTATCTTAAATCTTCAAATCTCATGCTCTGATTCTAAAAACAAATGTTTGTCGTCAAAAATACAAATGTTTCCTTTCAAATATTTTTCAAATGATTCTTATTAAAAATATTTGTCATCTAATGAAAAAAAAATTGCTTTGAAACTACTTCAGACTCTACTCTTGAAAATCATTCGGGCTTTTCATGTGTCAAAATCTCTATCCTTCAATCAACAACATATGTCATTGATTGAGGGGGAGAATGATTTCAAATCAAAAAGAGTATTCTTCAAACAATTTGCACGTAATCGAGAAAGGTCTACTCTTGAATAATCAAAAAGAACAATGTTTTACAATATTGTATACAATTGGTTCAAGACCTTTGTTATTATTATGTTTTCAAAATATAGTCAAGCATGCTTAATCTTTGGAGTCTAAAATCTCAAACTTGATCCTTATAGGTTAAAAGTTTCTCAAAATCAAGTCACATCTCCCCTCAAAAGCTTTCAAAATCAATTTAAATCTACAGAGATCACAAATCTCAAATGATTTGAAAATTGTGATCGGGGGAGAATTTGTGATTTAAATTGGATTTAAACTGATAATTCGATAAATGGTTTCACAAGTGTTTAGCAAGCTTTACTCCCCACTTGTGCCAAACGATTTCAAATTTTCCATGCACATGTTGAGGGGGAGCATCCTTTTAAACCACAAAGAATTGAAACGTGATTGATTTGTATCTAAGTGCCGGTTCCTTCTAATATGTGCAAAACTCTTTCAAACCCCGAGGCACATATTGAGGGGGAGCAAACTTATGAAAACCTCATCCTTCCCCAATATGCTTTATCTACTTGATTTGATCAGGGAAGTGATGTTGATATCTTTTAGAAAATGGTAATCAAAGAAGTTAATTCTTCCTCTTGCCTCCGTGTGCCAAAATGATTTCAAATACATGATGCACATGTTGAGGGGGAGCTCTGTTTCTAAAAATATCAAAAACAATTCAGGTACAAAATGCTTTGATAATACATCACAAGTATCTGAATTGATTTTCAAATGGTTTTCAATTGGTTCCAATGGCAGATGAACAATACCAAATAGACCGACCAAATTTACTTTATGTATGGTGATATAAGGATAATAAGGTTAGGTATTTGTTCCCATGATCCGCCAAAACCGGAGGGATCTACCCAGGGACAATCCACTAGATAGTGTAGAAGTCCGTAGGTATGATGGAAAAAGGAGAAAAATGAGAATAAGGGAAGAGTGCGGACTGAGATAGAGCTAGAACTGGAATAAACCCAACAAGGTTCTAGTTATGAAGTCTCGGTAAGCACTGAAGGGGTTGAAGAATGAAAAAGAAATGAAATAAGAAAAGGGTGAAAAGAAATAGCCCCCCATTAACTCAACCTTAGGGCAGAAACCGGGTTCAATACATATGCTACTGGTGGTTACCAAGGTAACGCCGGTATTGAAGAAATGACGTCATGGACCCAAAGGACGCACTGCACTAAACTTCCCAAGCTACTCAAGTTTCTCTTAAAATGGCTTGTTTCATTATCACGAGGAACCTACATAATCTATCGACTTTCTCTTAGAGATTGTTGATATTGAAGAAGGAGACCCTCTCCCTAGTCTCCAGCATAGGAACCAAATGTGCACTATTGAGTCTAGAGCCACGAGATCATCATATAAATCTCTTTAGGACACTGTCAATGAAGACTCTCTGTTTCACACAATTTGGAAAGAGAGATTATATCTTATGAGTCCTACGCATTATCCTTGTGGTACTGCCAGAACATCTGAGTGATATGCAAACATATTCACAATGAAGATGGAAAGCCTTCTCGAGCCAACATCAAACAAGCTCCTGGTGGGTGGCATGTGAGATCTATCCAATAGATCAACCATGTGACAACTAAACAGAAACAATGGGGCGATTCATAATTATGAATCAATCCTGGTTCAGGTTATGGATTGACGGATACCTTTGAAAAACCGGTTGTTGTGCATTAAAACTATTTTCTTTAGCACATCGACTGTGTACTCGTATTTCAAAATAAAAGGTGTTTATGATTGATAATTGATTTTCATTAAAACCTTCATTGTATTGCAAAAAAAAAATTCTATTGAGCGGTACACGATTGTTTTTCAAATCTCTTTTCATCAATCAGTGAATCTCAATTCGCTGGTTCACTCACTCCGTGTTGTCTTCTTTGAGACGTTCCGGTTTGAGAACAGCTAGAGCAGCTGCGAAACCTTGTTAAGGAAATTCTTCGAATTTTACCGATCGAGAGGCGTAATTGTACGATCAACGGGAACCGTGGGCTGTGTACCTCAATTCAACGAAAGTGATCAAAGACACTTTCGTGCGCTTTATTTCTAACTGTTGTATGCAGGTACGCCCGATGTTTGCAGCTGATCATAATGATGCGGTTAATCCATAGCCGCATGCTCACTCAACACATTCACTTCTAAAGAAATCATGATTAGTGCATCAATGACTCTGATATTTTCACTCCATGCTTCTGCTACGCTGCTGCCAATATCATGAATCAACGAAAGCTTCCGCTACTCTGATGAGAAGAAATCATGATCCAGAATATGAGCATGTCGATCCAAAAGTCACAACATCACATAATACCAACACCACAAAGGATGAGTCAGAGATTTATGATAGCTGGTGATCTCAAAGATGGCTCAAAACTCATTATCACGTGGATCAGTTAAAGACCTCCACTAGAATTATCCAAACATACGGAAAATGAAGAATCAAAGACTACGAGCTACTGAGCAAAGAACTTAATCGAGAAACTAAGAACAATCTAATGTAATATCTGTTTGTATTCACTGTAATTTGAGGTGACCTCCCTTAGGGGGAGATTGTTAGGATTTAGTTAATCCAGTTATTAAAGTGTCGGTCACCTCAAGTATATGTAATCGTTAGAAAGCTCGTAGTCGTAGTTATTTAAAGTTAAGTAGTATTTAGTTAAGTAACACCGTGGAGGACGGACGGGTCTTTACCCACTGTATGCCTGATCCACAGCCCGTAGGTGACGATTTGTGTAAGACTATAAATACTCTCTACCTCCCAAGGTAGAGAGTTGGAGCTCATAATAAGATTTTCACTTTCTCTCACTAAGTTCCCAAACCTCTAACTCTTTCTCTCTCTAAAACCTAATATTGTACGCCTATATTGATTATGGTTTAATGTGTTTGTGAAATCCAATATGTTACAGAAACGTATTTCGCTCTAGTTTTGCTCAGTAGCTTGGTTACGAGATCACTGTAAATAATCTCCCCTATGTCGACAGTGACCCCATTCATCAGGCAGTATGCCACCATCAACTGAATAGAATTAACTTGTTCAGTGGAAGAGTGGTTCCCATCGAGAACCTGAATCACAAAAGTGAACAGGATCCTCCAAGCCACAGGAAATGAACTCTTGGTGACTGGGGTCTTGTCCAAAAAATTTGGATCCAAAACGATTTGTTTTAACCCATCCTTCACTGTGGAGGGTTCAGGATAGGCAACATAGACTCCATTATTGTAGTCTAACCCTGTTGAAGTACAAAACGTTTTATAGTCCAGGGTGACTGATCTTTCCCCATTAAAAAGACTGAACGTAATGAGATACTCCCTGAGTGGTCTTAGGTCTGTCTCATTAGTTGAGGGTGTCGGGTCATAGGCCACAGCTGTTGCCCAAAACTCCCTGAGGAGGTTTTGGTACAGTATAGAGGGACAATGAACAAAGGCCGTTTTCAAGGCAGTTGAATAAAATTTCATTATGTCCTTATAGGCTGGGACATTTTGGGGGTATTCAAAATTGCCTATAACATTGCTAGTTTTAAATTCAACATTACTGAAATCCCCTACCCACTGAGATGCAAACTGAAGAGATTGTGTTCTAGCCATTTCCTTTTAAAGATTTTAGGGTTTTGAAAAAAATATTGAACTAGAACAGTCAAAGAGTTTTAAATCTCTCAAGTTTGTGATGAAAAACTTTTGTAAAAGTTTACAGAGAAGATTTTTCTGAAAAAGGTTTGTAGAACACAAAGATTTCTGGGTTTGAAAGAGTATTTTGACAGAGTTTTGTTGCAGAAATACTTTGTGTGTGTTTTAATGAATTTGTGAGGGGATTTATAGAGTGATGAGAGGGGTAGTTTATGCACAATTGTGGATTTGTAAAGTCAGTTTTTGAAAACTTTTCGAATTTCCACATTTAATGCCACCACTCCACTACCCTCAGTAAAATCCTGGTTTTCAAGGAAACAGTTGCATTGCACAGTAAAAGTGCACTTTTGCAGTAATAAAATATCCACTGGATATTTCATGTGAGAGGAGGCATTTAATGCCAAGTGGGATGAGGTAAGTTTTTTTGAGGGACCCTTGACATGGATGACAGTAAGACAAAGAGACATATATTCCTATATTAAATTGGCATGGTTACCAACCTAGGACATTTAAGTAACTGATACTTGGAGCAATTAGTTACTCATTCAATGCTCAATCTCAACTGTCAGGGTCCCTGAATGAGTCTTACTCATTCAGGAAGAGGGTTGTTTTGGGGTTTTGTTCAGGGAGGATGAACCATTTCAGATAAAACTTGCTGAGATTGGGATTGGTTTTTAGGTTGCTGACTTTCAATGTCAAGCATTCCCAATTCAGCTTTCAGTCTCCTGAAGGTAGGTTCATCTAAGGATTTGGTGAAGATATCAGCAAGTTGATATTCAGTAGGTATGAAATGAAGTTCTATGTCTCCTTTCATTATGTGGTCCCTGATGAAATGATATCTGATATCAATGTGTTTAGTTCTTTGGTGAAGGATAGGGTTGTTGGAGATTGCAATGGCACTAGTGTTGTCACAGAAGATGGGTACCATTTTGTAGTGGATGTCATAGTCACTGAGTTGACTTTTCATCTACAATACATTGGCACAAAGATCCCCGCAGCAGAACATACTTAGCTTCGGTGAAGACATAGCCACCGATTGTTGCTTTTAGCACTCCAAATGCACAGTTTCCTCCAAGAAATTGACAGACCCCGAGGTACTTTTCCTGTCCATGTTGCAGCCAGCATAATCAGAGTCAGAATATCCTTTGAGATCAAACCTTGAGCACTTTGGATAGTAAAGTCCAAGGCTTGGAGTTCCCTTCAGGTATTTGAGTATTCTTTTGGCAGCTGTGAGATGGGATTCTTTAGGATTGGACTGATGTCTTTTTGTTAGACAGACTGAGAATTGTATGTCTGATCTGGGATCAGTTAGATACATCAGTGAGCCAACAATCCCTCTGAAATGGGTTTGATTGACTGATTTGCTAGTGAGATCAGATCCAAGGTTGTTAGGAGAGACCATTGGTGTCTTCACTGAGGCACAGTCAGAGATCTCATATTTCTTCAAGAGATTTTTGGTATATTTCTCATGACTAATGGAGATTCCTTTATCAGTTTGCCTGATTTGTAGTCCAAGGAAGTATGTGAGTTCACCCATCATGCTCATTTCAAACTTATTTGTCATCAGTTTTTCAAACTGTCTGCAGAGAGTATAATTTGTTGAGCCAAAGATGAGGTCAACAACATACACTTGGACTAGGATCATATCTTGTTTTGTCCTATAGATAAACAATGTGTTGTCTATCTTCTCTCTGACAAACTTGTTTCGAATCAGGAAGGCTGAGAGAGTTTCATACCATGCCCTGGGAGCTTATTTAAGTCCATAAAGGGCTTTGTCAAGCTTGCAGACATAGTCATGGAATTCACTACTCTCAAAGCCAGGAGGTTGCTGAACGTACACATCTTCCTTGAGTTCACCATTTAGGAATGCACTTTTTACATCCATTTGGTAAACTTTGAAGTTCATGTAGGTAGCAAATGCAAGGAAGATCCTGATGGCTTCCATTCTTGCAACAAGAGAAAATGTCTCATCATAGTCAATGCCTTCTTGTTGACTGTAACCTTTGGCTACAAGTCTGGCTTTATTTTTAATGAGAGTGCCGTTTTCATCAGTTTTGTTTCTGAAAACCCACTTCATTCCTATGACAATGACATCCTGAGGACATTTGATCAAGGTCATGACCTTGTTTTTATCAAACTGTTGAAGTTATTCTTGGATGGCCTGAACCAGCTTGGGTGTTTTAGAGCCTCAGTGACACTTTTGGGTTCTATTTCTGATAGGTAATAAGCATATAGACATTCATTTGCTGAAGCTGCAGTTAGTTTAGCAGCCATGCTTCTTGTAAGCATGCCCTCAGTGAGTTCACAAATGATGTTTACAAGCTCAATGTCCTGAGATTTTGTCCACTTACTTTGTGGTATAGGATCTGAGCTTGAGGAGGTCACTGGAAACTCAGAGTGAGTTCAAAAGTGAGCGCAGAATCATCAAGATCATTTGTTGAGATGTCTTGTTCAGGTTGGGGTTCTTGAATCACAGGTTCCTGAACATTTGGTTCAGTGTTACCTATCCCAGCAGGGACTGATTGATTTTCAATGAATTCATTGATTGTTGGTCTGGGAAGGTTGTGAGGTAAGACATAATATGAGATGTCAGCATCAGCTTGGTATGAGGAATTGATTTCAGTGTTATACTCATCAGGAGGGTATCTTAATGAGTTATCAATTCCTATTTCCTCCACTGAGGTGTTGGTGAAGTTGATGCTCTCTGAACTCTCATCAAAGGTGACATGAAAGGTTTCCTCAACTTGTTGTCTCCTTGTGTTAAATACCCTAAAAGCTTTGGAGATCAGTGAGTAACCTAGAAAGTATCCATCATCAGCTTTAGCATCAAACTTACCTAGATGATCCTTGTGGTTATGAATAAACACATGACATCCAAACACATGAAAGTAGCTGATGTCAGGAAGTCTACCTTTGAATATCTCATATGGGGTTTTGTTATGTCTTTTGACAATAATTGACATGTTTTGAGTGTAACAGTCGCTTTTGACTCGCTTCCCGTAAATGTTTTGATAATGCTGAGCCATTTAACATGGTTCTAGCAGCCTCAATGAGAGTTCTGTTTTTCCTTTCAGCTACCCCATTTTGTTCAAGGGTGTAAGGAGATGAAAAGTTTTGGAAGATTCCTTTTTCATCACAGAAATTCTCAAGCTCTTCATTTCTGAACTCAGTGCCATTGTCAGTTCTGATTTGTTTAACAGTAATATCATTTTGGTTTTCAACTTTTCTAATGAATGACATTATTGTATCACCGACTCTTTTGGAAAGAAAGTATACCCAAGTGTATCTTGAAAACTCATCAACAATGACAAGTGTGTACTTCTCATGTGGATTGATATTGACTGACAGGTCCAAAGAGATCCATATGCGGAGGCGAAGGCTTTGATGGAGAAATTTTGTTTGGTTTTGAATGATGCTCTATGGTGTTTGCCTTTTTCACAAGTGAGCATGGTTTGTCTTTGCAAAACCAGTGATGGTAAGCCAAGGACCTTGTTTTGTTTTGCCAAGTTTTTGATGTTTTTGAAGTTTAAGTGAGAGAGTCTCTTGTGCCACAGCCAGTTGATAGTTTTAGTGGCTTTGGCAAAGAGACAAGTTCCATTTTGAGAGAGTGTTGACATGTCTAAGACATAAACATCATCTCTTCTAGGAGCTATCGACACAACTTCTTTGTTGGCATTGAAAATGGTGCCTTGTTTGTCATTGAATTGCACAATGTCCTTTGCATCACAGAGTTGACTGACACTGATGAGATTGTATTTGAGACCATTGACATAAGCTATTCTAGAGAAAACTATTCCATTGCAGTATACTGAACCATAACCTTCAGTGGGACATGATGAGTTATCACCAAATACTACCTTGGGTCCTGGTTCCTTTACATATTTGTGCAGATACTCCTTAACACCAGTCATGCTTCTTGAGCATCCAATATCTAGATGCCAAATAGGCTCCCTGGCGTGTCTCTGCACAAATAGTAAACTGGATTAGTTTCTCTTGCTCACCCACATACTAGTGGGCTTGGGCTTAAAGGTCCTGTTTGAATTTGGCAATTGACTCATGGTCAGTGGTTGAGTGCATTGTGCTACCACAGGTTTTGCATTTGGAGACCGAGGATGACTCAGTGATTCTGGGTTGCTTGGAACTTCTCCTTGCTTGGATGACACTGTCATGCTGGGATGTCTCATGAGCTAGATTTCCGCAAATCTCACAAAGATGTGTTCATGAGACAGTCATCAGGAAAGGGTTTTGCTCTAGACTTTTGAGCAGATTTGGAGGTTGAAGCATACTGATGACCAACTTTGGTATAGTTTTCTTTACTGAGTGAACTTACATATTGCAAGTGATCAGAAGTTCTGTGATAATCCTTTTTGCAAATCATACAAAAAAGGATTCTATAACAGTTGTCAGTGGTATGACGGTATAGTGGCATAGATCACACTTCTGCTTGGTTTTGGTGGTGGATTTTGACTTTGAGGAACAAGAGGAGGCTGACTTAGTTTCCTTGATTGATTCAGGGACTTTTTCGATGGATTCCGTCTTATCAGTTAGCTTCCTCACAAGTTCAGTTGTGAATTTGGTCGATTCAGTGGGGACAGAGGATGTGGAAGTCTCAGTGGGGGTAGATTCTTGTTGAATTGGTTTTGATGGTCTTTTCAGAATGGTTCTACCAAGTCCAGACCTTTCTTTTGGTGAGTGTGGATTGTATTGTAATGGAGTAAGCTCAGAGCTAGGAGCAGACTCAAGTGGTTCCGGGGTGGAAGTAGTGCTTGAGATTGCTGCAGACTCAGAGATGTGTTCAAGACTACTGGGCACATCGGGAGTCCAAGCATGCTCTTTAGAGCTTGACTTTCAGGCTCTAGAATTCTTCCAGAATCAAAATTTGGAAGCTTACTCTCAGGATTAACCCGTTCAATCCAATCACATGGCTTGGGAATAGTCAACACATTGGTAATCATGCCACCAGACACAAATGGTTTGGGATACTGGTCTTTGTTGTGAGAGTCAGGGAGATGATCTTCACCTATGACTCTCTTTTTGCTACTAGGGGCTCCCACAGCATCAAAGACTCTTGGATTCTTAGCAGTCCAACTAGCAATGATATCTTTTTCTTTCTTAAGTTCATCTTGAAGAGCCTGATTTCTTTTAACTAATTCAGTGTTTTGAATTTGCAAAGTGATAGCCTCAAGCTTATTTTGTTTTAAAAGAAGCAGTTCATCCCTACACTTGTTTAGTTCAAAACTTAGCTTGTTATATTTTGAAAAAAGATTTAATCGTAGATCTTCTACAAACTTAAGGTCAAAATTGATATAGTTCATATAGGACTGCCAAACAGAGTCATCATCCATAGAAAGTAAAATATTTACCTTCTTCATTGTGATGTTTACCCACTCTCCATTCCTGGCATGATTTTTCCCAACAAAGAAGCTTGTCCTCTTCTGAGAGGGCCATTAGTGCACTGACATGCACCATTTCATCATCAGATGAGACTGGCTCTTCATCCCAACAAGGCCTTTGTTTTTACCCTGCACAGATTGAACACTTTTTGTTGTTTCTGAGGGACTGGCCTCAAGCAATGCAAGCTTAGCTTTGACTTTCCTATTCTTGGCTTCAAAATCAACGGTTTTGTTTTGATCAGATTTGTTTTGATCAGATTTGTTTTGAAAATTTTGATGAGACTGATAGATTTTTGGTTGAAATTTGCTAAAGCCTGAGGACTGATTTGACCCTGATGGTTTATACGAGGGTTCAGAAATTGTTTTTGAAAACAGTCTTTTGTAAAATGACCTCTTTTGTGACACTTAAAGCATTCAGTGTCCTCATTTGCTTTAGCATTCGAAAAACATTTGTTTCTTTTTATAAACCTTCGAGAGTTAGCAAGGAGTGCCCTTTCCTGAAATTCAATGTTCAGGTCATTTAGGTACTCCTCACTTGATCTCTCATCAGGCTCATCATCTGAATTTTCTTGGAAATCTTGAACCACATTGTTAGAATAGAAAGCAGTTGATATTGGTGTTGAAGTGGTAGTCAGGGACTTCTTGACTTCTTGAGACTTTTTTAAGTCAGGGTATCGTCTATTGATGAGGTTTTCCTCATAGAAAAATTTCCATAAATTTCGTGAAGTTCAAGATTCGGATATGATTAGCATTCCTAAGTCCCCGAGAGAAATTCACCACTTCTCGGGGAGACTATTGACAAAACCAACATTGATTTCATGTTTGGACAAATTAACACCATCATTAGACAGTTCATTTAAAAGAGTTTTGTACCGGGTGTAAGTTTGAGACAGAGTTTCAGAGTCCTTAGCCCTGAAGGTGTTATACTCAAGTTTCAGGTCCGTTATCCTGTTTTCCTTGGTATCAGATGGGCCTTCATGACTATGGACTAGGTCATCCAGTGTTTTTTAGCTGTACTACCTTATAAGCGACTCCATAATATCATCCGGAAGACATGATATGATGATACTTTTGAGTCTTTGGTCCTGGTTGACCACTCTCCTCTCATCCTGAGTCCACTGAGCTTCAGGTTTAGGCAAACCTTTAGCAGTCTTTGGGATAAATGGACCTTTACTTATACACTTGATATAATAAGGTTTCATCCCAATCAAATAGCAAAGCATACGCTTTTTCCATTTGTTGAATTTACCAACTTCAAGTCTAGGGGCAACAGCTGAATAAGCTCCACCCTTTTCATCGACTAGTTGGGGTACATCATTTTCAGCCATAAGGATCCCGATTTAAAAATGTTTTAGAGCGGCTTAAAAAGTTTTATAATCAGCCTACGCTCTGATACCACTTGTTGTTCCCTATTCACTATCGTAAAACATTTATGTTAGCCTTAATAATAATTAATAGAAGTGATGGTCATTCACGTTTAGGAACTTTGTAATGTGTGTTAGATATCGTGATAGAATAGTCAACGGGGCTCGTGGATTGGGCTAAGCTAAATGGCTAATAGTTATGCTAAGCTAGCCATATGTAAGTTATTGTCCAATCCAATTCCAATCCAAGCCCAAGCCCAAGCCCATAAAGGTAATATGTATGGAAGTATAAATACCCCTCAAATGGTCATTTGAGGGGTGTGCTTGAATGTGTAAGTGTGTGTTTTCTTTGAAATAAAACATCTCTTGTTTTCATCTTTTCTCTCTACACCTACACGATATATATCATCAAGTCACCATCTTTCTTAATCTTTCTTCATCTTTCTACGCATAAGTGTTTGTTTATTTACGTGGTATACTTGTGTGATAAAGTGGTATACGTGATAAGGTTGAGATATTTAAGGTCCTACAATTGGTATCAATCTCCTAACAATGGTTTAGGAGTGTTTGTGTTCGTTTTTTGTTGAAACTTTTCCAACAAGTTTCGTTTTTTTATATAAAAACGCAAGCTTTTTGCATAAGTTTTGATTTTTACGTGTTTTTAAGCTTAAAGTTGTAGTTTTTATTGATCATTAACTGTCTTGGAAGAAGTTTTTGCAAAAGAAATCGTTTGGAAACGTGTTTTTGGGTGAAAAATAGTGTTTTTGCAAAAATCTGGGCATTCTACGCGTAAGAAGTGCAAGTACAGAAAGTCAAAACCCTAGTTTCTACGCATAAGAAAAGTCAAAACCCTAGTTTCTACACGTAAGGTCTACGCGTAAGAAGTGAAATCCTACACTTAAGCATCTTATGACGTTTCTTCGTGCAACAACGGTTACTTAGTGCTTCCCTCACTTGGATAAGTTTGTGGAACACTTCAACTTGTAGATATCTTTTACACTTGGACGAGTGTAAAGGATTTTGGTTTTAAACCTAAACTTACGCATAAGCCTAAAAACTTACGAGTAAGCACTTCTACGCCTAAGTTAATTCTTACGCGTAAGGTACTCTACTTATAAGAGTTTAGTCTACGCATAAGCTTACGTTTAACCTAAGTTTACGCGTAAGGTAAAGTTTACGCATAAGCTTCATCCTACGCATAAGCTTCATCCTACGCCTAAGGAATCCTACGCATAAGGAAGTTTACGCATAAGCACTGCATCCTACGCCTAAGAACAAGGTTTACGAGTAAGATTTTTTAGCATAACTTCAAACGGCCATAACTTTTGAACCGTAACTCTGTTTTCAGCGTTCTGCCCATCAAAACGACCATGAGAACGAGGAGAATAGCAAGCCGAATTAACTAAAGTTAATTCGAGTCAACCTTCAAGTCCTAAAAACGCTCCGAACAAAAGTTATTGAGGTTTTTAAGTTTTTTAACCAAATTTTCACTACAATAACCGAGCTTAATCGTCATCAAAACGCAACTCCTTTATCGTTGAATCGATCCTACATCAACTTTATCATCAAATACCTTCATCAATGGCTACTCAACAAGACATCCATACAGCGGGTGCCGAAAACCGTCCTCCTATGCTGGAAAAAGGTGGATATCTTCAATGGACAAGTCGTATGCTCAACTACATCAAGACCAAACCTAATGGAAAACTCATGATTCAATCCATTACGAATGGACCCTTCAAGCCACGACAAGTCCAAGACCCTGGAAATCCTGATGCAACACCTCCCATCACACCATCTTTTCGTGTTCAATCTGAATCAGAATACACTGAAGAGGATAACACACAGGTTGAAACAGATGACATGGCAATACACATTGTCCAACTGGGTTTACCAAGAGACATCTTTGCTGCTGTAGACAGCTGTGAAACTGCTTACGATATGTGAGAATGTGTTAGACGGCTATGTTATGGAACAGAAATTGGTCAACAAGACATGGAGAACAAGCTGCTAACTGAATGGGAGAAGTTTACATCAACTCCAGGAGAATCCATTGAATCCTACTATGGAAGGTTTTGCACTTTGATGAATGAGCTTATCAGAAACAAGTTGGCACCCAGAACTATCGTGAGTAACATCAAATTTCTCAACAATCTTTCAGAAGAATGGGGACGATATGTCACTATTGTCAACCAAACAAAGGACTTACATCAGGTGAACTTTGATCAACTCAACGATTTTCTGAAACAAAACCAAGCTGAAATTAATGAAGTTAGGAAAGAAAGATTGGCAAAGAATCATGATCCCTTAGCACTAATTGCAAAGACTCCAACTCCAGTGAACTCACAACAACAAGCTTTATCATCTTCCAAAAACAACAACTTGCAGCAATACATTCCACAACCACAAGCTGTTATCCCTCAACAACAATTCTATCCACCAGAAGAACAAGTCATTCAACAACAACAGTATCCACAATACCAGGAACAAGGAATCACTGATCTTGAAACTGAACAAGAAGAAGCCTTGACAAATGCATTTGCCTATTTTTCTAAAGCATTCAGAGGACGCTATTCCACACCAACTAACAACAACCAGAGGATTTCATCAAACACTCGCAACAGGCAAATTGCACAGCCGGGTTTGAATATGGGTCATCAAGGATAAATGGTTGGAGTTATTGGGAACCAACAGGGATATGCTACTGGATTTCACATGGGTAAGCAGGCGGTTCCGTATCGTGGTAATCGGTTGGGTCGAATGTTGGAAATCGATGGGACAGAATGTTGGGAATAGAGCAGTGGGTAATCAGAATGGGAATGTTGCAGCTCCAGTCGTTGGGAATTATGGAAATGTGAATCAGGCTAATCGGGTTGCGTGTTACAACTGTCAAGGAGTAGGTCACATGGCAAGGAATTGTCTTTTTAAGCCGAAAAAGAAGGATGATGCGTATCTTCAGAAAGCTATGCTATTAGCACAGAAGTCAGAAGCAGGGTTGCAGCTAAGTGCTGAGGAACATGACTTTTTTGCTATTATGGATGAATTGGAAGACCTGGAGGAAATCAATGCGAACTGCATCTTCATGGCAAATCTTCAGGAAGCTAAGTACGACACTGACTCTAACGCACCTCTTGTTTATGATGCCAATGCAGTATCTGAGGTACCAATCATTGATCCATGCTATAACAATGTCATATTTGATGTGTTTACTCATGACGAACAGCATTATGTGACACCAGCACCTACTTATGATACATACCTGGACAATCCGAGTTGTAGCAATACTAACTCTGAAACTCCGGATGTGGATCCTAGTGGAGGCTGTGTGGCACAAAATACTGAGACTGATGAGGAAACACGTGCCTTATTTGAAACATTAATCAATAATTGTGGCATTGAAATTGAGAAAGTTAAAAAGGTCAATCGCGATGTTAAGGCCGCGAATGATAAATTGACCACTGAGCTTGAGAGGTACAAGGAGAATGCAAAAGCTTTTGAATTTCACAAAAACAAAGAGTCAGGATTAGAAATTGGTTATCGAAATTCCGTTTTACGAGAAAAACAGTTGCAAATCAAGTATGACACACTTGATGTGAATTTGAACTTGAAAATAAAGTCTTTAAACATGGAAATTTCTGATCTTAAAAACCAAGTTTCTATACAACAAGCAACTTATTATGATCTTGAAAAAGAGAAGAAACAGTTGATTGCTGATTTTTCAAAACGAGAAGATTCTCTTCTTGATGAAATTCTTGATAAAAATCAAAAAATCAAAAAATTGGAAAATTTGCTTGTTACAACGGGTCATTCAGCCAAATCAACCAATATGCTAATAAATCAAACAAATCCGTATTTTCATACCACTCAAAAAATGGCTCTTGGTAACAAACCTCCCTGTTTCCTCAAGAAAGCTCAGAAAGAACATAATGTTTTGAACAATGGAAAGGCTTTGCATGAACCCATAATTGTTCGTGATTCTCTTGAAACATTAGAACTATCTGATGAGAGTAGATCAAAAATGAAACAAAAGAACCCAGATCTAAAACCAATTGATTATAACAAATGGAACAAAATTTCTGAAATTACTTTTGTTTCACAAAAAGAAAAGTTAAAGTTTTCCATCACACTCAGTGTTTCAAACAAAGAGTCAACACCGGTTTCAAAACCAGTTTCAACTCCTGTAGTTGTCTCAAAATCACTTTCGAACATTGAACAAATGTCTTCAAACAATCCTTTTAACACAAGTGATGCTAGAAGCATTTTAGAAGATGTTAAAACTAGAATTGGGAGACTTCAAGAGACTGTTAAAACTAAAACCAATATTACAACTAACATCTGGTTTTCTAGTTTTGATGGTGAAATGAAAAAGTTTTTTGAAACTCAAATTGCCCCTCCGCTAAATAACATCAGTGCAAGGGTAATTCATTTTGAACAAGCCTTTTTGAAAGAAACAGTTGACTTTGTCAAGGACCATAAATCCCTGGTAAAGAAAGCTAATGAAAGTGTTGAACACATCTAAGTGTTGGAAAATTTAAATGATTCTCTCGTCGAAGATGTTCTGACTACTGATATTATGTCCATTACTTTACAAACATATTCTGTTGAAGATCATGAAAGACTCCAGTCTGAGACCTCCGCAATTGTTTCAAAATATGAAAAAACTCTTGAAAACCTTGAAAAAGAAAATGTCTCATATTTTAAACAACTTGATCGAAAAACTGAGGAATGCAAGTATGACAAACTGTCGTATGAGCGTGCCTACAATGACATGAAAGTGAAAAATGATCTTTTGAGGACTCAACTGGAATGTCAAAAAGGAAAGGCAGTGGATACTAAGATTGCAAAACCATTGACTGGGGAGAAAGAAAATGTTTCGAAACCAGTTTTTAAACCAAAAATCTCTATCTCTCTGCCTCCTCCAAAAGACAATGAGAAAAATGATTTATCAAAACCAGTCAATCCACCTGCCTTGCCTAAGCAAAATGAAAAAGCGGTTATCGAGAAACCAAAAGTTTTAGCACCTGGTCTTTTTAAGATGAGTACTAATGTGTCTGCCTCTACATCTAAACCATATGGAACAAACGACATAAGTTTAGAAATGCACTCTAAAGAGACTAGGAAAGCCGAAACCACTTCTCTTGATAAAAATGTGAATCCTAATGCGTGTGCCTTACCTTCTACAGGACTAGAAAGCACCTTTAGGAGCAGCAGACTAAAGCCTAAGAGCAATACAAGGAACAATAGAGTATCGCATGCCTCTAAGAGTAGTAGCTTGAATAAAGAGAAGAAAGTAGAAGAACACCCTAGGAATTTACCGCTTTGTAATAAGAAAGACATTTCATCTGAATGTAATAAACCTATGAAATCTGCTAAGTTAAATGAATCTGTTGAATCTGTTTGTTTAACATGCAAGAAATCTTTAGCTAATATTCATGATGATTGTGTTTCTAAGAATGAGAATGTTAATCCTGTTCAGAAGAACGTTCCTAAAAGAACTTATGCTAAACCAATAGGAAGATTAGTTGCAAGATTTAGGTCTTACACTACTGATAGGAAGCATACTCTTTACTTTAGGGATGATATTTGGAAACCAACGGGTAGATTTTTCACACTTCAGAATGGTAGAATGAGTGCTAAACCCGTATACCCAATAGAAAACTTCTATGAGTGTGATCAGGATTTTACCTCTAACCCAAAGGAACCAAAATCAAAATGGTTTCCAAAAACATCTTCTTCTGTATTTGGCAGGTTATCGAAATATG
Organism: Chrysanthemum makinoi; assembly: GCA_910596185.1. Classification (NCBI taxonomy): domain Eukaryota; kingdom Viridiplantae; phylum Streptophyta; class Magnoliopsida; order Asterales; family Asteraceae; genus Chrysanthemum; species Chrysanthemum makinoi. The sequence goes on along the minus strand of OU343223.1, from coordinate 227,372,558 downwards.
TATTTGGATCGTCGACTCGGGTTACGCCAAGCACATGACTGGGAATCTGAAGCTGCTGATCAACTTCGTCTAGAAATTCATGGGAACCGTACGTTTTGGAAATGATCATGTAGCAGCTATCATGGGTTATGGAGATCTAACTTTTGGAAATTATTTGATCACTCGGGTTTACTATGTTGAAGGGTTGGGGCACAATTTGTTTTCAGGCGCTTCTGTGATGCAGATTTAGAGGTTGCTTTTAGGAAAAATGCTTGCTTCGTTAGAAACTTGGATGGCACTAATCTCTTAACTGGGAATCGTGATACAAACTTGTATGCTATCGACATTAACCAAATGGCCTCTTCATCACCAATATGTCTTATGACACGAGCATCTGGAACAAAGTCCTTGTTGTGGCATAGAAGATTATCCCATCTCAATTTCGACACAATCAACAAACTTGCCAAAGACAACATCGTCAACGGACTTCCAAAGTTCAAATACACCAAGGATCACCTATGTCCATCATGCGAACAAGGAAAAAGCAAAAGAGCGTCATATAAACCCAAACCCGTACCAAGTTCGGAAGCAAAGTTGCATATGTTGCACATGGACTTATGTGGCCCAATGAGAGTTGAAAGCATTAATGGGAAAAAGTATATTCTTGTTATTGTCGATGATTATTCAAGATATACATGGGTTAGGTTTCTGAGATCAAAAGACGAAGCACCAGGCATCATCATCACCTTTCTGAAGCATATTCAAGTACTTCTTCAAGCTCTATTAAGGGTAGTAATTACAGACAACGGCACAGAATTTACTAATCAGGAGTTAAGAGCTAATTTTGAAGATGTTGGAATCACACATCAGACATCAGTTGTTAGAACTCCACAGCAGAATGGGGTAGTTGAAAGAAGAAATCGAACTCTTGTGGAAGCTGCTCGCACAATGCTAATTTATTCTAGTGCACCATTATTTCTATGGGCGGGTGCTGTTGCCACTGCTTGTTTTACTCAGAACCGATCCCTAATCAATCCTAGATTCAATAAAACCCCATATGAGCTAGTGAACAACAAAAAACCTGATATCTCTTACGTTCAAGTGTTTGGTGCTTTGTGCTATCCAACGAACGACAGAGAAGATCTAGGAAAACTGAAAGCTAAAGGTGATATTGGAATCTTCATTGGATACTCAAAAAACTCGAGGGCATTCGGGGTGTATAACAGAAGAACTAGGAAGATAATGGAAACAATGAATGTGAATTTTGACGAACTTTCAAAGATGGCTTCTGAGAGACTCGCTCTAGAACCCGCGCTAAATCCGATGGCTTCTAATCAAAACAGATTAGAACCCGCACCAAACCTGCAGACTTCTGGACACATCAGTTCAGGACTCATACAACAAAGAGCTCCATCAACTTTTGCTGACACACCTCATGAACAAGAATGGGAGAATTTCTTCGAGTTAATGTTCGATGAATACTATGGTGGAACTTCGACAAATGCATCAAACCATCATTCCACTGCACCCGCTCAAAATCATCCACCACCACCAACAGAAGATGCATCTACCACGGTCGAAACCAATGCACCAACTCCATCAACGTCATCTACATCGACTTCTGCAAATCCTAGTCTTACTACAGTTTTACCAGTAGTTGATGAGCAAAACCAAAACATATCCTTTCAAGAAGAACCTTCCCAAAACCAGAACAATGCAACGTTAGATGAAGACTTATTTGAAAACCCGTTTGCTACGGAATCAGCTGAATCATCTTCAAGCTTACAAGAACCATCTAACTCGCATATGTTTAACCAACGGTATCCTTCTACTCTCAAGTGGACAAAAGACCATCCAATTGAACAAGTTATTGGTGAACCTTCACGGCCAATTCAGATGAGACGCCAACTTGCCACCGATTGCGACTTATGCATTTACCTTTGCTCAATTAGCAATATAGAGCCAAAGAACATTCGCGAGGCAATGGCAGAACCAACATGGATAGAAGCAATGCAGGAGGAACTTCTCCAATACCGTCTACATGACTCTTGGGATCTGGTTCCTAGACCCACTGACATTCGTGTCATTGATCTCAAATGGTTATGGAAGAACAAAAAGGATGAAGAAATGACTGTAATTCGCAACAAAACTCGTCTCGTGGCCAGAGGATACAGACAGGAAGAAGGAATAGACTTTGAAGAGTCATTCGCGCCGGTAGCTAGACTTGAAGCAGTCAGATATTCTTAGCCTATGCAGCTCACAAAAACATCACGGTTTATCAGATGGACATTAAGACCGCGTTCTTGAATGGAACTCTGAAAGAAGAAGTGTACGTGAGTCCGTAAGGCTTCATAGACATGGAACATCCGACTACGCCTACAAACTCAAAAAGGAAATCTATGGTTTGAAACAAGCTCCGAGAGCGTGGTATGATGAACTGTCTTCTTTCCTTATCCTAAAAAATTTCACCAAAGGAACTGTTGATCCTACCTTGTTTACACAAAAATGCAAAAATGACATTTTGATTGTTCAGATTTACGTGGACGACATCATCTTTGGGTCCACTAATCCGAATCTTTCAAAACATTCTGAAAATCTCATGAAAAGAAAATTTGAAATGTCCATGATGGGGGAACTAAAGTTTTTTCTTGGTTTACAAACACATCAATCCCCTCGTGGAATTTTTATTAATCAAGCTAAATATACAACTGAGATTTTGAAAAATCATGGTATGGATAATTGTGATTTGGTCGGAACACCAATGGTAACTTCACCAAAAATTAGAGCCGATTTATTTGGGAAACCTATTGATCCGAAGAAATATCGGAGCATGATTGGTTCTCTCATGTACCTCACTTCTAGTCGACCCGATATTCATTTTGTTGTTTGCTTATTAGCACGATTTCAGGCAAAGCCTACCGAACTGCACCTCAAAGAGGTTAAACGGATCTTTCGGTACCTGAAGACATCCATTCATATGAGACTTTGGTATCCAAGGAATCCGGTTTGATCTAATTGCCTTTTCAGATGCGGACCACGCAGGTGATCAAGTTACAAAGAAAAATATATCGGGAGGAGCACAATTTTGGGTGAAAAGTTAGTAAGCTGGTCTTCAAAGAAACAAGATTGCACTGCACTTTCAACCGCTGAATCAGAGTATGTGTCTCTATCTGTGTGTTGTGATCAAGTTCTATGGATGAGAACACAACTCACAGATTATGGCTTTACTTTCGATAAAATACCTATGTATTGTGAGTCGAAAAGTGCCATAGCCATATCATGCAATCCTGTTCATCACTAAAAAACTAAGCACATTCGTGTCCGCTATCACTTCATAAAAGAACACGTAGAAGAGGGTACTGTTGAATTATTTTTCGTGAAGACAGATTACCAACTCGCCGATCTATTTACTAAAGCCCTTCCAAAAGAAAGGTTTAACGATTTAGTTCGACGAATTGGAATGCGAAGCCTAACCCCTGAGGAGTTAGAACGTCTTCTCGAATCTTCTTGAAAATGATTTTCCAAAAGCTTCGCTGTAAATATTTTTGAAAACAAAATACAAAATTTGAAAAACCAACAAAAGCAAAATATAAAAATATAAAACTTTCAAAAAATACAAAAACAGTAGAAAATCAAAAATCCAAAAATATTCTTCTCACGACATGTCTCTCGTATAATCGATATTCTGTATGTTTCTAAAAATGTCATTTAACAATGATACGGACATGTACATATGCTTGAACGAGAGTTCTATTAATGTTTTCTAAAACATGTCGTTTTCTCAAAAAAATTCTTAAAAAATGGCTTTCGTATACTTCAGTACGAAACCTGGACAAAAATGATGACTTTTGATTATTTCAAATCAAAACTCGTGTTTTTAAAGAAAATATAGTGTACGCTTCAGTGCACTACATTCAAAACTGATGAGAAATCATCATCATCTTGAGCACCTTTTTCAAGATTGTTCAAAAAGATTTTTAAAATCTTTCAAAATATTTTGTGCTCAAGATAACTCCCTCTAAAATCCTTTAATTGATTATGCCTTATTAAAGGGGGAGTATAAAAACAAAATGTTCCAAATTTATGCTTAATCAAATCCGTTTGTCTCCCCAAAAGATTCTAAAAATGTTGTTTAATCCGTTGATATAAAAAATATCACGTATATGCTATTTTTGAGGGGGAGAAGACGTGATTAAAATGTGATCAAAAAGTTTAATGATCGTTGTTTGAATATCAAAAGAGCTCGACTCAGTTGAAACCATTGAATTGACGAGGAATCAATGTCTGTAAATGTACCATTTCGAGAAACTTGTGATAGACATGAATTTACATGGGTCTAACCTTCTTTTCAAGGAGTGTTTACAACTTCAAGTTGGTTATTAGAGCTAGTTGTCACCTAAAAACTGACAATGGAACTCTTTAACTATGCAACGTAACCGTGTCTCGTGGGGAATTGTCTATCTTGAGCCGATCAATTCAAAAAGTGCGAACTCTACCATCACTATGCAGATTTCTGTCAAAACTTATAAACACATGTGAAGGGGGAGTGTTTATGAAAATATAAAACTCTCGGAGTGTTTCAAACATGTTTTCAATCATAAACACTCTGATAGATTTTCAAGAAAAATGGTTTTATGGCAACATAGGACAGTCATGGAGTTATAAGGTGACTAAGGATAGGAAATCCGTCCTATGATCCACCTGAGCCGGAGGGATCTACCCAAGGACGTTTACGCATAAGCACTGCTACTGGTTGTCACGAAGATGACACTGGTATTGAAGACAAAGACGTCATGGACCCAGTCACGCACTGCACTAAACCTTCTAGCTACTCAATTCCTCTTAAAAGGGATTTGTTTCATTCTCACTGGGAACCCTACATAATCTATCGAATTTCTCTTAGAGATAGTTGGTATTGAAGAAGGAGACCCTCTCCCTAGTCTCCGCTTAGGAAAACCAAAATGCACTAATTGAGTTTAGAGCCACGAGATTCAGTAAAAGATCTCTTAGGAACACTTAATATTTCATCGCTTGTTGTTCAACAATAAGAACACAAGTGATATATTCTAGAGTGCTACGCAGATCTTAGCAATCTGCCAGAACATTTATGAGGGGATTCACAATTGTGATCCTCAGTAATTGAATGGAAACTCCGTCAGGTCAACATCAAACAGCCCGACAGCAGTCACTTCGGTAATTCTTTATGGGTTACGCTTAGTGTGTCTCAAACGGTCTACAGTCGTGAAGTGATGCTTCGGTGTACTTCAGCGACTCACCTAAACTGTAGATGTACTTCGGTATGTCGTGTTAGCCTTCTTGAGGGCCTCCAGTTCAGGAACAGCCTTTGTAAGAATTAGAGATGTGTTTTCACACTATGCTGCTAACACCCTCGACATTCGAACATGTAAGTGCTGGAAATCCCGCTAAGGAGATTCCTTTCACGAATTGAATCCTAAAGATGTGGGTCATTACTTGAATTTATTCTATGTAATGCCAACTGTCCCTTATGGGATTCGGACGGCTGATTCGCCCGACCAAGGTGAATGGAATCAAGACATTCATCAATAGAACAATTGTAGTAATCAATTCTTTAAGAAAAGATTACAATGATTTATTGGTGTTCGTGACAAAGTACCTGGGAAGTCTGCTGATGGATGCTCACGGGAGGAAGAGATCGTGCAGATTCTCCACATGCTCATACCAACAACATAACAAACGAAGTTCTCATCAAATTCAAAGGCAACACAAAGTTAAAGATGATTCTTCGTCAATGTCAAAGAATCTTCAAAGTTTAAAGACTCGAGAACTTCATCATTTGAAACACAAAGTCAAAAAGAAGTGTGAGCATAGTGGAGAATGACGTGGAGACACATAACCAAAGAAGTTGACGAATGGCAGAATACCACATTAAATGATCACAAAGCATGAAGGAACAAAGAATTATGACTATTATATATCTACACACAAAGTTCAAGCTCAAGTAAAGTAAAGACCTAATCAAGTGGAGCATCTTTTGAATGACCACCCCTTAGGGGGAGATTGTTAGCCTTAATAATAATTAATAGAAGTGATGGTCATTCACGTTTAGGAACTTTGTAATGTGTGTTAGATATCGTGATAGAATAGTCAACGGGCTCGTGGATTGGGCTAAGCTAAATGGCTAATAGTTATGCTAAGCTAGCCTTATGTAAGTTATTGTCCTATCCAAGTCCAATCCAAGCCCAAGCCCAAGCCCATAAGGGTAATATGTATAGAAGTATAAATACCCCTCAAATGGTCATTTGAGGGGTGTGCTTGAATGTGTAAGTGTGTGTTTTCTTTGAAATAAAACATCTCTTGTTTTCATCTTTTCTCTCTACACCTACACGATATATATCATCAAGTCACCATCTTTCTTAATCTTTCTTCATCTTTCTACGCATAAGTGTTTGTTTATTTACGTGGTATACTTGTGTGATAAAGTGGTATACGTGGTAAGGTTGAGATATTTAAGGTCCTACAAGTTAAGTATTTAAAAACAAATTAATAGTGAATCTATGACTGATAAGATGTAAGTAAAACACACTGAATAATTTTCAACATAATATTCTTTATTAGAAATAAATCAAACAAGAATACATTACCCAAGTACTTGCGGAATAGTACTTGGGATTGAAATGACAAAGGGTGTAACTCCTCACGAAGCTCAGGCTAAGTCTGAGCACAACTACAAGTACCCACTGAGCTATCTCGGGGATTAAGTTGTATTTGGAGGAGTGAAATATGGCTTGCGTGTGTGTGTGTTTTTACAATTCACAAGCTTGAATCTTCCACTCCATCTCTTATGCTATTTATACAAGTATGAGTTTTAACTCTTTCCTAAGTGACAACGACAATTTACGAAGACAAAATATGATGTATTTTGTCTGCTTACAAAGACTATTTTAGGTAAGAGACAAGATCGCTTTCCAAGGGTCATGATGACACGAGCCTGATCGTTTGCCATTCAGGGAAAGTTGACTTTGGTTGATAAGGACTTCGCCTTATCTGATTCAAACTTATCCCGCCTTATCCCGCTCATTCTTCAGTCTTCTACTTCAGTTTGTCTTCAGTGTAAGTAGCTGGAGAGGAGTTTTAGGGATTCAGTGAGTTATTGTCATCACTCACTGAATCCACCATCTTCTTCTTGACTCAGTCTTCACCCTTTAAGTTCCGCCTTACTGAATGAAGAGACTTCTTCTTCATACAGTATCTCGAAGATGGCTCACTGAGAGACTATGCACTCAGTGACCTGTTAGTGTTTAACGGTCTAAACACTTAGGATATTTTCTATTCAAATCCTAGATTAAGGGGTTTGGGTATTTACTGAACCCATCACATGGTCCTTACGCGAGATATATATGAGGACCATGTTGTATCATGTGCTGGTATTATTGGTATTAAATATAAGCATAACGTGGTGTGCGATACTCTTGTTGACATCTGTTCTTGGTCGGGGTTTCTGCTCGTAAAGAAGTTGATATTGGGCTTAGTGGAGAAAGGGACAACCCCTTACGTCTAGCTGATGTTGCTCTACTCGTGGGACGAAGGGCTTTATGTATGTGTCGATATGATAGGTCATCACCCTTGACGCAAACTAGTATGGTTGATTTTGTGCCGGGTCGTGAGGTGAATGAGGATGCACAATGTAAACGCATCAAGGAGAAGTATAAGTGCACGAATATTGGATATGGTGGTCCCCCTTCTCATTCTCTTCTTTTGGGGAATTTGAGAAGGATGCGGTGACCTTACTAAAGCGAATCCAAAAGTTCTCCATGAGTCAAGACAGGGCCGACAAATGAACTTGGAGGCCCCAGGCGAAAATTAAAAAGAGGCCCCATCAAAACTAAAAAGAACTTAAAGATGTCCATAAAATTTATTCACTTATAGCAATTTTTTATAATGAGGCCTCTTAATGACGTTTTATTTATTATGACAAGATTGGTTGTATTTAACTAACGAGATTTACAAAAAAGATGCAGTCAGATACATAACATAAGTATATAAAGTGAGGCACCTTAGATTGTGGCGTTCTGTGCGACCGCACCACTTGCACACCCTCGTCGCCGCCACTGAGTCAAGATATTAGGGCCCGTGCTGCTATTCATATTTCTAATAGGATTAGTTTTGCTATAGCTAGAGGGGTGGGGCTCAAATAGCATATCGACTCCCTATTAATTTCTTATAAATCTCATGTGTTTATAATAATAATAATAATAATAATAATAATAATAATAATAATAATAATAATAATAATAATAATAAATCTCATGTGTTTATAATTACTTGGTGGGCCCGCTAGTGTGGACTTTGATTTTAGTAGTGAGCTTGTTATGAAAAGAGTTGCCAAAACCATTGAGCTTATGGGTGCTGTTGCTAAGATTAATGACCCTCAGTGTGAGTTGTTGCTCATTCGTGCTTGTGCCGGTATTTCCAAATTATATTTTGCTATGCGCACATGATCTCCCCGGGTATTTGAGCGTGCTCAGATATCATTTGATGCGGCTCTTCGTTCTACTCTAGGGCGTATTGTCACTGCTTCTGGACCTGGTTTTGGAAATTGGCAATGGAGGCTTGCTACCTTACCTTTTGCGTTTGGGGGGCTTGGTGTTTACTCTGCAGGTGACGTCTTGAACTATGCATTTCTAGCTTCTAGAATCCAATCTGCTAGCTTGCAGACTAAGCTGCTTCGACATTCTGGTATCATAACTTCTGGGCCTTCCTTTGATGATGCCTTGTGTGTTTTGATGCAAAAATGGATATTGACCTTTTGAGTAACCCATGTGAGATCGCTGCCTCAAAACTCATGACGAAACTGGAAGATATATATTTCACACATGTTACCCAAACAGCCGAGTCTACTTTTTCCTTATCTACTCGACATAGGGCGTTATGGAAATCACAAATGGAGGACTACACTTCAGATTGGCTTAGGGTGGTTCCGATATCTGGGTTGGGACAGACTATGAATGCTAGGACCTACCGGTGTGTATTATGATATCGCCTAGGTGTTCCTCTATTCTCTGTTCAGATGCCGTGCTGCCTTGTTCCAAGGTCTTTACTGGGGATATTTATGGGGACCATGCTGTATCGTGCGCTGGTGTTATTGGTATTAAACATCGACATAACTTAGGGCTTGATGTTCTTGTTGACATATGTTCTCGATCGGGGATTTCGGTTCGTAAAGAGGTTGATATTGGGCTTAGTGGAGAAAGGGACAAAACCTTACGTCCAGCTGATATGATGCTTTACTCGTGGGACGGAGGGCTTGATGTATGTGTTGATTTGACAGGGTCATCGCCCTTGACGTAAACTGGTATGGTTGATTTTGTGCCGGGTCGTGCGGTGATTGAGGCCGCACAACGTAAACGCGGTAAGTATGCAAATAAGTGCGCCAATATTGGATATGGGTTTCTCCCCTTCTCTTTCTCTTCTCTTGGGGAACTTGAGAAGGATGCACTGACATTACTGAAGCGAATCCGAAAGTTCTCGATGACCCAAGACATTGGAGCACTTGCTGCTGTTCATATATTTAATAGGATTAGCTTTGCTATAGCTAGAGGTGTGGGGGCTCAAATTGTATCCCGACTTTCCACTAATTTCTTATAAATCCTTTAAGTTTCTAATAAAGTGATGTTGTATCCCGACTTTCGACCGGCTGACATATTACTCTACTCTTGGGATAGTGGACGCGATGTATGTGTTGATCTTACGGGTTCGTCGCCTTTGACGCAATCCTGGTTGATTGATTTTACACCGTGGCGAAAGTGATCGCTGATGCTGCCAACAGAACGGGTCAAGTACGATGCCAAATGTGCGGATATTGGGTATGGGTTTCTCCCCTTCTCTTTTCCTCTTTGGAGAACTTGAGAAAGATGCAGTCACCTTACTCAAGCGTATTCGACGCCGATGACTCAAGACATTGGAGCGCCAAGTGCAGAATTTATATCTTTAATAGGATTGGTTTTACCATTGCTAGAGGTGTGGGGGCTCAGTTGGTTTCGAGGCTCCCCACTAATCTTTTGTAATCCTATGAGTTTTTAATAAAAGTGTGATTTGATAAAAAAAAATATATATATATATATAATAATAATAATAATAATAATAATAATAATAATAATAATAATAATAATAACAACAACAAAATAAAAGAAAAATATGATTGATTATTTAACCGTAAAATGTGAATAATAATATAATTGAAAATTTTCCATTATTCATAATGCTAGGTAATCTAAATTAGAACATCAGGGCCCGTTTGGTTCGGCGGAATCCTAAGGATTCTGGTGGAATTGGAATCCAATTCCATTTCATAATGTGTTTGGTTGAAAAATTTAAAGAATTTGAAATATGAATTCCATTCCTTACTGTGTTTGGTTGGCAAATGGAATGGAATGAAATTCCTTCAAAATCCCATATATATGGAATTCAACATTCCATGGCAATATGAGAAGGATTGTTTACAATTCCATGGAATTCATATTATCTTTATTTATTTATTATTATTATTATTATTATTATTATTATTATTATTATTTTATTTTTTATTTTTTATTTTATTATTATTTTTTTTAATTTTTAATTTTTTGTTTTTTTATTTATTTTTTTATTTTTATTTATTATTTTTTATTTTTTTATTATTATTATTATTATTATTATAAACGATCATTTAATTATTATTGTTATTATTATTATTTTTTATAAACAACCATGTTATTAAGATTTAAAAATTATTATTTATTTAAAATTGAATATAAATTATTATTTATTTAAAAATTTATATTTTTATTATATTTAAAAATTATTTTTTTTAAATTAAATATAATTTATTTATAGCTTACTTTTTTAATTTATACTTTAAAAAATACAATTGTATTTTATATAAAAAATTATTTATTTAATATATTAGTTTATATAATATTATTTAAAAAATTATTATTATAATTTGATAAGTAATTTATTTATTAAATAATATTTAGTTTATTAATCTTAAACTAAAATTAAATTTTAAATATTTTAATATAATTGTTTTTTCTCATTTCATTTTTCCAACCAAACATGCGCTAGTATTTGCAGATTTCAATTCCGTCAGATTTTAAATCCTTAGGATTTCAATTTCTAACATTTCATTCCTTCACATTCCAATTCTTTAAACATATTCCAATTCCGTCAAAAACATTCTGCGAACCAAACGAGCCCTCATATGTAACTGGCGGAATTCAATTTCCTTTTCTAAGCAAATAAAACACTTTGCGTAATATAATCTAAATTACAATTTTAACCTTTCTGCCAACCAAACAAGATTGTGATGTAATTCAAAATACAATACATCAGACTACATTCAATTACGTCGAAACTAGTTAATGACCCGTGTAATACACGAGCTATAAAAACATTATGAGTAATAGGTGCTTTCAAAATCGAAAAGCTAAAATATAAGATGACGACTTTCCAAAAACTAAAACAAAATTGACCATGAAAAAACTAAACAAATAGTCATACTTATTATCATGAACAAACTAACACACATGTACATAAACGGAAGCTTAAAAAAACATCAAAAGTTGAAACCTTAGACAATGTACATCACAAAATATAAAATTGCCTTACAACTTGAACGAAGTTGGTTGGTAATCAATCTTTAGAAATGTTTCATTTCATCATTTAAATAAACTTGTAAACCATTCTACAAATAATCTCAAGTTCTCAACATCTACACTCACAAAGTCACAAGCACCCCTTTGCAGCGACACTGCGTTACCTAGATTACTTAGCCATAAATCAGATGCCATTGGCCTGCTTAAAATTCTTCTATGTAGCAACACCAATGTTACTAAGCTATAAATCTGATGCACCCTCTTTCGTAGCAACATCATCTAATAATATCTTTTAGTATCTTTTGATAGAGATAGATGGTCTAAAATAAAATAAAAAATATATATAATAAAAAGTTATAAACCAAACAATTAAAAGAAGAGTACTCTTAAAAGAATATGTTAATGGATTATGGAGGAGTACTCACTTGAAGAGCGTTTCAAACTTTATAAGAGTTCGAGGGTCCACCATAGTTCATACACACGTACACTTGCTCTTTGTGATTTGGGTGACCAAATGATCCATAATCTTTACTTAAATCCACAATCAAAATGCTTATACATGATGGCCGGATAGCCTAAATCTCTTTATCCACTGCACCTAATAAACACCATCTGCTAAAAGAAAAACATAATTTAATATCTATGTAAAACCAATATTAAATATATATGTAAAACCAATAGGTAAGAAATCAGTACACAATGAAAACATAGATGAAAAAATGCATGCAAAAGATGTTGAGTCCAAAGATTCAATTACTTTTCCTGTGAAAAGAAGAAAAACCAATAATCTCAAAAAAAAAAATTGGCATTACTTTGATAATATCATAAAGCATTAAGAAAAATCAGGGGACAAGAAGAACACTTCTCATTATGTATACACAACATAGTAGTAACATCATAATATCAACAATGAACTAAAAAGTACTTTGAAGAAGATCATATGTGACTGGCGGAATTCAATTTCCTTTTCTAAGCAAATAAAAAACTTTACTTAATATAATCTAAATTACAATTTTAACCTTTCTGCCAACCAAACAAGATTGTGATGTAATTCAAAATACAATACATCATATTACATTCAATTACGTCAAAATAAACACTTTATGTCTTGATTTGTCTTCTAATAAGCTTTTATTTTAATATTTTAATAAGTCATCAAATAATTTTAAATTTTAAAATGACATTTTATGAATACACTAATGTAATAAATCTCATGTACACGTGCTCAATTTGAAACTAGATAACTACGTTATTTGTGTCCATAAAATTAGTTTTCAAAAAAGAATAATTACTTGATATAAATGTATATGGGTATGTTTAGTAAAAATAAATTGTGTTGTTGCTGTTACTGTTGATGATCCTGGTGTTGATGCTGTTACTGAAAAAAAAATTATAAAAAAAGATTATTTTTATAAACTACATGAAGTAATTTTTTATTTTCAGATATTATGGAAGATTATTTTTTTTATAATATCTTATAGGTTATGTCTGTCAAACAAAAATTATTTCTTAAGTAATCTCATAGCTTTTACTTATCATTTTTTGTCTGAGTTATATGTAGCATAGTTTAAATCAGAGTATTTTTTAAATTTAAATTATTTTGTGCATCAGTAATTTCGGGCATTGAATAAAACATTTTTTAAATTGATTGAAACATTTTTAAATACTAGGCGAGTACCCGCGCCTAGCGGCAGCGGTTTCTAGCATCAGATAATTAATGATTTATGATATTGTGGTGAGTGTTTTGTGTAGCGTTTAAAACGGAACGTAATCCGATGAAAATGCAATTGTAAACGGTTGTATTATACGATAACTAAAGTCTAAACAAAATTCTTAACACCTATCAAACAACATATAAAAACATTCAATGAAAATGAAAGTAAACATTACATCAGTTATGAGATAAAAGCTAACAACACACGTTACTTGTCGCGTAAAAACTAACAAGGATGGGATTAATGGTGTCGTTGTTAAGAAGAACGCAAGTACCAAAATTAGCATGAATGTGATTAGCCCAAAATACAAATAAAAAAATGCGCTAGTTTGGCTATTTTGTAAAATATTTGGGCACATTTAGCCCCATCTTTTTTTTAAAATAGGCGTATTTAGCCTATTGAAAAGTTAAATGTGCACTAACGGGCACATATTTTCTTTTAATTGTAAAACATTATAATCATTTTTGAAGAAAACTCATATATATATATATATATATATATATATATATATATATATATATATATATATATATATTTATATATATATATATATATATATATATATATATAATATATTTATATAGCGACATATCGTTTTGTGTTAAAAAAAAGTTTATGAGTTCTAAACGAAAAATAATAAAAGTTTGAAGACTTAGGGATTAAACATAATGTTTTGAAACCCGGTTCGACCCGGGTGGTTCAACCGTTCACGTCGAAAAACGGGTCGATTTAAACTGAGTCAACCCGACAGGTTGGGTCAAAAATGGTCAAATTAAACAGGGTCAACCCACCGGGTTTGAAGCGTCCCGAGTCAACCCGGTTTTTGATATGTATTAATAGTTTCAAATTTTCACTTTTTACTTTTTGGTTTTTCCTTTATATATTGTATAGCAGGGTACCCGGCGCGGCGCGCGGTACCCTGTGACGATTAACCGAAGAAATAGATCTCGATGAGACCTGATTCACCATTTTGTATCGGTTTCAACGGGTCCTCTCTAGTTCGTTTTCGGATGGCTATTATTGGTTAGCCGAACAGGTGGCGACACCGGTTTCCGGTTGAACCCGTTGGTCCGGTCCGATTTTCAAAATTATATGTACCATCAACTTGTTAGCTTGTATGAAGCTTTGTGTTTTTTTATTAATTTGTATAATGTGTATAATAAGGTGTATTTTTCATTTTAGGGTGTTTTAAAAATAACATTAATTAGTGTGTTTAACTATTTTATATTTAGAATTATGTTGTAGCTTGTTTAAATTGTAAATTGTGAAAATTTTATTGTACTTTTTAGTAATGGGTGTTTTTATTAGTTGTTTTTAATTTGGTAGATATGCTTTTAATTGGTTGTACAATGTGAATAAATTATTGTAATTTTAAGTAATATGGTGTTTTAATAAAAGTATTAATTACACAATATATTTCTCTCACCTTTGACTTTAAACTTTTTCACTTTTCAAGGTTTGACTGTTTTCCTATTATATGTAGTACTATTTAGCGAGTATCGCCCGCAGCATTCTAGCGTCAGATAATTAATGATTTGTGATATGTGGTGAGTGTTTTGTGTAGCGTTTAAAATAGAACGTGAAGCGATGAAAATGCAATTGTAAACGGTTGTACTATACGATAACTAAAGTCTAGACAAAATTCTTAACATATATCAAACAACATATAAAAACATTTAATGAAAATGAAAGTAAACATTACATTAGTTATGAGATAAAAACTAACAACACACGTTACTTGTCACGTAAAAACTAACAAGGATGTGATTAATGGTGTCGTTGTTAAGAAGAACACAAGTACCAAATTAGCATGAATGTGATTAGCCCAAAATAAAAAAACAATGGGCTAATTTTGGCTATTTTGTAAAAGATTTGGGCACATTTAGCCCCATCTTTTTTTTAAATGTGCGTATTTAGCCTATTGAAAAGTTAAATGTGCACTAACGGGCACATATTTTCTCTTAATTGTAAAACATTATAATCGTTTTTGAAGAAAACTTATATATATATATATATATATATATATATATATATATATATATATATATATATATATATATATAGGGGAGGGTTAATGTGAGATCAACCTTAAAGTTGTAAAAATAAGATCAAATCTAAAAAACCACTAAAACATTTATAAATAACAATTTTAGCAATAATACACAAAAAATAATATTTTAATATAAATTAACATTTTAGCAACTAATAACCAAATGATACATGAGTTTGGATTAGTGATACACCTCATACACATTACACTAATAAATATTCCAAAACCTGATACACATACAAAAACCTGATACACATTAAACTTCTAATGAAAGTGTATCACCTAGGTTTCGTAAATTTTAAAAAGAAATCTATCGAAACTTTAACAATTTTAGTTGTAGTAAGTAAAAAAATTATTTTTATTGTAAGGAGAGTATCTCTTGTCAAATTTTAGTTCGATCTCATTTTAACAACTTTAAGATTGATCTTATTTGATCTAGATTCTATATGTATATATATATATATATATATATATATATATATATATATATATATATATATATATATATATAGAATGAGGTTCAAGTAAGTTAGTTGTTAAAATAGAAAAGTGTAGGGAGTTATATGGTTGCGCCATGTGGAATTTTTTGAATTGTTATTAAGTAAATTACTAATAACATCATGAGGGTAATTTAGTAATTGGATGATCCCTTAATTTTATCTAAAAACGCTAATTGCATCCCAAGAAAATAAAAAACCTCAGGTTTCCTTTCCCTCTCAAACGACAGCCGCCAACACGGCCTTCAACCCGAGCCACCATAACCGTCATCTAGTCGGAACACATACGCACTTCTAATTATCTGCAAATTCTTAATCTTCTCCGACCGAACCCAACCACCTTTTATTTCGGTGATTGACTTTTGACGCCCCTTATATGCCGGAGACGAACACGGTAGTTATTTACTCGGCAACCTTCAATTGTTGCATAATGGATGGAGTCTTTGGAAATCCCAACGTCCTAAAACGCCGACAACTTACAATCTTTCAAACGTCAGCGACACATTGTGCATCTTTTTTATTAACATGTTGCGTATCATCGGTAAACAAGTTCAGTGGGTGTAGTTGATTGCGTATCAATGTTACATCTTTAATATCAAGTTTTTTTATCTGGTTGTAAATTATTCACGTATAAATCATTTGCCATGGTTACCATGGTGTATTAATAGTTTTAAATTAGTACGTACATATCAATGTTATTACTCCAGTTTATTTTTTTCTTTATACTAGCTAGCTAGGGTATATTGATACATTAATGGGCGTGTTTGAATATGAGTTTGTTGTATATCATTTTGTATCAACAAAAATTAGTTAAAAAAGATCTAGCATAGAGATTACGATTATCTGGGTGTGACTTTTTCTTGCTTAAAACTGAATTTGGTTGACAAAATCTAGAAATGGCGTGCGTAAAAAAAGGGATTAAAATGTGCGTCATGTTCACTATAAATGGGGTTGCCAATGATGCCATCAAATTCAAGTTATTTACTTAAATGCCATTCATTTAATCTTGATCAAGTAACAAAAAAAATGATACATTCAAGGGCTAAGATGACTTCCTACACTTTTTACTTTTAAGGTACTATTTCACGCTAACTCCTCTATATATATATATATATATATATATATATATATATATATATATATATATATATATATATATATATATATATATATATATATAATATATTTATATAATATAATGATTGTTTTGTGTTAAAACAGTTTATGGTTTTAAACTAAAAAATAATAAAAGTTTGAAGATTTGAGATTAAACATAATGTTTTGAAACTCGGTTCGACCCGGGTGGTTCAACCGGTTTAACCGCTCCCGCCGAAAAACGGGTCGATTTAAACCGAGTCAACCCGACAGGTTGGGTCAAAACGGGTCAAATTAAACAGGGTCAACCCACCGGTTTGAAGCATCCCGGTTAACCCGGTTTCGATATGTATTAATAGTTTCAAATTTTCACTTTTACTTTTGGTTTTCCATTATATATAGTATAGCAGGGCACGCTGCGCTGCTACGTATGGTGTGTACCCTGTGACGATTAACCGGAGAAATAGATCTCGATGAGACCTGATTCACCAGTTTGTATCGATTTCAACGGATCATCTCTAGTTCGTTTTCGGATGGTTGTTATTGGTTAGCCGAACCGGTGGCGACACCGGTTTTCGGTTGAACCCATTGGTCCGGTCCTATTTTCAAAACTATATGTACCATCAACTTGTTAGCTTGTATGAAGTTTTGTGTGTTTTATTAATTTGTATAATGTGTATAATAACATGTATTTTTCATTTTAGGGTGTTTTAAAAATAACATTAATTAGTGTGTTTAATTATTTTATATTTAGATTTATGTTGTAGCTTGTTTAATTTAAATTGTACATTGTGAAAATTTTATTGTACTTTTTACTAAATGGTGTTTTAATTGGTTGTTTTTAATTTGTTAGATATGCTTTTAATTGGTTGTTTTTAATTTGTTAGATATGTTTTTAATTAGTTGTACTTTTAAGTAATGAGGTGTTTTAATAAAAGTATTAATTAAACAATACATTTCTCTCACCTTTGACTTTCAACTTTTCACTTTTCAAGGTTTAACCGTTTTTCTATTATATGTAGTATTTAATTTAAATTGTACATTGTGAAAATTTTATTGTACTTTTTAGTAAATGATGTTTTAATTGGTTGTTTTTAATTTGCTAGATATGCTTTTAATTGGTTGTACTTTTAAGTAACGAGGTGTTTTAATAAGAGTATTAATTACACAACACATTTCTCTCACCTTTGACTTTCAACTTTTCACCGTTTTTCTATTATCACTACTACTTATAATGCATAAACCTCTCTCTCTCCTAATTAATTTTCAGACTTTTCAGACTTTTAAGCAATAAAGCATGATGTACAACACATTAAAGCATAAAAATTCAGACTTACAACCACATCAAAACAACAAAAACCGCATCATCCTCAATATCTTAAACGAAAACAAATAATTTCAAATAAAAAGATCTCGGGTTTGATTTTCTAAATAATCATTGATCTTTAAAGATCGAACACAACCCATCATCGATCTGTTGAAACCAAGAACCAACAAAACCATAACAACAAAGCCACGGTTCAAGGCTTGTGTCATAGATTTGTGTGGTTCGGCTAAAAAGAAAGAAAACAACTTACCAGAGACCTCATTTTCACAAGATCTTGAAGCCAAAAAGACTCAAGTAACGAGAACCACAAGAGACATGTTTGTGTTCCTGGTTTGGATTAAGGAAAATGGGTTTCGTGATTATCTCTTATAAGAGATGGCAATAACAAATCTATTATTATCTTTCTTTCTTTTGTTAAAAGATAAACAAAATTACGAAAAACAAACATTGCCGGAAACCTCTCAAAGTTTTTCGTTGGTTATTACAAGAAAAAAACCAAAGAAGGTTTAGTGTTTTTGGTATTTACGTTGAGCAGGAAGAAATAATTAGTTGTTAGTTTGGTTCGGGTTTTTGTGAAAAGAAAACCATAGAAGAGTATTTAGGTGTACTTTTGGTTTGTATTGATTGAAAGAGAGTGAGTGGATGAATGCCAAAGAGGGGGCGTGTATTTGCTGGAATGAAATTAGGGTAGTAAAAATTTAGGGTTACTCTATTATGTACCAATGCAGAAGGGTAAGTTGTTGGGCTGTGGGTTAACTACTTTGATTGGATCCGAAAATTGGCTTAATGTTGGGCTGTTAATTGATTTTAGGTGTCTATCAGTTAGTTGCTTGGGCTATTAATTGACATTGGCTATCTATTACTAAATTTTTGGTCTAAGGGTTATTTGGTTGATTTTTGTTATTATATACGGAGTATTATCTAATATATATACAATATATCATTTCCAGATCCGAATGAAGTTGTTTTTGGTTTTGTCGTTTTACGTGTTGGCAGGGGCAAAAAATGTCGTTTTTTGTTTTTGTGTTGGTTTGGTATTATACACCGTCGGTTAACAAAATGTTACAAAACTTACCACGAAATATGCAGCGACTTACAAAAATAGCTTTGTACTTCTTAATATTTACGACTTTTTTAAATATCAAACAAAAAAACGTTGCTTAACTTTATATAAATCATGTAATCATTTTGAACAATGAAACAACGTTGCTTACTAAAGTATTGTTAGAAAAAGAAACATATAAATTAAAAATATTTGCTCGCCACAAAATTTAGTCACAGGGTACCCGCCGCCGCATTGCACGGGTACCCTGCTAGTATGTAGTATAGATAGATGTACTAACTAATCACAAAATTAAAAGAATTAATTATCAGCCCTTTAAAAAAACCAAGGTGTATGTTTTACACATTTTCATTTCTTTTTGACAATTACCCCCGTTATCTTGTTTCTCCCTCACCCAACGGACACCAATGGTAGTCATATCACGGAGCATCACACTTACCTCACTCACCTTCACCACCCCTTTTCACTACTCACCATCTTTCCTTAAAACCCATTATCCGTTTCCCGCCAAAACCATCTCACCAACGTACACTTCCACTAGGAACACCAAACTTTCAACTTCAGTTTCAGGAATATGGGATGCCATTACAGGAGGAGCTGGTTCGTCACGCGAAGCACTTATCGCTATTCGACGAGGAATGGTTCTTTTTCGGCAGGTGATCACTGCATTTTGTAGAGTATATATGAAATGGTTTATGTTTGTTTTGTTAAAAGACGTTTTTGTGTTTTGTGTGGTTAAGGGTGATGTAGTGGGGTCTGTTGCTGAGTTTGATAATGCTATCAAACTTGATCCTCGTCAAAAGGCATGTGAGTTACTTATTCCCTCTTGTTCATTTCCTAAGGAAATTTTATACGTAGTAATTGATAATGTGATATGGAATCATTAGTATCATATTAAAACGGGTAAACAGATCAGGTTTTTCATGTTCATGTTCATGTTATCCGAAGAGGGTGAGTCTTTGATTAATATGTACGCGGCCTAATTGAGGTATCCGTGATCGTTACCGACCCTTTCCCTGACCACCCCAAATGTGTACCTTGTGAGCTTTGAACCTTAAACCTATTGTGAGGAGGTTAGGTGGCCTTACCACTTGGTGATTTTGCGGTTGTTTTCATTAGAATTATATTAGATGTAACAAAATTGTCTCTATGAAATGTTGTTGTGTTTTATAAAGAGATAACACATTTGCAATAATCACATTAGCACTTCTAAAGCCTAGTGCCAAACACCCCTTAATGACAATGATTTTGTTTACTAATATGGATCCACGGTTTTGTGTGCATAGATCTTTGGCAGAGAGGGCTTTCACTTTATTACCTTGATAGGTAACAAAAGTTAAATAAGATCTCATTTTATTTGTTGTTTTCATCTTTTTATGTACTAATATCCACAATGTGGGTAGGTTTGAAGAAGGGGCAGAGCAATTTCGGATAGATGTAGCACAAAATCCAAATGACACTGAAGAGTCGATTTGGTGTTTTCTTTGTGAAGCTCAATTATATGGACCTGCTGAAGCTAGAAAGCGGTTTCTTGAGGTCTACACATAATTTCCGTGATAAATTTTACTTCAGTATTTATCGGTTAAATATGCATTCACTGAATGCTATACCTTGGAATCGTTTACAGGTTGGAAGAGATCCTAGACCTGTCATGAGAGAAGCTTATAACATGTTCAAAGATGGCGGTGACCCAGAAAAAGTATGTGTAATCCTTTCGAGCTTCAGTGTAATGGATTTCATTGTCTTCCATACAAGATTCATTTGACTAAAATAATTGACTCTTTTATGAACAGCTTGTCGCAGAGTTCTCTAAAGGAAGAGAGAGCGAGAATTTTTATGCTTCGTTGTATGCTGGACTTTATTATGAATCACAGGTCTGTATTCGAATGATATTTTAGCTGCATTTTTTGGACCATTTGAAATGTTGAGTTAGCAAACTGTGTGGTTAGATGTGGGTTGATCGGGTAATAGTCTAATTTTAATATATTAGAGATGACTTAGGAGGTTTATGCATTAAAGTATTAAACATAAAGTGAATTTTTGTTCACTCTGGCCTAATTGAGTAGTCTTTCTAAGCTGTTTGTATTGTTTTAACTGTTTGACCCATTAGAGATAAAACATAACCTAGATGGATTCATTCGTAAGTCATTGGGTCAAGATGGCTGATGGCCATTTGCCCATTTATATATTAATTTGTTCTTGATTTATGATAATGGCAGAACGAAGCAGATAAGGCGAAAGTTCACTTGGTCGCTTCGTGTAAAACGCCTTACGGTGAAAGGTTTGTAATCAAGATTCTTAGCTAATCCCTTTACTATAAAGTGAAAAACATTTTTACACACCAAGGCTGATCTTGATCCATTATTCAATGTTTTTTATGTTGCAGATCGGATGATTATATGGCTTCCCTGGCTAAGGTTCACTGCGTTTGCCGAAAGTGGGAAATATTATAGACTCAATACTATATATGTAATCTAGAGGAAACTACATGATGCTTATATGAGAAGAGTAAATTGATTTTTTGATCCACAAAAGGTGTAAAAACTTTAAATATTTATTTTGGAGTCACTACAGGATGAATTTGGTGAGATGGGGGTTGATTATTGTGAAAAAAGAGGCAGACAGCTGAAATATCATCTATTGCTATCCCTTTCCTTTTGCGTTTCCATCCTCGGATTGCATAGTCCACCAATCGTTTAGCCGATTTAGCCTTGTCTGCTGTCGATGATACAATTTCCACTGCTTCCTCATTTGAAACAACATCCCACACCTGTAAAAA
This sequence comes from Chrysanthemum makinoi, assembly GCA_910596185.1. NCBI lineage: Eukaryota > Viridiplantae > Streptophyta > Magnoliopsida > Asterales > Asteraceae > Chrysanthemum > Chrysanthemum makinoi. Next base: position 227,350,438 of record OU343223.1, on the reverse strand, counting down.
ATTAGCAGATTAGATTTTGTGAAGCAAAATTTCAATCAACAATGTCAAAGATGCGCAGATCAATTTTCACAATCAAATCAGCTAAGATGAACCAAAATATCGAGGACTTTTCTCTAATAGAATGACATTTTTTTACCAAAAGTCTTTCAAGTTTGTAGGTACTAAATTGACAGCTCTAAATGTGTACAATCTTATACGTACCCCATCAGAAGCAAGCACCATAAATTGGTCTCTAAGTAGTTATATTTCTTTGAATGACTTCAGGTACAGAAATAACCCCGTAATTTTTTATACAGTAATCACCAAACGCTCGTGACATAGCCAGACCAGGTGATTCCTCATATGGCAGCCACACACGGTGCAAACCAGGCTCGTCCTCTAAGCAGAAAATCCCCATTGCACTCAATTATCCTTTCCGCCTCCTCTGCACACAAGATAGGCAACTTCTAAGTCACCCACTAAACCCAAATGTAAAATAGAATTTAGCTGACTTTTACTGGGTTTTGTTTTGATTTTTTTTATTTTATTTGACCCATTTGAGATTCATTAGTAAAACGATAGCCCATAAACAAAACGATGAGAGAGCTACTCACGCGGTAGATTTGGCTTAAAATCAACAGTGAGTTGTACGGCTTCTAAGCAGTCATCTTCAGAAACCGTTGCCAACACTGCACGTGAATCTCCAACATTGGCTACCACAAGATGATCACCCTGAAAAATAGCAATGAACATTGTAAGATCTACATCCGATTACATTACTTATTAAAAGTCAAAACAATCTTGAATTACCTGTCTAATTGCTGTCAAAGCTGTGGTTCCACTACTAAAAGAATCAATTTTGCGACATCGCTCTAGATCCTGATCAACATCAGCACAAGTTTTTGTGAATGAATTCTGCCATAGATGGAATCTATTGACCTTTTTATCAACCTCATCAACTGAAACTTCAGCTAACATTTCTTGCCAATTGCATAATAACGACGATGCCATCGAAGGCAAACTCTCTTAGCAACGTAATGTCCCCATGGACCATGACCATCAAACACCCCACAAAACATCATGTCCTCTTGGCACCCGAATTCCTATAAAATATAAATCTAATGACCCAATTTCTATATATGAATAGATAAAAAATTAGAAACAAAATAGTACTAATCTTTATACCTCCCACACAATGCAACAATCTTGATTGACTCCTTTCTCGCCTTTTTTCAAGCAAACAGAAGCAAGATTATTCGATCCATTGACATTTACAGTACCAGAGGATCTTAAGATCATCTCATTCTTCTTAGCATCTTTTGCCATAGCTTCTGCAGCTTCTTTTCCACTACATTGATCACTAGAACTCGTCCTTCTCTTCGAAGTCGAAAATGTCCTAGTTAGGCCATCTAACATAGACGAAAACCGCCCCATTCTTCACTCCTAAGTTCACAATAACATTGATCTCTTAAGTCATATAAATAGTATGAGTATCCATCAACAGTTAAAGAAAAACATGATCTACTTTTTATAAGAAAAAAAGGCAAATTTTTTATATTTAGTTATATCCAAATCCAGAAAAGATAAATCCAACTATGGATAACAATCTATATTCTACATTTGTTGTACCCAAAAAGATAAACTAAATAAAGATATCATATCATATTTTTTAAAGGAAAGCAGCCACACCCACAATATATTAAAACAAATATTCATAGTATATTCATCATCCCACATAGAAAAACCAAGAAATTTCATGAATCCATAAAAGAATTTAAGACCTGAAAGATGAGAAAGTGGCCTGAAAATGAGGGAAGTCGGGTGAGATGTGATGCAATCATAGGTGGTTTTGTAGGTGGTTTTTTAAGATTTATGAGTGGGGGATGAGACTAGAAAAAAGATGATAGTGATGTACGTAAATACAAATACTACGTACAATACTAGTAGAGAGAATGTATGTGTAGGATATAAGTGGGGTTGTTTGTAACTCAAGGTATAGCCAACTTTTTGAACAGTTCGCGGCAGTAAAACTGTCCGTTTTATCTTGCATGGATAATTTCATTTACCAAAATATTTAAATGAAAAAACAAAAAAACTAATAACCAATGTTTTAAAACCCGGGTTCTTATCAACATGCAACCGGTTCATCAGGTCATCGGTTCAACCAGTTGAACCGTCGGGTCGAACCGGTTATATATATTTAATATTTAGTGTTGCATAATCTCAAGATTTATCCGTTTTTATTCTTACATTCTATTGAAACTATGAAAAAGATTGAGACTCTACCGATAAGTATTGTTTTTAAGTTCTATACCTATAATAATATAACAAAGATTTTCAACAACAATCAACATATGATTCTAAGTTATAACGGTCAATAATAAAACTATATTAGTTAGTCTTTATAAGATAGTTATAACTATAATTTACCAGTTTACAAATTTTTAACTAGTCCTCACTGCTTCAACTTTTGAATAAAACTTAGAAAGGTTGATTGAAAAAAATAGTTTTTGACGAAATTTTTAATAAAAGGTCATGACCCGGCCGGTTTTATTAAACCGGGTCAACTCGGGTCATCCAAAAACCAGCGGTTTAATCCGGTTTTTAAGCAAGCAAAAACCCGGTCACATCCGGCCCGGCCTCCGAGCCGGTTCCCGGTTCAACCGGTTGAACCGGCCGGGTAAACCCGGATTTTAAAACATTGCTAATAATGGAATGAGATACACGTATTTTTATATTTTCAAACATTCTAGCCAACTAATCCATGAGTTTTGACGTACATTAAATCGGGTAAAATTTTCTTCTTTCATGAAGTTGACATGGTAACTTCACGATTGTTTGCATATAATAGAAATTTAACTTTAAACCTCTCGCATATTAATGACGATGTCGCTAGTTTTATGTCAATAGGTCATCCGGTTAAATGAGATACAAGTTGTTATTATCTTCGTTCAAAATAATTTATCCACCTTTTTTTTTTTTTAAACTTAATTTTCTTCTATAAGCACCTGATTAAATTTACCATTTACTGGTACAATAAATTTTCATAACAAAATTTTCAAGAAAACACTAATTAATTAATGATAATGTTGTAATCTTGCAAAAAGTGAGAAAGAAAATGTCAAAATAACCAGATCTGCTCTTAAATCAACCACAACACAACCATTCACCCAAACTCAACCACCCCTTGATTGAAATCTTTTATTAACTGAATAGTCAAGAAGATGAGTCCACAAACGGTGCTCACTAAACAAATACACAAGACAAAGATACCCCTTCGTAAGGATTCTATCTATCACACTACAAAGACTGTAATACAATTGAACCTCACTACAACCCTCAATAATACTTATCAAACTATAAACCTGATCAAGATGATCAAAGATAACCAATATCAATAATACTGCACTTCAAACTGGGAGAGAGAAAGATATGTTTTAGTGAGAGAAACGATATGAAAGATCATTATTCTGCCAAGAGTTAGGTCCAGCTTATATAGAAGACAAGTTACACTTTAACCCTTCAAAAGATTAAACTCGCTAACAACATCTAAACATACAAACATTAGACCAAAATGACACAACAAGCCCTTTGACCTAAAGTCAAACATGAGCTTGTATCCCAACACATATATTTCAACACCCCCTCTCAAGCTCATGGCTGAAACAAGTCTATGCATCGCTTATCACAAAATAAACTTGTGTTGAGAAATACTCAACCCTTTAGTAAATATATCTCAAGAACATTGTTAGCGAAACAACTTTTAAAGTTTTAATAACCCCCTCAAGATACTTCTCTAACAAGATGTAAATCAATCTCAAAATGTTTGGTTTTTCATGAAAAACTGGATTAGCAAAAGAATCCAGCGAACTACTATCACGTAATGTTCTGTGCAACAAATCCTCAATACCCAAATCTTAAAAAATTTTTACAATCCAAATTAGCTCACAAGTAGTAGATGCAAGACATCTATACCGATCTGCCATAAGATCTAGAAATAGTGGTTGTTTTTATTTTTCCAAGAAATCAGATTATGCAAAATAGACACAAAACTGAAACTCGATTTCTAGAAACAGACACTTAGCCCAACTGTGATCTGAATAAGCATACAAATTAACATTTTACCATACACAAAATCCCACACTGTACTTTCGGAGCCCTTTATGGTATCTCAAAACTCTAAGCAAATTAAAATGAGAGTTAAGAGAGCATGCATATGCTGACTTAGACAATGAACTGCATAAGTAAATGTCGTGCCTAGTAATTTAAGTGATTTAAAGTGTCAAATACTCATCATTTTGTATTAAATTAAACTGCAAAAACATCCAAAACACTCGAAATGCATCAAAATGATAAAAATATCACAAATAAGTGTTTTATGTGTTTTAAATGCAAAACTATCAAAATCTGGTGAAAAACGTATCAAGTTTGCATAATTGGCGCTTTTTAGTCCCCCAAGTTTCAAAAAGGTCAAAAGCGCTCCCTGGTAAAAACAAAATAAAAAAATGTTATTCAAGGTCCCTGAAATATTCTAAATTGTCAAAAATGGTTCTTGAATAAATCTTTGTTATGGCGTAAAAGGTCCTCAACAACTTTCATAAAATGTCAAGTTTGGTCCCTAAAATTTGAAAATGTCAAAAATAGTCCTTGTACTATGGAAGCTTGTCAATTTTGACCCCTTGTGTGAACTTTGAAAATGGCGAAATGGTCCTTCAAGAATTGGAGAATTGCAAATCAAGTCCTTATAATATTAAACCTATCTTTAACCCTTTACCCATTTTGATCCCCTGCCAAGCCCATTGTGACCCCTGCCAATAACCTTGACCTCCCCGACCCCTTGGTCAAATTATCACCCAAACACCTTTTCCCTCCACCTCCTGCTTCCCTCTCCAAGTTGCCCTGCACCTCTGCAATTCCTTCTCCCAACCCATCTCCCATCACCTTATCCCTTCAAAACCACCTCCCCTCATCATCATACCTAGCCACCCCCCCCTACCTGCAAAATTCAGAGCCAGAGGTCAAATTGCACCTTTCCCGCCAAAATGATAAAAGGGCCTAGATTGCTCAAAACTCTCCCATTGGCTCTCAAGTGAGGTGGGATGTGCTCAAAACACGTGCAAGACTTTTGTGTATAAAAGATGGAGAAGAAACAAGAATAAAGAAGTAAAGTTTTTATTTTTCTTGTATGTCGATTTCAAAATTATCTAAGTTAATGTTTTAAGATGTAATTTTAAGCTTCAATGTAATAAACATAAGTCACTTAATCATTGTAACTCATTTCAAGTACTAATTTAAGGTTTCACTTCGGTTCACAATTTCGTGTTCTACCGCTGCAAAACCATTTTCAAAATCTTATTTCCGTGCCTTTAATGTACTTATTCTTAAGTTTCAATAAGCTTGTTTGAGGTATTTAAAGCTTTTGATAAGCTCACAATTCATTTTCAAGCAAATTAGTCACATGGTCAATAAAAGTCAACCGAGAAGAAGATTGTTAAAGGGTATGGAAATGGTGTTTTGGTGATGCAGAGATTGTTTTGGGTTGAATTTGGTTTGAAATAGTGGTAGAATGGGTTCTGTGATAAGCTGCACATGAGCTTGATCATTTGTAAGTTAAAATTTCCTTTCTAATGCACTGTTTGGATATGCTTGTTAATCTAGGTTTAAGTTATTTGTTGTTATTTATTGTTGTTCTCAGGTCAAATTAGTTCTCAATACCTTAGTTAAGTCATAAAAACCAGTCATTATTTAGTTAAAAGTCAAAATCTCTTCTAAAAATTCCTAAATGTTCAATGTTAGGAATATATATGAAATTCATCATATTAGCTTATAATTTAGTATTTTAGCTAAGTTTTATCTTATTTCAAATTTTAATATAAACATAAGTAGTAGTAAATTAATCCTAAGTTCATAAAAGTCAAATCAGTCATTTCTATAAAAGTCAAATTTTCTAAATTAGTTTTTGATTAAAATTTAGAATTTTTACTGTGTATTCATTATTAAGATTTTAGCTTATGCCCTTTTGGAATAATAAAATTTAGTATTAAACAAAATTAGAAAAATAATAGCTTACTCTTATTCACCTTATCAATAGCTTTTTCAGCTTCTTTTGACCCATTGTCTGATAACTCCCCTCGCACAATGTGAGCGACTAATCTCATAAGCCTCACAGCAGCTTACTAATTAGCTTTAGCTTGTGCAAATTAGATTTTTGAGTAGCCAACCTAGCTGTGTCTATAATCTAGTGCTTAATTTCACATTTCTAGCTTATTTAATAGCTCTACTATTAGCTTATTTAATAGCTCTACTATTAGCTTATTCTCTTGTCCATTTAATCTAGTACAATAACCATGCAGTGTTTGTTAACTTTTTCACTGCTCTTATAAAGCTCAATGCTGATATCACAATAGAATATTAGCTTTCTAGATAACTCAGTTGGTTAACTTGTTGATTCCAGTGCTTATTTGCATTCCCTAGCTTATTACAGTGCTTAATAAGTAGCTTAAAATTACCTAGAATCCCAAACAAGACTGTCTAGTCTGTGATAAGCTTATGCTTATTTGGCTTATTCGAGCTATTTTCTTAGTTGAATTGCTTTCAAAAGAGTCATAATAGCTTATTACAAGTTCTTCGCTATTTCCAGTTTCCTTTGTACTTATTTTCTAGCATTTTAACCATTTTAGCTCATCCTTGTGCTTATTCTTAAAAGCTCATCAAGTTAACAAAACCTTAGGCTTATTCTATTAGTAGATTTTAGAAAAAGTTGTAGTTACAAAATTTGCTTAATATCATGTGTTTAATTAGTTTGTCAGAGAAAATCCAAAATAAATATTTTGCAAAAGAAGGGAGGCAGCTCGAACTCCGACACTCCCACCCAAGGAGAGTGTTAGCATTGTACCTGATAGCTCGCTCTGGGTCTTTCTTTTGTCATAGTTTGCACAATTTATTACTTAACCCATCTTTGTTCCATTTAGCTTATTCGTGTAGTTTAGCTTATTTTTAGCTTATTACAATAAGTTTTCCAGGTTTTGTACTTTTCTTATCTTTGTATTAGTATAAAGTATTTTACAAAAAAGTTTCAGAATTTTCTCAATAGTTTTAGTATTTTTAAACATTTAATTAGTGTAAAATCTTATTTAATTCATAATAAAAATATAAAAGTCTAAAAAATATAAATCTTTTTTCTAAAATTTTCTTTTGTCATAGTAGCAAAAAAAAAATTGTTTTTACACTTGTAGGACTTTTATTCATAAATTTTACGCTTTTGATTTAAGACCTCGCTAACTTTTATAAATAACTACGCTTTCATTTTAAGCATGCTTTTAAAAGGAATTTAGTTTTAAGTTTTAGTTAAAATAGTTTATTCAGTTATTTTATTTTATAAAATCACACAAAACATCATTGTAAAAATAGTGATACCAGCTTATTTAATATTTTTATCCTTTTAATTTCCTTTAATTTGCATTTAAGCCCTTGTAGTTTATGTACTTTTCCTCGTAGTTACTATCACTCACATCTCTTTTCCGTTCAAATCTTCTATCACTATACGTTTGACTATTCCTCGCACAACTCGTTGGGACTTAACGACCGGGAAACACTATACTCTCCCCGATCTTCATTGCATTTGTGCTTAAACTGTTTTAAGTTTGTTACGGTCGGCCATTCACAAGTGGCCGGCTTGAGTGATAAAACTTGACGGTTTGGCAAGGATCAAATTTTTGGCCACGGAGCAAAGGATCTTAGCTAATAGTCTTACGTTTAGCAGATTAGTGATTTGAATATTCACTCCTTGTTCATACCATCTATGTATTTATATTTTCTTATAAAAATCAAAAAACCCAAAAAGATTTTCTTTCTTATTTTTACAACATGTTTTTCAAAAATACCAAAAATATTCCTCTTTACCCTCTTACCCTTTTGATTCTTCATTTCTGTGACAATCCGTACTTTCAGGTCATTTCTCGACACAATTCATGTCTCATTATTTCAACATTTTTAGTAAACTTGGTTTACTTGTTTCAAATTCGCGTAACCTTGGAGGTTTAGCGGCGAATTCATGATCATGACATCACGTACATTTCATATGGACTATGATTAGTCTACATTTCATTGACATCATTTGCATCATATCAATTCATTCACGACATTTCATTTCACATTCAACGTGTAATTTTTATATTTAATAATCTTTATCGCGTGAGTTATTATTTTGAATATTTAATCCATTACTTTCAAAAATGATCCCGATGTATTTTTAAACTTACATTTAGTTTATAAAAACTATATTTTGACTTTACCTAGTGTTTTAAATTTATTTGGTATATTAATCGTTAAAGTTAAATTATTACGTCGTTTTTCTTAAAAATTATACGATAATTATTTTATCACTCAATTTTTACAAGGAATGTATTTTTATAATTTTTATCATCTCATTACATTCTATTTTGGCCTAATAAAAACTTACTTGCACCAAGTATTACCATTTACCTTACAAGTGTTTATTTACTTACATATTTCTTGCACCTTTTATCAATTACTACACATATATATATTTATACACTATAAAAAAAAAATAAAAAAAAAAATAATATCTACATTCCCCCCCCCTTGGCCGACCAAGGGGGAAGGAGTGCATTAAATTGAGTATGGTTTGAGATTGCTAATTTTTTTACACAAACATAAAAGTCTACTTCAATAATTTTCATTCATTTCATCATTTCACAAGTGTTAGCAAGTTCCTCTTGGTGTTTTTTTTCTCTCCATAACCGGTTCCTCAAGAGATCAAAGGGGATCAAAATTCTCAAGATCAAGTGTTATTTCAACCTAGTTTATATCCTTTATATGGTTTTGAAATAAAAACCAAGGATATTTAAGTTTAATCCTTGTTACTTTCACCTCTTCATTATCACTAGTAAGCATGTTTTTATCATTTTCATGTTTCCTTTTCATTTTCATATGTTTCTTTTCATTTTTGGAGATATTATGCATGATATGTGATTTATACCATTTTATTTCATGATTTTAGAGTATATATATATATATGGTCATCCTATAATTATCCCCTTGGTATTGGTTGGTCTTGATGGTGATTAGGAACCCATGACACCCTAAGAAGGTGTATGGTAGGATTAGATTAGTTTTGGAGTTGATTTGAAGGGATTAGAATAGGTTTTGTCCGAGAAAAACTATTTTCGATAAGTATATTTTATGTTCTGTCCTTGTTTTGCTTTTCTGGAAAATCCGACAGTAGGCACGACTTTTGGCCTTGATTTTTAGAAAATATACTTTAAAACGAATCCGTGGCCGCTTGAACGGATAAAACGGACTTATAACGAAGAAGTTATGGATTTTACAAGTTTGACGACGAAATATATTATTTTCTGAAATTTCAGCATGCAGTTTTTTTAGTTTGTTCGGTCAAAACGAGCCTTAAGCTTCACAAATTATTTCGACTTCTCAAAAATATATTAGTTTACTTCAATACGAAGCTAAGGACATATTAAACGTAGAAAACGGATTTGAAACGACAAAGATATGCACTTTTTCATAAACTTGCCGTAACTAATTTTCTGCACTCAATTAGCCAAAACCACCATCTTTAACCCTTATTATCTTTATGTTCGAGACCTTTTGGACGAAAACTCCTGAACTGAAACTTTTAGATATCGATACAAACTTTCCAAAACCGTCGAGTTCGATCTCTAACGATCGACGACACCGCTTTTATCTGTTTTCCAAAGCCATTTTTGTTAATTTCAAGAAATTTCCGTCGACATTGTTTTGCGACGAAAAGTGGTAATTTCTCTAAAAATCATTATAAAACCATTGTAGGATGACATTTTGACGTAAAAACATGTAAAGTGATTTTTGATTGGTCAAGGCGTCAAAAGAGTATTTTCGACGTCGAGTAATATTTTCAAAACTCGTAAATGGTATAAATAACATATCAAGTGCATGCATAACATTACATTGCAACTCATGACATATCATATCATTCATAATAGGTCCCGTTAACCATCATTTTAAACCTCGGTGTACTCACTTTTGCCAATATTCCAGTTTATCCAAGTGAGTTTTCATAGCCCCGTTTTACATGCTTTCGATTATTTTCAAACCCACGGGGAGAATACATTGCACTACATTTTTCTTTGTACGATACCAAGTATGTTAAATTCATTACATTGCTTAAGTTACCGCATTTGCCAATTTGAAAGTCCCCATTTCTTGAACATGAACCGTTAATCTTTGGAGCGAGGATGAGTGGATAGATCTATCGAGGGTGACGCTCCATCCGGTTGGTGAATCCCAACCAGAAAACGGATGCATTTCATTTGATCACATTACGAGTTGTCGCAAACACTCTGCGGGGCATACATGATTGAATAGTCTAGTTTCGGGGTCATGGGCTTAGAGCAATTGTAACATTATTTTTACGTGACTTGATGGTCATGCATGATAGATACTTGTGTAGTCGTATAAAACATTTACATAAACCTATGATTTCTCACCAACATTATTGTTGACCGTTATTAGCAATGTATTTTCGTGTAATGAGGCATTATCATCATGACATGGTTTAGGGACCTACATTTTGAGTCGCTGCGTCGACTTACATTATGTACATTATGGCACTTTATTTCAAAACATCGTTTGGATTTGTATTATATTTGTATTTCCGCAAACTTTGTAAACCTTTTGGGACCGATGTTGTACTCTGAATGTTTTATTATAATATCCAACGATGTGTTTTTAAAACGGCACTTTAGGTCGTTCAATATAACTGTGATGTGGTGCGATGACAGTCAATCCCCAGAATTCCATTCATTTTGCAAAACAGTAAATTGGGGTGTGACAGATTGGTACGAGCTACGATTATAGAGAACTAGGTTGCATCATTGACCCTAGACTATAGCTACATTATCATAGCATCTCATCATTTCATCATAGTACATATTCATGTTTATCATGCGGATTCACTTACACTTTATTCGAGATTATTTACTTTTATTTCATATCGGTTGTCACAGACATGTCTTCGGATTCACATCCCATCACCATATCATCGGACTCTAGCTCGGATGATGTTCAGCTAACCCCATCATGGATGATGTTGCATCACATTCCACTGAGATCATATCTTCCATTGGATCTACTCCAGCCTTCCCACCGATCATGACGAAGCCATACAACGGAGACCAACCCTTCGAGGAGGGCGAGGTTGCACCCACTCCTCATGTTAGCCCAGCTCACGATCCACCAAAGACCACTACTAGCACCATCACCACCATCATCACCATCTTCATCATATTTTCTTAGAGATCCTTTGCCTACGACAGACTTTCCGCCCAAAAAGCGTGCTCGTTTTGATATCCCTACACCACCATCTTCTGAGCCTGAGCCACCCGCTAGATTGAGTTAGGAGAGAGTTCTAGGGCGTAAGCCGCCGACGCCTTCTACCGAGGCATTAGGAGCCCGTATTGATGTCAGCAGATCCGATTGATAGGTTGTCGCGGACGCTTGGAGGAACTGTCGGTAGATAGGATTGAGCCCATTGCGGGAGGTCGAGGGTTTAGTGTTGGCGGGTTTCGATTGATTTATCTCATCGAGTATTCGAATAGGCGATTAGAGGACGGGAGAGTATTGCTTCTTTGCAGGTCGATTGGAGAGTTGAGGAGTTTGGTGGATAGTTTGACTACTCGATTCGGATCTTCGGATCGAGCCCGGAGCACCATGAGGTGCCTTATGTAGACTTTGTCATTGTATAGTTTTGACCATTATTATCCTAGTCACAAGGTGTGTGACGTAGTTTAAAGAACTTGTTGTATTTTGGTTGTTGTACAAACAAATGTATCAAGTATTGACTCTACTATGTAGGAATGGTTATTATTATCTATGATATCGGTCCATGTAGGCCGAAATTTTCATGTATATTATCCACGTGTGTTGTGATTATATTTGTGATATTTCGTTATTGTTCCGTTGTGATTTCATTTACTTTATGCATGATGTGGTTGTGAATATATTTGTATGATGGTTGTTTCTACTTACGAGTTCTCATGATTGTTTCATCTTGTGATTTTGAAGAGTTATGGCGCCTAAGAAAGCTACACCGAAATGACCCAAGCGAAATTCAAAAGTTGGTGAATGATAGCATTGCTAATGCTCTAAGAGTCGAAAGGGAAACAATGGGCTGCTGGCCGCTAGGCTAGCTACTGCTATCTGGTATGCCGGAGGATCTGGGGGGTTAAGAAATGTTCGTACAAAGATTTCAAGAGTGGTGAACCCACTAAGTTTCGAGGTACCGAGGGAGCTACTGCAATGGTACGATGGTTTGAGAAATTGGAATCGGTGGTTTTGCTTTGTAACTGTCCGGATGACAGTAAGGTTAAATTTGCTACGAGCACATTACTCGATGGAGCATTGTCTTGGTGGAATTCATATGCTCAACCGATTGGAATGGAGAATGCTTTTAAGCTTACTTGGGAGGAATTCAAGGGTTTGGTGACTAAGAAGTTTTGTCCTCGAACGGAAATCAAAAGTTGGAGACGGAGTTCTATGAATTGGTAACCATTGGGTATGATATCGACACTTACATTCGGAGATTCCAGGAATTAGCCGCGTTATGCCCGTCGATGGTACCGGATAATGAGAAGTTGCTAGAGGCTTTCATCGGGGACTTCCCGGTTGTTCAAGGAGATGTGACTTCGTTTGATCCACAAACAATTGAGGAAGCTATTCGAGTGACTCAGAAGTTGATGGCACAAGTGGTGAAGCGAGGTAAGTACACCACCACCAATCGAAACAACAACCCCAACAACCGTTTCAACAACAATAACCGAGGCAACTACAACAACAATAGCAACAATAACAAGCGCAAGTGGGACAACACTAGGGGTAGGAATGCTACTCAACCACCACCCAAAAGGCAAGAGGTTGCTAAGGCTTATGTTGCGGGTTCGAAGGAAGGAAAAGGATATACGGGGTTTTGGTGTAATAAGTGTTTGAGTCATCACAATCCGGTCGATGTCCCTGATCCGTGTGAAAATTGCAAGAAAGTTGGTCACCGTACTAGGGATTGCAAGTGGCCAAAAGTTACATGTTTTGGCGGGGAACCGACACTACAAGAAGGATTGTAAGAAAGGAAAGAATCAAGCAAATCCGAATCAAGGAGGTTTGGCACACGGAAGGGTTTACGTCATTGGAGGCGGAGAAGATAGGGAGGACCCGAATGTCATAACGGGTACGTTTCTTCTCAATAATCGTTACGCTTCAGTTTTATTTGATTCGGGTGCCGATAAAAGTTTTGTGTCCAATGCATTTGCACCTTTGCTCAACATTAAACCAACTACATTAGACATATCATACAATGTCGAATTAGCTAATGGTAGCGTAGTTAACACCAACACCATTGTCCGCTGTTGCACATTCAATTTTCTTAATCATCCCTTCAACATAGACCTCATGCCCGTAGATTTGGGTAGTTTTGACGTCGTCATCGGCATGGACTGGTTATCTAAGCATCGCGCAAAGATCATTTGTGATGAGAAAGTTGTTCATCTTCCCTATAACGGCTAAACTTTGATTATTCGTGGGGAACGAAGTGGAACTAGAATTAGTATCATATCGTGCATCAAAACCGAGAAGTACATTAAGAAAGGTTGTCTTGCTTTCTTAGCCCATGTAACCGAGGAAAAGTCGGAGGAGAAGCGACTTGAAGATGTTCCTATTGTTCGTGAATTTTCTGAAGTATGTCCCGAGGATTTACCGACTTCCACCACGTCAAGTAGAATTTCATATTGACTTAGTGCCCGAAGCTGACCGACTTGCGAGCACCGTATCGTCTAGCACCATCCGAAATGCAAGAGTTGTCTAATCAATTACAAGAGCTTCTAGACAAAGGATTCATTAGGCCGAGTTCCTCGCCTTGGGGAGCACCGGTCTTGTTTGTGAAGAAGAAGGATGGATCCTTCCGAATGTGCATAGATTATAGAGAATTGAACAAGTTAACGGTGAAGAATCGTTACCCACTCCCAGAATTGATGACTTGTTCGATCAGTTGCAAGGTTCTAGTATCTATTCCAAGATTGATCTTCGTCGGGTTATCATCGCCTTCGAGTTCGGGAAGAGGATATTCGAAAACAGCGTTTAGAACACGTTCACGGTCATTACGAGTTTCAAGTGATGCCGTTTGATTGACTAATGCACCGCGTATTCATGGATCTCATGAATAGAGTTTGTAAGCCGTATTTGGACAAGTTTGTTATTGTGTTCATTGACGACATCTTGATCTACTCCAAGAGCAAAGAAGAGCACGAAGAGCATTTAAGGATGATTTTAAGGCTACTCAAGAATGAGAAGTTGTATGCCAAATTTTCGAAGTGTGATTTTTGGAATCACAAAGTGCAATTTCTTGGTCATGTCATTGATAGTCATGGACTACAAGTTGATCCCGCAAAGATTGAAGCCGTGAAAGATTGGGCTACTCCAACGAATCCTACAAAAATTCGACAATTTCTAGGACTAGCCGGGTATTACCGAAGGTTCATCGAAGGTTTTTCGAAGATAGCGAAACCTTTGACCAAGTTGACACAGAAAAACAAGAAGTACGAGTGGGGAAAGAAACAAGAAGTTGCTTTTCTGTTGTTGAAGCAAAAGCTTTGCAAGGCGCCAATTTTGGCACTACCAAGGCATTGAGAACTTTGTTGTATATTGCGACGCCGCATAAAGGACTTGGGGCTGTTTTAATGCAAAACGAGAAGGTGATAGCGTATGCTTCTCGACAACTTAAGACTCATGAAAAGAACTACACCACTCATGATCTCGAGTTAGGAGCCGTAGTTTTGCGCTCAAGATTTGGAGACACTACCTCTATGGTACAAAGTGCACAGTGTTTACCGACCACAAGAGTTTGCAATATATTCTTGATCAAAAGGAGCTTAATATGAGGCAACGTCGTTGGTTGGAGTTACTCAACGACTATGATTGTGAAATCAAGTATCACCCGGGAAAAGCCAATGTTGTGGCCGATGCTCTTAGTCGGAAAGAGAGGCCTAAACCTTTAAGAGTTCGTTCATTGGGAATGACGATTATTTCTCCTTTACCATCGAAAATCCATGAAGCACAAGTCGAGGCACTTAAGGAGGAAAACCGACCAAGTGAAAAGCTTTATGGTATGCCCGAAAACGCAAATGGTTTTGTGAAAGAGAGCGATGGAGTATTATGTTTCAAGGATAGAATGTGGGTTCCATTGTATGGCGGAATACGAGAATTGATTATGCATGAGTCGCATAAGTCAAAGTATTCTATTCATCCAAGATCGGATAAGATGTATCAAGATCTTAAGAAGCTTTATTGGTGGCCGAACATGAAAGCGGAAATTGCCACGTACGTTAGCAAATGTCTTACCTGCGCTAAGGTAAAAGTTGAATATCGAAGCCTTCGTGTTTACTCCAACAACGGAAATTCCTCAATGGAAATGGGAACGCATTACAATGGACTTTGTTACGAAACTTCCTAAGACATCGGGGGGTTACGACGCTATTTGGGTAATTGTTGATCGCCTTACCAAGTCAGCCCATTTCATACCGATTAGAGAGACATATTCCATGGAGCAACTCACTAGACTTTATGTCAAGGAAATAGTCTCGAGGCACGGAGCACCAATTTCTATCATTTCTGACAGAGATAGTCGATTTACTTCAAACTTTTGGAATTCATTGCAAGATTCATTCGAAACCAGATTAGAGATGAGCACAAAGATATCACCCACAAACCGACGGTCAAAGTGAAAGGACATTCAAACGCTTAGAAGATATGCCGAGAGCATGTGTAATTGATTTTGGAAATGGTTGGGCTAACCATTTGCCATTGATTGAATTCTCGTACAACAATAGTTATCACACCAATATCAAGATGGCACCTTTCGAGGCACTCTATGGTCGTAGTGCCGATCACCCGTTTGTTGGGCCGAGGTAGGAGACGCACAACTTATGGTCCGAAATGGTACGGAAACCACGGAAAAGATTGTTCAAATTCGTGATAGACTCAGAACTGCAAGGAGTCGATAGAAAAGTTATGCGGATGTTAGACGCAAGGATTTGGAATTTCAAGTAGGCGACAAAGTTATGTTGAAAGTATCGCCTTGGAAGGGCGTGGTACGATTTGGAAAGCGTGGGAAGTTAAACCCGAGATACATTGGACCATTCAAGATTTTGAGCAGAGTTGGTCCGGTAGCTTATCAACTTGATCTTCCATCGCCACTTAGCCATGTGCACAACACGTTTCACGTTTCAAACTTGAAGAAGTGTCTTCGGACGATCGCCGTTATTCCATTGGATGAAGTTCAGCTTGACGACAAACTCAACTTTGTGGAGGAACCTGTAGAAATCATGGACCGCGAGGTCAAGCAGTTGAAACAGAGTCGTATTCCTATTGTGAAAGTTCGTTGGAATTCTCGACGAGGTCCTGAATTTACTTGGGAACGGAAGACCGTGATGCGACGCAAGTATCCTCATCTTTTCATCGACACCGTTAGACCTAACAATGATTGAATTCAGGGACTGAATTCCTTTTGATGGGCTTAATGTGACAATCCGTACTTTCGTGTCATTTTCGACACAATTCATGTCTCATTATTTCAACATTTTTAGTAAACTTGGTTTACTTGTTTCAAATTCGCGTAACCTTGGAGGTTTAGCGGCGAATTCATGATCATGACATCACGCACATTTCATATGGACTATGATTAGTCTACATTTCATTGACATCATTTGCATCATATCAATTCATTCACGACATTTCATTTCACCTTCAACGTGTAATTTTATATTTAATAATCTTTATCGCGTGAGTTATTATTTTGAATATTTAATCCATTACTTTCAAAAATGATCCCGATGTATTTTTAAACTTACATTTAGTTTATAAAAACTATATTTTGACTTTACCTAGTGTTTTAAATTTATTTGGAATATTAATCGTTAAAGTTAAATTATTACGTCGTTTTCTTAAAAATTATACGATAATTATTTTATCACTCAATTTTTACAAGGAATGTATTTTTATAATTTTTATCATCTCATTACATTCTATTTTGGCCTAATAAAAACTTACTTGCACCAAGTATTACCATTTACCTTACAAGTGTTTATTTACTTACATATTTCTTGCACCTTTTATCAATTACTACACATATATATATTTATACACTATAAAAAAAAAATAAAATAAAAAAAAAATAATAATATCTACATCCCCCCCCCCCTTGGCCGACCAAGGGGGAAGGAGTGCATTAAATTGAGTATGGTTTGAGATTGCTAATTTTTTTACACAAACATAAAAAGTCTACTTCAATAATTTTCATTCATTTCATCATTTCACAAGTGTTAGCAAGTTCCTCTTGGTGTTTTTTTTCTCTCCATAACCGGTTCCTCAAGAGATCAAAGGGGATCAAAATTCTCAAGATCAAGTGTTATTTCAACCTAGTTTATATCCTTTATATGGTTTTGAAATAAAAACCAAGGATATTTAAGTTTAATCCTTGTTACTTTCACCTCTTCATTATCACTAGTAAGCATGTTTTTATCATTTTCATATTTCCTTTTCATTTTCATATGTTTCTTTTCATTTTTGGAGATATTATGCATGATATGTGATTTATACCATTTTATTTCATGATTTTAGAGTATATATATATATATGGTCATCCTATAATTATCCCCTTGGTATTGGTTGGTCTTGATGGTGATTAGGAACCCATGACACCCTAAGAAGGTGTATGGTAGGATTAGATTAGTTTTGGAGTTGATTTGAAGGGATTAGAATAGGTTTTGTCCGAGAAAAACTATTTTCGATAAGTATATTTTATGTTCTGTCCTTGTTTTGCTTTTCTGGAAAATCCGACAGTAGGCACGAAATTTTGGCCTTGATTTTAGAAAATATACTTTAAAACGAATCCGTGGCCGCTTGAACGGATAAAACGGACTTATAACGAAGAAGTTATGGATTTTACAAGTTTGACGACGAAAAATATATATTTTCTCAAATTTCAGCATGCGTTTTTAGTTTGTTCGGTCAAAACGAGCCTTAAGCTTCACAAATTATTTCGACTTCTCAAAAATATATTAGTTTACTTCAATACGAGGCTAAGGACATATTAAACGTAGAAAACGGATTTGAAACGACAAAGATATGCACTTTTTCATAAACTTGCCGTAACTAATTTTCTGCACTCAATTAGCCAAAACCACCATCTTTAACCCTTATTATCTTTATGTCCGAGACCTTTTGGACCGAAAACTCCTGAACTGAAACTTTTAGATATCGATACAAACTTTCCAAAACCGCCGAGTTCGTTCTCTAACGATCGACGCATTAATCGCTTACTTCATAGTTTTCCGGAGCCATTTTTGTTAATTTCAAGAAATTTCCGTCGACATTGTTTTGCGACGAAAAGTGGTAATTTCTCTAAAAATCATTATAAAACCATTGTAGGATGACATTTTGACGTAAAAACATGTAAAGTGATTTTTGATTGGTCAAGACGTCAAAAGAGTATTTTTCGACGTCGAGTAATATTTTCAAAACTCGTAAATGGTATAAATAACATATCAAGTGCATGCATAACATTACATTGCAATTCATGACATATCATATCATTGATAATAGGTCCCGGTTAACGCATCATTTTAAACCTCGGTGTACTCACTTTTGCCAATATTCCAGTTTATCCAAGTGAGTTTTCATAGCCCCGCTTTACATGCTTTCGATTATTTTCAAACCCACGGGGGAGAATACATTGCACTACATTTTTCTTTGTACGATACCAAGTATGTTAAATTCATTACATTGCTTAAGTTACCGCATTTGCCAATTTGAAAGTCCCCATTTCTTGAACATGAACCGTTAATCTTTGGAGCGAGGATGAGTGGATAGATCTATCGAGGGTGACGCCTCCATCCGGGTTGGTGAATCCCAACCAGGAAAGCGGATGCATTTCATTTGATCACATTACGGAGTTGTCTGCAAACACTCGCAGGGGCATACATGATTGAACAGTCTAGTTTCGGGGTCATGGGATTAGAGCAATTGTAACATTATTTTACGTGACTTGATGGTCATGCATGATAGATACTTGTGTAGTCGTATAAAACATTTACATAAACCTATGATTTCTCACCAACATTATTGTTGACCGTTATTAGCAATGTATTTTCGTGTAATCGAGGCATTATCATCATGACATGGTTTAGGGACCTACATTTTGAGTCGCGGTGTCGACTTACATTATGTACATTATGGCACTTTATTTCAAAACATCGTTTGGATTTGTATTATATTTGTATTTCCGCAAACTTTGTAAACCTTTTGGGACCGATGTTGTACTCTCAATGTTTTTATTATAATATCCAACGATGTGTTTTTAAAACGGCACTTTAGGTCGTTCAATATAACTGAGATGTGGTGCTATGATACAGTAATCCCCCAGAATTCCATTCCGCTGCAAAACAGGTAAATTGGGGGTGTGACAATTTCTTACCCTCTGAAACCCTTTGATTCTTTCTATGTCTTATCCTCACCCTCTTGGTTGTCAATGGTGTGGTGGTCCTTATAATGGTGGCAATTGCCCTAATTGTAGCATGGTGGAGTCGGAAACGGGTCCGTCTTATAACCGTGATCCATATTCCTACCATAACACAACCGATTTATTCCATCTACACACGTGGGACTCAAGAAGTTTCGCTAGAGTACCGGTGGTGGTTCACACTCAGCTCGATTGTCAATCGAAACACGCTTGTCTATGAGCAAAGTTCACGATAACAATTATGACTACCACACATTATTAACTCACACCACATCAGCCTTTTATGCTAGAATATTGTGGAGGTCCTCACTCTAGCTCTGATTGTCAAACAAGGAGTCCATTTTCTTGTAACAATTACTTACTCTTCAGATCATGACCAACCTCTACAAGACATTTTCAAGTGAATCAGCACCACCTCACTGAGCCACTTCCTCAAAATCTTCTCCTTGATCTTTTAGATTTAGTGAAAGATTTGAAGGAATGTAAACATTCCCAAGATAATCCAAATGAGAAATCCATGGAAGTTATGTTAGCCGGGTTGGATTGCTAAATTAGATTCCCTTGATTGCCTTTGAAAAATCTATTAGGGAATCAATTGCAAAAGAAAAAGCAACCAGATCTAGCTCTCGATTCCGCTTCATTCCCTCGATGATCGATGATGATGAAGTTACACTTGATATTAGTCAATTTTGTACAGGTTCATCAAGTTCATCACTTGAAATTCCTTCCATGAAAAATCAGGGAGAAAAGACTATGATGGAATTACTAGCCGAAGAACAAATGGAAAGTATAAAACATATGTATGCTAGTCCTTCTCAACTCCCTCATGTTATCACACCAAGTATTCCTACTCACTCTTTGAACATGGGGATGAGCATCTTGACACCTGTCGTTCTAAAAGGAATCGGACGAATTCATAAAGTCTAGTGTTGAGAACCTTGTCCCAATCCCAAGAGAGTCACAGGGAATTCTTGATCATGTGTGTGATATCCCTCCTCCTCTTGTCTTCCAAAGTAATCATGTTGAGATGTGCTCCCATTCTATTGATGACGATTCGTTATCTTGTGGAGACATCAGTTATATGGAAGAATTACCTTCCGAGCTTGTTAGCTTAGAAGAAGAGAATGATGAAGTTACTAACACATCGAAATCAAAGATGAAGCTCTTCGAGCAACATTATTAAATGTCAGTCTTCTCATTTCTAAAATCGAGGCTTTCAAAAAAAAACCCATTTCATCTCCTATCCCCATAAAGGATAGTGACATTTTTTCCGATGATTCTATTCCGGAAATGGAAGCCTTCTGCTTTGATAATATGGAGAGAAGATTAGTGGCAAGCATCACCACTTTTCATTCTCATAATTCTTCCCCGACATGAATCATTTACATTGATGAGTTCACCTGAACCCATCGATACCAATTCAATATGATTCATTTACCTTCGAGGAGTTCTCCTTGAACTTACTCATATCATATCTCCTCCGAGTATGATCATTTCTACTTTGATCTAGACACACCCATAATATGTCTTGATCAAGTGAACTTAACTGAGGAGATTCATGAAACTATGAATTTTTCTATTGAGGATGAAGAGTTAGTCATGATTTTTATCATGACTTTCTTTCTCTTCTTCATATATCCCGTGACTTCTCCTATTCTTCACTCCTTCGAATGAAGACATTATTTTTGACCGGCATTTTCATTGATCATCTGTGAGCTTCGGTTCTATGTATATCCATCTGTGGAACTTTCCGTTTTTAAATGTTTATACAAACATTTTGAATGAAAGTCCGATGGAGATTGTTTCTTCCACTTACTTCCCCATGAACAAATGAATTAGGGGTCGAAAGTCAAGCTAGCTTAACTCGTAATCAAAAACAAGTAGTTAAACATGGGTTTCACCGTGTACCTAAAAATTACCCTAGGTGGGGAGATACCCCACATGTTGTATATAGATCTTAAAAATGAATGAAAATTGTAAATATTAAAAAGAGAATAATTGTTGTGTTTCTACACTTAGCTAGTAAATGTTATCTTTTTACGTTTCTAAGTTTCTAAGCAAATAGGTACTTTGAATATTGAGGACAATATTCATTTCTAAGTGTGGGGAAATTCGCTTAATTTTGATCATAAATGTACCCTTTTAGTCCCTTTTCCCCCAAAATGGCCAAATTAAAAATTTTTTTTTAGTGGAAGTACTATTAGCTTATTCTCTTGTCCATTTAATCTAGTACAATAACCATGCAGTGTTTGTTAACTTTTTCACAAGCTCCTTATAAGCTCATCGCTGGATATCACAATGAGAATATTAGCTTTCTAGATAACTCAGCTTGGTTAACTTGTTGATTCCAAAGGCTTATTTGCATTCCCTAGCTTATTACGTTGCTTAATAAGTAGCTTAAAATTACCTAGAATCCCAAACAAAGACTGTTCATTCGATAAGCTTATGCTTATTTTGGCTTATTGAGCTATTTTCTTAGTTGAATTGCTTTCTCAAGAGTCATAATAGCTTATTACAAGTTCTTCGCTTATTTCCATTTCCTTGTACTTATTTTCTAGCATTTTAACCATTTTAGCTCATCCTTGTGCTTATTCTTAAAAGCTCACTATTACAAAACCTTAGGCTTATTCAGTGCTTATTAGTAGATTTTAGAAAAAGTTGTAGTTACAAAATTTGCTTAATATCATGTGCTTAATTAGTTTGTCAAAGAAAAATCCAAAAAATAAATATTTTGCATAAAGGTGGGGAGGCAGTGCTCGAACCCGAGACCTCCCACCCAAGGAGAGTGTTAGCATTGTACTGGATAGCCCTCTCTTGGGTCTTTCTTGTCATAGTTTGCACAATTTATTACTTAACCCATCTTTGTCCCATTTAGCTTATTCGTGTAGTTTAGCTTATTTCTAGCTTATTACAATAAGCTTTTTCAGGTTTTGTACTTTTCTTATCTTTGTATTAGTATAAAGTATTTTACAAAAAAGTTTCAGATTTTTCTCAATAGTTTTAGTATTTTTAATCATTTAATTAGTGTAAAATCTTATTTAATTCATAATAAAAATATAAAAGTCTAAAAAATATAAATCTTTTTTCTAAAATTTTCTTTTGTCATATAGCACGTAAAAAAATTGTTTTTACACTTGTAGGACTTTTATTTCATAAATTTTACGCTTTTTGCTTGACTGCGTAATTTTTATAAATAACTTACGTTTTCATTTTAAGTTACGTTTTTAGGTAATTTAAGTTTAAGTTTTAGTTAAAATAGTTTATCTAAGTTATTTTATTTTATAAAATCACAAAAACATCATTGTAAAAATAGTGATAGCGTTTATTTAATATTTTTATCCTTTTAATTTCCTTTAATTTGCATTTAAGCCCTTGTAGTTTATGTACTTTTTCTCAGAAGTTACTATCACTCACATCTCTTTTCCCGTTCAAATCTTCTCGATCACTATACGTTTGACTATTCTCGCACAGCTCGTTGGGACTTAACACTGGGAAACACTATACTCTCCCCGATCTTCATTGCATTTGTGCTTAAACTGTTTTAAGTTTGTTACGGTCGGCCATTCACAAGTGGCCGGCTTGAGTGATAAAACTTGACGGTTTTGCACGGATCAATAAGTATATAAGCTTTCCAACCAACTTTTGATACTCAGTCATATTAGACAAAAATTTATCATTTTCAGTCTCAACATGACTCAAAACCACATTCTGCTGCAAAGGAGTAGCAAAGTTGGCTTACAAGCCAATAACCCATATTCAAGTAACAAATCCAAACAGTACTTTCTTTGAGAAAGACACATACCAGATTCACAATTTAGGACTTCAATTCCCAAAAAATATTTAAGTGGACCAAGATCTTTAATCATGAACTTTGAATTTAAAAACTTTTTAAACTTTTCAATCTCACTAACATTATTACCAGTGATGACAATATCATCCACATAAACCAATAATGCCATGAAAACACCATCACAATCTTTAGTGTACAAAGAGTAATCATTAAGACTTTGTTTAAAACCATTTTCCACCAAAGCAGTGGTGAGTTTTTCATTCCACTTCCTAGGAGCTTGTTTTAAACCATACAAAGACTTATTCAATTTACACACTCTAGTTTCATTTTTATCATAATAACCAGGAGGCAACTGCATATACACATCTTCATACAAATCTCCATATAAGAAAGCATTATTAACATCCAGTTGAAATAAAGGCCAATTGTTAGAAATAGATAAAGCAATAAGACACCTAACAAGAACCATTTTAACAACTGGACTAAATGTTTCTTCATAATCAATACCTTCCCTCTGATTATAACCTTTAGCAACAAGTCTAGCTTTATATCTATCAACTTCACCAGTGGATTTGAATTTGATTTTCCAAATCCATTTGCAACCAATAGCAAATCTACCATTAGGCAACTCACAGAGTTCATAAGTATTATTTCTATGTAAAGCTTCCATTTCAGAATTCATAGCATCTTTCCACATAGGATTTTGAATAGCCTCAGAGATTTAGGTTCACAAGACTTATTTAGAGTAGTAGAGAAACACATATTAACTCTAGACAGATTTGAATAAGACACATATTTCTCAAGACCATACCTCACATTACTACCAACAACAAAGTCATTAAACCTAACAGGTTGAGTTCTAGTTCTGCTAGACCTCCTAGTACTTGGTGGTGCTTCCATTTGAATATTTTGATCCTCACCATTGAAAACATTTTGATTTATGCCCTCAGAGGTGATATTATCATCTATATGGGTTGCTGTGGTTGCAACTTCTTCATTAACGTTACCATCTGTTATCCGAAGGTGCCATACCACTACCTTCCTCATTAGAAGGGTCCCCTCTTCATCATAGGGACTTTCGCACCCATGGACATCAAAAAGTTTAAGTTATCTACTCCATTATCATCAAAGTTTGGTTGAGAATTAAATTCAGTATTAGATTTACCAAAAACATTTGCGTGCTTATGAAAAGATTTGATAACTTCATTTTAAAAGGAAACACAGTTTCATAAAAAGTGACATCTCTTGAATAAAAAACATATTTACTATCCAAACCATACAACTTATAAGCCTTTTTCACACTTGAAAAACCAATTAAAACACATTTTTCAGACTTAGAACCAAACTTATCATGTGAATTTAAAACAAGAGAATAACACGACATCCAAAGGATCTAATATGAGAGAGACTAGGATCCTTACCATACACTAAAAAATAAGGAGAAGCACCAGACAAGACAGAGGAGGGAAGCCTGTTAATAAGATATACAGCAGTTAACACACATTCAGGCCACATATTCAAAGGAATCCCCCCTGAAACATAAGACTCCTAGCAACATTAAGAAGGTGTCTATGTTTCCTCTCAACAATCCCATTTTGCTGAGGAGTATAGGCACAAGAAGTTTGATGAATCATCCCTAATTCAGAAAACAAATTGGATAATTGACTATTTACAAACTCGGATCCATTATCGGACCTTATAATTTTAACCTTTTTATTAAACTGAGTAAAGATAAGTTTTATAAAATTTGTAATATGATCACAGACTTCAGCTTTTGACTTGAAGATAAACCCAAACAGCTCTACTAAAATCATCAACCAAAGTTAAGAAATACTTAAAACCTTCTTTACTAGTAACCTTATAAGGACCCCAAACATCACAATGAATAAGATCTCCAACAGTTTTAGACTTATATTCACTTAATGGAAAAGGTTTTCTAGTTTGTTTGGCCTTGTGACACACATCACAAGGAGAAAGATGATTCACCTTTTTAAAACCAATTTTATTACCCAAAGTAGTCAAGACTTGATCAGCAGGATGACCAAGTCTTTGGTGCCATAACTCATTAGAAACATGACAAATAAAAACAGAATTACACATGGCAAGATTAGACTCACCATCACTACAATCAGTTTCATCAAACAAATAGAGACCACCGACACTACCACCCCACAATTTTGCCCGTTCAAATCCTAATATAACATTTATGCTCATCAAAACCAACAAAGAACTTACTGTCCTTAATCATCTTATTAACACAAATGACTCACATTATACTCAGGAACAACAAGAACATCAAACAAAACCACACCATAAGTGAGTCTAAGACTACCAATAGCAGTAATATTAGCAACAGTACCATTAGGATGACCAACAGTTAACATGAGACTAGAAATATCAACAACATTAAACATATTTTTAGTAGAATCAGTCATATGTTGATTAGCACCACTATCAATAACCCATCCTAAAGTAACATGATATTTAACTAGACTTAGCACGAAAAACCTCTCAATATGCAGATTAAACATCACATTATTATTGAAGAAGGTGGGAGATGTACCGCCATACTTGCACCCATTAGTAGAAGGTTTTTCATTAATGAGACTTAAGAGTTTCATCATTTGATCATTAGTAAAAGAACCAGTCATAGAACCGTAAGTAGATGGTTGAAACACATCGCATTATTAGCATTAAACTTTTGACAACAAAGCAGACTGTTTAGACATATTAGGATTCCTTTTAAAACCAGGAGGGTAGCCATTCAACTCAAAACATCTATCAATAGTATGCCCAATAAGACCACAGTGTTTACAAACCAGATTAGGATTAGGCCCCCTATTACCACTATTATTGTTACTATTACCATTTCTCCTAACAAAATTGTTATTAGAGTTGGAATTGTTATTGGTCTTAGCAACAAAAGCAAAGGTTGAGCCTTACTATTAGGACCAGAACTAGGGTGAAGTCCTCTATGAGACTCCTCTCTAGAAATCAAATTAAAAGCTTCTTTAACATCAGGTAAAGGATCCCTAGCAAGAATATTACTCCTAATAGGTTGATATACATCATTTAAGCCCATAAGAAACTGCATAAGTCTAACAAGCTGATTATGTTTTAAAATACCCTCATGAGCAGCACAAGTACAAGCAGGAAACAAAGTTAAAGTATCAAATTCTCTCCAAAGAGAATTCAACTTATGATAATAATCAGCACACATAATTCACCTTGCTTAAGAGAGTTAGTCTTATGAATCACATTAAAAATAATGTAACCATCAATTTTATCATAAGTTTCTGTAATTCATCCCAAACTTCGATGCAATTTCGAATAAACATGTCCTAAGTACAACTCAGGAGACAAAGACCCAAGAATCCAACCAAGAACTATAGCATTACATCTTTCCCACTGCTGAGAAAGAACAAGACTAGTAACAGGTTTAACACAGGTACCATCAACAAATCCCATTTTATTTTTACCTTTCAAGGCAATTTTCATAGCGAGAGACCACATTTTGTAATTATCAGATCCAGTGAGTTTAAAATGCACAATAGGAATATTAGAATTATCACTAGAATGCAAGTAGAGAGGATTACCAGCATCCAAAGCACTAATAAGAACTTAAGCCATAATGAACCAAGAAATAAAGAAAACAGATAGCGTAAAACCGGACAAATACTAAAGAATACAAGAACAAAAAACTACCAAGAACACAAAAACAAAGAACAATACTACTAATAATACTAAAAACAACAGCTAATACCAAGAACACTAAAAAACTCACACCCAGTTCTACTGAAGTACCCAGTCTTACACCTATCTGTGGGAAGAGCAGGTTTCCGTACCTCTCAAGGAGGCAGGTCAAGAAGTTACCCACAAAGTTTGCAGTGTAAAAAACTAAAATACTCAGAGAACTAAAAAAGAGAGATAAACCTTTCAAGAAGATACGCATGAAACAGATAACCAACCTTCTTGATTTAAGTCAAGAAAGTCAATAACCAACCAAGAACCCCAAGAACACCACCAGAATCACCGAACCAATATCCCCAATTTACCAATTAGGGTTTCAAAAAACCCAATCGATAAACTCAAGATCCACCACTAAAAACAACAATTAACACTACGGCCGTTAAGAAAACAGCCTCACAAGATCCCAATTGCTCAGAAATCAAGAAACCCCCAAATTGGAGATCAAACCCTAGAAACCCTAATATCAAGAACCAACGGAGATCAAAGCCTTGGCTCTGATACCATGTCAAAATAACCAGATCTGCTCTTAAATCAACCACAACACAACCAATTCACCCAGCCAACCACCCCTTGGTGAAATCTTTTATTAACTGAATAGTCAAGAAGATGAGTCCACAAAATGTGTGCTCACCAAACAAATACACAAGACAAAGATAGTCCCCTTCAGAAGGATTCTATCTATCACACTACAAAGACTGTAATACAATTGAACCTCACTACAACCCTCAGTAATACTTATCAAACTATAAACCTGATCAAGATGATCAAAGATAACCAATATCAATAATACCAGACCAAACTTGAGAGAGAAAGATATGCAGATGTTTTAGTGAGAGAAACGATATTAAAGATCATTATTCTGCCAAGAGTTAGGTCCAGCTTATATAGAAGACAAGTTACACTTTAACCCTTCAAAAGATTAAAACCTGCTAACAACATCTAAACATACAAACATTAGACCAAAATGACACAACAAGCCCTTTGACCTAAAGTCAAACATGAGCTTGTATCCCAACACATATATTTCAACAGAAAAACAGCATTAGTTAAGCTTTTGTTAAACTGTGTGTTTTGTTAATTATTTAAAAATGGGGTGAGTAGCATTCTTTGGAGCAACACTAGTCATATCATTGATAATTCCTTCGTTTTGGTAAAAGAAAATCTAAAGACTTGATCATGACGAAAAACAAGCCTAAAAATCACCACTCTATCTTTGTTACACACATATATTAATGCAATTATGCCAATATAAGGTAGTCGTGTCATATCACAATTAAATTTAACTCTTGATGATGAAGTTCGATGATACGTGTGATTTTTAAGCCTATAAAACAAGAACTAACTTACTGTCTATTACACTTACACAACTGGGCAATGTATTTTATCGTGTATCATATATCACTGGTGAGTGCATGATCGATTACAAGAAACCATGTAATTTATGGTTTAATGTGTTTAGACAATTTACAGTCTGTCATATTTCTTGACTCAATCCACCATTAACAAAACTTAAGATCCTCATAACAATCACTTCAAAAACAACAAATAACACAAATCCATCATTCAACAATGGTGGCTAATCCGGATGCATCACACTCAAACTCTTCAAACACCTCATCAGACCTAGAAAATATTAATTCACCTTATCATCCACTCTATTTTCATCCTAATGATCATCATGGTCTTCTACTCATTTCTAAGATTCTTCTTGGTTCAGAAAACTATGGAACACGGAAAAGGTCTATGCTTATTGCTTTGGGTGCAAAGAACAAGTTGAAATTGGTCAATGGTGAATATGAGGAACCAGATTTATCACCAACTCTTAGGCCTTACTGGGAAAGAGCCAATGACATGCTCATCTTATGGATCCTAAACAAAG
Organism: Chrysanthemum makinoi; assembly: GCA_910596185.1. NCBI lineage: Eukaryota > Viridiplantae > Streptophyta > Magnoliopsida > Asterales > Asteraceae > Chrysanthemum > Chrysanthemum makinoi. The sequence continues at coordinate 227,321,461 of OU343223.1, read as the reverse complement.
TTTCAGAGCAGATAAGTAAGAACCTCACATTCATCATATCAGCTTATGCCTTATTGAATGAACTTTATGAGCATTACTCACAATTAGATGGACATATAATCTATCAGCTTGCTAATGAAATTGCTGATCTCAAAAAATCTAACTATACAATAGAAATCTATATCACAAACTTAAGGGACTATCGAATGAAATGGATGCAATTGACGCACCATATGCTTGTGTTTGTAAACGTGTTTGTGACAATAGAAAATAAAATAGTGAAAAAGAACAAAGGAAGAGAGTAGTGCAGTTTTTGATGGGATTAGATGAATGTTACACCAACATATTAAGCCAAGAGGAGAAGCAAAGGGAAACTCATAAACAGCAACTTAATGCTCCTATTGCCCTAAACACCTACAAACCAAACTTCAATACATCATTTAACTCAACTCAGAGAAAAAACACATCACAACCAAATACTCTTGTACCAAATACTCAGTTTGAGAGAAGAAGTACATTAAAAAAGGAGTCATTTGTGCATACTGCAAGAAGGAAGGGCATCAAAAGGAGGAATGCTACAAATTACTTGGCTATCTAGTTGGTCATCAACTACACAAGAAGTACTTGCCACCCTCACAAAGAACTCAACCAAACAACATGTACAAGAAAGTTAACATGGTTAGTGTTGAAACTTCAAGGACTGTAGATCATAACACTCCTTAATCAAGTCCTTTGGAAGCAATACCAGACGAAACACACGACTATGCCAGAATGGACTAGTTTCAAAATCAACTCAATCAACTTCTTTTAATGGTGCAGGGAAACCAATGTAATCTTACTAGTACATTCACAACACCTCATGTGACAGGTATACTCTCCTCCAAGCTAAAATCAAATGTTCCTCTATCACTCATTGGTATACATTCTTTCAAAACCAAGGCTAGTATTTATTTATTCATTGCTCTAAACATTTCACATTCATAATACATCTGGATTGTGGACAGTGGTGCAACTTACCACATCTGCATTTCACTCACACACATGCATAATATTATCAAACTCACAAATCCAATACTTGTTTCACTACCAAATGGTCACACAGTTAAGGCTTACATCACAAGATCAGTCAAACTTAACAACTCCCTTACCCTGCACAATGTGTTATACATACCTTCTTTCACCTACAACCTCATCTCCATTAGTAAACTCCTACACCACACACTTGCAGTCACATTTACTCATGACAAATTCATCTTTCAGGGCCATGATGGTAGCAATACTCATGGCACTCTACATGGTGGACTCTACCTTTTACCTACTGCAACATCACCTCAACTCACCTTAATTTCAACCTCTAGAGTTTATTCACACATAAGAAACTCTCATTTGTGGCATGCTAGGCTTGGTCACACCTCCTTTCTAGTCATTTAAAAGATAAAAAATTTCAGTTAGTGTAATTCATGCTTCTAAATACAAATGTAGTATATGTCCATTAGCAAAACAACATGTACTTCCTTTTCCTAATAGTACTTTTCATGCAAAATACAAATTTGAGCTTGTCCATCTTGATGCATGGGACCTTATAAGCACTCAACAATCAATAAATGTACATATTTCCTCACAATTGTTGATGATCATTCAAGAGCTAGATGGACATATCTTTTACCTAGTAAGCATCATGTTTTATCCACTTTTTAAACATTTCATAATTATGTCAAAGCTAGTTCAATTCACACATAAAACAATAAGAAGTGACAATGGTACATAATTCATCAATTCAAAATTTCTCACTTACACTCTAAACCATGGCATCATACATCAAACATCTTTTCCCTATAAACCTCAGCAGAATGCAAAAGTAGAAAGGAAGCATAGGAACTTACTTGAAATGGCAAGAGCAATACAATTTCAAGCCGACTTTCCTTTCACTTTTGGGGATATAGTATCTTGGCAACCACATACCTTATAAACGGAATCCCATCTAGGATTTTCCATCACATAACTCCCTTTAAACTCCTTTATAGCAGACCACCAACCTTCAATCACTTAAGAGTCATTGGATGTTTAGCCTATGCCTACCACCACACCACTGATAAGTTCAACCCAAAATCCACACCCTTGTCCTTGTTGGATATCTACACAACCAAAAAGGCTACATCCTATATGATACCAAGACCGAGAACATTGTTAGCAGAAATGTCTTATTTGATAAAACATGCTTTCCTTTCAATACAATTAACCTTGCATCCAAACAACCTTCAACCACACCACTCACACCTATTTATCTTTTCATATCAACAACTATCCCAAACACTCCATCAAGTCCCTCACCAACTAAGTCCACCACACCTACACCAATCATTGAATACACTCCCACAACCTCCCACTTAAACTGCATCATCAGACTCATCTGATACCCCAAACACTCCACCAAGCTAATCCAATACACAAAACACATCATCAAGTTCTCCTACTGCCCAAAACACCACCACTAATCGAGTTAATGTTCCATCAACTTCCAAATCCACAACACCACTAGCTCTTACAAAAAGATCCTCCACCTAAACTAAACATCTCCCAACCAAACTTCAAGACTACATATTTCCTAAATCCTCCATTCACAACACTACATCATCCAAGCATCGTAACAGTCACATCAGTAACTATTCTAACTTATCTCCTTCATCATATCATTTCATTAATGCACTTGATAAAATAACTGAACCAACCATTTACCTTCAAGCATCTAAAAATCCAAAATGGAATGAAGCAATGAATCTAGAAATACAAGCTTTAGAAAAAGAATCATACTTGGGTCATAGTAACCTTACTAGCTGGAAAAACACCTATTGGATCTAAATGAGTATTCAAAATCAAGTACAATGCTGATGGATCCATTGAGAGGTATAAATCAAGGCTAGTAGCTAAAGGCTTTCATCAAAAGGAAGGAGTTGACTACATATAAACCTTTGCTTCAGTGGTCAATATGGTTATAGTGAGAACTCTTTTAGCTGTAGCAGTACATCAAAATTGGATCATTGAACAGATTGATGTCAACAATGCATTCTGCATGGTAATCTTCATAAGAAGGGTGTATATGAAAATTCCCCAAGGCTACAGTCAAACTCTACCTCCTAACTCAGTCTACAAGCTAAACAAATCTCTTTATGGCCTGAAGCAAGCAAATAGAAAGTGGTTTGAAAAACTCACATATTTCCTCATTACCATTCGATTCAAATAGAGTTATGTTGATGTAGCACCCCGATCTTTATAAGTTTCATAAATAGACTTATATATATCTTTTAGAAGAATTAGAAAGGTCCTTATGATTGTATTTTATAAGGATAAGGACTTAGAATGCAAGATAGCTAATAAAAAAAGACCAACGATGCTAAAGACTTAACAACAAGGACTAACCTTGCCAAATTTTGAAACTTACATGATAAGCTTAAGTAGCTTACCTTAAGAAGAACTAAACTCAGAATTCTCTCATAAATAAACAGGTATGTATGTGTTGGAGGTGGTACGTGGATTTCATAGAACAAAAGGAGGGAAAATCATTAGTGAATTTCATTATCATATCATTAAGACAAGAATTATAGAAAGGGTTACAAGGATTTCAAGAATCAAGGAGAGTTTAAGGAAGATATTATCAAGAATCTTCAACTTGTTTATATAGTTTTTCCTTTAATTCAAGGTATGATGGTAAACTAGTGTATAAGAATGAATTCATGTTATAAGGTTATATTAAATAAAGCTTATGAAAACCTAGTTTTGATTATGATGAATCATTATATAATTAGAATTAGAAGTATTATTGTTATGATATAAATATGTTAGGAATCATGTACCCAAGTTATGGTTAATGATATAGAAAGATTCATGATGCTAGTTGTTGTTGATGATGAAGTATGTCTAGTTAAAGAGTGTTTGGAACAAGCTTATTAAGTGCTTAATTTAGCAAGATAGCTTATGGGCCTGATGAAATATGATCTTAATATGTCAAATAAGCTGTAAAATAAGTTTGGTGTATAATAGAATAGCTTATCATGAGTTTTGGGTCATTTTGGTGATATTTAAATTTGGGACAGCAAGGTTTTTTAGAAAATGCGCAGACTTGAAAGGGCTGCTGAGAATAAACCGTTCGTCGGATTAAGATGAAATCCAAACGAAAGTTGTAGCCCTCTGAGTCTACTTTAATTGTTATTCTTTAAGTTTTTGCTCGTTTAGGAAATTCTGCACTTAAAGTGCTTTTGAAAAAGTGTGTTTAATGATGAAATAGCACCTTAGGTGATCATGTTTAAGTTGATTAGACCCAATACATGTTAGATGAATGTGTGAGCAAGTTCTAAAAGCATTAGAAGGGTTATTATGTGATTAGGTGCTCATGGGAAGCTTGTCGATCACTAAACAAGACTTAAAGGTGAGTAACGGTTCATTAGATTCATATTACTAGATTGAACATGTTGATGGAACTTGTGCAAGGTTTCGAAGATAGCCGAAACAAACCATGAATAGTATGCTCACAAGAAGCATGATTTGACAAGTTTAGAGTTCCCAAGAAACGCACCAAAAGTCAAGTAGCGTGCCTAAAAAGTGCACGATGTAGAACTCCCATAGTAGCATCCTAAGTGGATGACACGTGCTTTTATAGTAGCATCCTAAGTGGATGACCAAGCATCCTATGTGGATGACCCGTGCTTGAAAAGTACTTACGTCCTAAGTGGACGACCCATATCAGAGAAGCATGATAACGCTACACGCGTCGTTCGGGGTCAAAGGAACTTCCTTTTCTTCGAGCAAGTTTTATAACACCCTAGGCAGTGAACCTAATCGTTGTAGTGTAGTATTAGGGTAAGCCACGGGTATTGATATCGTTCTCTAGGGGAATAGGAATGCTAGTGAGAAGTTACTACGCTAAGGTTGGGGTTGAGGAAGATTATTTTTTATCTTTTTTTATGTTTTTTTTAAGAAAATGGAAAGGTACGAATCTCGGGGTTTGGATTTGGGGGTTGGTATTTCTACCGATTACTCTACATATCTAATTATCTAATCTAAGGTGTATGTAGTCTATGTCTAATTATTGTGTGCTCGTATGATAGTTTAAAGATGTGTTTACTTAGGTTTTATTACTCCTTAATTATCTCCTATTGATGGTTGAATTGTCACGTCCTTATTCTTAATCGCGTTGTGTGTCTAAAGTCGTAGGGTATGCATTTGTCCCTAACTCTTTGAACTTACCAAAGGGTCTCGTCTACAAAAACCTCTAGGAATTATAAACTCTAACTCTAAGGCACTCTTTGGATGGTTTAGCCTACAACTGCTCTAAGTGTTATAGTCCAAGGTTCACAAAGATTAATCAAGCATTAATTACACAACGAATGACCTATCACATTACTAGATCATTAACAATTAAGATAAGAGACAACCAATCAATATTCAATAATTAAGTTTCATATTCCCTAAGCAAACACACAAATAAATTAGCCGGACATGGAGAACATGCAAGCATACACACAAGTAATTGAAGACATAATTGAATTAATGAAGTAAAACACTTATCTTGATGTAAAATAGGGTTTGGAACCCTAAAATACTGTACTAGACAACCTTGGTTCGGTTTTAGGTTTTTACTCCAAAAGACTACACACTAAAACTGAAAAATTCGGATTCTATATATAAGATTACAATCGCGACGGCGTCACCTTATGATTTGTGACACCGTCGGGTCGCCGTCATTAGGGTTTCGTCTTGGCCACGTTAGTCTTGTGACGGCGTCACCTTGTTCTTGTGACGCCGTCCCCTTCAGTCTCTGACGCCGTCTGGATCAAATCTAGGCCGTCTGAGTTGCGACGGCCTACTCTTTTAAAGCCTGACACCGTCACTTGAAAATAAGCAATTTGGCTACTGTCCCGTCACAGAAGTGCTCTGACGGCGTCGCAGTTAAGCAGTGACGCCGTCACCTTGTATTTCAGCAGCTTGAGTGTCTCGATTCTTGACTTTGGCCTTTTTCTTCGTATATCCGCTTTTCCAATAAGTGCTATTCCAGCAATTTGCCTTCAAGAGACCTAAAAAGTGAAAAGGAACGACATTAAGTAATAACGGATACAAAAGTGATCAAATAACCTCAAAAAGGTACATTTTAAAACCTTATCAAATATCCCTACACTTGGTATTTGCTTGTCCTCAAGCAAATGTGCTTTTAGCCAATTAATTTATAAGTTAGGGGTCATGAAGCATTGGTTTAAAACAGTCCACAACACATATAAGCCCCGCAAGAGTCATAACAAGCACGGAAATTACATACTAGCACCTCACATGGGGTGTTTGGATACTCTCATCTCTCGGGTGCATATGAAATATAACAAGTTGGAAATGGAAGATAAACACTCATTAACCGGTCCTAGTACATAGATTACCATAGGCTTGAGAATAGATCAAACCTCCATCGCTTTGGCGTAAGCACCTAGGAAAGACTATCAAAGAGGTCTTTAAAGGGTTGTAAAGTTTGGCTTACGGTAGGGAAACAAAGGGTTTGGTGGGATAGGCTATTTAGTGGTGGCAAGTCAAAAATCTCTATGTTACAAGCATACGAAGAATGGCGTTGCTAAGCCAAGACTCGACACTCTAAACTCTAGATAACTGAAACAAACAAACATAAATTTAAAGGATAGATGTAGGATGGTAGCCCGTTTTTTTTTTCAACACTCTATTTTTTTTCTTTTCTCTTTTCCTATTTTTTTCGATTTTTTTTTCATACACTTTTACTCTACCATCCTCTACGGTAACATCAAAATGATAGGGATTTATAGGCACATCCCTACACTTGAGTTTTTATTACTCTAACACTAATTTGACCCGAATTGAAAAGATCAAAACACTTGGGGTACGTTATTACGCAAATAAGGGAATTTAACGTTCCCTTCCAGTCATTTCATAAACTTTAACTTTTCCCATGAGTCCCAATCGTCCCAAAGCTGTGTACAAAGGATATGACTCGACTTAGCAACTCATGCAAGCAACTAGATAATTGAACTAAGGGTTTAGGGTGTTAACAATAATGCACTAAAAGTGAGTGCATACAGGGTAGGCTAAGGCGATTTGGGTGTACATTTGGGGGTGGGGTGTAAACAATGCTCTTCATTGATATTCCGGAAAAACCGAAACATCACGAGAACCACGAAAAGGATACGCTCTGAGGGGTTAACTAGGGGTATCGTGTACTAAAGATGAGTACAACGCAAAGGGTGTGGGGGAATTACTCAACCGATGTGGAAGAAGTAATTATATTACGGGTATCAAACAAGGGTTATCCTAATGCCTCTTATCATTTAGTTATTCCTAACTACACAAGTGTAGTCTTACTAGCCATCTCGGAATGCATCACAAAACAAGTTCTAGAATCTAATATACTACCGGTTCACACTCTAAGCATTAAAGATGAATGCTTTAATTCCTACTAATCTAAGGGCGATCCTCACATTTTGGGTGGAATTTAGGTGGTAAAGGGTTTTTGTGCTAGTCATGCAACTTCCTATCCGTGAGACGCTTTTGTTAAGACTAATGGCCCACTCCTATATGTCATGAAATTTTTTTAAATTTGGTGCCAAAATTACCCTAACCGACATTTTCTCATGGTTTATTACACAAATACAATTGGACAAAGCAAATAGTCAAGGATAAGCATAGTTTCAAAGTTCCCATTTTGTTTTCCCTCCTTACACTTAAACTGAACATTGTCCCCAATGTTCCCCGAAAGTATCAAAGTTATGATAAAAGAAGGTAATGAAAAACGAAAGAAACTAATACTCCCCTGATTAGCTCGGTAGGATCCGTGTGTGAAGTAGTGGTTAAATCCTTTCCAAGAAGAATGTATGCGTGAAAAGCTCCTTCCAATCTTATGTAACTTCTTCTTGATAAATTAAACCTGCACACTTGAAGAAAACAAATGAAACCTTCGCGTAAAATCGGCGGTAATAATATATATAAGACTCGAATAAACTAGGATATAATGCTTGTGGAATGGATGTTTACAGAATTTCTGGAAAATTAAGACCTGGAAAATTCCAAAAATTTATAAGTAGCTAAGAAAACGAGAAAAAAGTAATATGTTGTTTTTACTCCTTCCTGACGCCGTCAGGTTGCGATCCTGACGCCGTCAGGTTATCCTGACAAAAACTGGTCTGCGATTTTCTGGAAAAAATTATGGAAAATTTACATCTTTAGAATCTGGAAAAATTTTTGCAAAACATCCATTATGACTCGATACAAGCATTTGACTCGAACAAACACACATATATATCTTTTAATTAATTGCTATTCTCATGTTTACGTTTCTTTTGAAAACGTGTGTAATCCTCCCTACACTTATCCTTTATGTAAAATACCTTTATATGCAATTAAGACGAGGTTAAAAACAAAATAAAGCATTTTTACAAATTTAAACATGAGAATAAGAAATCACTAAAAGATATATGACACACAATTAAAAATGAAAAACAATACACATGGGTTGCCTCCCAAGAAGCGTTTGTTTTTGTTCGAGTCACGAGCTTGACTCTACCCTTATTTAACGGATAAAGGGGAGATTTTCCCTACACTTAAGCTTAAGTGCGGGTGATAGTAGCGATACACACCCTTAGGGTGGAAATTTGCTACGTGAGGAGAGGGTGATGGGTGATTTATATGCTCAAAGGAGTGTACTCCATTCATTATAACCTTACCTAAGTCTATTGGTATAGTGGGTAAATCAAATCTCTCTCCTAAAAATGGATCATCTTCTATCAACTTCAAAAGATTCTTAGTTAAGGATCCATCTTGACCTAATAAACCCAGTTTAAACCCATAATGTTTCTTGTTATCAACCATGAATGGGTGATATAAGTGTGTAAGGTCATGAGTTACTCCTATATTAGCTTCCACTCTACATGGACTAGAGTCTACCACCTTTATCAAGCAACTACCCGGATTATTTATTTTAATGGGTGGATTGGGGCCTAATTCAATTCCAAGATTCACATCTAAAGACGGAAAATTGGGTAAGGTTTTTGGTTGAGGCTTCGGTTCATCAAAATTAGGAACTTCCCTAAGATTAAGAGAGAGGTCATGACAACAAGCATCTAAACCTACATTCTCTAGTGGAGTTTGGTCCAAAGGTTCTATATCAATCGGGGTTCCTATAGTCTCTTCTACTTCTTCCGGGTAAGTTATAGGCGATGTGTGTTCCTCAAGTGATGGTAGGGCTTGTGGGCTTGGAGTTTCCACCTCATTCTCCATTATATCTAGACCTCCTAAATGTTGATCATGTGTTTTAGTATGATCTGACCCAAATACACTCCTAAGCATCTCAAATCCTTCTTTGGCCATTTCAAATTCTTGTTCCGATTCATAAGAATTGTTCTCAAAAACTTGACCACTATGTTCTATTTGCCTAAAGGATTTCTCACGTCTGTCATATGTTTTGAAATCTATCCCACACATGCAACTAGGTATTTTAGCTTCAACCATCTCACAATCTTGTTCGGGTTTAGGTTCCATGTTCTTAAAAACTGTGTCTTTTTGATCATGATGCCTAAGGTTAGATAAATCCTCCTTATCCATTTCCTCAAGTTGTGACAACTGACGGTTTATACTTAGGAGGCTTTTCTCAAAATTTTTTCAGAGGGTCTCACTAAAAGGAGTTGATTCTAACAATGATCGTTGAATAGAAGCCACACAAGCACAAAATTTATCAAACCCATCCAGCCTTACACCCGTCTCCTTTTGGATATCTCTAAGTTTACTCACAAATTCATTAGAACAATAAAAACGAATCCAATCTGCGAAATTCAATTGTTCCTCATTTGTTAATGATTCAAATGCAATTTCACTTGCCATAGCGACAAATGAAAAGGGTTTTACGAACACAAACACAAAGAAGGGGGATAGACTACAAGGAAGCTAATAAAAAGAAAAAATCTCACTTGATAAGAATCTTGTGAGTAGACCTAAACGAGGTGGACTACTAACTAGCTATTCTATTCCCCGGCAGCGGCGCCAAAAACTTGATAACGCTACACGCGTCGTTCGGGGTCAAAGGAACTTCCTTTTCTTCGAGCAACTTTTATAACTGTGACAACTCGTAATTTCAGGTCATTTTAGAAACTTTAAAAGTTTCACTATTTCATCATTTATCGTAAACTATGTTTACGAGTATTAAATTCGCGTAACATTAATGGTTTAGCTGTGAATTCATGATCATATCATCAAGGACATTTCATATAGACTAGGTTTAGTCTACATATCATTAGCATCATCGTCATCATATTAGTTCATGCATGGATTTGCATTTTTCATTAAACGTTTATTTTCCTATTAAATAAATGCTATCGCGTAAACATTATTTTGAACATTTGATCCGACACTTCCAAAAATATTCCTAAATATATTTTTTTACTCATTTTAAGACTATAAAAATTATATTATTAATTTACCCGATGTTTTAAATTTATTTCGTATATAAATTGTTATGTTTATATAATTACGACGGTTTTTGTAAATTCAACCCGATAATTATTATTTCACTCAAATTTTACAAGAAATTTATTTTTATAATTTTTATGACCTCAATATATTTTATCTTGACCTGTTAAAAGTTATTTTTATCTAACGCTACCCTAAATACTCAAATGTGTATACAATTTATCACATGTCTTCAATTAACTTACATACAATTACACTTATACATTATAAAAAAAAATAAATAAATAAAAAAATATCTAAGGATGACAAATATCCCCCTTGGCCGACTTTGGGGGGGGGGGGTGAGTCATGTTTACTTGAAATATCTTCCACATGTATATCTTAATACAAACACATACACAAAAACATTACAAGGTGAAATAGATCAAACTCTCCCTTTCTCTCCTCTTGCACAAACCGGCCACACCAAGGGATTATGAGGAGATCATCAAAAATTTTCTAGACAAGATTTTAACACTCCAGTCTCACTCTTTATTAAGGTTTTGCAAAACAAACCTAGGGTGATTAGGAAAAATCATTTATCCATAAACCTCATCAAGTTACTAGTAAGCATCCATATTCATCATCATATTTCATATTTATTATTATGTTCATTTCATCATATTTGAGAAAACATGCAAGTCATATGATGTTTATACCACTTTTACATTGATTTTAAGAGTTATATATATATTAGTCATCCTATAATTATTCCTTGTTATATATCACTCTTGGTGATGTCTAGGAACCCATGACACCCTAAGAAGGTGTATGGTAGGATTAGAATAGCTTCGGAGTTGTTTTGAATTGGTTAGAATAGGTTTTGCGCGAGAAAAACCCATTTCGACAAGTCTAATTAAGGGTCTGTCCTTATTTTGAAATTCTGGAAAATCTGACAGTTTGTAAAATATTTTGGGCTAGATATTTGGAAAATATACTTTAAAACGAAAACGTGGCCGCTTGAACGGGTTAAAACAGAGCTATAACGTAGAAGTTATGAATTTTTGAAGTTTGACGACGAAAACTATATGTTTCAGAAAATTCAGCATGCTGTCTCGACTTTTTATGAGTCAAAAATGAGTCTTAAGCGTTGCTAAATGTGTCGACTTATCATAAATATATTAGTATATGTTATCACGATTCCGTGGATATAAAAAACGTAGAAAACGGACTTATAACGACTAAGTTATTCACATTTTAAACAAGTTGCCGTAACTTTATTATATAAGGAAAATTAGTATATTTCTATTAGACAAACTTTACGTCAACCAAGGACCATGTTGAGGGTCGTTTTTAACAATGACGAAGTACTTTTTATAAAGTGATGTCTTCTAGTAAAAGTAAGTTCGCCTAGCCTATTTTCCAAAATGTCAAACTATTTGTCAAGCGGAGTTGTAACGAGTAAAATACGGTCACTTAAATTTTGCCGAAAACCATCCTTAAACTATACTTTGGACAAAAGTACCATACTTTAGCTATATTTTTCTCCGAGATCGAGACCTCTAGGATGAAAACTTAAACACTAAAACTTTGAGATAATGATACAAGCTTCCCAAAACCGTTGAGTTCGTTTCCTAACACTCGACGTGCATCATTTTACGACTAGCTTTTCGAGGCCGTTTTAGTCACTTTCATGAAAATTTCAACGACATTATTTTACGACGAAAAGTTATAATTTCCTAATAAATCACTAAATGATTATCGTCGGATATCATTTCAACGTAAATACATGTGAAGTAATTTAAAAATGGTCAAGACGTTAAGAGATTATTTCTCGACGAGAAATATTATTTTCAAAAATTCACAAGTGGTATAGATATCATCCGAATTGCATGCATAACATTACATCATGACTTATTACATATTATATCATTCATAATAGGTCAAGTTTAGAGATTCACGCTACATTTCGGTGTATCCACTTTTGTCATTATAATCATTGCAACAGGTGAGTTCCATAGCCCCATTTTCAATTGTTTTAATGCTTTTATTAAACTCTTTGGGGGAGATACATGCTCAACTATTTTTATGACATTCATGACTATTTGCAAACTATATGCTTATCTGAATTGAATGTTTAGTCATATTCTATATCATAAATCATTGAGCTAAAGGTCTTGGGATAATCATTGAACTAAAGGTCTTGGGATAATCATTGAGCTAAAGGTCTTGGGATAATCATTGAGCTAAATGTCTTGGGATTATTATTGAGCTAAAGGTCTTGGTATTATCATTGAGCTAAAGGTCTTGGAATTATTTGAAACAACACTCATATGTGTTATATTAATTGAATATTAATACATTAAGTAATGTACTGTTATGTGAATTCATTTGACATCATGCATTTGAACATAAACTATACATATTTTGGCAATGGGTTGTAAACACACAGGTTGCAAGTTTTGTATAGGCGGAACTTGGAACTGAGTGGATTTGCAATGCCTTTGCTGCATAAACGTTTTGGAAAGGCTTTACATTTCAACACAAACTCTATGAACTCACTCAACCTTTGTGTTGACACTTTTTAGCATGTTTTATCTCAGGTATCTAAGGCATTCACTTCATGGCATGCATGTGGACATATCATAGAGTCGCGGTGACGACGCGTCACACATGGGATTTATGCACTTTAAAACATCGTTTGGATTGTAACAAACTTATTTCCGCACAAATTGATTTTATTTGGGACCTACACTTTGTAAACTCTGATTATTTTATTAAATCAAACGATGTATTTTTCCAAACGACACATTAGGTCGTTCAATGTATCCGTAACTATGATGCTATGACAGTCAATCCCCAGGAATTGCATTCCGCTGCAAAACAGGTAATTTGGGGGTGTGTCAGATTGGCATCAGAGCTTCAGTTATAGAGAACTAGGTTGCATCATTGACCCTAGACTATAACTACATCATCATAGCATCTTATCATTTCATCATAAGTGCATGTTCACTTTACATGCGGTTTATACGTACATTTTTCGAGTTATTTACTTTCATTTCAAATCGATTGTCACATAGATGCCTTTAAATACCCATCCCATTATCATTTCCTCCTACTCCAATGTGGAGAATGCTTTGTCATTCCTTATCACAATTTTAATATCAGCTGATTCATCATCGATAACGTCGAATGCCGAGATAAACCTTTAAGTAGGGCAAAGTCACTTTCACTCCTTTGTTTCACCACTAACATGTCGAGTTACACGTTATTCACGCATTAAGTCACTAGACCATCATACATTTGAAGCACTTACGACACCTCATAACCCATCTTTTGGGAACCCGTCGATTATTTTGAAAAGTAACCTCAAACTTATCACCTCACATCACATCTCTTTAGAGCGCTTATTCTTAACATAGGACTGTTCTACGTCTCATTTTTCCTCTTATCTTGAAGAGTTATGGCACCGAAGAAAGCTGCACCAGAAATGACACAAGCTGCTATCCAAAGGTATATAGAGGATAGTATAGCCGAGGCACTAAGGAAAGAACGAGCAACGGTAGCTGCTGCTGCTGAGGCCACGGCTGCTGCTGAAGCTGTTAGACGTGCTACTGCTACAGGAGCTGCAGGAGGATCTGGAGTTCGAAATTGTACATACAAGGACTTTAAGAACTGTGATCCTACAAAGTTCAAAGGCACAGAAGGAGCCACTGATATGGTTCGATGGTTTGAGAAGATGGAGTCTGTGTTTCTTCTATGCAATTGCCCAGATGACTGCAAGGTAAAGTTCGCCACTGGTACACTCTTAGATGGCGCAATGTCATGGTGGAATTCGTATGCGCAGCCTATTGGTATCGAAAATGCTTACAAGCTCACGTGGGATCAATTCAAGAGGTTGTTGACAAAGAAGTATTGTCCACGCACGGAGGTGAAGAAATTAGAAACGGAATTTTATGAGTTAGTGACTGTTGGTTATGACATCGAGACCTACATTAGGAGGTTTCAAGAATTGGCTGCACTATGTCCATCAATGGTTTCGGACAATGATAAACTATTGGAAAATTTCATTGGAGGACTTCCACAATGTATTCAAGGAGATGTAACTTCTTCCGATCCACAAACAATTGAAGAAACTATCAGGATTACTCAAAAACTCATGGCTCAAGTCGTGAAAGGGGAAAACATTACCAACAATAACCACAACAACAACAACAACCAAACTAGCAAGAACAAAAGGAAATGGGAAAATGACCAGGGAGGTTATGATAACGACAACCAAAACCGTAACACTAATCATCATCAACAACAGAATAGAGGACAAGAAACTGCAATGGTTTATGTTACTGCACCAATAGAAGGCAGAGGTTATGCTGGAACCTACCCACTATGTAATCGATGTAAGTATCATCACTCGGGTCTTTGCCCTGTTAAGTGCTACAAGTGCCGAAAACTAGGACACCATGCCAGGAATTGTAGAGGCAAGGCCATAGTTACATGTTACGAATGCGGGGAGCAAGGACACTATCGGAATCAATGTCCTCAAAACCAAGGTCAACAAGTTGAAGGTGCTCATGGGAATGCATACATATTAGAAGGAGGAGAAGCTCGTCATGGTCTCAACAATGCGAAAGACTGAAGAAGTTTAGAAACTAACAGTCTCATTTTCCTTATGTACTATGTCGTACTAAGTTTATGCCTTCCATCGTATTCGGATCTTATGAATTAAGATGTACTACTTTTGATAAACCACTCGTTGTAAAATATTCTCATTAAGCGTACTTTCTTTCCTTCTGATTCGTTATCACTTACAAGGTTTAGATCTCTGTAAACATCGAGAGTTATAACAACTAAACCGAACGTCACATTATCGTTCCTTAATTATACATAGCCTAGCTAACTATGTCTAATTCTGGAGGGATATCGTTCCTTAATTATACATAGCCTAGCTAACTATGTCTAATTCCGGAGGGATCATGTTATGTTAGGAGCAGTTATTTATAAGTCTTAGTGCAAGCAGTTTTTTTTACATATTCATAAAAGTCAAAGTGTTATTCATGGGAGATTCATCCAATATTTTCTTTACAATGATGTTTTGTACGCTCTAAATCATCGATAACCATAACGACATCTCTTCATGTCTTCTCTCATCGTTATTCATCACAAACTCAAATTCGATAGACTAACACGAACTGAATTCAGGGACTGAATTCCTTTTTGGTTGGGCAAATGTGACAACTCGTAATTTCAGGTCATTTTACAAACTTTAAAAGTTTCACTATTTCATCATTTATCGTAAACTATGTTTACGAGTATTAAATTCGCGTAACCTTAATGGTTTAGCTGTGAATTCATGATCATATCATCAAGGACATTTCATATAGACTAGGTTTAGTCTACATATCATTAGCATCATCGTCATCATATTAGTTCATGCATGGATTTGTATTTTTCATTAAACATTTATTTTCCTATTAAATAAACGCTATCGCGTAAACATTATTTTGAACATTTGATCCGCCACTTCCAAAAATATTCCTAATATATTTTTTTACTCATTTTAAGACTATAAAAATTATATTATTAATTTACCCGATGTTTTAAATTTATTTCGTATATAAATTGTTATGTTTATATAATTACGACGGTTTTTGTAAATTCAACCCGATAATTATTATTTCACTCAAATTTTACAAGAAATGTATTTTTATAATTTTTATGACCTCAATATATTTTATCTTGACCTGTTAAAAGTTATTTTTATCTAACGCTACCCTAAATACTCAAATGTGTATACAATTTATCACATGTCTTCAATTAACTTACATACAATTACACTTATACATTATAAAAAAAATATATATATATATCTAAGGATGAAAAATACCCCCCTTGGCCGACTTAGAGGGGGGGGGGGGGTGAGTCATGTTTACTTGAAATATCTTCCACATGTATATCTTAATACAAACACATACACAAAAACATTACAAGGTGAAATAGATCAAACTTTCCCTTTCTCTCCTCTTGCACAAACCGGCCACACCAAGGGATCATGAGGAGTGATATGTGCTTAAACACATATAATTTCTTTATCAAAACTGACCCAAAATAACCAAGAAAGAGCCGTTTATGCTTAATATTTGCGTGTTTCTTGAGTTTATGCATGTGCAGGTACGGATATGACAAAACCGACAAAAGAAAGCCAAAACCGAAGAAAACCGAGCACGAGAGAAAGAAGAATGCTAAAAGCCGAGGCTGGGAAAAGAATTTGCAAGTTTGGACAATCAATTCTCAAAATGGCAGTTTTAGTCCCTGAAGATTCAAAATTGTCATGTTTGGCTCTTGGAGATTCAGATTTGGCAAATATGGTCCCTGGATTATGTGAGAAGGACAAGATTGGCCCTTGGAAGACATTTTCAGAATTACACTTTTGGTACCTTGGAAATCAGAATATACAAGATTGGTCCTTGCAAGTATTAAATGGGTACTAAACATATCCTAAGTCCAATCCATATAAACATTTAAACCTTTGGCCCATTGATAGCCCAAGTCCAAAACCTTTATACCCGGTCCAATCCCAGCTATATCCTTTACCCGGTATTTAACCCGAGTCAACCCATCTTACCCGGTCAACAAACACTCGAATTAATATAAAAAAAACCCAAACGCGCCCAAAACCTGTATAACCCCATCAGTTTACTGATTACCAATCTCTTTTACCTTTACCCCTGATCCTCCCACATTTACCCACACATATAACCTCATACTAGAATCTTATTCCCTTCTAGAAGCTGAGCTGATTTGTCAGGATAAGAAGCCCACGTGTACAAACAGAGCCTCATGATTGGCCGTTACACATCATTGGGTGAATTGGGAAGCTCTAATTGGAGGAAGTGACTCAGAGGATTTGTGTGGCTGAGGATAGCATTCTAGGCTCTTCCAATCAAGAATCCCAAGTTGCTTGAAGGCTATAAATGGGACCCTTTGCTTCACATTGTAGTGTGCATTATTTTCCTTAAAATTCAGTTTATATATTTGTATTTCAGTTTATTAAGTAGCTTATTAATGTTCTCCTAAAGTTTTTATGTAATCTCAGTACTTATTATAATCAATTTCAGTTTTAATAAAATTTCCAAATTTCCACTTCAATCTTGCATTTTTATTACTGAATAACCTGTTTTCAATGTTTGAATAAGCTCATACAAGCTTTGTCATAGCCTATGTGAGCTTATTTGGTGTTTACAACCGTTTCATTGCATTTACTATATTAAAAGCTCATTGGTCAACAAAAGTCAACTGGTGCTCTATTTTGGTTCATGAATGGATTTGGGTTGATCTAGTTCCTGGATTGGGTTTTTATTTGGTGTGTTATGATGGTTTGGTACTGTTATGCTGCCCAAATTATGCTAGAAACCAAGTAAGCCTTAATAAAAAACCTTTTTCATAACTGTTATATTGCAGTCATGAATATGATCAATTGCTTGTTATTGATGCTTGATTTGATGTTATTAGAATATTAGTAAATATCTGTTTTGATCTCTGTCACTACGGAATAGGATAAAGTAGTTTAACATGCTTATTAAGTATCTTACAGGGGTGTTTGGATTAGGCTTTAAAATTGTGCTCTAGTGCTTGTTAGAGGTATAGTTCAGTTGCTTTAGCCTTGATTAGCCATAAATTAGTCATCTCAAGTCTTAGTTTTGTACCTGCTTGCATAAATAGTCAAAATCATTCTAAAATCAATCTAGCTTAAGACCCGTTAGGAGTAAATTAGCAATAAGCTCTAGATAGGTGTAGAATCTGTAGGAGTGGCTTAATTTGTTCTTATTACATCTTATAACATTGAAATCATTCCATAATTTGCATTTAAAAATCACAAAAGTCAAAACTCAAAACTGTCATGATTTTGGTCAAATATTGAAAAATCAGTTTTTGGAAAACTTTGTTGAATTTTCATGCCTTCATTTCTGAACCAAAGTTTATGAGACTGGGATATGTTTTAGATTGGTTGGTCAAGATATTGAAACTGATTTTTGTCAAATTTATATAAAGCTTTTGGATAGTGAAATAAGCTCTTGAACAAGCCTGGTTTGCCCTGTAACAGCAAACTGTGGTTTTTTACAATCTTGCAGACAAGCTAGTTTGTTCATTTGAGTTCATTAGGAGCTGATTTTTGGTCCATGTGTAGTCTGCTAGGTGATCTTGAAAACCCAATATCTGTTTTTCCCCTTAGCTTATTAGGATTGCTTATGCATGTGCTTAAAGGTGCCCCCATGAATGATGTTTGGATAGTATTAATCCCATAGGCTCAGATCTAGTTTAAGTTTTTAGTGATCATGAGTACTGTTAATTAGTTAAGTTAGACTTATTTTAGCATAATTCAGCTTGTTTGATCATTTGGCTTATTCCTGTAGCTTTTAGCTTATTCTAGTAGCTTATTTAGGACTGCTTTACACTACAGCTTCATATCCCCCCACATAAGTACCTGTTTTGTTAATTTTTATAGAATTAGCATAATATTTTAGACTTTTACTGAATTTTTCATAATTTTTCATCATTGTTTAGTATTTTTCCCAATTTAAAACAGTTTTTAGTACTTTTTAAATAGCTTTTATTACAAATAAATCAGAAAAAGTTCCAAAAATAATTTTTCAATTTTCTTAGATTAAGAAAAATATAAAAAGCCAAAAAAATATTTTTCCAAATTTTTCCTAGTTTAATTTGTAATTTTTAGAATTTAAATTAGTTTTAATTAGTTTTTAATTCAAATAAATTCCAGAAAAATCTTAAAAAAACAATTTTAATTCTTAGTAAATTTTCTAATATCTTTTTTAGTTAGAAAGTAATTTTAGATTATTTTTAGGACTTAGAATAGACGTAGTTGCATTTTATTTACGTTTCTTTTAATACGTTTTAAAATAAATCGCGTATTTAGGATTTCCCGTAGTGTAATTTCCCTTAATTGTTTTCCCATTCCCCGTAGTTTTAATATAATCAAAAATCCAAAACATCGAGCATTTTAATAACGAACCAATAACGACGTTGCCCATTCACACCTCGTTGGAAAACGACTCGGATTTCCTAATCCGTATCACTATCACTCACGGGTTTTGATTCATTATCCTTTTTCCTAAAGGGATTTTAAATCCTTACTTGTGGTTATTTTTGATATCGATATTGTCGTTTTATCCATACACACACACCCCTAAGCCTACATCGAGAATCAAATTTTGGAGCCGCTGCCGGGGAGGTTGTGTCGCGACAATATCGTTAAAGGTTTGACGATTAGTGACTCGAGATCCTTCCTTTGTGAATTTATTTTTTATAAAAATCAAAAAAGTAAAAAATATTTTCCTTTTTCTTTTGTATATATATATATATCATATTAAAAATACAAAAAGATTTTCTCTTTTGTTTTTGAGCTAAATAGAATACATCAATTATATAACATTCTCAACGGAGGTGTTATCATTAGTAAGTTCCCGAACCAAAGATCAAAAACTTGCCTTTGTGTCGCTTGTGAGTCGATTTATTTCTATTTGATAAACAAACTGTGTGGTGGGTATAAGGACGGCCTGACATTAAATTGCGGCTGAAAAGAAGCGGGTTTTTAATAAGCTTCGCGCTGACCTAAAAAGCTTCTCCGCTCGCTTGTGCGTTTGTCTTATAGAGGTGATTTATTCACTTGGGATTATTGGTTAAGTTCACTGTGTTTTCGAATACCGTTCGTTTTAATTTCCTTGGTTTTTTGAAAGTGCATGCGCACTCGTTCTAATAACTACAGACCGATACGTGAAGCCGCTACAATTCCGATTAGGAGAAATAGACGTGCTCCATTAGTCGAACCCGAGATTCGAACTAATCCGACTCCGCCCATTGTCGAGATGGCGGAGGACAACCGATCTATGCTAGAGCAACTCCAAGCACCCACCGAGGGTTATGGAGAAGCCATCGTCGTCCCGGCAATCGTTGCCGATAACTTTGAGCTTAAACACGGATTGATAAATTTGGTTTCGTCAAGCCAATTTTACGGATTTGAGAGAGACGATCCTCACTCTCATATCCGACGATTCAACAAGCTCACGTCTACGATCAAGTACCGTAACGTTCCGGAAGAGGCTATCAAGCTACTACTCTTCCCGTTTTCACTTGAGGGGGCTGCCCGGATTTGGCTCGAGAAACTACCCCTCGATCGATAACCACATGGGAGAATTTAGTGTCAAAATTCGTGAACGAATTCTTCCCACCGTCTAAAACAACAAGCTTAAAAAATGAAATAACGAAATTCACACAAAGATTTGATGAATCATTTAGTGAGGCTTGGGACCGATTCAAAGATTTGCTTAGGCAATGTCCCCATCATGGTTTACAATTACACCAACTTGATACATTCTATAACGGTTTGAATGAGACTGATCAAGACTCTCTCAATGCCGCCGCGGGTGGTAATTTGTTGACCCGATCAACGAGAGATGCCTTGTTGATTATTAAGAACAAATCTAAAGTACGTACCTCACGTAGCAAATCGGTTGCTGCCCGAGTGAGTGTTACACCATCGTCCTCGTCTTACGAAAATACGTCTAGCACCGATGCTAAGATTGATAAACTTACGGATATGATTCAGGCTTTGGTTAAGATTAAGACCGCTAAGGTTAATTCTTCTCCACCCGCTCAAGTCAAAGCGGTGGAAACGACTTGTACTACTTGTGGTGGCCCGCATGCCTACTACAATTGTATCGCCACCGATGGAAATCCTTTCGAAGCTAATGCCGTAACCGGAGGTAACCAATACCGTCCTCAAGTTGAACCAAACCCTCGTGTTAGTAATCAAATGGTACCTCCGGGATTTTCCCAATCGAACAATCAGACTCGTTTTAATCAGAATCAAGTTTGTGGACCAAATGTTCAAAACCAATTCAAAGCCCCACCAAATCAATACCCGAATCAAGGAGTCAATTACAATCAAGGATATCAAAATTCGAGTTATCAAGCTCCACCTTTGCCTTCAAATGAATTCACGAATTACGTTCAACACAATAATGCTACCATCCAAACCATGCAAACTCAGATTTCAAGTTTGAGAAATGAGTTTCAATCTTCATTGACTAGACAAAGCAATGAGTTTAGGAATGAGATTCGACTTCAGAACAACAAATTGGATGCTTCGCAGAATAAACTTGAGAACATGTTGAATGCTGTTTTGTGTAAGATAAGTCAACCCTCGAGTTCGGGATCTCTTCCAAGTGATACCATTCCCAACCCGAAGGGTGAGTTAAAAGCTATAACCACACGGAGTGGTAAGGCTTATGATGAACCATCGTTTCCTACTCCGCTGGTGAGGGAGGAGGAACGAGAATCCGTGGTTAATGAAGAGAATGTGCAACCCGCACCCGTCCCACCTCCGGTCGTTCAGACTCCGATTCCGGAACCCGATGTTCCAAAGACTACTTTTAGACCCTCACTTCCTTATCCTTCTAGACTTCAAGATCAAAGGATTCGTGATAAAACCGAAAACCAAATGGAGAAATTTGTGGAAATCGTTCAATCCTTGAATTTTAACATCAGTTTCACCGACGCTTTACTCCTCATGCCGAAATTTGCTGCCATGATCAAAAATTTAGTGAGTAATAAGGAAAAGTTGGCCGAAATTGCAAAAACACCGTTGAATGAGAATTGCTCGGCGGTGCTCCTCAAGAAACTTCCCGAAAAGTTAGGAGACCCCGGCAAATTTCTTATCCCTTGTGTGTTTCCGGGAATTGTGAAATGCTCCGCCTTGGCCGATCTTGGTGCGAGTATTAACTTAATGCCTCTTTCGATTTATAACAAGCTTTCTCTTCCGGATCTCACTCCTACTAAGATGACTCTTGAACTCGCGGACCGATCAACCTCTATTCCGAAAGGAATCGCCGAGGATGTTTATGTGAAAGTAGGACCACTACATTTTCCCGCCGACTTCGTTGTCGTTGACTTTGATGCTGATTCCCGAGTGCCTCTTATTCTCGGGAGACCTTTCTTACGAACGGGCCGTGCGATGATTGACGTTTATGAAGGAGAAATTACTTTAAGATCTCATAAGGAAACCGTTTCATTTAACATTAACCATCCTTCGAGATACTCCTCCAATTATGATGATGCTTCTATTAATCGAATCGACGTTCTCGATATTGCTACTGAGGAGTATGCTCAAAAGCTTCTTGATTTTATGGGTGGCAATCCCACCATTCCTTCTGAAAATGTTGAACCATCTTCTGAGCCTATAATTGCCGACTCTTCCCCTCTCTTACTCCATTCGAGGGAGGTGATTTCGTTTTGGAAGAGGTCGATGAGTTTCTTGCTACTGACGAATCGATTCCACCGGGAATTGATGATGGTGTTTATGATTCGGAGGGAGATATCCTTTATCTTGAACAATTGCTAAATGAAGATCCATCACCGTCACTCCCTCCGAAAGAGATTACGATCGAAGAAATCAAATCCGTACAAACGTCTAATGAAAAACCTCCGGAGCCCGAGCTCAAGGATTTACCTCCTCATCTTGAATACGCTTTTCTTGAAGAACCAAACAAGTTTCCCGTCATCATTGCTAAAAACTTGAAAGATGAGGAGAAAACCGCACTTTTGGATATTCTTCGTAAACATAAGAGTGCCATCGCTTGGCAAACTTCCGATATCAAAGGCATAAACCCTCGTTTTTGTACTCACAAGATCTTAATGGAAGATGATTGTAAACCCGTTATTCAACAACAACGTAGGGTTAATCCAAAAATTCATGAGGTTATCAAAAAGGAAGTTCTTAAACTCCTTGACGCCGGAATCATTTATCCAATCTCCGATAGCTCATGCGTTAGCCCTATCCATTGTGTCCCGAAGAAAGGTGGAATGACCGTCATTGCCAATGAAGATAATGAATTGATTTCCACACGCCTTGTCACCGGATGGAGGGTGTGTATTGATTACCGAAAGTTGAATGATGCTACACGAAAGGATCATTTCCCGCTACCTTTTATGGATCAGATGCTCGAACGTTTAGCGGGGAATGAGTTCTATTGCTTTCTCGATGGTTTTTCCGGTTACTTTCAAATTCCGATTGATCCGCAGGATCAAGAGAAAACGACTTTCACGTGCCCTTATGGAACGTTTGCTTACCGACGAATGCCATTTGGCTTATGCAATGCTCCCGGTACGTTCCAAAGGTGCATGATGGCTATTTTTCATGACATGATCGAGAAGTCTATGGAAGTTTTTATGGACGATTTCTCGGTTTATAGAGATTCTTTCACTTCTTGCCTCTCTCATCTAGACCACATGCTCAAACGGTGTGAAGACACCAATTTGGTCTTGAATTGGGAGAAGTGCCATTTCATGGTTCGAGAGGGCATTGTCCTCGGCCATAAGATTTCAAAATCTGGGATTGAGGTCGACCGAGCTAAAGTCGACGTTATAGCTAAACTCCCTCATCCCACTACCGTCAAAGGTATTTGGATTTTTTTGGGTCATGCCGGTTTCTATCGCCGTTTCATCCAAGATTTCTCTAAGATAGCCCGCCCTCTGACCCATCTCCTCGAGAAGGATGCTCCGTTTATCTTCACCAACGAATGCGTTGAAGCATTTAATTTTATCAAAAAGAAATTAACTAAAGCTCCGATCTTAGTTGCCCCCGACTGGGATTTGCCCTTTGAACTCATGTGTGATGCAAGTGATTACGCAATTGGGGCATTCTTGGGGCAACGTAAATCGAAACATTTTCAACCCATACACTATGCGAGTAAGACATTGTCTGAGGCCCAACACAATTACACGACTACTGAAAAGGAATTATTGGCCGTTGTTTATGCTTTCGAGAAATTTAGACCCTACCTTGTCTTATCGAAGACCATAGTGTATACCGACCATTCTGCCCTAAAGTATCTTTTGGCAAAGCAAGATGCTAAACCACGATTACTTCGGTGGGTTCTCCTCCTTCAAGAGTTTGATGTTACTATTCTTGACAAAAAAGGAGCAGAGAACCTTGCTGCCGATCACCTTTCTAGACTTGAGAATCCCCATCAAAGTGTGCTCGAGAAAAAGGAGATCACGGAAACATTTCCTCTTGAGACACTTGGGATGATTGCTAAGAAAAACCCAAACACCCCATGGTTTGCCGACTTTGCAAATTACCATGCGGGCAATTTCATCGTGAAAGGGATGTCGTCCCAACAGAAGAAAAAGTTTTTCAAAGATGTTAAGCATTATTTCTGGGACGATCCCTACTTGTTTAAGATTTGTGCGGATCAAGTAATCCGGCGGTGTGTTCATGGCCAAGAGGCCCTTGATAT
This sequence comes from Chrysanthemum makinoi, assembly GCA_910596185.1. Taxonomy (NCBI): domain Eukaryota; kingdom Viridiplantae; phylum Streptophyta; class Magnoliopsida; order Asterales; family Asteraceae; genus Chrysanthemum; species Chrysanthemum makinoi. The sequence goes on along the minus strand of OU343223.1, from coordinate 227,296,727 downwards.
CCTCAATGCTTGCCATAACGGACCCACTGGTGGACATCATGGTGCAAGCTACACCGCTAAGAAGGTTTTTGATTCCGGATTTTATTGGCCTACCATATATCGAGATGCTCATGATTTAGTTAAGTCTTGTGATTCTTGCCAACGTCAAGGGAAAATTTCGCAAAAGGATGAAATGCCACAGAATGCTATTCAAGTTTGTGAGATTTTTGATGTGTGGGGCATCGATTTTATGGGGCCATTTCCATCTTCTAAGGGTAATAAGTATATCCTCGTAGCCGTAGACTACTTGTCTAAATGGGTTGAAGCGAAGGCGCTCCCCACCAATGACGCCCGAGTGGTTGTTAAGTTTCTGAAGAACTTGTTTTCCCGATTCGGAGCACCTCGTGCTATCATCAGTGATCGCGGTACCCATTTTTTTAATGAACAATTTGCTAAAGTTATGGCTAAATATGGAGTTACCCATCGTCTTTCTACCGCGTATCACCCGCAAACGAGCGGTCAAGTTGAGGTGTCCAATCGTGGTTTGAAAAGGATTTTAGAAAGGACCGTAGGAGAAAATCGAGCTTCATGGGCCGATAAGTTAGATGATGCATTATGGGCTTTCCGCACCGCATACAAGACACCCATCGGGTGCACCCCATTTAAGTTGGTGTATGGAAAAGCTTGTCACTTGCCCATCGAGCTCGAACATAAGGCATTCTGGGCCTTGAAACATGCTAACTTTGATCTTAAGACCGCGGGTGATCACCGGAAAGTTCAATTGAATGAATTAAATGAGCTTAGGGATCAGGCTTACGAGAATTCTTTGATTTTCAAAAAGAAGACTAAGAGGATTCATGATTCTAAAATCAAAAACCGCGTTTTCAACGTTGGTGATCAAGTTCTCCTTTTTAACTCTCGCTTGAAGATATTCTCGGGCAAACTCAAAACCCGTTGGTCCGGACCATTCACCGTTGCTCAGGTTTTCCCTTATGGAACGGTGGAGCTTTCTCAGACCGATGGCCCAAATTTCAAGGTGAATGGTCATCGTGTGAAACATTATTTTGGAGGGGACATCCCATCTATGGTTGTCCCGGATCTCCAAACTTTCCCCAAGGACAACTGAATTCGGGGATCGAGTCAAGCTAGCGACTCGGTGACCAAAAACAGTAGCGCTTCGTGGGAGGCACCCCATGCTTATCCTTCTATCTTCTTTCTATTTTATAATAAGTGACGTGAAGGGGTTAGCCTCTTCTATTTCTCGTGTTTGGTTGTTTGTGATGTTGTGTAGGATTTTCTCGATATGAAGACTCTCGTGCTCGAAGTTTGTCTTTTCTCCACTCGAGTTTCATGTTCGATGCTGATGGAAATCCGATATCCGAAATCTTATCGACTAACGTTTATCTTTGAGCATACTTTATAAACGGCTTTTATATTTTCGTTGATACCCTTGCTTTTACACATCGAGGACAATGTTTTGTTCTAGTCAGGGGTAGGGTAATCTTCGATTTGATTTGACCGCACTTGCTTTATTTTTGTCATGTTCTCTCGCAACCCCGTTTTTCCTTAGAAAATAAAAAAATTGTGCTATAAATGTGAAAAATTTAAAATTTTTTAAGCTTTTGTTAAGTCTTTTTGATTGAAAAGTTTGCTAGTCTCCTAGACAAGAAGCTATAAAATGCGAATTCTAGCTCACAAGGCTAAGAATTTGCAAGTTTCCCTGAGTGATTTTAAATATGCATGACTTAATTTCATGAGACGAAGCATTTGCTAAGTAAATATATGTTTTGACACCTTGTTGACTTTCCGCTGGTGAGAGTAGGAATGGAATTCTGACTTGACCGGGCGTGTTGAGCCCTAGCTTGTTCCCTTAACCATAGATAATCTAAAAATTATCGGCTAAGCATCCGCGGATCTCATTATTTGGGATTTTAAATTTGCGGAGATCGAGAAATGATAGAGTTTCTTATGAGTTTAGATGCTAAGCGTGGAGTAGTTGGTTCTCTTTAGAGCCCATCGAAGGTACTTATGGCTTTTTGTTCCCACAAAATTGTGTCACCCCATATCTGCAAATAATAATTAGAGATGTTGAGTTTTTGACGATAGTTAGTTTTTTATCTTCTTTAGAGAATCTTTGCCCATGAGAGTTTGGTACACATCGAGGTACTTGTCGGTGTTACGGTGTAATAGACAAGCTGATTCTGATAGTTTCTGCTATTGTTTCTATTGTTATAAAAGCCGTAGGGTTTGGAGTTTGGCACAAAATTAACATGAAATAAAGCCCAAATGTTTTAAAATTTGAAAAATCCAAAGCTATAAAATTTGTCATAGACTTCTATAAAGGCAGAGGAAAATCCAAAGTCATAATAAAACTTGATAAAGCGGTAATCCCGTTGAGTTAGTAGTTTAAAAGACCAAGGGCCTGAATTGCAAAAATGCAAATGTGCTGAAATAAGTGTTAAGCCAAACTTGGATCCGGAGATGTCTAAATAAAGCTTACGTCTCTGGACTCGTAGATGAGTTGTCTCGATTAAGCCATAAAAGGATATTCTCCTAAATCGTGTGAAATTAGGACCTTGATGTGGACCTCATTCTTGTGTGCAATGGTTTTCAAGGGAAGGTGGATAACTAATTAGCGACTTAGCTTTGTATCTTTATCGGAATAAAAGTTATCGAAACGAGAAATTTGAAGAAATTCAATTCTCACAAAAAAAAAAAAAAATCTAGAGGCAAATAGGAAAATGGAAGCAAAAGGTAATTACACAAGTAACTTCCATGGGTAGTGTTAGCATCTAGAGTCATATGTAACAATGATTTCGTTTTTACGCTTAGTTTGGGGACTTGTGAAAAATCAGGGACGATGTATTCTATCCGTATGGTCACTTCACGCTGTGTTGTGTTTTCTACTCCGTGATCCTAACGTGTTGATTGAAAAATGTTGGAGTTATTGATCGACATGAAAGTTCAGCAAACCGTCACTCATAAGTGCTTAATAGTAATATCTATATGTGAATTAAAAGGTAAACGGGGCGTTTTTTAGAATTAAGGCTTTCTTAATCTCTTTTGAGGAATCTTTGCTACTTCTTCATAGGTTTAGTAGAAAGAGATTGAAATCCTTGGTTTTAGAAGCATGAGTTGATTGCATTGTGTGGGGACACGACAATGGTCTCGTCTGGGGTATTTTGATATGTGCTTAAACACATATAATTTCTTTATCAAATCTGACCCAAAATAACCAAGAAAGAGCCGTTTATGCTTAATATTTGCGTGTTTCTTGAGTTTATGCATGTGCAGGTACGGATATGACAAAACCGACAAAAGAAATCCAAAACCGAAGAAAACCGAGCACGAGAGAAAGAAGAATGCTAAAAGCCGAGGCTGGGAAAAGAATTTGCAAGTTTGGACAATCAATTCTCAAAATGGCAGTTTTAGTCCCTGAAGATTCAGAATTGTCATGTTTGGCCCTTGGAGATTCAGATTTGGCAAATATGGTCCTTGGATTATGTGAGAAGGACAAGATTAGCCCTTGGAAGACATTTTCAGATTACACTTTTGGTACCTTGGAAATCAGAATATACAAGATTGGTCCTTGCAAGTATTAAATGGGTACTAAACATATCCTAAGTCCAATCCATATAAACATTCAAACCTTTGGCCCATTGATAGCCCAAGTCCAAAACCTTTATACCCGGTCCAATCCCAGCTATATCCTTTACCCGGTATTTAACCCGAGTCAACCCATCTTACCCGGTCAACAAACACTCGAATTAATATAAAAAAAACCCAAACGCGCCCAAAACCTGTATAACCCCATCAGTTTCGCTGATTACCAATCTCTTTTACCTTTACCCCTGATCCTCCCACATTTACCCACACATATAACCTCGTACTAGAATCTTATTCCCTTCTAGAAGCTGAGTGATTTGTCGGGATAAGAAGCCCACGTGTACAAACAGAGCCTCATGATTGGCCGTTACACATCATTGGGTGAATTGGGAAGCTCTAATTGGAGGAAGTGACTCAGAGGATTTGTGTGGCTGATGATAGCATTCTAGGCTCTTCCAATCAAGAATCCCAAGCTGCTTGAAGGCTATAAATGGGACCCTTTGCTTCACATTGTAGTGTGCATTATTTTCCTTAAAATTCAGTTTATATATTTGTATTTCAGTTTATTAAGTAGCTTATTAATGTTCTCCTAAAGTTTTTATGTAATCTCAGTACTTATTATAATCAATTTTAGTTTTAATAAAATTTCCAAATTTCCACTTCAATCTTGCATTTTATTACTTGAATAACCTGTTTTCAATGTTTGAATAAGCTCATACAAGCTTTGTCATAGCCTATGTGAGCTTATTTGGTGTTTACAACCGTTTCATTGCATTTACTATATTAAAAGCTCATTGGTCAACAAAAGTCAACTGGTGCTCTATTTTGGTTCATGAATGGATTTGGGTTGATCTAGTTCCTGGATTGGGTTTTTATTTGGTGTGTTATGATGGTTTGGTACTGTTATGCTGCCCAAATTATGCTAGAAACCAAGTAAGCCTTAATAAAAAACCTTTTTCATAACTGTTATATTGCAGTCATGAATATGATCAATTGCTTGTTATTGATGCTTGATTTGATGTTATTAGAATATTAGTAAATATCTGTTTTGATCTCTGTCACTACGGAATAGGATAAAGTAGTTTAACATGCTTATTAAGTATCTTACAGGGGTGTTTGGATTAGGCTTTAAAATTGTGCTCTAGTGCTTGTTAGAGGTATAGTTCAGTTGCTTTAGCCTTGATTAGCCATAAATTAGTCATCTCAAGTCTTAGTTTTGTACCTGCTTGCATAAATAGTCAAAATCATTCTAAAATCAATCTAGCTTAAGACCCGTTAGGAGTAAATTAGCAATAAGCTCTAGATAGGTGTAGAATCTGTAGGAGTGGCTTAATTTGTTCTTATTACATCTTATAACATTGAAATCATTCCATAATTTGCATTTAAAACTCACAAAAGTCAAAACTCAAAACTGTCATGATTTTGGTCAAATATTGAAAAATCAGTTTTTGGAAAACTTTGTTGAATTTTCATGCCTTCATTTCTGAACCAAAGTTTATGAGATTGGGATATGTTTTAGATTGGTTGGTCAAGATATTGAAACTGATTTTTGTCAAATTTATATAAAGCTTTTGGATAGTGAAATAAGCTCTTGAACAAGCCTGGTTTGCCCTGTAACAGCAAACTGTGGTTTTTTACAATCTTGCAGACAAGCTAGTTTGTTCATTTGAGTTCATTAGGAGCTGATTTTTGGTCCATGTGTAGTCTGCTAGGTGATCTTGAAAACCCAATATCTGTTTTTCCCCTTAGCTTATTAGGATTGCTTATGCATGTGCTTAAAGGTGCCCCCATGAATGATGTTTGGATAGTATTAATCCCATAGGCTCAGATCTAGTTTAAGTTTTTAGTGATCATGAGTACTGTTAATTAGTTAAGTTAGACTTATTTTAGCATAATTCAGCTTGTTTGATCATTTGGCTTATTCCTGTAGCTTTTAGCTTATTCTAGTAGCTTATTTAGGAATGCTTTACACTACAGACTTCATATCCCCCACATAAGTACCTGTTTTGTTAATTTTTATAGAATTAGCATAATATTTTAGACTTTTACTGAATTTTTCATAATTTTTCATCATTGTTTAGTATTTTTCCCAATTTAAAACAGTTTTTAGTACTTTTTAAATAGCTTTTATTACAAATAAATCAGAAAAAGTTCCAAAAATAATTTTTCAATTTTCTTAGATTAAGAAAAATATAAAAACCCAAAAAAATATTTTTCCAAATTTTTCCTAGTTTAATTTGTAATTTTTAGAATTTAAATTAGTTTTAATTAGTTTTTAATTCAAATAAATTCCAGAAAAATCTTTAAAAAATAATTTTAATTCTTAGTAAATTTTCTAATATCATTTTTAGTTAGAAAGTAATTTTAGATTATTTTTAGGACTTAGAATAGACGTAGTTGCATTTTATTTACGTTTCTTTTAATACGTTTTAAAATAAATCGCGTATTTAGGATTTCCCGTAGTGTAATTTCCCTTAATTGTTTTCCCATTCCCCGTAGTTTTAATATAATCAAAAATCCAAAACATCGAGCATTTTAATAACGAACCAATAACGACGTTGCCCATTCACACCTCGTTGGGAAACGACTCGGATTTCCTAATCCGTATCACTATCACTCACGGGTTTTGATTCATTATCCTTTTTCCTAAAGGGATTTTAAATCCTTACTTGTGGTTATTTTTGATATCGATATTGTGGTTTTATCCATACACACACACCCCTAAGCCTACATCGAGAATCAAGGAGACCATCAAAAATTTTCTAGACAAGATTTTAACACTCCAGTCTCACTCTTTATTAAGGTTTTGCAATAAAAACCTAGGGTGATTAGGAAAAATCCTTTATCCATAAACCTCATCAAGTTACTAGTAAGCATCCATATTCATCATCATATTTCATATTTATTATTATGTTCATTTCATCATATTTGAGAAAACATGCAAGTCATATGATGTTTATACCACTTTTACATTGATTTTAAGAGTTATATATATATTAGTCATCCTATAATTATTCCTTGTTGTATATCACTCTTGGTGATTTCTAGGAACCCATGACACCCTAAGAAGGTGTATGGTAGGATTAGAATAGCTTCGGAGTTGTTTTGAATTGGTTAGAATAGGTTTTGCGCGAGAAAAACCCATTTCGACAAGTCTAATTAAGGGTCTGTCCTTATTTTGAAATTCTGGAAAATCTGACAGTTTGTAAAATATTTTGGGCTAGATATTTGGAAAATATACTTTAAAAGCAGCGTGGCGCTTGAGCGGGTTAAAACAGAGCTATAACGTAGAAGTTATGAATTTTTGAAGTTTGACGACGAAAACTATATGTTTCAGAAAATTCAGCATGCTGTCTCGACTTTTTATGAGTCAAAAATGAGTCTTAAGCGTTGTTAAATGTGTCGACTTATCATAAATATATTAGTATATGTTATCACGATTCCGTGGATATAAAAAAGCGTAGAAAGCGGACTTATAACGACTAAGTTATTCACATTTTAAACAAGTTGCCGTAACTTTATTATATAAGGAAAATTAGTATATTTCTATTAGACAAACTTTACGTCAACCAAGGACCATGTTGAGGGTCGTTTTTAACAATGACGAAGTACTTTTTATAAAGTGATGTCTTCTAGTAAAAGTAAGTTCGCCTAGCCTATTTTCCAAAATGTCAAACTATTTGTCAAGCGGAGTTGTAACGAGTAAAATACGGTCACTTAAATTTTGCCGAAAACCATCCTTAAACTATACTTTGGACAAAAGTACCATACTTTAGCTATATTTTTCTCCGAGATCGAGACCTCTAGGATGAAAACTTAAACACTAAAACTTTGAGATAATGATACAAGCTTCCCAAAACCGTTGAGTTCGTTTCCTAACACTCGACGTGCATCATTTTACGACTAGCTTTTCGAGGCCGTTTTAGTCACTTTCATGAAAATTTCAACGACATTATTTTACGACGAAAAGTTATAATTTCCTAATAAATCACTAAATGATTATCGTCGGATATCATTTCAACGTAAATACATGTGAAGTAATTTAAAAATGGTCAAGACGTTAAGAGATTATTTCTCGACGAGAAATATTATTTTCAAAAATTCATAAGTGGTATAGATATCATCCGAATTGCATGCATAACATTACATCATGACTTATTACATATTATATCATTCATAATAGGTCAAGTTTAGAGATTCACGCTACATTTTGGTGTATCCACTTTTGTCATTATAATCATTACCTTGGTGAGTTTCATAGCCCCATTTTCAATTGTTTTAATGCTTTTATTAAACTCTTTGGGGGAGATACATGCTCAACTATTTTTATGACATTCATGACTATTTGCAAACTGTATGCTTATCTGAATTGAATGTTTAGTCATATTCTATATCATAAATCATTGAGCTAAAGGTCTTGGGATAATCATTGAGCTAAAGGTCTTGGGATAATCATTGAACTAAAGGTCTTGGGATAATCATTGAGCTAAAGGTCTTGGGATAATCATTTAGCTAAATGTCTTGGGATTATTATTGAGCTAAAGGTCTTGGGATTATCATTGAGCTAAAGGTCTTGGAATTATTTGAAACAACACTCATATGTGTTATATTAATTGAATATTAATACATTAAGTAATGTACTGTTATGTGAATTCATTTGACATCATGCATTTGAACATAAACTATACATATTTTGGCAATGGGTTGTAAACACACAGGTTGCAAGTTTTGTATGGGCGGAACTTGGAACTGAGTGGATTTGCAATGCCTTTGCTGCATAAACGTTTTGGAAAGGCTTTACATTTCAACACAAACTCTATGAACTCACTCAACCTTTGTGTTGACACTTTTTAGCATGTTTTATCTCAGGTATCTAAGGCATTCACTTCATGGCATGCATGTGGACATATCATAGAGTCGCGGTGACGACGCGTCACACATGGGATTTATGCACTTTAAAACATCGTTTGGATTGTAACAAACTTATTTCCGCACAAATTGATTTTATTTGGGACCTACACTTTGTAAACTCTGATTATTTTATTAAATCAAACGATGTATTTTTCCAAACGACACATTAGGTCATTCAATGTATCTGTAACTATGATGCTATGACAGTCAATCCCCAGGAATTCCATTCCGCTGCAAAACAGGTAATTTGGGGGTGTGACAATAACACCCTAGGCAGTGAACCTAATCGTTGTAGTGTAGTATTAGGGTAAGCCACGGGTATTGATATCATTCTCTAGGGGAATAAGAATGCTAGTGAGAAGTTACTACGCTAAGGTTGGGGTTGAGGAATGTTGGATCGATATACTTTAATCAAACTAACTTAACTAGCTTGTTAAGGTTTAACAACCTCGGATAAATCCTAAGTTATTAACAAAGAAACACTGAGCAATCTTTATCAAGTACGCGGAATTTACTTAATAAAGCTAAGAAGAATAACTTTTATTATTAACTCTAAATCTGCTTATTATGCAGATACTCTTAACAACTCTAAGATTATCGAACTTCTCTCTAAAACACTAAATAACTTGTGAATTAGTAAACTCTAAAACTCATAAACTCGTTCGTCTAATGCCAATCTAGGAGTCCTTTTATAGGCTCAAGGATATCCTAGTCGGACACAAATTGTATCCTTATGCGACAAGTAATCTAATCTGAGAATCTTCTAGAGTTACAATACTTTCCATAAGCGAATATAACAGTTCTTTGTTCTTGCAGTACTTTGACTTCGTTGTGCAGTACTTTGACTTTATCTTTAGCGGTACTTTGACTCTTTGACTTTTTCTAGTACTTTGCGACTACGGTACTTTCATATCTTCAGTACTTTCATATCTTGACACTTTCATATCCCAACAATCCTCCCATAACTTGAATTCTACTTGCTTGACTTCAAGTTCCTTTGTGAATTTATCTTTAACGGCTTCATCTTTAAGGACATATTGTTTCTTAGTCTTTGGATTGTAGCTTTGTAGTTTTACGTGTTTTGTTAAAGTATCTCTAGAATTATTCTTTCACTGCAGCATCCGGCAAGCTCCATCTTTTGACAACCACGGCAACATATGACAATTTGTACATTAATTCAGTTTAAGTTGCATACTATTCTCATCACTTCCAGGTATGTTAACTCCTGTGAGAGGTGAATCATTGAAAATTTAATGGATTTAGATCTCTTTACCAAAGCCATTATCTCTGGAGTAGCCAAATGTTTTGGTGTGTAAGACCATGGTAAATTGATAACCATATGATTTTTAGCAAATCATCAGCTATCAATAGATTTGAGTTGTCTTTACCAAAAGTTGTACCCTTCTAGACTAGTTAGTTCTTCTATCTAATGGTGAACTAATTACCAATAATGGTTTTTCCACAGCCTTTACCACAAGCCATTTTCTTGTGGGCCAACCAACTCTTCACATAAGCGATATGGTGAGTTGATTACCATACAACTTATTAGCAAGTTGTCAACTAAAAGCGGATTTGAAATATCTTTACCAGAGCCGTTTGCTCATGGATTAGCCAATCCTTTTGTAACCATGGTGGATTGATGACCTATTGATGTTGCCATCTCAAAAACCATTTATATCCTTTGTTTCAAAATATTTGTTACTTTAACAAAAGGTTTCTTTCAAAAATCACTTAACTGGTTTAAAAACTGCAAGCAGTACTTTGATGAAAGTATTGTTTGATCAGCAGTACTTTGAATAAAGTACTAATTTATCAAAAATAATTTATTCAAATAAGATTCATACCAGTCAGTCATCCTCATCAGCAATAGTAGTCCAGTTGATAAACAAATTGATAACCATGCAAGCAGTTTCATTATCCTCTTCTACTTCCATTCCATGTTCTAGCATCCTTCTCATAAGCTAAACAGTAAGAGGATATCTTCTATTTACAAACATGTGTATCATCGTACCATTTTCCAGCTCTAAAACATGAACACCAGACTCTTCAAAGAATCTCCAGCAGACAATTTCCCAATTCTCTTGATTCTTCCAAATATCATCAGTGCTCTCTTCTTCAGTTTCCCATGCAGTTGTGAGATCTCCAAGTAAAACTAAGCCAATCCCTTCTAATGGATTATGTTCAAAGTAAGCTTTAACCACATGATATAAATAGAATAGATCCACTCTATCTATAATGTGCAATAAATCCCATAGCCTATTGAATACTCTAAAACTTTCATCTTCTTTATGAAACATCATATAACTTCCTTCTTTGGATTTCACAACTTCAAAAGCACTAATCTGAGATCTGTTCATCTTCATGTCAGCATCTTCTTTTGAATAATCAAAATCTACTACTCTGAGATAATTCCTTAGTTCATCCCTAGTCTCAGATCTTAATTCAACTTTTTCTTTCTTTGAGAACTGAACATCTGTAACTTCAGTTTTCCTTTTTCTTTTTAAACTCTTCTTCCTTTCTTCTTCAGTCCAATTAGCTTCTTCTCTAAAATATTTGATGCCTGCAACATCCTTCTTATAAGCCTCTGTTTCAGCATCATATAGTCTTTTCATATCAACATAATTCAGCTTTTGCAATCCTTTGTATCCTCGACCTTTCAAATAAGCCATCATAGCATTCCTGTCTTTAGCTAAATTAGGTCTTCTTGGCATATATCTAACAGGAGTAGGTGACTGTAATGGTTCAGCAGCTTCATCATCTAATTCATCTTGTAACTTCTTAGCTGCTTCTCTACTCTGAGCTTCTTGACTTCTGAGCTTCTTTATCTTTAGCATTTAACTCCTCTTGAAGCTTTCTAGCTGCAGCTTCATTCCTAGCAACTTCAATTGCTCTAAGTTCTGCCAAAGTTAGCTTTTTCTTCTTAGTTTCAACCAGAACACCTTTTCCTTTATCTTTAGGATCAATTGTAGGTTGAGAAGCTCTTGGTTGTTCCTCTTGAACTTCAGAAATAGTAACACCACCCTTTGGTTGTGATAAATCTTGTAAAATTACAGCAATGAACTCATCATCACTTGCAGAATGGATGGGTTTGAGTGTAGCTTCCTCCTCTTGTAAAACAGTAGAGGGACCAACAACCTCTTCATATACAGTTGTTGAAGGACCAGCTTCCTCTTCAAATTCCAACAACCTTGGTGTTAACAATGCTTGCCTGTAGGATCCTTATTGTTGAAAAGCAGTACTTTGTTGTTCAGTACCTTGATCTTCAGTACTTTGAACTGGAACTTGAACTTGCTCTTCAGTATCTTGAATGTTCTGTTCTTCAGTCTTTTCATGTTCTTCAGTACCTTCAGGTTGTTTCTCAACATCTTCTTTCAAATTTTCTTCTTCTAAATTCCTCCCCAATTGGACAGAAGAATATTGATGATCCTTTTGGCGTTTGCGTTTCCTAGACTACCTTTGCTCCTTCTTCTTTGATTTAACCCAGATACGAAATTCTTGAACTAATGGCCACACAAAAGTCTTTAGCCTTCGAAACTTTAGTTTCAATTTCCTTATCTGCTTGGCTTGAGCCTCAGTAGTCTTTTTCAACTTAACCAACTCCCTTATCAAAACATAATTATCCAATGTTAGTTCTTCAGGAGGTATGGTATGTGAATCCTCTCCTTGAATAGGTGAATGTTCCTCTGATGGAGAAGCAGGAACAGATCTTTGTGGAGATGGAGAAGGTGAAACTGCAACATCTTCGTGAACTTCAGTACTTGGGGAAGCAGTACCTTGTGGAGATGCAGTACCTTCTTTTGATGCAGCTTGTTGAGAAGCAGTACTTGCAGATGCAGTACTTGCAGGTGCAGTACCTTCAGTAGCTTCATCTTCTTTTGCAGCTCGAACAGCCTGAACAACTTCCATCAAAGAAGTAGTTAAGGGAGTATCTTGACCCTTAAATAAAGCACTCCTTTTTGCCATAAAGGTAAAAATCTTTGATTGTTGAACAATAACAGGCAGTAAGTCTGCAGGTTTTGGTACATCAGCAAGTTGCTGGTTCAAGAAAACCTGTATAAACCTTGGGTACATTAGCCAATTAGATCCATGTGAGATATGTGAGAGCATTCCATCCAGTATTAGCCGGGAGAAGTTAAAAACCCGATCTGTAGCTAACCCAACTATAGCAGATGCTATATTTGACCCAACTGCTCCCAAGAGGTACTCTTAGCACTTATGGAATGGAGCAACACATGAACCAAAAATTTCCAATGAGGACAAAATAGTTGTTTCCTAAATGTTTGTTCATTCAAAGATCCTTCATAACCAATATGTCGAAAAGTATCCCAAATCAACTGCTTATCAAACCGTATAGCTTCATCTGCATCATTGAACAATAAATCTTCTCTTATGGAGGCTTCAGTAATCTTAACAGTTCTTCCAACAACTGTAGCTCGAATATAAAATTCATCATTTTCCATGTTTTCCCTAGCAGTAGCCCAAAATTCTTGAATCCAGGGCTCAATTATATCTGGCTCCACTAAAAGAGCATAAGCGATTGGCGATCGAGTAAGATAATCAATGATATCATGAAAGAGTGTATTAAGCTTCAGTCGATCTAAATTAGCCACCATATTGTGCTTTGAAACGGTTGGACCATTAGCCATGGTTGAATATGTGAGCACAGAAGAGATATAATCGAATAATATAGAGGAGATGAGAGAATTATGGAAAAGATTCTAATGTATCAATATGACAGGGAAAATCGAAGAGTAGTTATTTATAGGTGAGATTTGAAAAATCACAGCCCATAATAACAAAGTTACCGTTAGCATTAATTACCCCTCAATATAACCGTTGGAACAGTACTTTAATAAGACAAACAGTACTTTCCACGTATGCAGTACTTTCCCAAGCAGTACTTTCCAAGCAGTACTTTCCAAAATAACAGTACTTTTCCAAATTCTTCTGTAAACACTAAGTATACATAAATATCCTCCCCTCAAGCAATACACAGGACTATACTAATACTAAATAGTCCTCCCCTTAAATGTAGCTCAGTAGTTAATCATGCCAATGCTCACCACCAAGTGATTGAATCTTGAAACATCAAAGCCTTTGGTGAGTAAGTCAGCTACATTATCATCTGTGTGAACCTTAACCACATTAATGAGCCTGTGCTCATAGCAATCTCTGATAAAGTGATGCCTAATCTGTATGTGCTTGGTCTTGGAATGATAAACTGGATTCTTCACAATACAAATGGTACTCTCATTATCAATGTTGATAGGGGTATTCTTGAAATTGAATCCATAGTCCAAGAGTTGATTCTGCATCCACAAAACTTGTCCACAACGACTTGCGGCAGCTACATATTCAGCTTCAGTAGAGGATGTTTGAAATTGTTTGTTTCTTACATTGCCGGGACACTAACCTTCTTCCAAGATATTGGCATCCTCCAGTGGTTGATCTTCTATCATAGTTATCACCCGCATAATCACTATCTGAAAAAGCTTCTAAGTGAAAAGGTGACTCTTTTGGATACTACAACCCCAACTTTGGTTGTTGCTTCAAATAACAAAAGATTCTCTTCACTGCATTCATGTGAGAGATCTTTGGTGAGACTTGATATCTTGCACATAAACAAACTGCAAACATGATATCAGGCCTTGATGCAGTGAGATACATAAAAGAGCCAATCATTGATCTGTATAACTTGACTTCAACAGGTTGTCCATCTTCATCTTTGCCCAATGAATTGATAGATTTAATAGGTGTAGCAACAGTCTTCATATCATCAAAATTGAACTTCTTAAGTATGTCTGTAACATACTTGTCTTGACTAATAAAAATACCTTCCTTTGTTGCTTAACTGAAGTCCCAAAAGAAAGTCAACTCTCCCATTAAACTCATTTGAAATTCCTTACGCATCAGTTGCTCAAACTCTTTAACCATGGACTGTTTGGTAGCCCCAAAGATGATATCATCAACATAGACTTGAACTAACATGATATCTTTCTTGTCTCTCTTGATAAACAAATTCTTGTCAATAGCTCCCTTCGTATCCATGTTGCAATAAGAATGTGGAGAGTCTCTCATACCAAGCTCTAGGTGACTGATGAAGGCCATAAAGAGCCTTAACCACCTTGTAGACTTTGTTTGGGTGTTTAGGATCTTCAAAACCAGGAGGTTGTTTGACATAAACTTCTTCTGTAATCTTGCCATATAAAAAGGCACTCTTGACATCCATCTGATAAACTTGAAATCCCATATAAGAAGCAAAAGCAAGAAATATTCTAATAGCTTCAATCCTTGCTACAGGAGCAAACACTTCATCATAATCTACTCCTTCTTCTTGTCTGTAGCCTTGTGCAACCAACCTTGCCTTATTCTTGATAACATTACCTCTTTCATCTCTTTTGACTCTGAAAACCCATCTGGTTCCAATAACTCTCTTCCCATCTGGAAGATCACATAAAACCAAAACTTCTTGAAGTTTAAATTGAAGAAGTTCTTCCTGCATAGCTTCAACCCAGCTTTCTTTAGCCAAAGCTTGAGCAATATTCTTGGGTTCCTCTTGAGAGATAAAACAAGTAAATAAGCAGGTTTGATGGTCCTTATGATTTAGCCTGTTTTGTTTATACACAAAGCTAAGTAAAGCATTGTGAGGTGTAGAAAAAGTCTTAGCTCTGTGTCTAGTCATCACTCCAGAAGTAGAAGGACCAATGATTTGATCAGAAGGATGATTCTTATGAATTCTTAAGCTTGGAGACTGTGGAACTCCATAAGTATCCTCCAAATTAGTAACATCAGCACCTTCATTGGAATTTGAGAAAATACCTTCATCTTCAAACTCATCATCAGTTTCTTCTAATCCAGGTATGGTAGGATCATCCAAATCTTCTAAAGTACTGTCAACAGGTGCAGCAGTACTTTGGTTGAAAGTACTGTCCAAAGTACTGTGAGAGTACTCTGCAGTCTTGTTCTTCTTCTTTGCCTCTTTATAAGCTCTCCTTTGTTCATCAGTGTAAGAATGTGCTAAAAGATCTTGAAGAAGCATCTGATTAAGTTCCTCTTGAATAGATTGATCCTCAACAGATAATGAGGATGTTGGTGCAACAGTACTTTGCTGTGGAGCAACAGTACTTTGCTTTGGAACATCAGTACTTTGTTTTGGACTAACAGGATCTTCATCAGGGACATCATCAGGTCTAATATGAACTCCATGAACAACATATTGTAAATCTTCTTCATTATGCAGAGGTTGATTTTCTTCTCTAACAGGTACATAGTTCATGGAAGGAGTTAAAACCTCAAGATCAAACATCCAATCAGGTCCTTTACCTTTCTCATTGTCTTGATCTTCTAAAAACTCAACATGAAGACAATCTTGAACTTTCTTAGTAACTCTGTTGTACACTCTAAAGCCCTTACTGTTAGTGCAATAACCCAATAAGTATCCTTCTTCTGACTTGCTATCAAACTTCCCCAGATTATCAATTGTATTTAAAATAGTGAGAGGGCATCCAAAAGGCTTCATAAAACGAATGTTGGGTTTATTGCCCATCAGCAATTCATAGGGTGTCTTCATCTGTGGTTTGGTGACTGAGACTCTGTTAAGTACATAGCAAGCAGTACTTACAGCTTCTGCCTATAATTTAATAGGTAGTTGGGAATCTGCTAGCATTGTTCTTGCTGCTTCAATCAAAGTCCTATTCTTCCTCTCTGCAACACCATTTTGCTGTGGTGTTCTTGCAATACTAAACTCCCTCTTGATGCCTTTGTTTGCACAAAATTCATCCATAAGCTTGTTCTTGAATTCAGTCCCATTATCACATCTAATACCTCTAACCTTGAGTCTCAATTGGTTTTCAAGGGCTATTATGAGAGTCTGAATAGCATTAAAAGTATCATCTTTAAAACCCAAGAAAAATACCCAACTGAATCTACTGCAATCATCTGTTACAACTAAGTAGTACTTTTTCTTGTTTAAACTTGCCACAGAGACAGGTCCAAACAAATCCATATGTAACAGCTCCAAAGGTTATCTAATAGTTCTCTCCTCAAGCTTCTTGCAGGAAGCTTTGTGTTGTTTACCCTTCTTGCATGCCAAGCATGATTGATCATTCTTGTAAGTCTTTGAAGGTAAACCTCTAACTAGATTGCCTTTGACCAATTTGTTGATGTTCTTGAAATTAACATGGCCCAATCTTCTATGCCATTAGTGTGCCTCTTCAGTTGTTGCTTTAGCCACCAAACATGTGGCTCTTCCATAAGAATGTAGACTCTTCATGTCTAAGCTATACACATCATTTGTCCTTGGTACTCTAAGTACTACCAAGTTATCATCAACAGGCTTAAATTCAGGGGAAAGGATAAGACATTCTGTGTTAGTGAATAACACAGGATGCTTTTTATCACAGATTTGTGATACTGACAATAAGTTGAACTTAAGCTCCTTCACATATCTAACATTCTCAAAATCAATAAGCCCTGCTTTGATAGTTCCTTTTCCAGTAATCTTTCCTCCATTGGGATCATTCCCAAATGCAACTCTTCCTCCACTAATATTTCTAAAATCAGACAGGATCTCTTTGTCTCCTGTCATACTTCCAGAGCAACCACTATCCACAATAAGATGATCTTTAAGCTCCTCTTCTGGGTTGCCCTGCACACAAAGAAAAGAGTTAGTGATTTTTAGGAACCCAAGCCATTACTGACTTGTGTTCCCCTTGTGGAGTTACATACTTAAATTCTTCAAGTATGTAATTTCCACTATCTTTCAAAACATGATCCAGAATTATCTTTTGATTTTTAGCATGTGGATTTTCAAAACTTTCTGGTTTTTCAACACAACTTTCTTTTACAAGATCATTTGCTTTTTCTTGTATCACAAAAACATCAGATTCACTTTTGGTTGAAAGTACTGTTTGTCCCTCTGCAGTACTTTCCCTCTTAACCCATTCTGGTTTAACACGTGGTTCCTGTGATCTAGATCCCCTATGTGAATTGTAATACCTTCTAGGTTGATAGTGAGATCTCCTAGGACTCCTATTCCAAATAGTGTGATCAGTACCTTGTTTTGGCTGAGCAGTACTTTGAGAAAGTACTGGTTCAGAATTAACAGTACTTTGGAAAGTACTGTGAGATACTGAAGGTTTTGAAAAAGGTCTTCTTTGGTGTGGGTATCTATGATCCGATGAGAAATTTCTGTGATTGACCCTATTTGAATTATTCCAAACTGGTTTGTGCTCTCTAGGTTTCTGATTGACAGACCTGTTCTTTGGAAATTAACTAAGGTATTCTGAGTGATGTTCACAATCCTTGATTAAATGAGTAGGACTAAAACACACAAAACACAGTTTTTGACCCATACTTCCAAAGTGACGTCTTCTATGTCTATGCCCAAAATTATTTTGCCTTCTTGGTGAATAATGAAACTTGTTTTGACCAAAGTTATCCCAAAAAGTTTAGCAGATCTTGTTTTGAAAAGGTTTTGCGAAGATGTACGCTTGAGAGCAGTACTTTGATTTGAAGGTACTGCTTGATTTTGAACAATGTTTTCAACAGCTTCTTTGGGTTTTTCAGACCTAGATTGAGCTACAAGCTTTTTCCTAAACTCTAGACTGTCTACTCCAAAACGAGAAACATCAGGCCTGGGGGGTTGATGAATGCCAGTGGGATGGGGAACAGCATGATAACCATTGTCTTTCTTATATTCAGGAGGTGATTCACTTATTGAGCCCTCATTACTAGATGTATCTACATAATTAATGAGTTCATCATCACTAGTGGTTATATCCTCAAACTCACCTTCATCCTGATCACTAGGTTGGTTTTCATCTATGTTACTAAAATCCATTCCAAAACCTAATCCAGTTTTAAGGTAGGCTCTTTTCTGTTTTTGAACATAAGTAACATGTGATAGACCAGCTTCACCCCAAGCAGCAAACTTAGCTAACAAATCATCTCTTTCCTTAGTCAATTTCTCAATTTCAGCAATTTTACAGTTTAATTTCCATTCACTTAGTTTTAACTGGTAATCCTGTTGTTCATATTTTTCAGCCTAAGCTACTTCATTAGTTTCATGTGCTAAGATTTTGGCTTCCATAGATTCTAAGGTTATTTGATAACCAGCTACCTCAGACCTAGCCCTAACACAATTATCTCTTTCAATCACATAACTGTTAAGTAATTTTTGATAAAAATCATAACAGTTTGAGCATACCTCAGAGATAGGAGACTGACTTGGTGAAGTAGCCACCATTGCAAGAAGAACAGGATCATCTTCACTTTCCTTGCTCCAATCAAATCCTCCAAAGCCATCATCAGATTCCAAAGCAGCATGTTCAGGTTCCTCATCAAAAGCAGTGCTCCAGTCCAATGCTTCCACTGATTCTTCAACTACTTCTTCCACTGCTACCATACAGTAAGTCACTGGTTCATCATCAAACTCTTCACTCCAGTCAACTTCTGATAACTTCTCTTAAGCAACCAAAGCCTTTGTTTCAGTAATTGGAATTTCTTTGAGCTCAAGTTTTGGCTTCTCAGATGTCCTGTTTGCTTGATACTTAGCAAACCTGCACTCCCTTGCAAAGTGACCAGTCTTTTGACAATTGAAGCATTCAATTTTGGATTTGTCAAAAGTTATTCCCTGTTTTGGTTTGAAATCAATTCTTTTGCATGTCTTCTTCATATATTTTTTGATCCTTGCAGTGATCATAGCAACTTGCCACCTGATATCAATTTCTTCAAGTGCATCTTCTTCAATCTGTGCTAGATCTTCTTCATAAGTGACAGGTAAACTAGCTTGCTGTGCAAAGAATGAGCACACAACTTCATCTGAGTGCATAGTGGTAGTTGGTGGGGCCTGCTGAGCATATGAGGGGGGGGGGTGTAAACAGCAGTACTTTGAGAAACAGTACTTTGAGGAGAAGCAGTACTTTTGATGGAAGTACTGCCCTTCTTTTTAGATGATAGAAAAGCAATACTGTGAGACTTGGAATTTGTTTGACCACTCATCTCATGCTCATACACCTTCAGTTGATGATAGAGATCATCAAAGTCCATGACATCCAAACCTTGTTGTCCTCTGATCATTATAGCAATCACATGCCATGTAGATGGCAGACTCCTTAGAAACTTCTAATTAGCATCCTCAACTGATACTTCTGCCTTGTATAACTCCAACATGTTGAGGAGATTTTGAAACCTATCATATGCAGCATCAAGACTCTCTCTTTCACCAACTGTGAAAGTTTCAAACTGTTGCTTCAGCAAATTTCTGTGCATCTTCTTAGAAGTTTCATTCCCTCCAAATCTGGTCTTGAGAGCAGCCCAGAGCTGCTTAGCATCTTTAGCATCATGAAATTTGAGAAGATGACCATCTGGAATGGCAGATAATAGAATGTTTAGTGCCTTCTCTTGATTCCTTAAGGTTGCTGCTGGTAAGACTAGTTTAGGTGCTTTGGGTTGTCCAGGAACATCAATGGGTTCTGGAACTACTTCATTGCCATTAACAATTACATTCCATAGAGCATGGTCTGTAATGGCAATATACAGCCTCATCTTCATGCACCAGAGATCATATTCTCTCTTCTTGATAATTGGAATTCCGAGTGAGGTGATTGAGGGTGGTGGAACAGCTTCAGTCGACATCTTGAATATTGTTGTAGTAGGGTTTCTTCCTAGTCAGAGTTTCCACACAAGCTCTGATACCACTTGTTGGATCGATATAATTTAATCAAACTAACTTAACTAGCTTGTTAAGGTTTAACAACCTCGGATAAATCCTAAGTTATTAACAAAGAAACACTGAGCAATTTTTATCAAGTACGCGGAATTTACTTAATAAAGCTAAGAAGAATAACTTTTATTATTAACTCTAAATCTGCTTATTATGCAGATACTCTAAACAACTCTAAAATTATCGAACTTCTCTCTAAAACACTAAATAACTTGTGAATTCGTAAACTCTAAAAATCATAAACTCGTACGTCTAATGCCAATCTAGGAGTCCTTTTATAGGCTCAAGGATATCCTAGTCGGCTTACAAATTGTATCCTTGTACGACAAGTAATCTAATACAGAATATTCTAGAGTTACAATACTTTCCATAAATGAATATAACAGTTCTTTGTTCTTGCAGTACTTTGACTTCGTTGTGCAGTAATTTGACTTTATCTTTAGCAGTACTTTGACTCTTTGACTTTTTCCAGTACTTTGCAGCTTACAGTACTTTCATATCTTCAGCACTTTCATATCCCAACAAGGAAGATTATTTTTTATCTTTTTTTATGTTTTTTTAGAAAATGGAAAGGTACGAATCTCGGGGTTTGGATTGAGGGTTTGTATTTCTACCGATTACTCTACTTATCTAATTATCTAATCTAAGGTGTATGTATTCTATGTCTAATTATTGTGTGCTCGTATGATAGTTTAAAGATGTGTTTACTTAGGTTTTGTTACTCCTTAATTATCTTCTATTGATGGTTGAATTGTCACGTCCTTATTCTTAATCGCGTTGTGTGTCTAAAGTCGTAGGGTGTGCATTTGTCCCTAACTCTTTGAACTTACCAAAGGGTCTCGTCTACAAAAACCTATAGGAATTATAAACTCTAACTCTAAGGCACTCTTTGGATGGTTTAACCTACAACTGCTCTAAGTGTTATAGTCCAAGGTTCACAAAGATTAATCAAGCATTAATTACACAACGAATGACCTATCGCATTACTAGATCATTAACAATTAAGATAAGAGACAACCAATCAATATTCAATAATTAAGTTTCATATTCCCTAAGCAAACACACAAATAAATTAGCCGGTCATGGAGAACATGCAAGCATACACACAAGTAATTGAAGACATAATTGAATTAATGAAGTAAAACACTTATCTTGATGTAAGATAGGGTTTGGAACCCTAAAATACTGTACAAGACAGCCTTGGTTCGGTTTTAGGTTTTTACTCCAAAAGACTACACACTAAAACTGAAAAATTCGGATTCTATATATAAGATTACAATCGCGACGGCGTCACCTTATGATTTGTGACGCCGTCGGGTCGCCGTCATTAGGGTTTCGTCTTGGCCACGTTAGTCTTGTGACGGCGTCACCTTGTGCTTGTGACGCCGTCCCCTTTAGTCTATGACGCCGTCTGGATCAAATCTATGCCGTCTGAGTTGCGACGGCCTACTCTTTTAAAGCACACCGTCACTTGAAAATAAGCAATTTGGCTCTTGTCCGTCACGAAGTGCTCTGCCGGCGTCGCAGTTAAGCAGTGACGCCGTCACCTTGTATTTCAGCAGCTTGAGTGTCTCGATTCTTGACTTTGGCCTTTTTCTTCGTATATCCGCGCCTTTTCGTTCCAATAAGTGTCATTCCAGCAATTTGCCTTTAAGAGACCTAAAAAGTGAAAAGTAACGATATTAAGTAATAACGGATACAAAAGTGATCAAATAAGGGCTTAAACGACCCCTCAAAAAGGTACATTTTAAAACCTTATCAAATCACGTATAATAAATTTAGAAGCCGTTAGAAGAGTACTCGT
The DNA here is from genome assembly GCA_910596185.1 of Chrysanthemum makinoi. NCBI lineage: Eukaryota > Viridiplantae > Streptophyta > Magnoliopsida > Asterales > Asteraceae > Chrysanthemum > Chrysanthemum makinoi. The sequence goes on along the minus strand of OU343223.1, from coordinate 227,274,702 downwards.
TGGCTAGGGAAGTTCTCACTCATAGCAGGACGACTAAGCATCGTCTAGTCAGAATGCACGTGCTTAGATATCATGTCATGATTAAGAATTCATAAATAGTCTCAGACTCATGTACAAGTAGTAAGACGACTATAAGTCGTACTATTTATAGCATTTGAAATACATTTATGTTCAGAATTGCAAGTGTCAATTCAGATATAGCTCTAGATTATACACCCTTGCAGAAGCTTAAGTAGACTATAACACATGTTTGAGATTCAGATTTAGATATAGAGTCAGACCCGTTTACTCACTAAGTCATCAGGACTTACCGTTCTCAGTTTTCATGTTTTGCAGGTTAAGTCTTAAGGATGTCGGGGCTTGTAGATTAAGAAGACGACTTAGGAGATCGGCAGTGCTCGCGTTTATAGGTGACGAGCATCTCAACCATACTTTATTATTTAGCTTGTTAACGCCCCAAAACTTTATGATTTAGTGTCAGAATCATATAAGTCATGTTATGATATTAATGTGTAAATATATAACATGTATTTGAAAATGGGTCAAAATAGGGGTGTTTGGGTTAACGCCCGCACTCATAGTTTTACGCTTCCGCATACCAAATTTAAGTACCACGTTTATGTATTATATAATTAATATGTGTTTAATTTAGACTTTTTGTTTAGTAGTTTTCAGGAGTACAGATCGATACGGCATATAGGACAGAACCTATACGATGCATCTAATGTTTAAAAAAAAATCAATCGAGTTACGGGCGTTACAATTGATACCTCTCTTTTCACCCTCACCAAAAACCAAAGCTTCCTTACTCTACAAGTACATGTAGATGATATAATTATAACAAGAAATGACAAACACATGATTCAAGACATCAAGGAAGCTCTACATACAAATTTAACATCAAATACTTAGGGTCTTACACTATTATCTTGGGATTGAATTTCTCATAAACTCAACTGGTCTAGCCATGAGCCAAAGAAAGTATGCACTAGAGCTTGTTACTTATGTTTGCTTACTAGATAGCAAACCCTCAACCATACCACTTAATCTTATCACCAAAATCATAATGACTGATAGGGACCCTCTTCCTGATACTTCACTTTACAGGACATTGGTTGGCAAATTATTGTATCTCAAAATCACAAGACCAGATCTTGCATTTGCAACCCAAGCTTTGAGTTAATTTCTACAAGGACTTACCACACTTTATATGAAAGCTCTAACTAAGTTCATCAGATATGTCAAGCTCACAACATCTCAAGGCTTATTCTTTCTTTTCAACAATAACCTGCAAATGACAGTTTACTGTGACAGTTGTTGGGCTAGTTGTCCATTTTCCATAAGATCAGTCACTGGCTATGGTGTCTTTCTTGGTCATAGTCTTCTCTCATGGCAGTCAAAAAAACAATTTGTGGTCTCAAGATCATCTCAGATAATACATGTAAAGTCACTTAGCTTATTAGATATTTACTCAAGGAATTCCAAGTCCAAGTTTCTACTCCAATACCTATTCTGTGTGACAATGCTTCATCAATTGCTCTTGCTTTAAATACTGTTCTTCGTACCAGGACCAAGCACATTGAAATAGACTGTCACTTTGTATGGGAGAAATTCAAAGAAGGTCTTATTCTCCCAATCTATGTTCCTACTAAACAACAAGTGGCATATATTCTAACCAAAGGGCTCAGCAAACCACTTCACTACAATTGTTTATCCAAGTTAGGCATGTGTAATCCTTACATTATGCCAACTTGCGAAGGAGATGATGTAATAAAAAAAGCCAAACACCCTAGTTGTTATGTCAATATAGTACACAAACATCCAAACACTCCATCAGATATGCACAAGATGAGGATTCTCCTTCATAGAAGCATGATGAAGTGTAACAAGATGTAGAAGGCTTAGTGTAGTTAGTTACTACTGTGTATAGATATTTTGTATAGATACTAGTGTAAATTGTAGTATAAATACCCGATGGGTAGTAATGGAACAATAACACTTTGTAATCATTCTCCTATCAATCAATTCATTTCAAAATGTGTTCAACTATATGTTTCTCTGTTTCTCATCAGAGTTGTCAATTTAAGCTCTAATTAAATCCTCAATTGAAAACTCTACTCGCATCTTACGATGAATGTAGAGTCAGCGCGCCATGCTTAGTGTCCAATTTGGTCTCTCTGCTTTGTATGATTCTATCTATAATATATAATAAGATATAAATATTGAGTTTATGCTCAACTTGGTGGGAACAATGCCCTAGTCTAATACCCGCAATTATCAATCGAGAAAGGATTTATGCCTAACTCTGCAGAACTAAGCCATATTATTACCAACGATACGCTACTCTACTAGTTGTTTAGTGTTTCTTCTACCTAAAATGATAAAAGGCATAAGGGTTCGTCATATAAAATCATGCAATAATAGTGGAACGTATAAATTACATTAGCGTCATGATATTTCTATCATAATTCCCAAAAATCAAGCAATTAAAATTATGATCACGAGAAGGTACGATTGGATCTTAAGATGAACATACGTGAACAACATGTTTAACAACAACAAACCCTAATCAATATCTACAACTAGTTTACATTATCAAACGAGTGCACACGGGTATTTAGCCAAAATTCATAGTAAAGCAAACATTCATACTCCTTAAATATGAAGAAATCATGATTCTTGTACAAAAGATTGAAACTTAATAATAAAAATTAAATGTGTTACACATGTGAGGAATTTTTGTAACACGATCGTAGAACAACACAATGACTAAGATATTTACACACATGAGGAATTTTTGTAACACGAACTTAGGAGAACACGATGATTAAGATATTCGCTCCTCTCTTCACGGCCTTCAGGAACCTCCTTATTTTCTATGAATTTCGTGGGTAAGAGTCGTTTTCATGTTTTAGAGGATATTTATAGGGGAAAATTTAGGGTTTGTGGTCGGACAATTGTTTCGCGTTGCGAATATAATATTCGTCTCATTTTTCATGTCGTGATTATCTGCTCGCGAGGTACATAAAATTTCTTGTGACATAATTAACAACGCGAATACTATTGTCGCGTCACGAATTTTTTCTTTTCCAGTTTCTTCATCATTGGCCATTGATTTATGCTTTAAGTCCTTGAATCTTCTTTCCTTTATCTTTTGACAAATAAACTTGATCTTTTAAGCATATATTTATTGTCTCTCCGTTATCAACCTATAATCAACATTTCCTGACAATTAAGTATCAAAAGCTTACAATAATCATACTAAAACAAACATAAAACACACAATAACTGTTGGATATTTTAGTGTAATTGGATTAACTTGTTTGACCAATTTTATCATGATAATACGTCATTTAGGTTTGGAGGTGGAGTGCACATAATCATACTTGGTAAAATCATTTCAACATGCTGAAAAACAAGTTGTACATGAAACAATAACGAAATTGAGGGACAAAACTTGACAATGAAACATGTATATACGGTTTGTTTGGTCAAATAACGGTTCAATATATCTCATACACAAACAGAAAATTCTTATGAGAATAATTTTGACAAAGATCATCACACAAGATCGTTGTGTTCGTTATTATTCCACTAACTGTGTGAAACATGTATAAAATAGTTATTGGATCACACAAGATGCTTGTGTGCTAGTTATATGAGTATCACGTATATTTAAGATATATGGTATCACATATCATGCATGTTACTTGTTGCAAAATAGCTTTGTTTTGGGTAACTGTGTAGTTGTTTGAACGTTCAGAAGTTAACCAGAAATAGATGTCTCGTAACGTTTAACCAGAAGTTGGAGTGACAAATTTGTATATGTATATGTAGATGCATGTATAATTGCATATAGTCCGACCTTACTCAGTGTAACCGATACGTGAGAATATCTTAAATTAAATGACACTAAAAGTCTTCGCATTTTCCGACCTGTATGCTATTTGCATGCCTATTTGGTCATGCAAAATACATGTTCGCATAAATTAATATGTTGTAGCCAATCTTTTGAAACCCGGGTCGACCCGGCCGGGTTAACCGGTTGGACCGGTTTCGGGCAAAAAAACGGGTCAAAATAACCCGGGTTTCTAAAACCGGGTTAACCAGTTAGACCGGTCGGGTTTTGAGTGACCCGGGTCAACCCGGTTCTCGAAACCCGGCCGGGTTTAGTTTTTTTCAATTTTTTTTTATAAAAACCGGGTTGACCTGGTGGTTGAACCGGTTGACCCGGTATTTTTTTATATATATATTTTAATGAAAACCGGGTTGACCCGACGGTCGAACCGGTTGACCCGGTGACCGGTGACTCGACCGGGTCGATTGTAAACCCGGGTTTTAAAACATAGCCAGGTTTCATATGTTGATTTGATGCCACAAAGCAAGGATTAGAAATTGATATTGATCAGTGGGCTTGTGGTCTAGTGGTAGAGGCTTATGTAGTTAAGCGAGCCATAATTGAGAGTAGTATCGGGTGGGTGACCTACCGGGAAGTCCTCACTAAAGGACCATAAGCTCCGCTGATACTTAGGCAATGAAGAGGAGAGCCTGTAAGCCATTAGCTGCGCAGGTTTGAATCCAAGCCGGCCCCGGTTTTCATCCGACCGTTACTCCAGCGATAATAATCGTGTGGAGGCGGTACGGTTTTCGGGCGGACGCCGCCAATAATCCCCACTGCGCCAGCGTGGACTCGATTCAGACAACGTAGTCTGGGTATGTAGTGGATGAGAGCCTACCATGTGGTAGGTGTGACTCTTCCTAAAAAATGAAAGTCACCGTTAAAAAAAGAAAAAGAAATTGATATTGACTTATGGTCAAACTTTTGAGGTGGGAACATGATTACGTGTCGGTGACTACCATGAATGGAAAGATATGGAATCAAATGTGACACGTCATCATCTACTCAAAAATCACATGTGGGGCGGCGCGATTGATAACGACATGAGAATGTTCCACGCCTGTGAATGTTATTGGTCATTTTAATTCCAGTTTGAGGAATTTATTTGTAGCAAAAGTCTACTTTTTAAGTCCAAATTATTCCACAACTCGTTGTCGATTTGCATCGCGAATCAACTTGTTTAGTTTTTGTTGTGCCTTTTTGTTCGCTGAGTTTAATAAATCAAATGACAAAAATTTGTTATCTATACTACTTATAATGTACGAATTCACCTCACTCTTAATTTTTAAGACGTACAAGAAATTAAGCATGATTTACAACACTTTAATGCACCCAATTTTCAGAATTACAACAAATTAAGCATATTGTACAACAAAATAAAGCGTTGTGTCATTTTAAGAAAAATTTATCAAACAACATTAATGCTTATTAAACATCTTTTCACCAAAAATTACAACCATTTAAATGTACAATAGGCTGCAACAAATTTTCAGATTTACAATAAAATAAGCATAGTGTACAACAAAATAAGCATGACGTAATTTTTAAACTTAGAAAATTAATGATATTAAAGTGGTTAATGTTATTAATAACTTAATGTTCAATTAAACACACAATAACTATTTAATAGTCAATTATTTAACTACTACAAGCACATTATACAAATAAGCGGAATAAATTTTTTCGATGAAATACGAAGTAATTAACATGGGATTAACACTATAACACTAAAACCGGAATAAAAAAACGAGACGTACTCATTACCGATTGAGATCACATTTCAAGTTTAATATTTCACCTTACATCTTTGAATATTTTTGAGAAAACCATTATATGAAAATTTGTTTTCATCATACTTGAGAATTTTGAACCTTGAATTCACAATAATAGCAGATGTAGGATCAACTAAATTCAAAAACTTTTAAGACCCAATAACTCGTTTGGAAGAACCCAATGAAACCAAAACCTGAATAAAAACGACAGGAAACAAAATAGATAACTAAAATATCAAGGCTTCAAAGAATGTTTCAGCTATGAAAAGAATTCGCTATTTTGGAGATATATGTGCTTTACCAACTACTCCGTATATTTGATGCTTAGGCAACGGTAAAGTGACAAGAATACAAGATATAAAACAAAAGAAATGATTAGCCTCTTAATCCACCCAACTTAAATATTCAAACAAAATGATTTTAAGCATTTCCTGGCCAAGTGTGCATAATTTAACTTTATTGGTACATAAATTATATCAAATGGAAGTTAATATACTACAAACTTAGTAGAAACAATGATTGCTTTCTACACCATCCAACAAAGAATAAAGTTGCGATAGTTGTGCACATTTTGGCTCCTGATTAACCCTGTTCGGAAATTTAACTAATCTAAAATTCAGACAACAAAATTCTTTGGTCAATCATCAATGAACGAGAGATGTTCACCTTAGGGTGGTGGCAAACATGCCACACCATACCTCACCTCCCACCAATAATATTATTCCGCCTAATCTCATAACTCACTCATACCTCACCATAGTTTTTTAGTGACAATGGTCATTCCATACCTCACTCATTTACTTCCTTTACTTCCCACACGTTTTCTTTTCATTTACTTCCCACACCGAATTGGTATGGATTACCGAATACCATACCACACCACACCATGCCAAAGGTGTGGCAATGGTATTACCGTTCGGTTTCAAAGCATACCGCATGCTGCATGCATTGCCACCACCCATAGAGGCGGCTTCTCATCTTGGTTATTTCATTCTAAAACTACCATAATTTGCTTTTGATTTGTCCTTATTAGTTGTTAGAGCACCATTTATATAAGGTATACAGAGCATGAATTTCTTTTGAATTGATATAATAAAGATCAGAGGTTTATCATACTCTATTACATTTTCAAGCCTAAATTTTTGTACTTTCAAAGGTAATCTGCCTATTCATATCTCTGTTAAAGATTTATAGAGGGTTCAAATACTAATAATAAGGAAGAAGCTGATGTGTTGATGATGGATTCTGTTAGTATGCAAAGTGAGCTAAATTAATGCATTCTTTCACTATCACGAAAGAGTATATGCAGAGGCGAAATTCCGAGTTTGTCAAAAAGAGGCATCACTATCGCAAAGGTTTTGCATATGAGTTGTAGATTTGGTATATATTTATAAGTGTACGTATAATACACCTTGATATGCACATTTAATTTGTTGCTGTGAGATAAATAAAATTGTCACCTTCAAATTCCGTTTCGGTTTTCAACACGCCCCTAATTATTGGAAGAGAACAACCAAACGAATTATTTATTTAAGTTGTTAAAAAAAAAGATATATTTAAGCCCATGGCCCAAAGGATGAAATGCAATTGACTAGAACAAAAGGCCCAATGACTTTAACAACCGTATGATGTTACAAGCGTATGCGTATGTTTGTGAATTGTGATTGTTTATATCTGCGCGAGTATTTTCTACTAGGAAAACCTGTTTCTATAGGAATTTTCGATTATATAATTTTACACACCATAATTTCAGGGCAGGAAAAAACCACTCTTCATATTTTTGAGGTATTGACTATTTGGTCATTGAGATATGAAAATTCGAAATCAATGAGTCATTTTTGTTTTCCTTTCTATCAGCATAAATAGTTCTATACTTAATGATTACATGAAATATTGACATTAGTAAATTAAGTAAGTACATCGTATAAGCAAACGTTTAATTTAACTATGAAAAACAAGTAGATAAGGAAACAAACCTTAATCGAGCATGTGGGTCAATAACATACAATCTCTGAGTTTACTTATTCACGAATCACTTGACGATAACATACAATCTCTGAGTTTACTTATTCAATTATTCACTTGCACATTGTATGGGTCAATATCTTTGAGATTTGTTATGATATACGAATACTCGCGCAAAGTGAAGCTATAGCGGCAAAATAATAATACTTTCAAACTTGTGGTTAACTGGTTATGGTGTGACCTTGCGGGTTCAAAACGAAAAATATAAAAGTTTGAGGATTAAACAATACTAGTATTTAAACTATTAAATTAGTGATAAATGTTGTTACCATTTTTAATTTGTGCTCTACATATAGTATAGATGTAATTTAGTTATTTAAAAAGGTATTTTGAAAAATCAACTTTACTTATTTTTTATTTTAAGTTTTCAAAAATAGACAAATTTATTTTATATCTTTGTGATGAATTCAGAAAGTAGAAAGTGATCAAGAAGCACCTTATTGGCCAACTTATCAGCATCCCTGTTAGTATGTTGAGATGCCGCTTGATGTGTGTGTAATCGATTCATAGCCTTTAGCAAACTCCGTATCTCACTCATCTTTAAACTCCGAAGATGAACCCAAAACACCGCATTAAGAGAATCACTTTCAATAATAATTTGTAGCGACTTCAATTCTTCTTTCTTAATGATCATCTTACATGCTTTTTTTAATATCACTTCAACATTTGTGTCCAAAACACGACTAAAAAAAAAAAAAAAAACACTAATGCAGCAATCACCAATGTTTCGGAGCAATCCACGAATACCATGGTCATCATCCTGCTTATGAGAAAAACAACTTACTGAAATCAAGAACATATTACATACAAATCTACTGATGAATGCCACCATGATGGGAAAGAGCAAATATCGAGTTGGCAATTGACCGAGTAGAATTTGCCAGGAAAAAAAGGGCCTTAGGCGGAGCTTTGAACTTACATATCATGGAGAGATTATGATTACTATCATAGGTCATATATTCTCCACTTCATACGCAGAGGATCTAGATAATAATTTACCCGATGATTTGAAAAAACAAATGACTTTGTCATCCTAAACTCTTTAAATTGACCTATCTTTCAATCATAAAAACATCTTCTGAACTTAACATTCCACTTCAAATGACCATCCTCCGGAAAACCATAGTCGCAGACCCAACCCAGCCCGTTTTCTGAGCTGCTAAAACATAGAAAGATAACTTTAGATTGTGCTCTTTAATCCAATGATCATCCCAAAAACTGGTACTATCACCTCTCGCGACATGGTCACATGGTGTATCAGCCCACTTTTAGCTACGGCCTACGGCACCAGAACATGATCGCCAATTACCCACTTTGGTAATCTTTTTATTCCAAAAAGGCAACACGAATTGAAGAGGTTGTTTACTGTAACAAAGAGTGTTTGGAACTTTGATTTGTTTACCTTTTCTGCATATAGCATATAAACAGTCTACCAATAAGTAATATTAGTGTTTGAATTTACTAGTTTGTACCAACCTAAAAGAAATACGTAACTAAAAAAATGCAGTAAGCAGATAAACTATTAACAAGACTGCCAATCTGCATACGTTTACGAGTTTTTTGTTGAAGACGAAGGTAAAACGGCTAGTCTAGTAGTACCTCAAATAAGTTATATAGTTAAACTGTATCACAAGCACTACAAACTGCTTATCTACCTAAACTAAAACACACAGATACGCAGTAAAAATAAGCCATCCAAAACTCCTTTACAGCCTCCAATTATGTAGCAAGCAACTGTAATATGTAACATCTAAAGAAAAACTTCAATAAACAATTTATAGATCAGTAACATTACAGAAGGGTAATTTGCGACAGATTGCAATCACTTATTCAACGGTAAAAATCACTTGCTAGCGTTTCCTCATCAGAAAATTGAAAAACAAACACAATTATAAGAACTATATATATTTAATATAACAAATCATATGGTTAAAATCGCGTATCTTATAGATCCCTATCTAATCTACTAATGAATAATAACTAAACCACCCATGCATGGTTTGGATAAATTGTGGTACTGCTATATTAAACCACATTCACTTCTTCCTTCTCTTGAGGCATCATGTTTAGATCGAATTCCAAAGGCTTCTTAGTACTCAAGTTACTCACACCAGAAGAAGATGAAGACGTAGAATCAACAGGACGACGTAGAACCATAGCTTTTTTATCCTCCAGTTTTCCTTGCCTGTGATGTAGAACCATAGCTTTATTATCCTCCAGTTTTCCTTGCCTGTGATGTAGAACCATAGCTTTATTAACCTCGAGTTTTCCTAGCCTGTGTTTCCGCATGTGTCCTCCTAACGACTGCCCGATTGGAAACCCCATTCCACATAATTTGCATCTATGCAACTTAGGTACAGACTTAGTACTTCCGGTCTGTAGGATTCTAAAGTTCTTGTGGCTGGCCCGGTGGCCGCCCAGAGCTTGGAAACTATCATATTCTTTGTCGCAACCCTTTTCCTTGCACTTGTAGATACTTTTATAACGTTGAGCAGCATCAGGGTCTCCTTCTACTCTTTGTGTAATATTGCTCGCGTTTACTCTAGCAAACTCCTCAACGTCATCGTTTGGATATCTATTACCTCCCATCATCATATTTACGATCATGAATAGTAAAAACTCAAAAGCCATGAGTTTGTAGCCTTTGCTAGTCGTAAGAAGTGATCGTCTTCTTTGGTACTATGAGCTAGGTTATGAAAAGTGGATATATAAATTTGTATGTAGCTAGTAAGGTATTTATAGTTTATACGACATTGCAATGGATTGCAACTAAAGTTAAGATCTAACGAATAATTTGGAAAGTGTGATCTAAAGGATTAACACCATATATATGTATCACAATAATAGGAAAGAGTAGCATAGTATATGTGTTACTCCGATTATAATTATAAGAAAACTTTTTCTAGTTAAGTTTACAACGATTATAATTATAACTGGTTATTCTTTCCTGTCACGTATATATCTTAGTTCGATATTTTTAGGATTGTTAATTAATAATTATGGTAACTTTTCGGAATACTTTCAAAGAAAATTTAGATCGTTAATTAGGAAAGTAATGGTCTTAAATCGGTATTGTTACTATTTCAATTAGGAATTGATTTACGCAATTTTAATTTTGATTGAAACGCGATTTTAATATGAGAATACCCCTTCATCGATTGACACTTGTACCCTCAAACCATTTGTACTTTAACTCCAAGAATTATGATTTTGAATTAACTCGAATATAATACAAGAATTAAGAACTAACAAAATTATCCACACCAAAAATCATTTGATTATTTAGAAGACGAGTATCCGTACATATTAACCGGATTTTATAGCGACAAATTATTTAGTGATACAAAAAGTTTATGGGTTATAAATGAAAAATAATAAAAGTTTAAAGATTTGGGGATTAAACATAATGTTTTGAAACCCGGTTCGACCCAGGTGGTTCAACCAGTTGAACCGTTCCTGTCAAAAAACGGTTTGATTTAAACCGTGTCAACCCGACGGGTTGGGTCGAAAACGGATCAAATTAAACCGGGTTAACCAGCCGGGCTTGAAGCGTCCCGCGTCAAACCGGTTTTTGATGTGTATTAATAGTTTCTTTTTGAAATATATTTTTTTAACATTTACTTTTTAAGTTTCAACTTTTCACTTTTCACTTTTTGGTTTTTCCTTTATGTATATAGTATAGCAGGGTACCCGTGCGTTGCGGCGGCGGGTACCCTGTGACGATTAACCGGAGAAATAGATCTCGATGAGGCCTGATTCACCAATTTGTATCAGTTTCAACGGGTCCTCTCTGATTCGTTTTCAGATGGGTTTTATTGATTAGCCTAACCGATGGTGACACCGGTTCCTGGTTGAACCAGTTGGTCTGGTCCAGTTTTCAAAACTATGTGTACCATCAACTTGTTAACTTGTAAGAAGTTTTGTGTGTTTTATTAATGTGTATAATGTGTATAATAACATATACTTTTCATTTTAGGGTGTTTGAAAATTAACATTAATTAGTGTGTTTAATTATTTTATATTTTGGATTATGTTGTAGCTTGTTTAAATTGTACATTGTGAAATTTTTATTGTACTTTTTGATAAGGAGTGTTTTAATTGGTTGTATTTAATTTGGTATATATGATTTTAATTGGTTGTACAATGTGAATGTTAGTTCACCATAATATGATAACACAAGTATTTTTAGATGTAAAAAAGAAGAGAGAAAGGAGAGAGTGGTCGGATTCTTTCACACACAAGTATAATGAAATGTAAACTAAATTATGAAAGGAACCAACACCCTCCTAAGAGGTTTTACAATGTATTTAATAGGTAAGGGAGCTAGGGCAATACATATAATGCCTTCCTAGGATTCGTTTGGGCCTTTGCTAAGGCCTATGGGCTTACTATATAAGCCTAACACTATTACAAACATATAAGCCAATTAAGCAACCTATTACAAATCTAATGGCCGACACTTGAATACTAGTTACACATGATCCCAACAATCTCCCCCTAAGGATTGGTCATCTAGGTTGCTTGACGTCATTCCTGCATTCTTTTTTCTTGTGAGTAGAGATGCTTTAGATTCTTTAACTTTATCAGATTGACGTTTTGTGTGTCTTTGTTCTTCGTTCTTTGTGGATGTGGTGATCATATGTTGTTGTCCGCCATTCATCAACTTCTTTGATTTAGGTGTCTCCATGTCTTTTTCCACCATACTCACACTTCTTTTGACTTTGAATTTCCAATGTGATGTAGTTCTCGAGTCTTTAAACTTTGTAGATTCTTTGACTTTGATGAAGAATCATATTTAACTTTGTGTTGCCTTTGATTTTGATGAGAACTTTCATGTGTGATGATTTTGGCATGAGCATGGGGAGATGGTGCGGTCTTTCCTCCAAGGAACAATCATCAGTACCTGCATGAATATTTTAGTGAAAAATACCAATCGATCACGGTGGACCTTTCTTAAATAATTGACCACTAAGATTGTTTTACTGATTGATAACGCTCAAAATGAGCATGTTTTTAGTAGCGTTATTGTTGGTTTTGTGTATCATAATCGGCTATATTTACACATAACTGTAGCAAAAGTGCAAAAGATGCGTATTTGTATGTGGATGTAGCCAGGTATCGCAAAAGATGAAGAAATGAAGATTTCATGCACATTTGGAGAATTCCCGAGGAAGGAAGTCAATTAAGGAAGCTCTTGGACTCAATGATTAGGAAGCGCAATGATTTCTAAGTATCTAAAACAAGTAAAGATCAAGTTTCGTCTTGGAAATCAGCAGCGAAAACAAAGAAAAAGGCGTGAATCATAAAAAGTCAACAAAAGTCAAAATTTGAGTGTGAGAGGCGCCTAACCGATCAGTTGGAGCCCGCAACCGATTCGGTTGGGCTGATGGTCAAAAGGCAACCGATCCGGCTTCTCCTCAACCGATCCGGTTTCCAAGCCTGGAGTTACATCTTTTGTTATTTAATGTTGCCTTAACTCCCCATAATCATTGGAGGCCGATCATTTCCTGTTATTAACTTGTATGAGACGTTTTTAGCCAGTTAGTTAAGGTTCTTTAGCTATAAAATGAACCTAGACTTAGTAGTCTAGGTGTGACACAACCCAAAGTGTAATAGTTTACACCAAAGCTATTACAAAACCTTATTATTCATCCCAAAAGTCTTGTTACTGCTGTAAAATGTCTAGGAGACTGGAGAGACGAATTCTCATCCATTGTTTGATCATTTGGAGTTATACGGTTAAGCTAGACGATTGGAGGCGTGTGGTTGCTATATTCCACAATTTCTAATTCTTGTAATCCAAAAATTTAGGTATTCTATGGAACTTATTATGAATTTCTATTCTCTTGAATTATTTGAATTACCTTGTTACTACTTGTGTTTTGTTATGATTGTCATGGAGTAATTCTTGAATATACTTGTGTGTAAGGATGTAGGAAATCATACTAGTGTTCTTATATGTGATACATGTAAACGATCTTGTTTAAATGAGTTTGTTGGAAAACTACTAGTCTTGTTTGATTTGTCGATAAAACATGTTTTAAGAAAAAGGACCGAAAGGATTTCTCTTGTGTTTTATTCCAAAAAGTTAAGTGACAAACTAGTATGGGGATATGGTGATTGACACCCACCATGTTTACTTATTGAAACAAGACTAGAAACATTTTCATCACGAAAGGTCGAAAGATTCGTAGGAACAAGTTTAATAAGAACATTTTGCAAACAAATGGATTTTCTAAAGGATAATCATTAGGATAAGGACCGAAAGGATTACCTATATGTTATTGTTCTTAAAATGATTTTACAAAACATAAACCATGGGTTGGAAATCATTTGCTTATGATTTGTGCATCACATCAAGAGTTTACACCAAGCCTTCATGAACACTTTCTATGATTGCCTATAGACTTCACACAAGTATATGTTTCTTAATATTGATTTTCACTAAACCATAATTTTTGAGAGAGCCTTGACAAGCTTTCTTGTTACCAATCTTTTAAAACAAATTAAAACGCAAATCTCGTGGGACGATCTCGACTTACCCACCTTTGCTATCGCGAACGAGTATACTTGCTCGTATGTGTTTATAGTAATTGCCGGATAATTCGTGTTTATAAATTTTTAAAACTTGCACACGGAAAGCACATCAAGTTTTTGGCGCCATTGCCGGGGATTTTAGTATTTTTAATTTTGTTTCATTTATGTAAAATTGGTAATATTAGAATTTGGTTTCAAAGTAAAAAAAAAATAAAAAATAAAATAAATTGGTTTTAGGGACCAACCGAATCGGCTACGCGAGCAACCGAAACGGTTGGTGCTCTCGGTAAAATGCAATTTTTGATTTTTCTAGTTTTTAATTTATCTATTGTTTTTTGTTATAATTTATAGCTTATTTCTTGTCATTTCTGATTTTTATAGATTGTCTTATAGATTGTTTATTCTTATTTTAGTAATTTTTAGATTTTTGGTTATAAGTCATTTTTAGTTTTATTTAACTTTTTAATTAATATTGTCTTTATTAGAGTAATTAATTTAGTTAATTTTCAGTTTTATGTATTTAGTTGGTTTTAATGATTAGTTAAGTTTATCTAGTTAATGTAGTTTATGGTTAATTAGCATAATAAATGTTTTTAATTAATGAGGATAATGAGTAGACACATTGATTTAGAGTTTAAATATAATTAATTGTCTTTAATTAATTTATAATTAATATGTTTAATTAATTTCAGTTTAAAAAAAAATGGAAAACCATTCTGTTAGGTCACCAAATTATAACACAAGTATCAATATGTTAGAAATAGGTAAGAAGTGATCGGATGAACAAACACACACACACACACGTATGAATATAAAGAAAGTTTATTTGTAGGATATATGTGTGAAATGAACAACCAACCTTCAAATGAAGGTTTACAACATTATTTATAGGGGAAGGAACTAGGGCAACACACAAGTTCCCTTCCTTTCCTTATTGGGCTTGGGTTAAGGCTTATGGGCTTTCTACATAAGCCTTGCCATAAATACAAACATAAAAGCCTAATTAAGCAACCTATTACATGTTAATTACAAACACTTGGAATATAGTTTAGGAGTGATTCCAACAATCTCCCCCTAAGTGTTAGTAATTAATGACTTAAGTAATTTGAAACGTTGTTGGTGCTAATGTAATAGTTGCTTTGACGTCTTCTGACATTCTTCTTTCTTGTGAGAAGAAGTGCCTTGATTCTAACAATCTCCCCAGTGTGAGGATCTTGTTTTCTTTGAAGTTTTCAACTTTGACGTCTTCATTTATCTTTGTTCTTTGTTCTGGTGTGGATATGGTGATGTTATGTTGTGGTAATCTGCATCAGGTCCGCTTCGTTGCTCAGGTGTCTCCACGTCCTTCTCCAACATGCTCACACGCTCTTTGATGTTGGATATCTTTCGAGAGAACTTCAATATGTGTTGTTGTTGGTATGAGCATGTGGAGAATCTGCACGATCATTTCCCAGGAGCATCCATAAGAAGAAAACATAAGAATGGGTTAGTGATAAACACCAATCGATCATTGTGGTTGATTCTAAAAGAGTTGACCACCACGATTGTTCTTCTGATGAATGTCTTGATTCCATTCACCTTGGTCGGGCGAATCAGCCGTCCGAATCCCATAATGGACAGTTGGCATTACATTGAACAAGTTCAAGTAATGACCCACATCTTCAGGACTCGATTCTTGAAAGGAATCTCCTTAGCGGGATTTCTAGCACTTACAAGTTTGAACTTCGAGCGTGTCAACAACATATTGTGAAAACACATCTCTAATTCTAACAAAGGCTGTTCATGAACTGGAGTCCCTCAAGTAGGATAACAGGATGTACCGAAGTACATCTACAGTTCAGGTGAGTCGCTAAGGTATACCGAAGCATCACTCCACGACTGTAGACCGTTTGAGACAGCACTAAGCGTAACCCACAAGGAGTTACCGAAGTGACCTGCTATCAGGGCTGTTTGATGTTGACCCTGGCAGGAGTTTCCATTCAATCACTGAGGATCACAGTTGTGAACCTCTCATAAATGTTCTCGACAGATTGCTAAGATCTGTGTAGGACTCTAGAATAGTATCACTTGCGTTCTTATTGTTGAACGACAAGTGATGAAATGTCGAGTGTTCCTAAGAGATCATTTGAAGAATCTCGTGGCTCTAGACTCAATAGTGCGCTTTGGTTTTCCTGAGCGGAGACTAGGGAGAGGGTCTCCTTCTTCAATACCAGCAATCTCTAAGAGAAAGCCGATAGTTTACGTAGGGTTCCCTGTGAGAATGAAACAAGCTTCTGTTGAGAGAAACTTGAGTGGCTAAGAAGGTTTAGTACATGCGTCACTGGATCCATGACGACTTTGATCTTCAATACCGGTGTCATCTAGTGACATCCAGTAGCATATGTATTGAACCCAGTGTCTGCCCTAAGTTGAATAATCTGGAGGGCTATTTCTTTTCACCCTTTTCATCACGTTTCTTTTTAATTCTTCAACTCCTTCTTTCTTCGATTCTCATTTTCTCCTTTTTATAATCATACCTAAGGACATCTAAATTCTAACTATTGGTGGTGTCCTTGAGTAGATCTCTCCGGCTCTGGCGGATCATAGGACGGTTATTCCTAACCTTAGTCACCTTATAACTCCATGACTAACCTATGTTGCCATAAAACCATTTTCATGAAAATCTCTCAAAGTGGTTATTAGTAAAAACATTTTGTACCACTGTGAGAGTTTTGTCTTGAGCAGAAATACTCCCCCTCAACACATGCTTAAGTGTTATGACAGAAATCTGCACGGTGAGAGAGGAACACGCACTTTTGAATTGATCGACTCAAGATAGACAATTCCCCGCGAGACACGGTTACGTTGCATAGTTAAAGAGTTACAGTGTCAGCTTTTAGGTGACAACTAGCTCTAATAACTACCTTGAAGGTGTGGACAAACCTCGAAAGGTTGTCAAACCCGTCAAAGTTCATGTCTACCAAGAGTTTCTCGAAAGGTACAATCTACTCGGATAAGTCTTGGAAGACAAATCTTTTCGATGTATGACAGTTCAGATCTCGTCAATTCATGGGTTAAGTCTTAGCACGAGGATTCAATCACAAACTTCACAACATATTTGTATCACCCAATTTTTCTCCCCCACAAAAATAGCATATAAATGGTATTTTTGACGGAATTTTGATATTGAATATGTCCATTTCGAGTTTTGTGGGAAGATTTCCACGAAGAATCATTTGTGAACAAATGTTTTAAGTAAATACTTCCCCTCAACAAGTAATACTAACTTTTGATGTTTTGAAAAACATAAGGGGAAGTACTTGCTCTTTTGAGCAAAACTTTGAAAAGTGAAAGTTTTGATAAGTTTTACTCAAAAGTAAGAAGCTTTCGCTCCTTTTATAGGATTGTGGCACTGATGCGTACCACAAGGTCCTTTCATTACAAGTACGGGTTGTACACTGTTATGTGTGCACAAGCCATAGTCAAATATAGATCAACACATCCAAATATTAGTGAAAGAAACAAATTAAGGAGTACCAGGAAGTCCGTCAATAACACCAGGAGTTCTTTCTGGACGTTGATAGCCTGTTAGAGATATGCTCAAACGTCCACCCATGAAGCTCTCCAAAGTCCTCATCTGATCGCGACGAAACGACCTTTCATCAATCCTTGTGATGATTTTCTTCGCATCCCTCTTTTCCCTAGAATTCCACCTCTTCTTCGATCCTATGCCTTCATGAATCTCCTTTAACCGATATGCTAACCCGTCCCGAACCTTCTTTAATGTGTGATCACAAAACTTGTGAAGCTCCTTGCACGCCATGAAGCAATTACGGTGAAGTTCACTACGGTAAACTACCCCAAACATTGGTTTATTAAGGATGGTGTACTGAGCCAGGTGGTTGATATCGGGAATGTATAGCATTGGTTGTGTGAGATTAACACGTTTTTGGTATTATTCCACGGCAAGTTGAAGGTCATCAACACGTTCCTGGATAACAATGCTTCTGATGAATATCAGCAATGACTTGATGTACTGGAGCTGGATGTTGTTGGATAAATGTCGCATTCGACCTTGTACCTTAGCAAGATACATGTCTTCAATGTCATTGAGTGACAATCTCAGAAAATCCGCTTCAGAAAAATCATATTCCTGTTCGTCTTGGCGTTTGACTATGATTTTCTTCAGGAATGAGTAGTCCCACTTAGTAGACAAGTTGACATGCATTATAGCAACGATCCGTTGGTCACTGTACACCTCTTTCTTAGATTTAAGTACCTGGCAGCTTCTGTGGCAGCTTCTGTAGTAGATTCTTCTTCGCTCAGGCCTGATGAATTCCATACAGTGCATCGAGGTCATAATTAACCACATTATCAACGAACATATGTGTGGCTTCTTCCTCGATGGCCACATTGTTGGAGAATATTGCTGCCGGGATAGAGAAGGTGAGTGAGGTAGCATATTTCTTGCTAACATCGCTACCGTGAAGAAATTCCGTGTCATTTTGAAGAAATACCGTAGGGAATCGAGGTTGATCAGTCCACCAATGGTGGGTAGTGGCTTTGTCCATCGGTGTAGTATGGAGCCTTGTCGTCCGGTGAAGTCGATGTTGGATTCAGGGTTGAGCCAATCAATATTGTTGGACATGGCTCGTGCGATGTTGTCGAGACGATATTCGACTTCAATGGCTGTCGAGTTGTCCTTCAAGAGTTGAAAAGCTTCGTTCTTGATTCGCTTTAACTCGCTTCGTCATCTTCTTTACTTTAAACTTTTCTTGGATGATCTTGACATGCTCCATAGTTCGACCATCTACCGGTTCTTGGCCTTCCGGCAATTGAGGGGTAACATCAACTAGCTTTGAAAACCATTCATATTCGTCAGTTTCATCTTCATCTAGCCATGATACAACTGATGTTGACTTTTTCTTCTGTGGCTTGGAGGATGATGCTGGTTACTTAGTTGATGTAGAAGAAGGAGGTTGTTGGTGGGGCTCAGGAATCTCTTCGTCATCACTACCGGTGAATTCAAAATGATCATTGGTTTTCTCCTTTGGTGGTGAAGACGCAGAGTCCTGAGGTTTGTCACTAGCAGGAGGTTGTTGTGAAGGTCTTCTAGTGGTGGTGGTCCTTTGGGTTGGTGGAGGCATAGATGAGGATTCGCCAGTTTTCTTTTTACATTTTGGCTCAGAATCCTTGTCCGCATCATCATCGTCTCTTGGTCGCTTTTCCCTTTCAGATGACTCTTTACACGATGTCTTGAGTTGATATTCTAGCAATTCATCAAATAGTTTAGCTTTGTTAGAAGTGAAAGTGCCGGATCGTTGAGACATTTGCAATACCAACTTTGATATCAATTCAAAGATCGGAGACAACCGGAGGCGTGACTGGATTGATTTGCATAGCAACAGGGGTAGTTGACATTGTATGCTTGACCAATGCCATGAGATTAGGATAAAGTTGTCTGGCGAACATTTCTCTTGTCACTCCAGGGACGGTGTCGAGAAGAAACTTGTGAGTATAGTCTCTGATCGTCTTGTCCATTTCCCTTTGGATATCTCTATTGAGAAACAGTTGAATCTGTTCCCTTTCATCCGAAAACTTGTTCATCACGTCTTGAAGTAAGTTTAGTCTATCGGCCAGCTAATTGAATTTCTTGTTGACCACGTTTCGTTTCCTTACTTCCCTGACAGCTTTGACAATTTTGGTCTTTGCACGTGATGCCCATGTGTTGGTAGGTTTCTTGACAGATTTGGATGTTGATCTTGTGGTGGCATCTTTGGATGGTGGTGGAGATGAATGAGATGATGAATCTGAAGATGAGGAGTCATTAGAAGGCTCTGGGTCTTTTGGTGGCTCAGAAGTTCCTTCAGGGTTGTGTTCAGGATTATCTAGAATATAATCATCAGCTTCTTTGCGAGCTTTAGCCTCTTCTTCAGCCTTTACCCTGGCCTCTTCTTCTGCTTCAGCCTTTAGCTTAGCCTCTTCATTTGCTTTAGCTTGAGCTTCCTCTTCAGCTCTTTCCCTAGCAGCTTCTGCAATGTCTTCATCAGTTATCTTTTCATCCTTCTCCTTTTCCTCTACTTCAAAATCAAAGATGATTTGATCTTCTTGCTGCTGTTGCTCTATTGATTCGTGAGTGGTGGTACCAGTTCCCTTATCGGGTTGATTAACCGCATCGAGAACTAATGTGGTTAGTGCACCACCACTTGAACCTCTAGGGCCACGAGTTTGTTGAAGATTAAATTCCTCAGCAGCATGTTTAATCCTCAGGTGCTTCAGTGTCTTATGGTAGTCTTTTTCTTCATCCTTTGTTCTTTATCTGAACTTTCTTCTTCTTCTTCAGTCACTGGAGTCTTACCCTTATCGGCTTTGGGACTTTGAGGTTTTTCAACTGTTGTAGTATCATCCGTAATAGACTCTGAATAGTGAACCTCTTCATCAGTCTCAGTATCCGGTTTAGGAGTAGGAATGGCACCCTCAGTTGGGACCTTTCTTTTCGTAAAGGATTTCTCTTAGGATACTTACGGGTACTCCCAGTGCTTGCTATACTTCCAGTACTACTAGATCTCCTGGTCCTCTTGGCTGGGATGGCTGAAGACTTTTCATCCATGAAGCCGACTTTGCCTACGGTAACAGCTTCTTGATATCGTGAATACAATTGAAGGCTTTTAACATCATTAGTGAGTAGACAGTCAATCAAAACTACACCTTGCTTCTTTGTTGATGAGTCTTTGAATCTGAAAACATTTAAAGTAGGCTCAACCAATGCAGAATGATGGTTGGGGCCATCAAGTCTCAATGGAATGTCGTGATTATTCCCGAGTATCCTCTGAATCAACAACTTTGTGTATCTGATGTAAGGGACCTTTGTGCCAGGCTTCTTGTGGTAAGACATCATGTCTTCCTAAATTAGACTTGCGAAGTCAATATGCATCTTGTTGATCATGCCCCAGAATATTTGTAGTTCCATGAGCTTAGGATGCTCATAACCACTGTCTCGTCCAGAAACAGACTTGGCGATCATGATGTATAAAGTTCTCCACGGCTGAGGAATGTTCTTTAAATCAACTGAAGAATGTTTGGTAATGATTCCCGCAGCTTCATCATAGCCAATATCGACCATGAATTGTAGAGTAGCCTCTTCAGTTGGAGTAGGCACATACTGAGCAGGCTGGATCGCAGGGAGCAGAAGAATTGCTCGTACATCAACAACAGTGACGGTGACTTGTTTATCGTTTAGTGTCACTGTAACAGCATCTTGGCCATCGATTTTATTCATTGTGTGCCAGAACTGATGGATATAGACCACTGGTACAGTTGCTGAATTAGTGAGCATGTTGTTGTAGGGATGAGTCTTAAGAATGTCCACAAAGAATGGGCATGAAGACTCAGAGCAAGTGAAGTTCTCAAAGTCAACTTTGAGGTTGTTCTTTCCAATCTTCATACTATAACTGGTAGGGAAAATATCTTCCATTGTGAGTACGTTTGGTGCGTTAACGTTTTCCATTGTGACGTCCATATTGTGATCTGAAAGATATTGAGCCAAAAGAACCAACATATCGAAAGACATTACGTTAGTCAAAAATTGATTTTTATTGTCCAATTATTGAATATGTTATGTTAATGAATGTTACGAGTCCAATGTCACTTGTTTGTCCAATAGTCCAAAGTAGTCATGATAAGTTTCGTGAGTATATTAATTTTGAATTTTAAAGTCCAAATTTTCACTCATTCACACAACATTTTAACCATTATAGCTTATTAGTGACATTTTGGTTTTGTGATGTTATGAGTTATTTATTTACAAGTATATACGCGTAACAATTCATAAGTGAGGTTAAAATAAGGCTTAAGTGTAAGAATGCAAGCTTATGCGTAAACAGTGTGTGACCATACGCGTAGACATAAGCTTATGCGTAGTAGTTCCTCTTACGCGTAGGAAAAAGCTCTTGGCATAAAGCTTACGCGTAAGCGTATGTTGGAGCTTATGCGTAAGGTTTACTCGTAAGAGTGAACCTTATGCGTAAGACTCAAGTTTACGCATATCCTTCACAGGATACGCGTAGTCCCCATGTAGAACCTTACGCGTAAGAGTTACGCGTAAGATTTCTCTTACGTGTAACCTTCTACGCGTAAGGTAATCCTTAAGCGTAGAGTTCCAATCTTAACCTTGATTCTGATTTTTCACGCGTAAAACCTGAAATAAATTCATCATAACATTTCCATTAACACTTTATTCCATCCTTTTTCACAGATCACATGGTATCACAATTTATGAAGGTTACGCGTAGATTTTGCCTTAGGCGTAATGCTTAAACCCTAACTATTCAAATCCTACGCCTAAGAGATTTAACCATGGAATTTGCATCAAATTAATTCTGGGACATCTTAGAAGCTATGTGATAGTTTTCCAACAAGTTTTAACATCAAGAATGTCATGAATCAAAAGTACCCATTTTTACGCATACATAAACCCTAGAGTTTGATTCTTCAAATTTTGAGGATTCTGGGTATTATTCAAGGGTGTTGATAGTTAATTAAATATGTATCAAACATAACTTAAGCAACTAATTATCCAGAAACACTCACAAAAGAAAACGCCCAATTCACGCATAAACCCTAATTCTTGAGAAATGATTAAAAACGTTATATGGGTTGATTTAATTGTTAGAAACAGTTTAGGGATGTTACTAGATACATTTAAACATACCCATTTCACAACAAACAACCAAACTTGATCACATGATCATACGCTTACGCGTAGAACACTTAATCATGCTTAGAGAAAAATCCAACCGTTGGATTTGAAAACCATTAAAAACCATAGTTTAAAATCACTCAAAGAAGCATAATACACTTACAAATTAGGAGTTTATAACACGAATTTGATGTTTGAATATGGAGCGTGGATGAAGGTTTGGTAAAATCTTAAATGATGTAATAAATGTTAAAGTGATTTAGGTGGATGGTTTTGTTAAAACATAGTTTCAAACTTTGACAAGAAAAGTCCCTCCACCTCAACCATTTTCATCCACAGCCCATAACTTCCATTTTGGTTAAGTTACAAGTATAAATTTGGAAAGAAACTTGACGACACTCCCCCTGGACTTTAGAAATTGAGAAATTTTATAAATTTGGGTCTGAGGAGTGTCAAGAATCAAGAAACGTGTCCACCATTATCAAAGATACTACCAATAATGGGTAACATGCAAGTACAAGGTTTTAAAAATATTTACATTCTCCCCCTCAACACTTAATCGAGAAAATATTGAAATTTTTGAAAGAGTGAAGTGTTGGCGGAAGATTTGTACTTGCCATGTTAAAAGAAATGTAGATAGAAAAATATTTTTTTATTTTATAAGTTTTGTATTTTTGTATTTTTTTTTGATAGATATTTACAAAAGAGGTTTTGGTGTTTGACTGGTTTTAAGATTGTTTTAAAAGTTCGTCCAGTTCCTCTGGAGTCAAACACCTCATGCCAATCTGGTGGATCAACTCAGTAAACCTAGCAGGAGCTAAGGCTTTGGTGAGAAGGTCCGCCAGTTGGTATTCAGTACCCACAAAATATAATTCAACGGTACCCTTTTCCACATGCTCCTTGATGAAATGATATCGAAGATCGATGTGCTTAGACTTCAAATGTTTGATGGAGTTGCACGAGATCACAATAGCACTTCGATTTTCGCTGTACATCGGGATTCTGTCAAATATGTAACCATAGTCTTTGAGTTGTGTTCTCATCCAAATGACTTGAGCACAACACGCCGACATGGCTACATATTCTGCTTCGGTTGAGGACAGTGATGTAAAATCCTGTTTTTCGATTGCCATGACACCAGTTTATCACCAAGGAATTGTAGAGCTCCTGAAGTACTTTTCCGAGAATCTAAGCAACCTGCTGATCAGCGTCTGAAAAAGCTATTAGTTCAAAACCAGAATCCTTCAGATACCAGATTCCCAAGTTAATGATTCCCTTGATGTATCAGAGGATTCTTTTAGCCTCAGAGTGGTGAGTTTCAGTTGGTCGCGACTAATAACGGGAGCAAAGATATACAACAAATATAATATCAGGTCTACTGGCTGTTAGATACATGAGAGACCCAATAATACTTTGGTATTTGGTAGGGTAAACCAATTTCCTATGCAAATCAGCATCCAATTTCTTGGTATGTGCCATTGGAGTGGCATAGGTATCACAGTTTTGCATTCCATGTTTGTTTAAAATTTCAAGAGCATATTTGGACTGACTCAAGAAAATACCACGGGTGATTGATGAACTTGCAGTCCTAGAAAGAACGTAAGTTCACCCATCATGGACATTTCAAAGTGTTTTTTCATAAGTTTTGAAAAAGCATTTGAGTATTTTAGATGTGTTGACCAAAAAATGATGTCATCCACATAAATTTGAATGATTAAAATGTGTGCCCCGTGATATTGTATGAACAGTGTTGGGTCGACCGATCCTTTGACAAATATATGAGATATGAGAAAGGATGACAACTTATCATACCACACCCGGGGGGCTTGTTTGAGACCGTAGAGAGCCTTGTTCATTTTGTAGACATGATTAGGGAACTTTGGATCAACAAATCCTTCTGGCTGGCTAGCATAGACCGTTTCCTTCAGTTTACCATTCAGAAAAGCAGTTTTTACGTCCATCTGAAAGACCGTGATGTTCATGTGAGCCGCGAATGCCAGAAAAATTCGAATAGCCTCAAGGCTAGCAACCGGTGTGAATGATTCCTCGTAGTCATTCCCTTCTTCTTGTCTATAACCCTTAGCCACCAGACGTGACTTATTTCTGATAACCGTACCTTCAGCATCCAATTTGTTTTTCCAAATCCATTTTAGACCAATAACATAGACCCCTGTTGGTTTTTCAACCAATTCCCATACTTCAAGACGTTTAAACTGATTAAGTTCTTCTTGGATGGATTCGATCCAGTTGTCATATGTCATGGCATCGTTAATATTTTTGGGTTCAGCTTGGCAGACGGTAAGTGCATAAATGCAATGTTCACCATCAGTCTGAAGGCGTTGTCTAGTTACGACTGGTTGATTCGGGTTTTCCAATAATGTTCACAATGGGATGGTCTTTAGTCCAACGATGTGAGGAGGGTTGATGTTGATATACATTGTGCAGATTAGGAAGATTCAAATGGCTTGTGGATGATTCCACAACATCATAAGTGGCAGTTTCATTAGCAAAAGGGTTGAAGAACGCATTTGGATCATAATCTGCAGGTGTAGGTACTTCATTTTTCAGGGAATCATCAGCTGGTTCAGCGTCATTGGATGCGGTTTGTTCGGCTGTTATTGTAGAATCAATTGGAGGTGCTTCTTCAACAGTTGTTGTTGTTTCAGGTGTATAAGGTATTGGAATATTATCAGGTTGAGCAGCGGAAACAGTTGATACATCTGTTGCACGTTGATCAATATCATCACTAAACAGATGAGCAAATAGCTGTTCCATTTGACGTCGAGTAAGCTGTAGGCTTGGTTCAGCTGATGATGGGGTTTGGGGGAAGTTTAGACGGTTATGTCCGGGTTCTAAGTTGTTTTGCTCAGAAGCCATTTCTGTAAGCTCATCGAAATTTGCATGAATCGTTTCCATAATCTCCCTTGTACGACGATTCCAGATCCGGTATCCTTTAGAATTTTCACAGTATCCAACAAAGACTCTAATGTCAGCTTTAGCCTTGAGCTTTCCAAAGTCATCACGATCATTATTTGGATATCAAAGGGATCCAAAGACATGAAAGTGTTTGAGATTCAGTTTACGGTTGTGGATAAGCTCATAAGGTGTTTAGTTGTGGCGTTTGGTAATCATTGAACGGTTCTGAGTGTAGCATGCAGTTGACACGGCTTCAGCCCACAAGTAATCTGGAAGTTTTGCATTTATCAACATCTTTCTTGCAGCTTCCACTAATGTACGGTTTCGTCTTTCAACAACTCCATTTTGTTCTGGTGTTCGTGCAATTGATGTTTGATGCTCAATTCCACTTTCTCATAATATGCACGAAGAGTTTGATTTACAAATTCAGTTCCTTTGTCTGTTCTAATTTGTCTGACTATGTTCCGGAGCTGAACTTGAATTTTCGTGAGAAAGGTGATGATCATCTGTGGAGCTTGATCTTTAGTTCGAAGAAAATAAACCCAAGTCCATCTTGAGTAGTCATCCACGATTACCAAGATGTAGCATTTGCCGTTAATAGTCTGCACACGCATTGGACCGCACAAATCCATGTGAAGAAGATGAAGCACATGCTCTGAGCTTTGTTCCACCTTTGAATGAAAATGAGCACGAGTGCTTTTCCCTTGTTCACAAGCAGAGCAGAGGTGATCTTTAGAATACCGAAATCTTGGGAGACCTTCAACAAGTTTGTAACGTGCAAGATTGGTTATGGTTTGAAAGTTTAAATGTGAAAGACGACGGTGCCATAGCCAAGATTTTGTAGATGTTGCCTTTGAAAGGAGACCTATGGGAGATGAAGCAATCATGTTTTGTATTGATATTGTGTAAAGACCTAATGTGCGTTGACCAGAAATAAGATCGTTTCCTTGTAGATCACGAATGAAACAAGTTTTCTCCCTAAAATCAACTTCCAAATCTCCATCACAAAATTGACCGACAGAAAAGAGATTGTGACCGAGACCTTCCACATAATAAACTCTGCTAATTTTGATGTTCCCATTGATGTAATCTCCGAAGCCCATGATAGCCGCGAAGTGATCATTCCCGAATCTGACAGTACCAATGAACTTTGAAACAAAGTTTGATAACAGTTTAAGATTTCATGTCATGAGTCGGGAACATCCGCTATCAACAACCCAGAGGATGATCTGTATCACCTGCATTACACACAGACGACACAGATGGAATAGAAGTAGATGTGGAACCCGAAGAGTTAGAGGGTTCCGATGCAGTTATAGTTGAAACACACATGTTTTTGATTTTAGGTATCCATTTAAAGCCAAGTATATTATGTAACCATTTCTGCCATCTCCAACTAGTCTTAGCTTTGGTCTTAGTAAATGAACTAGGTGATAAGTTCTTCCTAGGAGGTGAAGGGGGTTCTATGGGTACATCAGTGATCGTAGCCAGAACACTAGAGGGTGTTTACCAAGCACAGACTTAGAAGCCTAGAGGTATTCCGTTTTCTATTATTCCACTTACGAGATAAGATAGCATTAGCAACACATTTATCATGACATCCAGAAAACATGCTTTTATGACAAAAAACACAAGAAGCTTCAAACATAACATTTAAAGTACTTAAAGATTCAGCCTTCTTTACATCACTTTTTCTATTACATTTGTCTAACACAATGTCTAAAGTGGGTGCAACTTGAGTCTTATTCAAAGTCCTAAGGTGTTCTTCTACTTCAGAGGTCTTTACTGTTCTTTTCTTACGTCGCAACTTCCTATTCTTCCTTGATGTGCTCTTAAGCTGTGAAGCGCTAGCGTTGGGAAAAGAGGCAACTATTCCTGTTTCAGTGGAAGGAAACACATTAGTATCTCGTGGTATGTCATTAGGCGTTCTAGTGTCAATTTTAAGCATTCCTGTTGCAACTCCATTAGTGTAACTAGGCTTATCTTTATCACACTTACTTAGCTTAGCTTTCAACTCAATGATAGTGTGCAACAAATCTTGATTTTCAGAGCGAATGTTTGCATTAACATGTAAAACATCTTTAGTGTGTGCAAGATAATTATCAAGTTCTTGTGATGCTTTTTCACGAGTCTGTTTGAGCAAATCAAATATGACACCATATTCATTTTTGACTTTGGCTATTTCTTGTTCATATTTTGAAAGTTGACATTTTAAAGACACGTATTCATCATCCAGATGTTCTATTTTTGGATCAACAGATTTTGAACGCAACTGGTTGATTTTGTTTTGCAAAGCAAGTTCTCGATTTTGACAATCCTTTTGACACCATTGAAGACGACGTTTTGCATTTGAAAGTTCGTTGATCAAACGCTCATTTTCAATTTTTAAAGATTTGATTTCCTGCACATTATCGATATTCTCAACATTTTCAATAGAATCAACAGAATCAACAGCGATATAATCAAATGCATATGCAACAGAATGAAGTAACACAACATTTATGGTATCAGCACAGATAACATCTTCCAATAGTCAATCAACATCTTTTCTTAACATTTTCTTTTTACATTTTGTATTTGAAATCGATGTTTCTGTTTTCTCGAAAACTGTTTTCATAAGTCCAAGCTCCTTGTGAAAATCTGTTTCCCAATATATTGCACACATTTTCAAATTTTGGACATGAGGTAAAATTCTTTTCTGAAAAATATCTCTTTGATTTCGCGCATGAGGCGATTGAAAATGTTCAACTTTTATTTCAGAATTGATTTCAATTTTACGTTCCAAAAGTTTGATGTTCGATAAGAATGTTTCAAAATATTTAAGAATTTAACATTGTTCGGGTAATGTTTTTACTTCACTGAGTGAAGGTAAAGGACCATTAATTTGTGCAGTATTAGGTTGGGGACCAACATTAGAAGACTCAGAAGTAGGCATGATAACCAAACGTGTGTTAGAATTATCCTGTTGTGTGACGAAAGTTATGGCTTTTGAATAGTTAAATGGTTTGTTATAAACAATATTTTCCAATTTTAACCGACTCTCGTCTTCTGCTTCTAGTTCCTCCATACGATTATATTCAACAACACTCATAATGGAATCATCAATTCTATGTTCTGCACTGTAAACTTGAGGATTTGGTTTGAATGCTCTATGTGAAAACTTTGGTTTGTAATCAGCAAGATTTGGTCCATATCCATTTGGATTTTGTTTAAAAGTAAACTTTTGAATAGTTGTGATTGACTCACCATGTTTGTAAACAACATTTCGAAACTCTTTGATTTTGTTTTGTAAGTCGACAATTTCCTCAAGATAGTCATCTATTTGTTTCCTTGAATGCTTTTTGTATTCACAAAACTGTTTTTGACAAGTTAACAACTCAGACTTAGCTTTTGAGTTTCCGAAGTGAGAGTGTTAAGTTGTTGTTTATGATCATATTTCAGTTATTCTATTTGAGACAACAAAGCATTCTTGGATGCAACTAGATCACATATCTGTTTTTCCAAAGATTTTTCACTTTGGTAGGATTTAGCAAATGCGACTTCAAAACCTTTGTCACGTTTCTCTTTTGTTTGAAAATGTTGAGTTGGAATTTTAAGCATTCATTATCCTTAGTCAACAAAGGCAATTTTCTTGTGTAATTTCTTATTGATGACTTGGTACATTTCCATTCGAGATTTTTGGTCCGTAATTAAGTTGGTCATGAGCTCAAGATCCGATTAGACACGTGTTCAACTTGTTCAAAGTGAGTCTCAACATGATCATTATTTAGATCCTCAAATATAACCACGAGTCAACTTGATTATCAATATTAACCATAAGGTCATCTTGATCATCAAATATAACTACGGGATCTATTTGATTATCATCGGAATGAGATGTAGATGGCTCATGTTGAACACTCTGAGCCTCGTCGGATGCAGATGTTGGCGGAGATATCAGATCAGAAATGAATATAGTTTGATTCGGTACCTGAGACAAGCCGTCAGTGTCATACATTGGGCCTGTGTCACTCATGTGGATTTCGTGCATGTTAGCCATTAACATAACTGTTGCGTTAGCCTGCAAGTCCTCCATGACATCGTCAGAATCTGCATTTGCCATGAAGCTTTGTTCCTTGTTGGTAAGAGTTCCACCAGCTTCATCCTTGAGAGCCAAGAGTAAAGCCTCTTTATGATAAGCGCTGCCTCTTGTCCTCGGCTTTGGGCATGCATTAGCCAGATGACCCTTCTCATTACAGTTATAACAACGAAGACCATTAACCCCAGTCTGAGCATTTCCCTGATCAACCACTTGAGCCCGTTGTTGTGGAGCACCCATGTTATTCATTCCATTAGCATTAAACCCTTGTCCACTACCCATCTGATGAACATAACCACGATTCTGAACTTCAACACGTCCATTGTTGACAACAGCTTGATTTCTTGTGTTGGATGAGGTACGAATGCGATTGTTGGATTTGTTAGCAAATCGTCCGAAGGCTTTTGCAAGCATAACAAATCCTTGATTCATTGCATCGAAGGCATTAGCATCCTCATTTGATTCATTATAGAGTGCCTGATCATTGTTGTTGTTGTATGGAACCAATTGAGTTTCTTGTGATTGTTGTTGTGAAGGATCATATGGTGTAATCTGAACAGTTGATTGTGGAGGGTTTGTGAAGACAGTTTGCAAGGTCGAGAATTGAGGATAACATGCTTGAGCCCACAAAGCAAGAGTTTGATTATCCGGGAGTGAAAGTGAAACAGGAGCTCCACGGATGACTCTTTCTCTGTCAACTTCCTTTTGGTGGGGCTTCAAATAATCGTACACTAATCCGTATGTAGCATGATGAAGATTCTTCGCTTGACGGATGAAAATAACATACTTTTCCTAATCAGGACCAAGACTACTAAGGAACTTTTTGTTGACTGCAATTCTTGGCATAATGATATTGTGTTTATCCAAGTCATTGATGATGTCTGAGAACCGATGATGATATGACTCTAATGTCTCCCCTGGTTCAATCATGAAGTGTTCATAGGCTAAGTAGATTTTTGATTCCATGTCTTCTTGATTGAGTTCAGTGCCTTCCATAAGAATATGAATGCGCTCCCACATTGCTTTAGCAGTTCGAGCATCAACACTACGAAGTATCGGATTGGGTAATCCCAAAAGGATATATTGCATTGCAAGTTCATCAGCTTCTAAGTGAAGAAGTTGATTAGTAGTAAGTTGATCAATACCGACAATGTTGGTGATATCATCTCTTGGTGGATTGGCAGTCGGATCTCCGGGTACAGTGATAGTAGGCATCTGAAATGGACCTTCAAGGATGACCTTCTTTAAGAACTTTCCATGTGGCTTCTTTAGATCACAAAACCTAAAGAACCTTATCACCCATTGATTGTAATTTCCGAGAGTGAGCATTGGAGGTCTATCAAGTGATCCAGCTTCATGAATGGATTGTTGGCTGCTTAAAGCTTCACACATCTTTGCAAACCAAGATGGTTCCTTCATAGCATACTTGGATGGGTGCTGATTTTGAAAGTTTGTGTAAGGTTGTACTTGTAGACTAGGGGGTGGTTGAATCATTTGTGGTGGAATTGCTCCTTGAGGAAATTGTTGTTGAAATTTTCGCATTTGTTGTAGTGATGGTGGAGGATATTGTTGATAGAGTTGTTGTTGTTGTTGTTGTTAAGGATACATATGAGGAAAGTAGCTAGAGTATGGTGGTTGAGACATCTTGAAACTTGTGTTGATGATGGATCTTTGTAGTCGAATGAAACTTTGTTGATGAAGTAACCTTATGCGTATAAACCAGCTTAAGTGTAGAAAGCACCTTATGAGTAAAAACCAACTTACGCGTAAAAGGAACTTACGCGTAGACTTGAGGAAAACTTAGCTTAGGCATAAACCAAAAGCTTAGTAGTAGAATCCTTATGCGTAAGATTAGCTTATGCCTAAGACTAGGCTTAGGCGTAAGAAAATGCTTAGGCAAAGAGAATTCTACGCGTAAGAATTTGCTTATGCGTAAAACTAGGGTTTTGCCCAATAAATCCTTTACACTTATACCAGTGTAAAAGATATCCAAAGTCGAAGTGTTTTCAGGCTTATCCAAGCAAGAAAACACTGGGTAAACCAGTAGCACTGAAGATCAAATGAAGAGAAACTTATGCGTAACAACTGCTTAGGCGTAGAGTTTAGTGCTTACGAGTAAAACTAGGGTTTCCTTATGCATAGAAAGTACCAAACATAACCAAAACTGATTTTTTAAGCGCAAAAATATTTAGAAACCTGATTTTTTGAATGAAGTAGCTTCAAAATCACCAAAATAACAAGAAAGTTGAAAACTTGATGATCCAAAATAAGTTTTAACCTTATGCGTAGAAACTACTATTCGAACAAAACCAAGCACTAAAATGATTCTACACACGTAAAGTTTGAAACTTTATGCAAAAAACTTAAACTTTAACACTAAATAAACCTTAAAGTACAAGAATCTTGAATTTTTAAGTGTAAATTTGAAGCTTTAAGCGTATGAAAGATTAATACCCAAAACCCACGAGTATAGAGTAAAAAACTTCAAAAACAAAAGTGTTTCACCCAACTAGATGGCGAATGATACCACTGTTAGGTCACCATATTGTAACACAAGCATCAATATGTTAGAAATAGGTAAGAAGTGATCGGATGAACAAACACACACACACACGTATGAATATAAAGAAATTTTATGCGTAGGATATATGTGTGAAATGAACAACCAACCTTCAAATGAAGGTTTACAACATTATTTATAGGGGAAGGAACTAGGGCAACACACAAGTTCCCTTCCTTTCCTTATTGGGCTTGGGTCAAGGCTTATGGGCTTTCTACATAAGCCTTGCTATAAATACAAACATAAAAGCCTAATTAAGCAACCTATTACATGTTAATTACAAACACTTGAAATATAGTTTAGGAGTGATTCCAACACATTCCAACCGTTCGGTTGCAACTCGCAACCGGATCGGTTGGAGGGCCAACCTATCCGGTTGGAGCTCTCGGCAAAAATTTTCTAGTTTTTCTATTTTACATTTTAGCTTGTGTTTTTAGTCTTAATTAGTGTCTTTACTTGTTTAGAACGTGTTTCTGTAGTTTGTTTTGATTTTTACTAACTCCAACGCTAATGATTTGGATGTTTGTCTTTGGTTTTGTTTTGTTTTGTTAGATAGTTTGTTATGGATAGTTTAAGCGGAATTTATGAGTACCTACGTAACTTGGATGAGATGTTTAAGGACACCGGAAACTCGTTGGAGAAGATTGAGAATATTTTGGAAGAAAGTAAGAAGGAGTTGGCTATTGATTCGGAATGTGTGGAAGAAGTAGGGGAGAACAAGGTTCAAGTTCCTAAAAAGAGTAGAGTCGTGATATTCATGCAAGCACCTCTCACGGGGTATGATTCACCACTTATGAGGTTCGGGACACCTTGTAGTGTCAAAGGGGTGAGCGCGTGGGATGCTCAATTGAACATGGCTTATGGGGAAAATTATATTGTGGACAAAGTTCATGATCAAACTAGCCACGTTCGTTTGGATTATGAAGCTTATGGGAGAAAAATGGTTAAGAATCTTCGAATTAATATCCATGGTCATATTTTCGAGGCAGATTTTGTAGTCTTGGAAAAAGGAAACGCGGTTGCGCCGGACATATGCTTTGGGTGAGATTTTCTTGTGACAACCAAATGTCAATTGGATTTTGCTTTAGGTGAGATGAGAATCAAGATTACCCACTTGGAAGAGGAGAAGGAAGTGAATGAAATGCTTGTGGAATTATGTGATAACATGGAGAAGGAGAATGTGGAAATTGTGAAGATGGGGAAGGCTAGTAGAAAGAAAACCTCATCAAATAAATTAACTCCTACCACATCTACCACAAACAAGACCCATGATTACACACCATCACCACCCAATTCACCAAACACCTTCAAACCTTTAACTCAATACCAAAAGGAAGCCATCCTAGCAAACCTTGAACAAAAATTTCTCGAACTTAATGAGAAGAAGCCGGTAATTGAAGTGCTACAAGATTATGTTCTATACCGCAAAAATCTAGACGCGGTTATGTTAGCAAGAGCAAGGTCGGAAGATAAGGATCTATCGGATGAGGATAGGGATAGGATCTTATTTCGGGGTATGCCACGGAAAGATAGTGACCCGGGTAACTTTGTTTTGCCTATAAAAGTTAACGGGACCACTCCGGTGTATGCTTTGGCGGATACGGGATCAAGCGTCAACGTTATGCCTTATCCACTATTCAAAACATTGGGTCTAAGCAAACCCCAACCAAATCATTCCAAACTAACCATGGCGGACAATTCCCAAGCAAAGGCGATGGGGGAAGTGAAAAATGTAAGGGTGCAAATTGGCTACCAACCTTACTTGGCCGATTTTCTAGTCTTGGACATACCGGTTGATAAAAGTCTACCTCTTCTACTTGGAAGACCTTTCCTACGCATATGTGGAGCGATTATAGATATGGGGAGGGGGACTATGACAATCGATGATGGGATCTCAAAGCAAACTTATTATCCCAAGCCTAGGGGTAAAGTGTTAGAATTTATGGAGGATTTGGAACTCTTTGATGAGGAAGATGATTTAACTTGCTTCGAAGTTGGACGTGATGTCCATGGAAACCCTATGTATGGACCGCTTGCTCCACCATATTTTGATATTGATGATGAAATGGAACGTGCACTAGCAGTGGGAGCCTTCTACAATCCATTTAAGAACATCCTTGTTTACAAGAAGCTCACATATTTCTTAGGTTCTCTACCGGTACAACTTAAAAATTTGGAATGGGGACCCGAGGGGTCAAGTGTGTACAAAAGAAAGGATGGAGACGAGGAATGACACGTCAAATTTGATATACTATGCTCGGATGGGAAAAGATTTGTTAGGAAATTCAAAACTCATGAAACATACCGTGAGTTGACCGGAAAATTCCAAAGTGAGGCTATTTTGAGGCATGAGTATTTTGAGGAGTGATAAGAAGAAGAACAATGCAACAATAATAACAAGCAATTGTTTGCTTGATTTTCATCTTTTGATGAAATTTTATTTTATGCACTTAGGGATTTTGTTTTTCATTTGATTTTTATTTTTCTTATTATGTTGGTTTGAATTTAGTTTTATCAATGCATTTTGAATTTTAGTTTAAGTTATGATAATAAGTATGATGATTTAGTTTTTGAGTTAGATGTTGTTGAAATTTACAAATGGTTGGATGAATGTTGTGTGCATCTTTGATAACGCTACACGCGTCGTTCGGGGTCAAAGGAACTTCCTTTTCTTCCAGCAAATTTTATAACACCCTAGGCAGTGAACCTAATCGTTGTAGTGTAGTATTAGGGTAAGCCACGGGTATTGATATCGTTCTCTAGGGGAATAGGAATGCTAGTGAGAAGTTACTACGCTAAGGTTGGGGTAGAGGAAGATTATTTTTTATCTTTTTATGTTTTTTAGAAAATGGAAAGGTACGAATCTCGGGGTTTGGATTTGGGGGTTGGTATTTCTACCGATTACTCTACTTATCTAATTATCTAATCTAGGTGTATGTAGTCTATGTCTAATTATTGTGTGCTCGTATGATAGTTTAAAGATGTGTTCACTTAGGTTTTATTACTCCTTAATTATCTCCTATTGATGGTTGAATTGTCACGTCCTTATTCTTAATCGCGTTGTGTGTCTAAAGTTGTAGGGAATGCGTTTATCCCTAACTCTTTGAACTTACCAAAGGGTCTCGTCTACAAAGCCCTCTAGGGATTATAAACTCTAACTCTAAGGCATTCTTTGAGTGGTTTAGCCTACAACTACTCTAAGTGCTATAGTCTAAGGTTCACAAAGATTAATCAAGCATTAATTACACAACGAATGACCTATCGCATTACTAGATCATTAACAATTAAGATAAGAGACAACCAATCAATATTCAATAATTAAGTTTCATATTCCCTAAGCAAACACACAAGTAAATTAGCCGAACATGGAGAACATGCAAGCATACACACAAATAATTGAAGACATAATTGAATTAATGAAGTAAAACACTTATCTTGATGTAAGATAGGGTTTGGAACCCTAAAATACTGTACAAGACAGCATTGGTTCGGTTTAGGTTTTTACTCCAAAAGACTACACACCAATACTGAAAAATTCGGATTCTATATATAATATTACAAGTGCGACGGCGTCACCTTATGATTTGTGACGCCGTCGGGTAGCCGTCATTAGGGTTTCGTCTTGGCCACGTTAGTCTTGCGACGGCGTCACCTTGTGCTTGTGACGCCGTCCTCTTCAGCTTCTGACGCCTTCTGGATCAAATCTAGGCCGTCTAAGTTGCGACGGCCTACTCTTTTAAAGCCTGACACCGTCACTTGAAAATAAGCAATTTGGCTACTGTCCCGTCACAGAAGTGCTCTGACGGCGTCGCAGTTAAGCAGTGACGCCGTCACCTTGTGTTTTAGCAGCTTAAGTGTCTCGATTCTTGACTTTGGCCATTTTCTTCGTATATCCGCGCCTTTTCGTCTAAATAAGTGCCATTTCAACAATTTGCCTTCAAGAGACCTAAAACGTGAAAAGGAACGATATTAAGTAATAACGGATACAAAAGTGATCAAATAAGGGCTTAAACGACCCATCAAAAAGGTACATTTTAAAACCTTATCAAATATCCCTACACTTGGTATTTGCTTGTCCTCAAGCAAATGTGCTTTTAGCCAATTAATTTATAAGTTAGGGGTCATGAAGCATTGGTTTAAAACAGTCCACAACACATATAAGCCCCGCAAAAGTCATAACAAGCACGGAAGTTACATACTAGCACCTCACAAGGGGTGTTTGGATACTCACATCTCTCGAATGTATATGAAATATATCAAAGTGGAAATGAAAGATAAACACTCATTAACCGGTCCTAGTACATAGATTACCATAGGCTTGAGAATAGATCAAACCTCCATCGCTTTGGCGTAAGCACCTAGGAAAGACTATCAAAGAGGTCTTTAAAGGGTTGTAACGTTAGGCTTACGGTAGGGAAACAAAGGGTTTGGTGGGATAGGCTATTTAGTGGTGGTAAGTCAAAAATCTCCATGTTACAAGCATACGAAGAATGGCGTTGCTAAGCCAAGACTCGACACTCTAAACTCTAGATAACTGAAACAAACAAACATAAATTTAAAGATAGATGTAGGATGGTAGCCCGTATGTTTTTTTTTTCATACACTTTTACTCTACCATCCTCTATGGTAACATCAAAATGATAGGGATTTATAGGCACATCCCTACACTTGAGTCTTTATTACTCTAACACTAATTTGACCCGAATTGAAAAGATCAAAACACTTGGGGTATATTATTACGCAAATAAGGGAATTTAACGTTCCCTTCCAGTCATTAAAATAACTTTTCCCATGAGTCCCAATCGTCCCAAAACTGTATACAAAGGATATGACTCGACTTAACAACTCATGCAAGCAACTAGATAATTGAAATAAGGGTTTAGGGTGATAACAATAATGCACTAAAAGTGAGTGCATACAAGGTAGGCTAAGGTGATTTGGGTGTATATTTGGGGGTGGGGTGTAAACAATGCTCTTCATTGATATTCCGGAAAAACCGAAACATCACGAGAACCACGAAAAGGATAGGCTCTGAGAGGTCAACTAGGGGTATCGTGTACTAAAGATGAGTACAACACAAAGGGTGTGGGGAATTACTCAACCGATGTGGAAGAAGTAATTATATTACCGGTATCAAACAAGGGTTATCCTAATGCTTCTTATCATTTAGTTATTCCTAACTACACAAGTGTAGTCTTACTAGCGATCTCAGAATGCATCACAAAACAAGTTCTAGAATCTATAATACTACCGGTTCACAATCTAAGCATTAAAGATGAATGCTTTAATTCCTACTAATCTAAGGGCGATCCTCACATTTTGGGTGGAATTTAGGTGGTAAAGGGTTTTTGTGCTAGTCATGCAACTTCCTATCCGTGAGACGCTTTTGTTAAGACTAATGGCCCACTCCTATATGTCATGAAAATTTTAAATTTGGTGCCAAAATTACCCTATCCGACATTTTCTCATGGTTTATTACACATATACAATTGGACAAAGCAAATAGTCAAGGATTAGCATAGTTTCAAAGTTCCCGTTTTATTTTCCCTCCCTACACTTAAATTGAACATTGTCCCCAATGTTCCCCGAAAGTATCAAAGTTATGATAATAGAAGGTAATTAAAAACGAAAGAAACTAATACTCCCCTGATTAGCTCGGTAGGATCCGTGTGTGAAGTAGTGGTTAAATCCTTTCCAAGAAGAATGTATGCGTGAAAAGCTCCTTCCAATCTTATGTAAATTCTTCTTGATAAATTAAACATGCACACTTGAAGAAAACAAACGAAATCTTCGCGTAAAATCGGCGGTAATAATATATATAAGACTCTACTAGACTAGGATATAATGCTTGTGGAATGGATGTTTACAGAATTTCTAGAAAATTAAGACCTGGAAAATTCCAAAAATTTTTAAGTAGCTCAGAAAACAAGAAAAAAGTAATATGTTGTTTTTAATCCTTCCTGACGCTGTCAGCTTGCGATCCTGACGCCACAAGTTATCCTGACAAAACTGGTCTGCGATTTTTGGAAAAAAAATTCTGGAAAATTTACATCTTTAGAATCTGGAAAAATTTCTCAAGAAAACATCCATTATGACTCGATACAAGCATTTGACTCGAACAAACACACATATATATCTTTTAATGAATTGCTATTCTCATGTTTACGTTTCTTTGAAAACGGTGTAATCCTCCCTACACTTATCCTTTATGTAAAATACCTTTATATGCAATTAAGACGAGGTTAAAAACAAAATAAAGCATTTTTTACAAATTTAAACATGAGATTAAACAATCAATAAAAGATATATGACACTAACAAGCAAACAATTAAGCATGGGTTGCCTCCCACGAAGCGCTTTTCTTTATTTATGAGTCTTGTAGCTAGACTCGTAGTCGTTCTACGCATCGATATAAGTAAGCCTATCCTTAACAATGTCATAAGGATCAAACTTATCATTTAAGTTCCTAGTAGTACGTTCGGTTCGGTATGCCTTTTCAAACTTTTCTCCATCGGGATCATAGATTGTTATCCTAATGTGCCACTCTCCATTACCATCACTAGGCGGTCTATTCCAATCCCACTTATGTTTAGGCTTTTCAATTTTACACCTATTCATGACAAGGTTGATGGGCAAACTTCCTAGGAATTCGGTTATCTTCCTAAATG
Organism: Chrysanthemum makinoi; assembly: GCA_910596185.1. Classification (NCBI taxonomy): domain Eukaryota; kingdom Viridiplantae; phylum Streptophyta; class Magnoliopsida; order Asterales; family Asteraceae; genus Chrysanthemum; species Chrysanthemum makinoi. The sequence goes on along the minus strand of OU343223.1, from coordinate 227,235,571 downwards.
CTAAGGCGTCCTCGAACGGGTTTACTTCCATGTCCCTAGCCTTTTCTTTTTCATGGAAAGTTGCTTTACTAGCAAAGGCTTCATCTAAGTAGAAAGGTCGTTGGGGACCTATGAGGTTCTTATCCATCCAAGGTCCATATCTAGAAGGCATCCTATCCAACCTAATCTCATGTGGGATTTCCTCTTCTTTGTAGTACGTATGCTTTTTTACATCGTAAATTGACCTAGCACTCCCCTCTCCTACCGCTATCTTGGACATCTTACAATCGATGATAGCACTAGCGGTAGCTAAGAATCCTCTTCCTACAAGTAATGGGCATGTCGGGTCCTTATTCATGTCTAGCACATGGAAGTCGGCTAAAAGAGTCAATTCTCCTACATGTACTACCATGTCTTTTATTATCCCTACCGGATATGCAACACTACCGTCCGCTAGACCTAAGATGGTTTCCGTTGATTCTATCTTACCTAAGTTAAGGCTTCTATGGAGGGACAACGGAACGAGATTGATGCATGATCCTAAGTCGGCTAAAGCATCGAGAAGTTTGGAAGTTCCAAGCCTACACGGAAGAGTAAATAGCCTGGGATCGTCTAACTTCTTAGGTAGATTATTTCGCACAAAAGCGGACCCATGTTTTCCAAGTTTAAGTTCTAACTCATATTTTTCTTTTAAAGCGTTATAATAAGGTGCATGAGCTAAGACTTCAAGAACCGGTTTTTCTTGATGGAGTTCCTTGTATTCCTCCTCTAGATTAGGTTTGGGTTCTTGGTTGATGGGTTTCTCAAGAGTAGGTTCTACCAATGGTGCAGGGCCTTGGTACCTCATTTTGGATGGCTTGGAACCCTTTTTGATAGCATTTACCGAGTGAACCATTGGTGAGGGCATGGACGTGCACTCTCCCATGGTGAACAAGAATATGAAGTCGATGAAATCGAATTCACTTTTGGGTTCTTTATAGTATCACTTGGGAGTTCTCCAATTTCCCGTTCATTAAAGGCTTTTAAGAGGGCATCAAGTTTGTTCGTCATCTCGCCTTGTCTTTGCTTAAAATCAGCTTCAAGCTTAGTCAATCGAGTATTTTGAGATAACATGAATCTAGATGCAATTGCCTCAAGATTAGTGGGGTTCCTGGTGTTTAGAGAATTGAACCTATTAGGTGGATTAGATGAGCTTTGGGGTGTGCTTGAGTTTTGGTTCCACTTAAGGTTAGGGTGATTTCTCCATGAGGGGTTGTAAGAGTTTCCTAAGTTGTTTTGTTCGGGCTTAAAAGTGTACCACTTCTCCCCGCCTCACGGTACGCACGCATGGAGGCGTAGTCCGCAAAAGCTAGTTCGGGGAGTCTTGTGCAATCACGAGTGTCATGGGGACCACTACATAACTCACAAGGAATAGTGATTTTATTCACTTGATGTGAAGACTTAGGATTTTCGTAGGAACTCATTAGGAATTTAACTTGATCTTCAAGCTGAGCATCCTACGGTCGGAAGATTGTGAGTCAATGGGAGGCAAGGAGATTGCCTTAACGGTTTTGGGCAACTCACGGGGTCATTCCAACTTTCGTTGTCATAGAGGGCAAGGTCCTCTATTATGCCCCATGATTCTTCCGCGGTGAGATCACTAAGTTTTCCACCAGCCGCTTGGTCAATGGATCGCTTTGTGGGGAAGTTGACATGATCATAAAAGATTTGGACTTGGAGCCAAAGATCAATGCCGTGATGAGGGACTTTATGAAGTAAGTTCTTGAATCGGGTCCATGCTTCGTAGAGTGATTCACCTTGACGTTGTTGGAACATCAAGATGTCATTCCTAAGCTTAGTGGTTCTCCCCGGTGGGAAAAATTGAGCAAGGAAGCGAGAGGTGAGATCATCCCAACTTGAGATGGAGCCGGCGGGAAGTCTCTCAAGCCAATTACTAGCTTGGTCCCGTAGAGAGAATTGAAAGAGACGCAGACGCTGGTCTCCCGAAAGTAGTAGCATCAAGGTCAATGGAATCGACAATTTTAAGGAAATCCCTTAGATGCTGATTTGGATCTTCGGAATGAAGTCCATGGAATGCACATCCGTTTTGCACCAACCGGATGGTGTCGGATCGCAGGCCGTAGTTTGGGCTTGGTCGGGAAGCTCAATGGTGTTCCTATAGCCTAGGTGGCTTCGAGTATTCACCAAGAGTACGGGCTCTTGGCGGGTCAATTGGTGGTGGTTGATGAATGGTGGGTGGTTATCACCTTCCATGATGAAAAGTGATGGGGTTACGAACAAAGGTCACGAAGAAGAGGGATAGACTACGAGGAAGCTAAAAATGAGAAAAAATTTACTTGATAGGAATCAAGCAAAGAAACCTAAACGAGGTGGACTACTACTAGCTATTCTATTCCCGCAATGCGTGCCAAAACTTGATAACGCTACACGCCGTTCAGGTCAAAGGAACTTCCTTTTCTTCGAGCAAGTTTTATAACACCCTAGGCAGTGAACCTAATCGTTGTAGTGTAGTATTAGGGTAAGCCACGGGTATTGATATCGTTCTCTAGGGAATAGGAATGCTAGTGAGAAGTTACTACGCTAAGGTTGGGGTTGAGGAAGATTATTTTTTATCTTTTTTTAGAAAATGGAAAGGTACGAATATCGGGGTTTGGATTTGGGGTTGGTATTTCTACCGATTACTCTACTTATCTAATTATCTAATCTAGGTGTATGTAGTCTATGTCTAATTATTGTGTGCTCGTATGATAGTTTAAAGATGTGGTCACTTAGGTTTTATTACTCCTTAATTATCTCCTATTGATGGTTGAATTGTCACGTCCTTATTCTTAATCGCGTTGTGTGTCTAAAGTCGTAGGGTATGCATTTATCCCTAACTCTTTGAACTTACCAAAGGGTCTCGTCTACAAAGCCCTCTAGGGATTATAAACTCTAACTCTAAGGCACTCTTTGAGTGGTTTAGCCTACAACTACTCTAAGTGCTATAGTCTAAGGTTCACAAAGATTAATCAAGCATTAATTACACAACGAATGACCTATCGCATTACTAGATCATTAAAAATTAAGATAAGAGACAACCAATCAATATTCAATAATTAAGTTTCATATTCCCTAAGCAAACACACAAGTAAATTAGCTGGACATGGTGTTAGGAATTGGAAATTCCATGTTAAAGAGTCGGTCACCCCAATTATGGTCTAGCAATATGTTAGCTCGTAGACTTGTAGTTTGTTACGTTATTTAGTAGTTTATTAGTTTAGTTTAGCGTAGTGTAACACCGTGGAGGAAGGACGGGTCTTTACCCACTGTATACCTGATCCACAGGCCGATAGGAGGTCGTGTTTGTTTGTTAGTATAAATACCCCTTCCATCCATGGAAGGGGTGTGGCTTGGCAATCTAACCTTTACATTTTATTGAAGCAACTCTCTACCAAGAACACCCTCTCTACTTTCTCTCTCTAAAATATGACTAACATGTATTTTGATCATCCAAGACCACCCGAATCATCAACACAATAAATATATCGATCCTACACATGGAGAACATGCAAGCATACACACAAATAAATGAAGACATAATTGAATTAATGAAGTAAAACACTTATCTTGATGTAAGATAGGGTTTGGAACCCTAAAATACTGTACAAGACAGCCTTGGTTCGGTTTAGGTTTTTACTCCAAAAGACTACACACCAATACTGAAAAATTTGGATTCTATATATAATATTAAGTGCGACGGCCACCTTATGATTTGTGACGCCGCCGGGTAGCCGCCATTAGGGTTTCGTCTTGGCCACGTTAGTCTAAGGACGGGCGCCACCTTGTGCTTGTGACGCCGCCCTTCAGCCTTCGACGCCCATCCGGATCAAATCTAGGCCGCCTGAGTTGCGACGGCCTACTCTTTTAAAGCCCGACACCGTCACTTGAAAATAAGCAATTTGGCTACTGTCCCGTCACACGAAGTGTTCGACGGCGCCGCAGCTAAGCAGTGACGCCACCTCTGTGTTTTAGCACTGAGTGTCTCGATTCTTGACTTTGGCCATTTTCTTCGATATCCGCCGCTTTTCGTCAACCAAATAAGTGCCATTACAACAATTTGCCTTCAAGAGACCTAAAAGTGAAAAGGACGATTATAAGTATGATGATTTAGTTTTTGAGATTAGATGTTGTTGAAATTTGCAAATGGTTGGATGAATGTTGTGTAAAACCATCTTTAATCGGATTTTTGAGTAAACGATTGTTGCTTGGAAGGTAAAATGCCCAAGTAAAGTGAAAAAGGAAAAAATCTGCAAAAATGCAAACCGAAACAGTTGTGTCCATGACCAAAATGGTTGCATACAAGTATAAATACCAAAAATTCAATTTTTCCAGAAAAATACACACACACACTAATCCTCCATCTGGGTTTCGCAAAATTCGACCATTAGAAGTTGTTTAAAGATTGTAAAAGTTGTAGAAGATCATCATGGCACCTAAT
>OU343223.1:227084777-227231015 GCA_910596185.1 Chrysanthemum makinoi | reverse complement strand
TCTGGCTGACTAACATAAACTGTTTCTTTCGGATTGCCATTAAGAAAAGCAGTTTTTACGTCCATCTGAAAGACCGTGATGTTCATGTGAGCCGCGAATGCCAGAAAAATCAGAACAACCTCAAGTCTAGCAACCGGTGCGAATGATTCCTCGTAGTCAATCCCTTCTTCTTGTCTATAACCCTTAGCCACCAGACGTGACTTATTTCTGATAATTTTACCGTACCTTCAACATCTAACTTGTTTTTCCAAATCCATTTTAGACCAATAACATAGACCCCTGTTGGTTTTTCAACCAATTCCCATACTTCAAGACGTTTAAACTGATTAAGTTCTTCTTGCATGGATTCGATCCAGTTGTCATATGTCATGGCATCGTAATATTTTGGGTTCAGCTTGGCAGACGGTAAGTGCATAAATGCAATGTTCACCATCAGTCTGAAGGCTTGTCTAGTTACGATGGTTGATTCGGGCCAATAATGTTCACAATGGGATGGTCTTTAGTCCAACGATGTGAGGAGGGTTGATGTTGATATACATTGTGCGATTAGAAGATTCAAATGGCTTGTGGATGATTCCACAACATCAAGTGGCTTCATTAGCAAAAGGGTTGAAGAACGATTTGGATCATAATCTGCAGTGTAGGTACTTCATTTTTCGGGAATCATCACCGTTCGGTCATTGGATGCGGTTTGTTCGGCTGTTATTGTAGAATCAATTGAGGTGCTTCAACAGTTGTTGTTGTTTCAGGTGTATAAGGTATTGGAATATTATCAGGTTGAGCAGCGGAAACAGTTGATACATCTGTTGCACGTTGATCAATATCATCACTAAACAGATGAGCAAATAGCTGTTCCATTTGACGTCGAGTAAGTCAGTAGGCTTGGTTCAGCTGATGATGGGTTTGGGGAAGTTTAGACTTATGTCCGGTTCTAAGTTGTTTTGCTCGAAGCCATTTCGTAAGCTCATCGAAATTGGCATGAATCGTTTCCATAATCTACCTTGTACGACGATTCCAGATCCGGTATCCTTTAGAATTTTCAAGATCCAACAAAGACTCAAATGTCAGCTTTAGCCTTGAGCTTTCCAAAGTCATCACGATCATTATTTGGATATCAAAGGGATCCAAAGACATGAAAGTGTTTGAGATTCAGTTTACGGTTGTGGATAAGCTCATAAGGTGTTTAGTTGTATGCGGTAATCATTGAACGGTTCTGAGTGTAGCATGCATGATTACCGCCTTCACAAGTAATCTGGTAGTTTTGCATTTATCAACATCGTTCTTGCAGCTTCCACTAATGTACGGTTTCGTTTTCAACAACTCCATTTTGTTCTGGTGTTCGTGCAATTGATGTTTGATGCTCAATTCCACTTTCTCATAATATGCACGAAGAGTTTGATTTACAAATTCAGTTCCTTTGTCTGTTCTAATTTGTCTGACTATGTTCCGGAGTCAACTTGAATTTTCGTGAGAAAGGTGATGATCATCTGTGGAGCTTGATCTTTACTTCAAGAAAATAAACCCAAGTCCATCTTGAGTAGTCATCCACGATTACCAAGATGTAGCATTTGCCGTTAATAGTCTGCACACGCATTGGACCACACAAATCCATGTGAAGAAGATGAAGCACATGCTCTGAGCTTTGTTCCACCTTTGAATGAAAATGAGCACGAGTGCTTTTCCCTTGTTCACAAGCGAGCGAGGTGATCTTTAGAATACCAAAATATTGGGAGACCTTCAACAAGTTTGTAACGTGCAAGATTGGTTATGGTTTGAAAGTTTAAATGTGAAAGACGACGGTGCCATAGCCAAGATTTTGTAGATGTTGCCTTTGAAAGGAGACCTATGGGAGATGAAGCAATCATGTTTTGTATTGATATTGTGTAAAGACCTAATGTGCGTTGACCGTAAATAAGATCGTTTCCTTGTAGATCACTAATGAAACAAGTTTTCTCCCTAAAATCAACTTCCAAATCTCCATCACAAAATTGACCGACTGAAAAGAGATTGTGACCGGGACCTTCCACATAATAAACTCTGCTAATTTCGATGTTCCCATTGATGTAATCTCGAAGCCCATGATAGCGAAGTGATCATTCCCGATCCGACAGGCCAATGAACTTTGAAACAAAGTTTGATAACAGTTTAAGATTTCATGTCATGAGTCGGGAACATCCGCTATCAACAACCCAGAGGATGATCTGTACACCTGCATTACAATACGCACGACACGATGGAATAGAAGTAGATGTGGAACCCGAAGAGTTAGAGGGTTCCGATGCGGTTATAGTTGAAACACACATGTTTATGATTTTAGGTATCCATTTAAAGCCAAGTATATTATGTAACCATTTCTGCCATCTCCAACTAGTCTTAGCTTTGGTCTTAGTAAATGAACTAGGTGATAAGTTCTTCCTAGGAGGTGAAGGGGTTCTATGGGTACATCGTGATCGTGAGCTTAACACTAGAGGGTGTTTACCAAGCACAGACTTAGAAGCCTAGAGGTATTCCGTTTTCTATTATTCCACTTACGAGATAAGATAGCATTAGCAACACATTTATCATGACATCCAGAAAACATGCTTTTATGACAAAAAACACAAGAAGCTTCAAACATAACATTTAAAGTACTTAAAGATTCAGCCTTCTTTACATCACTTTTTCTATTACATTTGTCTAACACAATGTCTAAAGTGGGTGCAACTTGAGTCTTATTCAAAGTCCTAAGGTGTTCTTCTACTTCAGAGGTCTTTACTGTTCTTTTCTTACGTCGCAACTTCCTATTCTTCCTTGATGTGCTTAAGTCGTGAAGCTAGCTGGGAAAAGAGGCAACTATTCCTGTTTCAGTGGAAGGAAACACATTAGTATCTCGTGGTATGTCATTAGGCGTTCTAGTGTCAATTTTAAGCATTCCTGTTGCAACTCCATTAGTGTAACTAGGCTTATCTTTATCACACTTACTTAGCTTAGCTTTCAACTCAATGATAGTGTGCAACAAATCTTGATTTTCAGAGCGAATGTTTGCATTAACATGTAAAACATCTTTAGTGTGTGCAAGATAATTATCAAGTTCTTGTGATGCTTTTTCACGAGTCTGTTTGAGCAAATCAAATATGACACCATATTCATTTTTGACTTTGGCTATTTCTTGTTCATATTTTGAAAGTTGACATTTTAAAGACACGTATTCATCATCCAGATGTTCTATTTTTGGATCAACAGATTTTGAACGCAACTGGTTGATTTTGTTTTGCAAAGCAAGTTCTCGATTTTGACAATCCTTTTGACACCATTGAAGACGACGTTTTGCATTTGAAAGTTCGTTGATCAAACGCCATTTTCAATTTTAAAGATTTGATTTCTGCACATTATCGATATTCTCAACATTTTCAATAGAATCACGAATCAACAATGATATAATCAAATGCATATGCAACAGAATGAAGTAACACAACATTTATGGTATCGCACGATAACATCTTCCAAAAGTCGATCAACATCTTTTCTTAACATTTTCTTTTTACATTTTGTATTTGAAATCGATGTTTCGTCAAAACTTTCATAAGTCCAAGCTCCTTGTGAAAATCTGTTTCCCAATATATTGCACACATTTTCAAATTTTGGACATGAGGTAAAATTCTTTTCTAAAAAATATCTCTTTGATTTCGCAAGATGAGGCGATTGAAAATGTTCAACTTTTATTTCAGAATTGATTTCAATTTTACGTTCTAAAAGTTTGATGTTCGATAAGAATGTTTCAAAATATTTAAGAATTTAACATTGTTCGGGTAATGTTTTTACTTCACTGAGTGAAGGTAAAGGACCATTAATTTGTGCAGTATTAGGTTGGGGACCAACATTAGAAGACTCAGAAGTAGGTGTGATAACCCAAGGTGTGTTAGAATTATCCTGTTGTGTGATGAAAGTAACGGCTTTTGAATAGTTAAATGGTTTGTTATAAACAATATTTTCCAATTTTGACCGACTCGCCTCTCTGCTTCTAGTTCCTCCATACGATTATATTCAACAACACTCATAATGGAATCATCAATTCTATGTTCTGCACTGTAAACTTGAGGATTTGGTTTGAATGCTCTATGTGAAAACTTTGGTTTGTAATCAGCAAGATTTGGTCCATATCCATTTGGATTTGGTTTAAAAGTAAACTTTTGAATTGTTGTGATTGACTCACCATGTTTGTAAACAACATTTCAAAACTCTTTGATTTTGTTTTGTAAGTCGACAATTTCCTCAAGATAGTCATCTATTTGTTTCCTTGAATGCTTTTTGTATTCACAAAACTGTTTTTGACAAGTTAACAACTCAGACTTGGCTTTTTGAATTTCCGAAGTGAGAGTGTTAAGTTGTTGTTTATGATCATATTTCAGTTATTCTATTTGAGACAACAAAGCATTCTTGGATGCAACTAGATCACATATCTGTTTTTCCAAAGATTTTTCACTTTGGTAGGATTTAGCAAATGCGACTTCAAAACCTTTGTCACGTTTCTCTTTTGTTTGAAAAATGTTGAGTTGGAACTTTAAGCATTCATTATCCTTAGTCAACAGTGCAATTTTCTTGTGTAATTTCTTATTGATGACTTGGTACATTTCCATTCGAGATTTTTGGTCCGTAATTAAGTTGGTCATGAGCTCAAGATCTGATTAGACAGGTTCAACTTGTTCAAAGTGAGTCTCAACATGATCATTATTTAGATCCTCAAATATAACCACGGAGTCAACTTGATTATCAATATTAACCATAAGGTCATCTTGATTGTAAAATATAACTACGGGATCTATTTGATTATCATCGGAATGAGATGTAGATGGCTCATGTTGAACACTCGAGCCTCGTCGGATGCGATGTTGGCGGAGATATCGATCGAAATGAATATAGTTTGATTCTACCTGAGACAAGCCGGTCGTGTCATATTGGCCTGTGTCACTCATGTAGATTTCGTGCATGTTAGCCATTAACATAACTGCTATTAGTAGCCTGCAAGTCCTCCATGACATCGTGATCTGCATTTGCCATTAAGCTTTGTTCCTTGTTGGTAAGAGTTCCACCAGCTTCATCCTTGAGAGCCAAGAGTAAAGCTCTTTTATGATAAGCGTGCCTCTTGTCTCCGGCTTTGGGCATGCATTAGCCAGATGACCCTTCTCATCACAGTTATAACAACGAAGACCATTAACCCTAGCCCGAGCATTTCCTGATCAACCACTTGAGCCCGTTGTTGTGGAGCACCCATGTTATTCATTCCATTAGCATTAAACCCTTGTCCACTACCCATCTGATGAACATAACCACGATTCTGAACTTCAACACGTCCATTGTTGACAACAGCTTGATTTCTTGTGTTGGATGAGGTACGAATGCGATTGTTGGATTTCTTAGCAAATCGTCCGAAGGCTTTTGCAAGCATAACAAATCCTTGATTCATTGCATCGAAGGCATTAGCATCCTCATTTGATTCATTATAGAGTGCCTGATCATTGTTGTTGTTGTATGGAACCAATTGAGTTTCTTGTGATTGTTGTTGTGAAGGATCATATGGTGTAATCTGAACAGTTGATTGTGGAGGGTTTGTGAAGACAGTTTGCAAGGTCGAGAATTGAGGATAACATGCTTGAGCCCACAAAGCAAGAGTTTGATTATCCGGGAGTGAAAGTGAAACAGGAGCTCCACGGATGACTCTTTCTCTGTCAACTTCCTTTTGGTGGGGCTTCAAATAATCGCACTAATAATCCGTATGTAGCAAGATGAAGATTCTTCGCTTGACGGATGAAAATAACATACTTTTCCTAATCAGGACCAAGACTACTAAGGAACTTTTTGTTGACTGCAATTCTTGGCATAATGATATTGTGTTTATCCAAGTCATTGATGATGTCTGAGAACCGATGATGATATGACTCTAATGTCTCCCCTGGTTCAATCATGAAGTGTTCATAGGCTAAGTAGATTTTTGATTCCATGTCTTCTTGATTGAGTTCAGTGCCTTCCATAAGAATATGAATGCGCTCCCACATTGCTTTAGCAGTCTTCTGAGCATCAACACTACGTATCGGATGGGTAATCCCAAAAGGATATATTGCATTGCAAGTTCATCAGCTTCTAAGTGAAGAAGTTGATTAGTAGAAAGTTGATCAATACCACAATGTTGGTGATATCATCTCTTGGTGGATTGGCAAGATCTCCGATGTAGTGATAGTAGGCATCTAAAATGGACCTTCAAGGATGACCTTCTTTAAGAACTTTCCATGTGGCTTCTTTAGATCACAAAACCTAAAGAACCTTATCACCCATTGATTGTAATTTCCGAGAGTGAGCATTGGAGGTCTATCAAGTGATCCAGCTTCATGAATGGATTGTTGGTTGCTTAAAGCTTCACACATCTTTGCAAACCAAGATGGTTCCTTCATAGCATACTTGGATGGGTGCTGATTTTGAAAGTTTGTGTAAGGTTGTACTTGTAGACTAGGTGGTGGTTGAATCATTTGTGGTGGAATTGCTCCTTGAGGAAATTGTTGTTGAGAATTTTTAAGCATTTGTTGTAGTGATGGTGGAGGATATTGTTGATAGAGTTGTTGTTGTTGTTGTTATTGTTGAGGATACATATGAGGAAAGTAGCTAGAGTATGGTGGTTGAGACATCTTGAAACTTGTGTTGATGATGGATCTTTGTAGTCGAATGAAACTTTGTTGATGAAGTAACCTTATGCGTATAAACCAGCTTAAGTGTAGAAAGCACCTTATGAGTAAAACCAACTTACGCTAAAAGGAACTTACGGCGTAGACTTGAGTAAAACTTAGCTTAGGCATAAACCAAAAGCTTAGTAGTAGAATCCTTATGCGTAAGATTAGCTTATGCCTAAGACTAGGCTTAGGCGTAAGAAAATGCTTAGGCAAAGAAATACGCGTAGAATTTGCTTATGCGTAAAACTAGGGTTTTTCCCAATAAATCCTTTACACTTATACCAGTGTAAAAGATATCCAAAGTCGAAGTGTTTTCAGGCTTATCCAAGCAAGAAAACACTGGGTAAACCAGTAGCACTGAAGATCAAATGAAGAAAAACTTATGCGTAACAACTGCTTAGGCGTAGAGTTTAGTGCTTACGAGTAAAACTAGGGTTTCCTTATGCATAGAAAGTACCAAACATAACCAAAACTGATTTTTTAAGCGCAAAAATATTTAGAAACCTGATTTTTTGAATGAAGTAGCTTCAAAATCACCAAAATAACAAGAAAGTTGAAAACTTGATGATCCAAAATAAGTTTTAACCTTATGCGTAGAAACTACTATTCGAACAAAACCAAGCACTAAAATGATTCTACACACGTAAAGTTTGAAACTTTATGCAAAAAACTTAAACTTTAACACTAAATAAACCTTAAAGTACAAGAATCTTGAATTTTTAAGTGTAAATTTGAAGCTTTAAGCGTATGAAAGATTAATACCCAAAACCCACGAGTATAGAGTAAAAAACTTCAAAAACAAAAGTGTTTCACCCAACTAGATGGCGAATGATACCACTGTTAGGTCACTATATTGTAACACAAGCATCAATATGTTAGAAATAGGTAAGAAGTGATCGGATGAACGAACACACACACACGATATGAATATAAAGAAATTTAATGCGTAGGATATATGTGTGAAATGAACAACCAACCTTCAAATGAAGGTTTACAACATTATTTATAGGGGAAGGAACTAGGGCAACACACAAGTTCCCTTCCTTTCCTTATTGGGCTTTGAAAGATCAACGGTCAAGGCTTATGGGCTTTCTACATAAGCCTTGCTATAAATACAAACATAAAAGCCTAATTAAGCAACCTATTACATGTTAATTACAAACACTTGAAATATAGTTTAGGAGTGATTCCAACACATTCCAACCGTTCGGTTGCAACTCGCAACCGGATCGGTTGGAGGGCAACCTATCGGTTGGAGCTCTGCTAAAAATTTTATAGTTTTTCTATTTTACATTTTAGCTTGTGTTTTTAGTCTTAATTAGTGTCTTTACTTGTTTAGAACGTGTTTCTGTAGTTTGTTTTGATTTTTACTAACTCCAACGCTAATGATTTGGATGTTTGTCTTTGGTTTTGTTTTGTTTTGTTAGATAGTTTGTTATGGATAGTTTAAGCGGAATTTATGAGTACCTACGTAACTTGGATGAGATGTTTAAGGGACATGCTCCGGAAACTCGTTGGAGAAGATTGGGAATATTTTGGAAGAAAGTAAGAAGGAGTTGGCTATTGATTGGAATGTGTGTGAAGAAGTAGGGAGAACAAGGTTCAAGTTCCTAAAAAGAGTAGAGTCGTGATATTCATGCAAGCACCTCTCACGGGGTATGATTCACCACTTATGAGGTTCGGGACATTGTAGTGTCAAGAGGGGTGGCCGTGGATGCCTGCTCAATTGAACATGGCTTATGGGGAAAATTATATTGTGGACAAAGTTCATGATCAAATTAGCCACGTTCGTTTGGATTATGAAGCTTATGGGAGAAAAATGGTTAAGAATCTTCGGATTAATATCCATGGTCATATTTTCGAGGCAGATTTTGTAGTCTTGGAAGAAGGAAACGCGGTTGCGCCGGACATATGCTTTGGGTGAGATTTTCTTGTGACAACCAAATGTCAATTGGATTTTGCTTTAGGTGAGATGAGAATCAAGATTACCCACTTGGAAGAGGAGAAGGAAGTGAATGAAATGCTTGTGGAATTATGTGATAACATGGAGAAGGAGAATGTGGAAATTGTGAAGATGGGGAAGGCTAGTAGAAAGAAAACCTCATCAAATAAATTAACTCCTACCACATCTACCACAAACAAGACCCATGATTACACACCATCACCACCCAATTCACCAAACACCTTCAAACCTTTAACTCAATACCAAAAGGAAGCCATCCTAGCAAACCTTGAACAAAAATTTCTAACTTCAATGAGAAGAAGCCGGTAATGAAGTGCTACAAGATTATGTTCTATACCGCAAAAATCTAGAGCGTGTTATGTGCAAGAGCAAGGTCGGAAGATAAGGATCTATCGAATGAGGATAGGGATAGGATCTTATTTCGGGGTATGCCACGGAAGAGATAGTGGGGACCGTAACTTTGGGCAACAAATTGCCTATAAAAGTTAAAAATACGGACCACTCCGGATGTATGCTTTGGCGGATACGGGATCAAGCGTCAACGTTATGCCTTATCCACTATTCAAACTTGGGTCTAAGCAAACCCCAACCAAATCATTTAACCATGGCGGACAATTCCCAAGCAAAGGCGATGGGGAAGTGAAAATATGTAAGGGTGCAAATTGGCTACCAACCTTACTTGGCCGATTTTCTAGTCTTGGACATACCGGTTGATAAAAGTCTACCTCTTCTACTTGGAAGACCCTACGAAAAGTATGTGGAGCGATTATAGATATGGGGAAGGGGACTATGACAATCGATGATGGGATCTCAAAGCAAACTTATTATCCCAAGCCTAGGGGTAAAGTGTTAGAATTTATGGAGGATTTGGAACTCTTTGATGAGGAAGATGATTTAACTTGCTTCGAAGTTGGACGTGATGTCCATGGAAACCCTATGTATGGACCGCTTGCTCCACCATATTTTGATATTGATGATGAAATGGAACGTGCACTAGCAGTGGGAGCCTTCTACAATCCATTTAAGAACATCCTTGTTTACAAGAAGCTCACATATTTCTTAGGTTCTCTACCGGTACAACTTAAAAATTTGGAATGGGGACCGAGGGTCAAGTGTGTACAAAAGAAAGGATGGAGACGAGGAATGACACGTCAAATTTGATATACTATGCTCGGATGGGAAAAGATTTGTTAGGAAATTCAAAACTCATGAAACATACCGTGAGTTGACCGGAAAATTCCAAAGTGAGGCTATTTTGAGGCATGAGTATTTTGAGGAGTGATAAAAACAAGAAGAACAATGCAACAATTATAACAAGCAATTGTTTGCTTGATTTTCATCTTTTGATGAAATTTTATTTTATGCACTTAGGGATTTTGTTTTCATTTGGTTTTTATTTTTCTTATTATGTTGGTTTGAATTTAGTTTTATCAATGCATTTTGAATTTTAGTTTAAGTTATGATAATAAGTATGATGATTCGATAGTTTTGAGTTAGATGTTGTTGAAATTTACAAATGGTTGGCGTCATGAATGTTGTGTGCATCTTTGATAACTTTCATATATTATGACATGATACGCGTACACGCGTCGTTCGAGGTCAAAGGAACTTCCTTTTCTTCGAGCAAATTTTATAACACCCTAGGCAGTGAACCTAATCGTTGTAGTGTAGTATTAGGGTAAGCCACGGGTATTGATATCGTTCTCTAGGGGAATAGGAATGCTAGTGAGAAGTTACTACGCTAAGGTTGGGGTTGAGGAAGATTATTTTTTATCTTTTATGTTTTTAGAAATGGAAAGGTACACGAATCTCGGGGTTTGGATTTGGGGTTGGTATTTCTACCGATTACTCTACTTATCTAATTATCTAATCTAGGTGTATGTAGTCTATGTCTAATTATTGTGTGCTCTTATGATAGTTTAAAGATGTGTTCACTTAGGTTTTATTACTCCTTAATTATCTCCTATTGATGGTTGAATTGTCACGTCCTTATTCTTAATCGCGTTGTGTGTCTAAAGTTGTAGGGTATGCGTTTATCCCTAACTCTTTGAACTTACCAAAGGGTCTCGTCTACAAAGCCCTCTAGGGATTATAAACTCTAACTCTAAGGCATTCTTTGAGTGGTTTAGCCTACAACTACTCTGAGTGCTATAGTCTAAGGTTCACAAAGATTAATCAAGCATTAATTACACAACAAATGACCTATCGCATTACTAGATCATTAACAATTAAGATAAGAGACAACCAATCAATATTCAATAATTAAGTTTCATATTCCCTAAGCAAACACACAAGTAAATTAATAACATGGAGAACATGCTAGCATACACACAAATAATTGAAGACATAATTGAATTAATGAAGTAAAACACTTATCTTGATGTAAGATAGGGTTTGGAACCCTAAAATACTGTACAAGACAGCATTGGTTCGGTTTAGGTTTTTACTCCAAAAGACTACACACCAATACTGAAAAATTCGGATTCTATATATAATATTACAAGTGCGACGGCGTCACCTTATGATTTGTGACGCCGTCGGGTAGCCGTCATTAGGGTTTCGTCTTGGCCACGTTAGCTCTGTGACGGCGTCACCTTGTGCTTGTGACGCCGTCCTTCTTTGACGGCGCCTTCGGATCAAATCTAGGCCGTCTGAGTGCGACGGCCTACTCTTTTAAAGCCTGACACCGTCACTTGAAAATAAGCAATTTGGCTACTGTCGCGTCACAGAAGTGCTCCGACGGCGTCGCAGTTAAGCAGTGACGCCGTCACCTTGTGTTTTAGCAGCTTAAGTGTCTCGATTCTTGACTTTGGCCATTTTCTTCGTATATCCGCGCCTTTTCGTCTAAATAAGTGCCATTTCAACAATTTGCCTTCAAGAGACCTAAAACGTGAAAAGGAACGATATTAAGTAATAACGGATACAAAAGTGATCAAATAAGGGCTTAAACGACCCATCAAAAGGTACCTTTTAAAACCTTATCAAATATCCCTACACTTGGTATTTGCTTGTCCTCAAGCAAATGTGCTTTTAGCCAATTAATTTATAAGTTAGGGGTCATGAAGCATTGGTTTAAAACAGTCCACAACACATATAAGCCCCGCAAAAGTCATAACAAGCACGGAAGTTACATACTAGCACCTCACAAGGGGTGTTTGGATACTCACATCTCTCGAATGTATATGAAATATATCAAAGTGGAAATGAAAGATAAACACTCATTAACCGGTCCTAGTACATAGATTACCATAGGCTTGAGAATAGATCAAACCTCCATCGCTTTGGCGTAAGCACCTAGGAAAGACTATCAAAGAGGTCTTTAAAGGGTTGTAACGTTAGGCTTACGGTAGGGAAACAAAGGGTTTGGTGGGATAGGCTATTTAGTGGTGGTAAGTCAAAAATCTCCATGTTACAAGCATACGAAGAATGGCGTTGCTAAGCCAAGACTCGACACTCTAAACTCTAGATAACTGAAACAAACAAACATAAATTTAAAGATAGATGTAGGATGGTAGCCCGTATGTTTTTTTTCATACACTTTTACTCTACCATCCTCTATGGTAACATCAAAATGATAGGGATTTATAGGCACATCCCTACACTTGAGTCTTTATTACTCTAACACTAATTTGACCAGAATTGAAAAGATCAAAACACTTGGAGTACATTATTACTAAATAAAATTTAACGTTCCTTCTCGTCATTATAAATAACTTTTCCCATGTCTTCCCATAAAGGTCCCAATCGTCCCAAAACTGTGGATATGACTCGACTTAGTAACTCATGCAAGCAACTAGATAATTGAACTAAGGGTTTAGGGTGATAACAATAATGCACTAAAAGTGAGTGCATACAAGGTAGGCTAAGGTGATTTGGGTGTATATTTGGGGGTGGGGTGTAAACAATGCTCTTCATTGATATTCCGGAAAAACCGAAACATCACGAGAACCACGAAAAGGATAGGCTCTGAGAGGTCAACTAGGGGTATCGTGTACTAAAGATGAGTACAACACAAAGGGTGTGGGGGAATTACTCAACCGATGTGGAAGAAGTAATTATATTACGGGTATCAAACAAGGGTTATCCTAATGCTTCTTATCATTTAGTTATTCCTAACTACACAAGTGTAGTCTTACTAGCGATCTCGGAATGCATCACAAAACAAGTTCTAGAATCTATAATACTACCGGTTCACAATCTAAGCATTAAAGATGAATGCTTTAATTCCTACTAATCTAAGGGCGATCCTCACATTTTGGGTGGAATTTAGGTGGTAAAGGGTTTTTGTGCTAGTCATGCAACTTCCTATCCGTGAGACGCTTTTGTTAAGACTAATGGCCCACTCCTATATGTCATGAAAAATTTTAAATTTGGTGCCAAAATTACCCTATCCGACATTTTCTCATGGTTTATTACACATATACAATTGGACAAAGCAAATAGTCAAGGATAAGCATAGTTTCAAAGTTCCGTTTTATTTTCCCTCCCTACACTTAAACTGAACATTGTCCCCAATGTTCCCGAAAGTATCAAAGTTATGATAATAGAAGGTAATTAAAAACGAAAAACTAACTCCCCGATTAGCTCGGTAGGATCCGTGTGAAGTAGTGGTTAAATCCTTTCCAAGAAGAATGCGTGCGTGAAAAGCTCCTTCCAATCTTAAGTAACTTCTTCTTGATAAATTAAACCTGCACACTTGAAGAAAACAAACGAAACCTTCGCGTAAAATCGGTAATAATATATATAGGACTCTACTAGACTAGGATATAATGCTTGTGGAATGGATGTTTACAGAATTTCTAGAAAATTAAGACCTGAAAATTCCAAAAATTTTAAGTAGCTCGAGAAAACGAAAAAAGTAATCTATTGTTTTTTAATCCTTCCGGCAGCTGTCGACTGTGATCTGGCCGTCAGTTATCTGACAAAAGCTGGTCTGCGATTTTTGGAAAAAATTCGGAAAATTTACATCTTTAGAATCGGAAAAATTTCGCAAAACATCCATTAAGACTCGATACAAGCATTTGACTCGAACAAACACACATATATATCTTTTAATGAATTGCTATTCTCATGTTTACGTTTCTTTTGAAAACGTGTGTAATCCTCCATACACTTATCCTTTATGTAAAATACCTTTATATGCAATTAAGACGAGGTTAAAAACAAAATAAAGCATTTTTACAAATTTAAACATGAGATTAAACAATCAATAAAAGATATATGACACTAACAAGCAAAAATTAAGCATGGGTTGCCTCCGCAGCTTTTTCTTTATTTAAGAGTCTTGTAGCTAGACTCGTAGTCGTGCTCCTACGTACCGATATAAGTAAGCCTATCCTTAACAATGTCATAAGGATCAAACTTATCATTTAAGTTCCTAGTAGTACGTTCGGTTCGGTATGCCTTTTCAAACTTTTCTCCATCGGGATCATAGATTGTTATCCTAATGTGCTTATCATTACCATCACTAGGCGGTCTATTCCAATCCCACTTATGTTTAGGCTTTTCAATTTTACACCTATTCATGACAAGGTTGATGGGCAAACTTCCTAGGAATTCGGTTATCTTCCTAAATGCTAAGGCGTCCTCGAACGGGTTTACTTCCATGTCCCTAGCCTTTTCTTTTTCATGGAAAGTTGCTTTACTAGCAAAGGCTTCATCTAAGTAGAAATGTCGTTGGGGACCTATGAGGTTCTTATCCATCCAAGGTCCATATCTAGAAGGCATCCTATCCAACCTAATCTCATGTGGGATTTCCTCTTCTTTGTAGTACGTATGCTTTTTTACATCGTAAATTGACCTAGCACTCCCTCCTCTACTATCTTGGACATCTTACAATCGATGATAGCACTAGCGGTAGCTAAGAATCCTCTTCCTACAAGTAATGGGCATGTCGGGTCCTTATTCATGTCTAGCACATGGAAGTCGGCTAAAAGTCAATTCTCTACATGTACTACCATGTCTTTTATTATCCCTAACGGATATGCAACACTACCGTCCGCTAGACCTAAGATGGTTTCCGTTGATTCTATCTTACCTAAGTTAAGGCTTCTATGGAGGGACAACGGAACGAGATTGATGCATGATCCTAAGTCGGCTAAAGCATCGAGAAGTTTGGAAGTTCCAAGCCTACACGAAGAGTAAATAGCCCGGGATCGTCTAACTTCTTAGGTAGATTATTTCGCACCAAAGCGGACCCATGTTTTCCAAGTTTAAGTCCTAACTCATATTTTTCTTTTAAAGCATTATAATAAGGTGCATGAGCTAAGACTTCAAGAACCGGTTTTTCTTGATGGAGTTCCTTGTATTCTTCCTCTAGATTAGGTTTGGGTTCTTGGTTGATGGGTTTCTCAAGAGTAGGTTCTACCAATGGTGCAGGGCCTTGGTACCTCATTTTGGATGGCTTGGAACCCTTTTTGATAGCATTTACCGAGTGAACCATTGGGTGTGAGGGGCATGGACGTGCACTCTCCCATGGTGAACAAGAATATGAAGTCGATGAAATCGAATTCACTTTTGGGTTCTTTATAGTATCACTTGGGAGTTCTCCAATTTCCCGTTCATTAAAGGCTTTTAAGAGGGCATCAAGTTTGTTCGTCATCTCGCCTTGTCTTTGCTTAAAATCAGCTTCAAGCTTAGTCAATCGAGTATTTTGAGATAACATGAATCTAGATGCAATTGCCTCAAGATTAGTGGGGTTCTCGGTGTTTAGAGAATTGAACCTATTAGGTGGATTAGATGAGCTTTGGGGTGTGCTTGAGTTTTGGTTCCACTTAAGGTTAGGGTGATTTCTCCATGAGGGTTTGTAAGAGTTTCCTAAGTTGTTTTGTTCGGGCTTGAAAGTGTACCACTTCTCTCAGCTCGTCGATGCAGCATGGTAGTCATAAAGCTAGTTCGGGAGTCTTGTGCAATCACGAGTGTCATGGGGACCACTACATAACTCACAAGGAATAGTGATTTTATTCACTTGATGTGAAGACTTAGGATTTTCGTAGGAACTCATTAGGAATTTAACTTGATCTTCAAGTTCGAGCATCCTACGGTCAGAAGATTGTGAGTCAATGGGAGGCAAGGAGATTGCCTTAACGGTTTTGGGCAACTCACGGGGGTCATTCCAACTTTCGTCATAGAGAGCAAGGTCCTCTATTATACCCCATGATTCTTCCGCGGTGAGATCACTAAGTTTTCCACCGGCCGCTTGGTCAATGGATCGCTGTGTGGGGAAGTTGACATGATCATAAAAGATTTGGACTTGGAGCCAAAGATCAATGCCGTGATGAGGGACTTTATAAAGTAAGTTCTTGAATCGGGTCCATGCTTGTAGAGTGATTCACCTGGCGTTGTTGGAACATCAAGATGTCATTCCTAAGCTTAGTGGTTCTCCCCGGTGGGAAAATTGAGCAAGGAAGCGAGAGGTGAGATCATCCCAACTTGAGATGGAGCCGGCGGAAGTCTCTCAAGCCAATTACTAGCTTGGTCCGTGAGAGAATTGGAAGAGACTTGAGCGTGGTCTCCCGAGTGGTAGCATCAAGGTCAATGGAATCGACAATTTTAAGGAAATCCCTTAGATGCTGATTTGGATCTTCGGAATGAAGTCCATGGAATGCACATCCGTTTTGCACCAACCGGATGGTGTCGGATCGCAGGGCCGTAGTTTGGGCTTGGTCGGGAAGCTCAATGGTGTTCCTATAGCCTAGGTGGCTTAGTCTCGAGTATTCACCAAGAGTACGGGCTCTTGGCGGGTCAATTGGTGGTGGGTTGATGAATGGTGGGTGGTTATCACCTTCCATGATGAAAAGTGATGGGGTTACGAACAAAGGTCACGAAGAAGGGGGATAGACTACGAGGAAGCTAAAATGAGAAAAATTTACTTGATAGGAATCAAGCAAAGAAACCTAAACGAGGTGGACTACTAACTAGCTATTCTATTCCGGCGTGCCAAAAACTTGATAACGCTTCGTTCAGGGGTCAAAGGAACTTCCTTTTCTTCGAGCAAGTTTTATAACACCAGTGAACCTAATCGTTGTAGTGTAGTATTAGGGTAAGCCACGGGTATTGATATCGTTCTCTAGGGAATAGGAATGCTAGTGAGAAGTTACTACGCTAAGGTTGGGGTTGAGGAAGATTATTTTTATCTTTTTGTGTTTTTAGAAATGGAAAATGTAGAATCTCGGGGTTTGATTTAGGGGTTGGTATTTCTACCGATTACTCTACTTATCTAATTATCTAATCTAGGTGTATGTAGTCTATGTCTAATTATTGTGTGCTCGTATGATAGTTTAAAGATGTGGTCACTTAGGTTTTATTACTCCTTAATTATCTCCTATTGATGGTTGAATTGTCCGCTCCTTATTCTTAAGCGTTGTGTGTCTAAAGTCGTAGGGTATGCGTTTATCCTAACTCTTTGAACTTACCAAAGGGTCTCGTCTACAAAGCCCTCTAGGGATTATAAACTCTAACTCTAAGGCACTCTGAGTGGTTTAGCCTATAACTACTCTAAGTGCTATAGTCTAAGGTTCACAAAGATTAATCAAGCATTAATTACACAACGAATGACCTATCGCATTACTAGATCATTAACAATTAAGATAAGAGACAACAATCAATATTCAATAGTTAAGTTTCATATTCCCTAAGCAAACACACAAGTAAATTAGCTGGACATGGTGTTAGGAATTGGAAATTCCATGTTAAAGAGTCGGTCACCCCAATTATGGTCTAGCAATATGTTAGCTCGTAGACTTGTAGTTTGTTACGTTATTTAGTAGTTTATTAGTTTAGTTTAGCGTAGTGTAACACCGTGGAGGAAGGACGGGTCTTTACCCACTGTATGCCTGATCCACAGGCCGATAGGAGGTCGTGTTTGTTTGTTAGTATAAATACCCCTTCCATCCATGGAAGGGGTGTGGCTTGGCAATCTAACCTTTACATTTTATTGAAGCAACTCTCTACCAAGAACACCCTCTCTACTTTCTCTCTCTAAAATATGGCTAACATGTATTTTGATCATCCAAGACCACCCGAATCATCAACACAATAAATATATCGATCCTACACATGGAGAACATGCAAGCATACACACAAATAATTGAAGACATAATTGAATTAATGAAGTAAAACACTTATCTTGATGTAAGATAGGGTTTGGAACCCTAAAATACTGTACAAGACAGCCTTGGTTCGGTTTAGGTTTTTACTCCAAAAGACTACACACCAATACTGAAAAATTTGGATTCTATATATAATATTACAAGTGCGACGGCGTCACCTTATGATTTGTGGCGCCGTGGTAGCCGTCATTAGGGTTTCATCTTGGCACGTTAGTCTTGCGACGGCGTCACCTTGTGCTTGTGACGCCGTCCTCTTCAGCTTTCTGCGCCATCGGATCAAATCTAGGCGTGCGAGTTGCGACGGCCTTCTCTTTTAAAGCCTGACACCGTCACTTGAAAATAAGCAATTTGGCTACTGTCCCGTCATAGAAGTGCTCCGACGGCGTCGCAGTTAAGCAGTGACGCCGTCACCTTGTGTTTTAGCAGCTTGAGTGTCTCGATTCTTGACTTTGGCCATTTTCTTCGTATATCCGCGCCTTTTCGTCCAAATAAGTGCCATTACAACAATTTGCCTTCAAGAGACCTAAAAAGTGAAAAGGACGATATTAAGTAATAACGGATATAAAAGTGATCAAATAAGGGCTTAAACGACCCCTCAAAAAGGTACATTTTAAAACCTTATCAATCTTTAATCGGATTTTTGAGTAAACGATTGTTGCTTGGAAGGTAAAATGCCCAAGTAAAGTTAAAAAGGCAAAATTCTGCTAAAATGCAAACCGAAACGGTTGGGTCAATGACTAAATCGGTTGGATGCAAGTATAAATACCAAAAATTCATTTTTCCAGAAAAACACACACACACTAATCCTCCATCTGGGTTTCACAAAATTCGACCATTAGAAGTTGTTTGAAGATTTTAAGAGTTTTAAAAGATCATCATGGCACCTAAAATAGTAAGCATCTGCAATCAATTAACTTAATTAGGGTTTAATTAGAGTGTTTGATACGAATTGCAAATTAGGTCACTAATTTGGGTGTTTTTTGATAGAATTTGAATTAAGTAGTAATCTTTTAGAATTAAGTGGGTAATTGATATAGGAATGCATTGTAAAAAGATTTGTAATGATTGATTCAACATGGAATGAGTATTAGATGATTGAATTTTCAGATTTAATTAATTTGTGCCATTGAATCAAATTAAGTTGCAATTGATGATTCCTAGTTGGTAGATGATGCGTTTTTAATGAATTTTAGATGCCACATTGTTGATTAGAACAAGTGATTTAGAATTGAAGTTAAGATTGATAGTTCTAAGCAAGATGAACATGTGATGATTGGAAGTTTTGAATGCGAATTAAGAGAAATTTGAGGATGTGGGAATCATTCGTGATGTTAGAATGCAGTTTAGGAATGAATTGGAATTAGAAGAATCTAGTGGGAAATAGATTCGAAGGCCAAAGCCTTCTGCAGGTTGAGTAACCGATTCGGTTGCGAGCTGCAACCGAACGGTTGGAGTGAGAGGAGAGGCCGGATCGGCTGCTCCTCAACCGATCTGGTTCCACGTTCTATTTTGGGAAATTTCAGATTTTCGAACTAGACCTTAGAGGCTTCTATAAACCTTATCGTTTTTTCTAACACTCTTATATTGACTTTTATTTATGATTTCTATAGAGAAATGTTGTAGGTTGTTCAAGTTCGACCGCGGGTTCCACAAACCCGATTGTTACCAAGTATTGCCAAAGGAATGCAAGGAAGAAGGTTACGTATAGCTTGAAGACTGAAGGGAATGCAAACTTGAAGTTCAAAGATCTCACCAATGAGGAGAAACATGCTTTTAGGGAACGTTTGTCAAAGTTGCAAAATAGGACAGTTTTGGTTCCAAGGTTGATAGATTGGGATTTGTTTTACGAATATGAGTGTGAAAATGAGTTGCGGAATATGATGCGGATGTCTTATGTATATCCGGTTGATGGGGATTCGTTTGATGATTTATCATGGGAAAGAGCTTTTAGCATAAATGAAGAGGTTTATCGTGAATGGTGTATGGAGTTCTTTTCGACTATGTACTTTGAAAGGAAGGTCAATGTTCGGAACATCATGAATGAAGTTTGTGTTTGGTTTAGGCTTTGTGGGTAGGATCACGCATACACTTTTCCGGGTTTTTCTGTTTCTCTTGGCTTGTATGAACCGGATGAGATTAATCATCGATTGTTTGAAGCTCATTTTTCGAGGCTTAGGAGATTTGAAAAAGATTACCCTAGTGTCCTCGCGTACTGGAATCGCGTGGGAGATCATTCTTGTACTCGAAGGAATGATTCAACCATTAGGAATCCATTGATGAGAGTGCTACACAAGTTGTTAATATGGGGGTTGTTTCATAGAGTTGGAAGCAGGGACAAATGCCATAACCCGGACTTGTGGATTATGATGCTGCTGGAAGAGACTAAGGATGGGAATGCGGCTTGGCTCATAGCCGAGTATTTATCTAGGAGAGCCTCGGGTATCAAAGGTAATAGCAACATATGTGGAGGCCATTATGTGATGAGGTTGGCAAGGAATCTTGGGTATTACAATAGCAATGAGTTGGCTAAGTGTGGAGAGCCAAAGATTATTGAGATATGGAATGCAATCAGTTTTGGTACAGCTTTGAATAGGAGGACGAAAACTTTGGGAGCATGGATTGAACCACAACAACAACAACAACCATCGCAGCAGCAGGGAAATGTGCCAATGGGCAATGTATCGATGGGTAACGTGCAAACGGGTACGTCTAGTAGTTTTGACTCAGGTTGGGGAGATTGGAACCAACATTTGAATGAAACTGAGTGTAGGGATATTTGGAGAGATTCGATGGTGTTGAGGAAAAATTACATTAATAATTATTCGATTCCGTTCTTTCAACACATGGCTCAAGAAGCCAATTATGAGTTGCCTCCCTATAACCCACCCAATGTTCCACCATATCCTTTCCCCTACACCTCGTATCCTGGACCATATCCGTACCCATATCCTGGCTATGCACCATTTCCCAACCCAGTGCCTGCGTATGGTAGATTACCCGAGGTTGGAGGATCTTCATCGGGAGCTGCAAAGGAGAAGAAGAAGAAGAGGAAGGTTTACACAGTATTTGATGAGGAGGAGAATTATGAGACCGAAAGCGATGTTGATGAAGGTGATGAGATGAGTGAGGATGACGAATGATCGTGGATCATTCTTGGATTGTGATTTCAAAAACAATGCTTATTGTGTGTCGAACAATATTATCTCTATCTCTATCTCTTAACTATTTCTTTAGGATGATTATCATACTTTGTTTATTTTTATTTTTAAGTAGCGTTTGGATTGTTTGTTTGTTTTGTTTTGTGTATTGTGTATATTTTGCAGTTTTATTTGCAGGATGGATGTGACGAAAGCTTATTGTTGGTCAATATTTGGAGTTGGATAACTCACATGCTTGCTTATGACCCAATATGCATATTGCATATTTTATCCCGTGGTATCTTTTTGACTATTTCTTTTTCCTATTTTATTTACTTTGAAGTTCATTTTATTACATTGAGTACAATGCAAAACTTAAGTATGGGGAGGGAAGAAAATAGGAAAAAAATGATACGATTTTTAAATTTTTAGTTTTTTAGTCTTATTTTTTATTTTTAGGTAAAGTTTTTGGATTCAAGTAATTAGTAGAAAATTGCCCTTGGTTGTCTAGTTGTTTTCACACGTTATTAAGATATATTAAAAGAATAACTTGGGTATTTCAATGGTAAAATGAGGTTTTTGAAAATTTTTGATTTGAACCAAATTACGAAAGTAATTCATTTTGGATTCGATAGCATTTTCTAGCACGCATTATAGCCTTTTTTTCACCAAATTGTGAGGTTTCTTTTTGTATAAAACACATCTTTTGTTTTATATTTGCTATGAGTGTGCCGGTGATTATGTCGATTCTAGAACTTGTACTTGTTATGCATTATGGTTAAAATCACTCTCGAGTGATAAAAATATATTCAAATGATAAGAGGCATCGTAGGATTTAACCCAAATGGCCTTCCATTTTACATCTAATGTTTTTTGCTAACCACATCGGTTAATTAACCACCTTATGTGGACCCATTTTTTAGCGCTCATATTTAGCACTAGATACCCTTAGTTACACCATTCGAGCCAATCTTTTCATTCTTGTTTAAATCCAAAAAAATACAAAAAATATTTTACACCTTAAACCTTAGCCAACCCATGTCATGTCTATTGGATTGTTGTTAGTTATTTGGAGTGTTGGATTGTTTTTGATGATTATGAAGAAGCTACACTTTGTCATATGTGTGTACCATTCTCCAACAAAGATGAAGGATACGTCTTTCTCGTTTGTATTTTTTGTGGTGTATGCTTATACTAAGTGTGGGATAGCTAAAAAATATGGTTATAGCCAATGTGCTATATGAAGAACATTGATTAGCCAATGAGCTAAATTGAGTTATATATGTTTGAAGATCGATATGTGAAGAAGAGGAAAATATAATTATTTTCGGGATTGTGGTGTGTATGATTGCTAGCAATATGGAGGTTTAGACTTGACTTTATTTTTCTTTTTAAAACCAATTTCATAAACCATCCCATGCCTTATCCATACCATTTATAAACCCAAAGCCTTAACATTATAACCCGAATAAAAGTCCTCTTTGATGAATTTATTTTATTTTGTCTTGATACTTGTACAAGCTTATGGTAAAAAGCATTGATCATGACTAGGAATTGAGTGATTTACATATACCCCACCAATATATGAGTGTTGAGTGAATTCTTAAAATCATTCGTGAGGTGTTTAGTTGTGTACTGTTATCTAAAGTTATTTGGTTCATGTTAAAGTTTTCACATATTAAAAGAAAATTAATAATTATTTCTTTTGAGATGATTGTTAAATTTTCGAAACCACGGTATCAAGACCATTGAAATCGATTTTTACAAATGTTAGACCTACTCGAGGGCGAGTAGAACTTAAGTATGGGGGAATTTGATAACGCTCAAAATGAGCATGTTTTTAGTAGCGTTATTGTTGGTTTTGTGTATGATAATCGGCTATATTTACTCATAACTGTTGCAAAAGTGCAAAAGATGCGTATTTGTATGTGGATGTAGCCAGGTATCGCAAAAGATGAAGAAATGAAGATTTCATGCACATTTGGAGAATTCCCGAGGAAAGAAGTCAAGTAAGGAAGCTCTTGGACTCAATGATTAGGAAGCGCAATGATTTCTAAGTATCTACAACAAGTAAAGATCAAGTTTCGTCTTGGAAATCAGCAACAAAAACAAAGAAAAAGGCGCGAATCAGAAAAAGTCAACAAAAGTCAAATTGGGAGTATGAGAGGCGCCCAACCGATCGGTTGGAGCCCGCAACCGATTCGGTTGGGCTGATGGTCAAAAGGAAACCAATCCGGCTGCTCCTCAACCGATCCGATTGCCAAGCCTGGAGTTACATCTTTTGTTATTTAATATTGCCTTAACTCCCCATAATCATTGGAGGCCGATCATTTCCTGTTATTAACTTGTATGGGACGTTTTTAGCCAGTTAGTTAAGGTTCTTTAGCTATAAAATGAACCTAGACTTAGTAGTTTAGGTGTGACACAACCCAAAGTGTAATAGTTTACACCAAAGCTGTTACCAAACCTTATTATTCATCCCAAAAGCTGTAAAACGTCCAGGAGATTGGAGAGACGAATTCTCATCCATTGTTTGATCATTCGGAGTTATACAGTTAAGCTAGACGATTGGAGGCATATGGTTGCTATATTCCACAATTTCTAATTCTTGTAATCCAAAAGTTTAGGTATTCTATGGAACTTATTATGAATTTCTATTCTCTTGAATTATTTGAATTACCTTGTTACTACTTGTGTTTTGTTATGATTGTCATGGAGTAATTCTTGAATATACTTGTGTGTAAGGATGTAGGAAATCATACTAGTGTTCTTATATGTGATACATGTAAATGATCTTGTTTAAATGAGTTTGTTGGAAAACTACTAGTCTTGTTTGATTTGTCGGTATGGGGATCTTGTTTAAAAAGGACCGAAAGGATTTCTCTTGTGTTTTATTCTAAAAAGTTAAGTGACAAACTAGTATAGGGATATGGTGATTGACACCCACCATGTTTACTTATTGAAACAATATTAGAAACATTTTCATCACGAAAGTTCGAAAGATTCGTAGGAACGAGTTTAATAAGAACATTTTGTAAACAAATGGATTTTATAAAGGATAATCATTAAGATAAGGACCGAAAGGATTACCTATATGTTATTTTTCTTAAAATGATTTTACAAAACATAAACCATGGGTTGAAAATCATTTTCTTATGATTTGTGCATCACATCAAGAGTTTACACCAAGCCTTCATGAACACTTTCTACGATTGCCTATAGACTTCACACAAGTATATGTTTCTTAATATTGATTTTCACTAAACCATAATTTTTGAGAGAGCCTTGACAAGCTTTCTTGTTACCAATCTTTTAAAACAAATTAAAATGCAAATCTCTTGGGACGATCTCGACTTACCCACCTTTGCTATCGCGAACGAGTATACTTGCTCGTATGTGTTCATAGTAATTTCCGGATAATTCGTGTTTATAAATTTTTAAAACTTGCACATGGAAAGCACATCACTGACGAATGTCTTGATTCCATTCACCTTGGTTGGGCGAATCAGTCGTCCGAATCCCATGAGGGACAGTTAACATTAAATTGAATGTGTTCAAGTAATGACCCACATCTTCAAGACTCGATTCATGAATTGAATCTCCTTAGCGGGATTTTCAGCACTTACAAGTTTGAATGTCGAGGATGTTAACATCATAGTGTGAAAACACATCTCTAATTATTACAAAGGCTGTTCCTGAACTGGAGGCCCTCAAGAAGGCTAACACGATATACCGGAGTATATCTACAATTTAGGTGAGTCGCTCAGGTACACCGAAGTATCACCTCACGACTGTAGACCATTTGAGACACACTAAGCGTAACCCACAAGGGATTACCAAAGTGACCTGCTGTCAAGGCTATTTGATGTTGACCCTGGCAGGAGTTTTCATTCAATCACTAAGGATCACAATTGTGAATCCCCTCATAAATGTTCTCTGCATATTGCTAAGATCTGCGTAGGAGTCTAGAATATATCACTTGTGTCCTTATTGTTGAACAACAAGTTATGAAATATTAAGTGTTCTTGAGAGATCTTTTATGAATCTCGTGGCTTTAGACTCGATAAGTGCGCTTTGATTTTCTTATTCGGAGACTAGGGAGAGGGTCTCCTTCTTCAATATCAAGCATCTCTAAGAGAAAGTCGATAGATTATGCAGGGTTCCTCGTGAGAATAAAACAAGCTCTTTTGAGAGAACTTGAGTGGCTTAGAAGGTTTAGTGCAGTGCGTCACTGTTAACCTTAATAGTTTTATTAGAAGTGATGGTCATTCACGATTAGGAACTTTGTAAAGTGTGTTAGATATCGTGATAGAATAGTCAATGGGTTAGTGGACTGGGCTAAGCTAAATGGTTAAACTTTAGGGTATGCTAGCCTTATATAAGCTTAAGCATCCCACGTCCAAACCCAAGTCCACGAAAAGCCCATAGAAAGCCCAAGCTAAAGCCTTTAGGGTTTTATGCCTCTTGTACTATATAAACCCCTCAAATGGTCATTTGAGGGGTGTGCTTGAAAGTGTGTGTGTGTGTGTAGTTTCTCTCTCAAGAAATACATATCATTGTGTTCATCTTATCCACATACACGGTTTACATTTCATTCAAGTCACCATCTTCCTTTCTTTATTTCATCTTCTTATAAGTATAAGTGTTTGGTTTAACGTGTTCTAAGCATAACGTGGGTATTGGTTTGTGATAAGGTTGATAGATATAAGGTCCTACAATTGGTATCAATCGCCTAACAATGGTTTAGGAGTGTTTGTGTTTGTTTTGAAGGGTTACGCGTAAAGGCTCTCGTTATACGTTTTTTGTCAAGCTTAAAGCTTTAATTTTTGCACTTTAAAATTCAAGATTCTTGTGGTTTAAGGTTTATTTGGTGCTAAAGTTTCAGTTTTGTGCAAAAAGTTCGTAGCTTTACGTGTTTTCTTCATTTTTAAGCTCGTATTTGGTTTATGGTCATTTCTACTCGTAACTTTTCTAGGCACTTTGGGTGAAAAAGGTCAACATTTTGGGTTATTCGAGTGTTTTAAGGCTATCGGGTAAAAGAAATCATTTGAATCGTTGGAAATTTCTTATTAGTAGAAGTCAAAAAGTCAAAACCCTAGTTTTCTACTCGTAACTTTTTGGTGAAGAATCTTCGTGCTATAAAGCTACTCAGTGCTTCCCTCACTTGGATAAGTGTGTGGAACACTTCGACGTGTGGATATCTCTTACTTGTGTGGCAGGTGTAAAGGATTTTTGGTTCTTAACCATAGTTTACGCGCATAAGCTAAAAGCTTACGCGTAACTCACATAACTTCAAAATTTCGCGTAAGGTTTACGAGTAACTTTTTGTCTACGCATAAGCTTAAGGTTACGCTTTAAGGTTCCTACGCGTTTCTCTATAAGGTTTCTACGCTTAAGGTTTCTACGCAAGGTTTCTCGCATAAGGTTTCTCGCATAAGCTTCCTACGCATAAGATCCTACGCATAAGCACCGGATCCTACGCCTAAGCCTCGTCTACTCGTAACCCCGTGTTTCTCACGCCTAAGCTCTTCATTTGGGGAAAACTTGAGTAAAATTTAAATTTTGAGGAGACTAAACGTTCAATTTTACGCAAAATTCAAATTTTGGTTTAACTGTGAAAATTTTGGTCAAAAAATTCAAATTTTTGGGCCTAAATTCAAATTTTTCGGTCAAATTTGGCGTCAAAATTGTCATAACTCAAATTTTTCATACGTCCTTAGAATTGATTTTTATAGTAAATTTCAAATTTTGGGCGAAATTTTTTTGAACCAAGGTTACGAGTACGACTTTCAGAACACCTCAACCGGGCTATTTGCTCCTTGTAAACCTTCATTTAAATCTTCATCAACCACAACTCCTTTATCGTTGAATCGATCCTACATCAACTTTATCAGATCATACCTTCATCAATGGCAACTCAACAAGATATTCATGCAGCCGGTGCCGAAAACCGTCCTCCTATGTTGGAAAAAGGTGGTTATCTTCAATGGACAAGTCGAATGCTTCATTACATCAAGACAAAACCTAATGGTAAATTGATGATCAAATCCATTCATGATGGACCCTTCATACCTCGACAAGTCCAAGACCCTGGAAATCCTGATGCAACACCTCCGTCCCACCATTTTTCGTCTTCAAAAGACATGAATACTCTGAAGAGGATCAGAAACAAGTCGAAGCAAATGACATGGCAATTCATATTATACAACAGGGTTTACCAAGAGACATCTTTCTGCTTGTAGACAGTTGTGAAGCTGCTCGATATGTGGGAGCGTGTTAGGCGACTTTGTCATGGAACAGAAATCGGTCAACAAGACACAGAGAACAAGTTGCTAACTGCATGGGAGAAGTTTACATCTACTCGAGGAGAATCCATTGAATCCTACTATGGAAGGTTTTGTACTTTAATGAATGAGCGATCGAAACAAGTTGACACCAAGAACTATCGTGAGCAACATCAAGTTCTTGAACAATCTACCAGAAGAATGGGGACGATATGTCACTATTGTCAACCAAACAAAGGACTTACATCAAGTGAACTTTGATCAACTCAACGATTTTCTGAAACAAAACCAAAATGAAGTGAATGAAGTCAGGCAAGAAAGATTAGCAAAGAATCATGATCCATTGGCACTCATTGCAAAGACTCAAACTTCATTGAATACACAACAACAAGCTTCATCATCTTCCACTAACAACAACTTGCAGCAATACATCCCTCAACAACAAAACTATCCACCGGAACAACAACATTACCAGGAACAAGGAATCACTGATCTTGAAATGGAACCAGAAGAAGCTTTGTCACAAGCATTTGTATTCTTGGGTAAAGCATTTAGCGGTCGCTATTCCACACCAACTAACAACAACCAAAGGATTTCATCAAACACACATAGCAGGCATATTGCACCTGGTAGGGTGTGAACATGGGCAATCAAGGTCAAATGGTTGGAGTTATTGGGAATCAGCCAGGATATGCTACTAGATTTCATGGGTAATCAGGCGGTTCCGAATCGGGTGTCGGATGGGTCAGAATGTTGGAAATAGAGTAGTGGGTAATCGAGAATGGGAATGTTGCGGCGAGTTGGAATTATGGAAATGTGAATCAAGGTAATCAGGTTAAGTGTTATAACTGTCAAGGATTGGGTCACATGGCAAGGAATTGTCCAACTAAGCCGAAAAGAAGGATCTTGCGTATCTTGAGAAAGTTATTCTGTTGGCACAAAAGGAACAATCGGACTTCAATTGAGTCTTTGAGGAACATGACTTTATGGCTATTATGGATGATTTGGAAGACCTCGAAGAACTCAATGCAAACTGCATCTTCATGGCAAATCTTTAGGAGACTAAGTACGACACGATTCAGCGCACCTCGTCTATGGCGCCAAGCGATGTCGAGGTACCAATCATTGATACATGCTATAACAATGTCATATTTGATGTGTTTACTCATGACGAACAGCATTCTCGCGTGACATCACACCTACTTATGATACATACATGGACAATCCGAGTTGTAGCAATACTAACTCTGAGACTCCAAATGTGGATCCTAGTGGAGGCTGTGTGGCACAAAATACTGAGACCGATGAGGAAACTCGCGCTTATTTTGAATCATTAATCAACAACTGTGGCATTGAAATTGAGAAAGTTAAAAGGTCAATCGCGATGTTAAGGCCGCGAATGCCAAATTGACAGCTGAGCTTGAGAGTTACAAGGAGAACGCAAAAGCTTTTGAATTTCAGAAAAACAAAGAATCGGAATTAGAAATTGGTTATCGAAATTTGGTTTCTAAAGAAAAAGAATTGCAAATCAAGTATAACACACTGATGAATTGAACTTGAAAATTATATCTTTAAACAAGGAAATTTCTGATTTAAATAACCAACTTTCCAAACAAAAGGACATGTTTTCTAATCTTGAAAAAGAGAAGAAGCAGTTGATTATTGATTTTTCAAAACGAGAAGATTCTCTTCTTGATGAAATTCTTGATAAGAATGAAAAGATAAAAACTTTGGAAAATTTGCTTCTTAAAACGGGTCATTCTGCTCAAACAATCAAGATGCTTTCTAATCAAGTAAATCCGCGTTTTCATACTAACAATAGAATGGCACTTGGTAACGACCCTTCCTCGTTCCTCAAGAAAGCTCGAGAAATCTCGAATGTGTTAAACAATGGAAATGTTTTGCATGAACCCATAATTGTTCGTGATTCTCTTGAAGCGTTAGAACTATCTGAGGAGAGTAGATCAAAAATGAAACAAAAGAATCCGAAAATCAAACCAATTGATTATAACAAATGGAACAAAATTAACGGAATTACTTTTGTTAATCAAAAGGAAAAGTCAAAGTTCTCAATCACACCAAGTGTTTCAAACAAAGAGTCAACACCTGTTTCAAAATCTGTTTCAAAACCAGTTGTTGTCTCTAATTCTCTTTCGAACATTGAACAAATGTCTTCAAACAATCCTTTTAACTCAAGTGATGCGGGAAGTATTTTAGACAATGTGAAAACTAGAATTGTGGATCTTCAAGACACTGTTAAAACTAAAACCACTATTACACCTAACAACTGGTTCTCTAGTTTTGACATCGAACAAAAGTTTTTGAAACTCAAATTTCCCCTCAGTTGAATGCCATCAGTGCAAGGGTAATTCATTTTGAACAAGCGTTTTTGAAAGAAACAACTGACTTTGTCAAGGACCATAAATCCACTGTAAAGCAAGCTAATGATGTGTTGAACAAATCAAAGTTTTGGAAAATTTAAATGACTCTCTCCCGAAGATGTTCGACTCTTGATATTATGTCCATCATTTTGCAAACATATTACTTTGAAGATCATGAAAGACTTCGATCCGAGACCTCCGAAATTGTTTCAAAATATGAAAAAACCCTTGAAAAACTTGAAAAAGAAAATGTGTCATATTTTAAACAACTTGATCGAAAAACTGAGGAATGCAAGTATGACAAATTGTCGTATGGGCGTGCCTACAATGACATGAAAGCGAAAAATGATCTTTTGAGGGCTCAACTGGAAAGTCAAAAAGGAAAGGCGTGGATACGTGATTAAAAACCATTGACTGCGGAGAAAGCAAATGTTCCCAAACCGGTTTCCAAACCAAAAATGTATGTTTCTATGCCTCCTCCAAAAGTCAATGAGAAAAATGTTTCATCAAAACCAGTCCACTCCACACGCACTACCTAAACAAAATGTTGATAAGGGAAAAGCGGTTATCGAGAAACCAAAAGTTTTAGCTCATGGCCTTTTTAAGATGAGTACCACTAATGCGTCTGCCTCCACATCTAAAACATATGGAACAAACGTCATAAGTTTAGAAAATCACTCTAAAGAGACTAGGAAAGCTGAAACCACTTCTCTAGATAAGATTGTGAATCCTAATGAGTGTGCCTTACCTTCTACAGGACTAGGAAGCACCTCTAGGAGCAGCAGACTAAAGCCTAAGAGCAATACAAGGAACAATAGAGTCTCTGGCCTCTAAGAGTAGTATCTTGAATAAAGAGAAGAAAGTAGAAGAACACCCTAGGAATTTACAGCTTTGTAATAAGAAAGACATTTCATCTGAATGTAATGAACCTATGAAATCTGCTAAGTTTAATGAATCTTTTGAATCTGTTTGTTTAACTTGCAAGAAATCTTTATCTAATGTTCATGATGATTGTGTTTCTAAGAATGAGATTGTTAAGCCTGTTAAGAAGAATGTTCCCAAAAGAACTTATGCTAAACGAATAGAAAGGCTAGTTGCGAGACTTAGGCTTTACACTACTGATAGGGAGCATAATGTTTACTTTAGGGATGACATTTGGAAACCCACAGGTAGAACTTTCACACTCGAGAATGGTAGAATGAGTGATGCACTTGTCTTACATATAGACAACTTCTTTGAGTGTGATCGAGTTTTACCTCTAACCCAGGAACCAAAATCAAAGCGGTTTCAAAATCTTCTTCTTACATTATTGGTTATCGAAATATGTCTTTGGATCGTCACTTTCGGGTTGCTCCAAGCACATGACCGGGAATCTGAAGCTGTGATCAATTTCATCGGAAATTCATGGGAATCGTACGCTTTGGAAATGATCATGTAGCAGCTATCATGGGTTATGGAGATCTACCTTTTGGAAATTATTTGATCACTCGGGTTTACTATGTCGAAGGATTGGGACACAATTTGTTTTCGGTCGGGCGGTTACGTGATGCAGATTTAGTGTTTGCTTTTAGGAAAAATGCTTGCTTCGTTAGAAACTTGGATGGCACTGATCTCTTTACTGGGAATCGTGATACAAACTTGTATGCTATCGACATCAATCAAATGGCCTCTTCATCACCAATATGTCTTATGACACGAGCATCCGGAACACGTCACGGTTGTGGCACGACGGTTATCCCATCTTAATTTCGACACCATCAACAAAATTGCCAAAGACAACATCGTCAATGGACTTCCAAAATTCAAATACACCAAGGATCACTTATGTCCATCATGCGAACAAGGAAAAAGCAAGAGAGCATCATATAAACCCAAATCCGTACCTAGTTCGGAAGCAAGGTTGCATATGTTGCACATGGACTTATGTGGCCCAATGAGAGTTGAAAGCATTAATGGGAAAAGTATATTCTTGTTATCGTCGATGATTATTCAAGATATACATGGGTTAAGTTCCGAGATCAAAAGGCGAAGCACCAAGCATCATCATCACCTTTCTGAAGCGTATTCAAGTACTTCTTCAAACTCCAGTAAGAGTTGTAAGAACTGACAACGGCACAGAATTCACTAATCAGGAGTTAAGAGCTTATTTTGAAGATGTTGGAATTACTCATCAGACATCAATTGTTAGAACTCCACAGCAGAATGGGGTAGTTGAAAGAAGAAATAGAACTCTTGTGGAAGCTCCTCGCACAATGCTAATTTATTCTAGTGCACCGTTATTTCTATGGGCGATCTTTTTGCCTGCTTGTTTCACTCAAAATCGATCCCTAATCCATCCTAGATTCAATAAAACCCCATATGAGCTTGTGAACAGACGAAAACCGGATATCTCATACTTTCACGTATTTGGCGCTTTGTGCTATCCGACGAACGACAGAGAAGATCTAGGTAAATTGAAAGCTAAAGGTGATATTGGAATCTTCATTGGATATTCAGATAACTTGAGGGCATTCAGGGTGTATAACTGAAGAACTAGGAGGATCATGGAGACGATGAATGTGAAGTTTGACGAACTTTCACTAATGGCTTCGAGAGACTTCGCTCTAGAACCCGCACTAAACCGACAGACTTCGGACACATCGGTTCAGGACTTGTACCTCAAAGAGCTCAAACAACTTTGTTTGAAAATCCTAAAGAACAAGAATGGGAGAATTTCTTCGAGTTAATGTTCGATGAATACTATGGTGGAACTTCGAAAAATGCATCAAACCATCATTCCACTGCACCCGCTCAAAATCATCCTCCACCACCAACAGAAGATGCATCTACAACGGTGAAAACCAATGCACCAATTCCGTCTACATCATCTACATCTACTACAGTCATTGCACCCGTTCTACCAGCAGTTGATGAGCAAAACCAAAACCATAACGATGCAACGTTAGATGAAGACTTATTTGAAAACCCG
This sequence comes from Chrysanthemum makinoi, assembly GCA_910596185.1. Lineage (NCBI taxonomy): Eukaryota > Viridiplantae > Streptophyta > Magnoliopsida > Asterales > Asteraceae > Chrysanthemum > Chrysanthemum makinoi. The sequence goes on along the minus strand of OU343223.1, from coordinate 227,198,474 downwards.
TTTGCTACGAATCAGCTGAATCTTCTTCATGCTTTCGAGAACCATCTAATTCGCATACGTTTAACCAACGGTATCCTTCTACTCTGAAGTGGACTAAAGACCACCCAATTGAACAAGTTATTGGTGAACCTTCAAGGCCAATTAAGACGAGACGTCAACTTGCCACCGATTGCGACTTATGCATTTACTTTTGCTCCATTAGCAATATAGAGCCAAAGAACATTCGAGGCAATGGCGAGACCAGCATGGATAGAAGCGCTGCAGGAGGAACTTCTCCAATACCGTCTACATGACTCTTGGGAAATGGTTCCAAGACCAATTGACATTCGCGTCATCGATCTCAAATGGTTATGGACAAAAGGGATGAAGAGATGACGTAATTACAACAAAGCTCGTCTTGTGGCCAAAGGATCTGAGACAAGAGGAAGGGATAGACTTTGAAGAGTCATTGCGCGGTAGCTAGACTTGAGTAAGCGTCGGGATTTTCTTAGCCTATGCAGCTCCCAAAAACATCACGGTTTATCGGATGGACATTAAGACCGCGTTCTTGAATGGAACTCGAAAGAAGAAGTGCGTGAGTCACGAGAAGGCTTCATAGACATGAATCATCCGGACTACGTCTACAAACTCAAAAAGGCAATCTATGGATTGAAACAAGCTCGAGAGCGTGGTATGACGAATGCCTCTTTCCTTATCCATAACAATTTCACCAAAGGCACAGTTGATCCTACCTTGTTTACACAAAAATGCAAAAGCGACATTTTGATTGTTCAGATTTACGTGGGCGACATCATCTTTGGGTCCACTAATCCGAATCTTTCAAAACATTTTGAAAATCTCATGAAAAGTAAATTTGAAATGTCCATGATGGGGAACTAAAATTCTTTCTTGGTTTACAAATACATCAATCCCCTCGTGGAATTTTTATAAATCAAGCTAAATACACGAATGAGATTTTGAAAAATCATGGTATGGATAATTGTGACTCGGTCGGAACACCAATGGTAACTTCACCAAAAAATTGGAGCCGATTTGTTTGGGAAACCTATTGATCCGAAGAAATATCGGAGCATGATTGGTTCTCTCATGTATCTTCTTGCTAGTCGACGGATATTCATTTTTTGTTTGCTTATTAGCACGGTTTGAGGCAAAGCCTACCGAATCCATACACCTCAAAGAGGTTAAACGGATCTTTCGGTACCTAAAGGCATCCATTCACATGGGACTTTGGTATCCGAAGGAATCCGGATTTGATCTAATTGCTTTTTCGGATGCGGACCACGCAGGTGATCAAGTTACTGACAAAAGTACATCCGAGGAGCACAATTTTGGGTGAAAAGTTAGTAAGCTTGGTCTTCAAAGAAACAAGATTGCCTTTGCACTTTCAACCGTGAAGCTCGAGTATGTGTCTCTATATATGTGTTGTGCTCAAGTTCTATGGATGAGAACACAACTCACAGATTATGGCTTTACTTTCGATAAAATACCTATGTATTGTGACTCGAAAAGTGCCATAGCCATATCATGCAATCTGTTCATCACTCAAAGACTAAGCATATCGAGAGTCCGCTATCACTTCATCAAAGTGCGTGAAGATGGTGCTTTGAATTATTCTTCGTGAAGACAGTTACCAACTTCGCCGATCTATTAACTAAAGCCCTTCCAAAAGAAAGGTTTGACTATTTAGTTCGACCAATTGGAATCGCGAAGCCTAACCTGAGGAGTTAGAAAGTCTTCTCGAATCTTCTTGAAAATGATTTTTCCAAAAGCTTATTTGTAAATATTTTTTTGAAAAACAAAATACAAAATTTGAAAAACCAACAAAAGCAAAATATAAAAATATAAAACTTTCAAAAATACAAAAACAATATAAAATCAAAAATCCAAAAATATTCTTCTCGCGACATGTCTCTTGTATAATCGATATTCATGCGTTTCTAGAAATGTCATTCAACAATGATACGGGCATGTAAGATGCTTGGCGAGAGTTCTTTAAATGCTTTCTAAAACATGTCGTTTCTCAAAATTTCTCAAAATAATGGCTTTCGTATACTTGATGCAAACCGGACTTCAACATAATGGCTTCGACACATGATTCAGGAACCAGCTTCAAAAAGAAAGAAAAGTGCTTATCAAAATCAAAGGTTTTAAATATTTTTCAAGCACTATTCCTTAAAACATAATGGCTTGTAAGTATTTCATCTTGCAACCCGATCTTTAAAGAAAGGAAAGTGCTTTTCACGTAAAATCGATTTTTAAAAAATATGAGCACTTATCCTAAAAAAAATGAAGATAATTTTTCTCTAAATATCTTCAAAAGATTTTCAAAATCTTCTTTTCATCTTTAATATGATTGAAATTTTTTCAAAAGATTTTTAAAAATCTCTAGGTTTGGTACCAAGATAACTCCCTCTAAACCCTTAATTGATTCTAAATTTTCTATTATGAAAATATGCTTTTACGTTAGGGAGTATTAAACAAAAAATGTTCCAAAATTCATGCTAAATCAGTTTCTCTCCAAATGCTTTTTGAAAAACATATCTTTTAATCATTTTGTTTCAAAAACATCATAGATATGCTATTTTTTGAGGGGGAGAAACGTGATTAAAATGTGATCAAAAAGTTTAATGATCGTTGTTTGAATCTCAAAAGAGCTAAAACTTCAGACGGAACCAATGAATTGACGAGTAATCAAAGTCATTAAATGTACCATTTCGAGAAACTTTCTATGGACTTGACCAGGACGGGTAATAATTTCAAGCTAATTCTCTAGTGATGTAAGCGTGTCTCCGAATCGGTCTAGTTCATTTTAAAAGTCGATCAATTCAAAAGTGCGAACTCTACCCTCTATGTGATTTACTGTCAAAACTTATAAGCACATGTGAAGGGGTGTTTCGAAAATATAAAACTCTTAGAGTGTTCCAAACATGTTTTCTATCATAAACACTTTGAGAGATTTTCAAGAAAAATGGTTTTATGGCAACAATAGGGCGATCATGGGTTATAAGGTGACTAAGGATAGGAAATTCGTCCTATGATCCGCCAGAGCGGAGGATCTACCAAGGACATCACAAATAGTTAGTATTAGAAGTCCTTAGGAATGATTGAAAAAGGAGTAATGTGAGAAAGGAGAAAGAAGGGGTTGAAGAATTAAAAGAAAAGTAAAAGAAAGGGTGAAAAGAAATAGCCCTCCATATTCAACCTTAGAGGTAGAAACGGGTTCAATTCATGCATACTAGTTGTCACTAAGTTGACAGCGGTATTGAAGACAAAGGCGTCATGGACCGGTGGCGCACTGCACTAACCTTCTAGCCACTCAATTCCTCTTAAAAGGATTTGTTTCATTCTCCTTTGGGAACCTTACATAATCTATCGACTTTCTCATAGAGATCGTTGGTATTGAAGAAGGAGACCCTCTCCCTAGTCTCCGCTCGGGAAAACCAAAATGCACTTATTGAGTCTAGAGCCACGAGATTCATCAAAAGATCTCATAGGAACACATGACATGACATCGCTAGTTGTTCATCAATAAGGACACAAGTGATATATTATAGAGTCCTACGTAGATCTTAGCAATTTGCGGAACATTTATGAGAAGTTTCACATCATGTGATCTTGTGATTGAATGGAAACTCTGCGAGGGTCAACATCAAGCGACCACGACAGCAGTCACCGGTAATTCTCCGTGGATTCGCTTAATTAATGTGTCTCAAAGCGGTCTGATGCATCGTGGGGTGATGCCGGTGTACCTCGCGACTCATCGAGGCGTAGATGTACTTGGTATATCGCGTTATCTCACTTGTGGGACTCAGGTTCAGAACGGCCTTTGTGAGAATTAGAGATGTGTTTTCACACTATCTTGTTAACACCCTCGAAATTCAAACTTGTAAGTGCCGGAATCCGCTTATTACTAACATATTTTTATGTTTTCTTCTTATGGAAGCTCTGCGGATGGATGCGTCTGAGACTAAGCCACATGCTCATACTAACGACACATGAAAGTTCTCATCACAATCAAAGGCTACACAAAGTTTAAAGACTAGAGAACTACATCATTGGTAACCAAAAGACAAATAGAAGTGTGAGCATGGTGGAGAAAGGCGTGGAGACACCTAACCTGTACGAAGTTGACAACGTGACATACCCACATGCTTGATCACAAAGCATGAAGGAACAAAAATCAAGACTATTCTATATCGACACACAAAGTTCGAGCTCAAGAAAAGTAAAGACCAAATCAAGTGGAGCATCGTTTGAATGACCACCCCTTAGGGGGAGATTGTTAGCCTTAATAGTTTTATTAGAAGTGATGGTCATTCACGATTAGGAACTTTGTAAAGTGTGTTAGATATCGTGATAGAATAGTCAATGGGTTAGTGGACTGGGCTAAGCTAAATGGTTAAACTTTAGGGTATGCTAGCCTTATATAAGCAAGCATCCCATCGAACCAAGTCCACGAAAAGCCCATAGAAAGCCCAAGCTAAAGCCTTTAGGGTTTTATGCCTCTTGTACTATATAAACCCCTCAAATGGTCATTTGAGGGGTGTGTAGTGTGTGTGTGTGTGTATTTTCCTTTGAAGTAATACAACATATTGTGTTTATCTTATCCTCTTACATACACGAATATTACATCAAGTCACCATCTTTCTCATCTTATTTCTAAGCTTTGTTTGTGTTTGTGTTTGTGTTTCACGTTTTATCTCTTGCGTAACTTGGGTTACATGTGTTGGGTTTGCTTGGTAAAGTGATAAGGTTGATATATCTTAGGTCCTACAGTCACTGGGTCCATGACGACTTTGTCTTCAATACCGATGTCATCTTTGTGACAACCAGTAGCATATGAGTTGAACACGGTTTCTGCCCTAAGTTGAATCATATGGAGGGATATTCTTTTCACCCTTTTCTTTAACTTTTCTTTTTAATTCTTCAACTCCTTCTTTCTCCGTTTCTCATATTCTCCTTTTTTCAATCATACCTAAGGACTTCTAATTCTAACTATTGGTGATGTCCTTTTCTAGATCCCTCTGGCTTTGGCGGATCATAGGGGCGTTTATTCCTAAACTTAGTCACCTTATAACTCCATGACTATTCCTATGTTTGCCATAAAACCATTCACTTGAAAATCTCTCAAATCATTTATGAATAGAAACATGTTTTCTAACACTTTGAGAGTTTTGTATCTTCAGAAATACTCCCCCTCCACATGTGCTTATGAGTTTTGACTTAAGTTTGTACAATGAGGGTAGAGTGTGCACTTTTTGAATTGATTGACTCCTGATAGATAATTCCCCTAGGAACAGGTTACGTTGTATAGTTAAAGTTCCATTTAATGCAGCTTTTAGGTAACAACTAGCTCTAATAACTACCTTGAAGATGTGAACATACCTTTAAAAGGATGTTAAACCCCGTCAAAGTTCATGTTTATCAAGAGTTTCTCAAATTGGTACGTTCTACTAAGACAAGTCTTGAGAGACAAGTCTTTTCGATTACTGGCATTTCAAAGCTCATCAATTCATGGGTTAAGTCTTAGTTGAGCACTTTCAAGATTCCATTAACTTTTCGACATATTTTTGATCACATGTATTTTTCTCTCCCTAAAAAATGGCATATTTATGTCATTTTTGATAAAATATTGATTTAAAATATGACCATACTGAGTTTTGCGAGAAGATTTTCACAAGAACTTTTCTTTTGAACAAAGTTGTATTGCAAATACTCCCCCTCAACAAGTAATTGTAACTTTTGAGGTTTTGAAAAGCGAGAGGGAATACTTGTTCTTTTGAGCAGAATTATGAAAATATAGAAAGTTTGATTAATTCTACTCAAAAGTAAGAAGCTTTAAACTCCTTGTATGAGGATTGTGGCCTTTGAAGCGTACCACATTGTCCTTTCTTTACAAAACGGGTTGTACACTACTACAAACCATATATATATATATATAGGGGATATGTTGGCTACAATTATTGTAGCCAATAGGCTATAATCCTTCACTAAAATCACACAAGAAAGATTCAGGGACCCACAAAAATAACTCAGGGACCCAAAATAGTCGAGGGGACCAGAATTGTAATACAAAATTGTAGGGAGTTGGCTACACTAAATTGTAGCTAATATATTCTCATATATATATATATATATATATATATATATATATATATATATATATATATATATATATATATATATATATATATATATATATATATATATATATATATATATGCTACAATATATATTGTAGCAACTAGTAGCTACAATTTTGTGATTACTAAATAATGAGTCCAGATTTTGTTTTATTGAGTCACGGTTCTTCCCTACTGTGGGTCCCGAATCATGATAATTATATATTTTTATGAAGGGTTTGTAGCATAGATTGCTACAATAATTGTAGCCAAAGCTATCTATATATATATATATATATATATATATATATATATATATAGATTGGATCATTTAAAAAGTTGATCTCAAGAGAAAAGTGAGAGAAGTGATCTCAACCATTAGATCACCCCTCTTCCCTCCTTTTTCCAACCTAACTCCAAGGGGCTTGTTTGTCACTTTTTATTTTTTTAGGGTAATTTTGTAACTTTTCATATTTTCATCACCCCTTCTCTCCTTTTTTTTTAACCATTAGAAATGATTTTGTTTTGTTATCGTATCATATCAAATATGTCAATTCTTATCATCACGTACAATTGTCATTAACTATTCATTTTAAGTTAAAAACTTCGATCTAAACAGCCAAAATCCCAGACAAAACTATACATAACATTTGTAGTGCCGGATGTGTGTCAAATAACAACAAATGAATATGATATAACCGCTTTTACATTAAGACTCTATTACAATGGGGGAATACAAGACTCAATATTAAATATGATTCCTTTAACTTTTGCAACCTGAGTGTGAGGCTACTCATCCGATGCTTTAGGAGAAATTTCAGGGTGTCTTCAAAGATGGTGCAACGCAATTGTATGCCAACATATGTATACAGACTTGGTCGAAACTCGTCAACAATTGATGCATCTCTGAACTTCAAAGCAAACGTCGAGAGACCATCTTTCTGGTCCCTTTTACAGTTTAAGCACGCAAATGTGATCCCTTTTTTGTCCATCTTTATCAGCTTCATGTTATTTGGGAAGATGAATCGCGATCGTTCGTTGGTACCAAAGCTGAAAGAAGGGAAAGTAGGCGGGTTGTTCAGCCTTCTCTTTCTCGACTACGGAATCAGTTGGTTCAGCTTTTCTTACCTCATCTAAAGTTTCCGTAGGCTCGGTTTCACCAACCTTGTTTTCACGGTTGTTCAATATCCTCATCTTCTTCCTTCTCATTTTCTTATTTCTACGGTACTTGGTGATTGATCCTTTTTAGAAGCGGTTAACTTAGTTTCTTGTACATTAAATAAAGGTGCTTTGAGGTGAAGTGGAATAATGTAGGGAGAGGTACCAAGCGAATCCTTTGCAAAAGGATTAGATGAAGGGTTTGAAGATGGTTGTTTGCATTTGACTTTCCACGATTCTTATGTTTGCTATTACTTCCTCACTTGTCCTTTTAAATGTCTTGGTTTCTTGTCACGGAACCTCTTCTTCATCATCAAGACCCGGGTTATCTCATGATAACTCCCTCCGGGTAAATCTTTTTTTAGAGGGTTGAAACGTGTTCTCTGCATCCCTCATTACAAGTTTTGATGATGAAGCGTCTGGATTATAGCAAAAAGCTAATGCGGAAGAAATAAAAAAGGTTAAAACAAGCGCCTGTAAGAAAAAATGAAGAAAATAAACTGAATATAAAGCCAATAAAATCGACAGGCGTACCCATTTAGCTAAACATAACATTTAGATTTGGACCCCTTAATAATATACTACGAAGTTATCAACAACTGTTCTTTCTGATCCGGTGCTAAAGCGGAATGGACAAGGCTTATTTTATCATCTTGGCATAAGCTAGAAAGGAGGCCGGTGGGTAGTTCGGTAGAGGTTGATGTATTTGAACATGCGTTTGTTGAACACTTTCGTTTGACAAGTCATTCAATTCTTGAGGAGTAAAGAGGCAGAGGCAAAGTTCTTGAAAGCATCACAACATAACTTAGCGGGGTATCTTGGTCCTTTGCTAGTTGTAGCTGATGATACGTGTAAGTCATAAACTCAAAGTTTACAGGACATCTTTGGAGATTAAAACAAACCGGTATCACAAAAAGCACAAAATAGATTCGAATATCTTTTACAACTAGTGATCGCACCAAATACAGCATTAAGTGTTGGAATCACTCCTAAACCTTATTCAAGTGTTAGTTACTCATATGTAATAGTTAGCTTATTATGGCCTTTATGTTTGTTATTAGCCTTAGGCTTATGTAGAAGGCCCATAAGCCTAGGCCTTGCCCAATAAGGAAAGGAAGGGAACTAGGAGTGTTGCCCTAGCTTCCCTCCTATAAATACCTTGTAAACCTTCATTTGAAGGTTGGTTGTTCAAGTTATTCTCTTTCACTCACCTCTCGCCTAACGTTCCATATTATCGTGTATGTGTGTTTGGAATCTTGTTCAATCGCCTCTCTATCTTTCTTATAAGCTTGTGTTGTAAACCTAGTGACCTAACAGTGGTATCAATCGCCAAATAGTTGGGTGTACTCGTTTGTTTTTGAAGTTTTTTGGTTTTGGGTCTTACGCGTAAAGATAACGCATTCTTTAGCTCTCTTAAAAACTTGTTTTTTACACTTTTTAATCCAAGATTCTTGTACTTTCAACGTTTTAAGGTGTTAAAATACTTGTTTTTGGCAAAAGTTTCAAACTTTATGCGTGGATCATTGTTTTTGAACTAGTTTTTATTAGTGGGTGTCATTCTACATAAGCTGTTTTGAGTGCTTTGGATCATCAAGTTTCACACTTTTGTGTTATTTTGGTGTTATTGAAGCTATTTCATCACACAAAAACTGGTTTAGAAACATCTTTGGGCAAAATCAAAATTACGAGTAATCCTACGTATTGTAAAACCCTAAAATTACGCGTAAGATTATCCTTGGTTTGATCTTCATTTTAGTGGTTTATTCCGTGTTTTCTTACTTGGATAAGTCGAAAATCGTCGACTTTGGATATCTTTTGCCTTTGATAGTGTAAAAGATCATTTGAGATAAAACCTAAAATTACGCGTAAGCATAAACTTTGCGGCGTAGAAATCCTACGCCTAAGATTTTCTTACGCCTAAGCCTTGTCTTACGCATAAGATAAATCCTACGCCTAAGTTTCTACGCCTAACTTTGTTGTCTACGCATAACTTTAGCCTTTTCTCCTACTTACACGTAAGCTAAAACCTCTGCGTAACTCCTTATTGTTCAGCGTAACTTTGGTGTTTTTTACATAAGTGCTACTTGGTTCTTGTCTTTTCTAAGCCTAAGGATACTTCATCAACAAAGGTTCATTCGACTACAAAGATCCATTTTTACCAACACAAGTTTATCAACATGTCACAACCACCATACTCTAACTATTTCCCTTACACTTATCCTCATCCTCAACGTCAACAACAACTAACTCCACAACATCAACAATGGAATCAACAACAAGCAATTTATCAACAACAATTTAACCAACAACATACTCCACAACTTGCTGCAAATCCACAACCTCAAATGGTTCAACCACCACAAAGTCTTCAAGCTCAACCATACACAAATGACTTTAATCAACATCCATCAAGGATCACTATGAAGGAACCCACTTGGTTTGCAAAGATGTTTGAAACTTTAAGCAACCAACAATCAATTCATGAGGTGGATTCACTTGATAGACCTCCAATGCTCACTCCAAGAAACTACGATCAATGGGTGATAAGGTTCTTTAGATTTTGTGATCTAAAGAAGCCACATGGAAAGTTCTTAAAGAAGGTTATCTTGGAAGGTCCATTTGAGATGCCTCCTGTCATTGTACCCGGAGATCCAAATGCCATTCCACCAAGAGATGAACAAGCGAACATTGCTACATTTGCGGAGACTTGAATCCTCAAGAACTTCTACACTATGAAGCAGACGAGCTTGCAATGGAATATATCCTCTTAGGATTACCAAACCTAATTCTTAAGTAGTGTTGATGCTCAAAAGGCGCAAAGAAAATGTGGGATCATATTCGTCTTCTTATGGAAGGATCTGTACTCAATCGGGAAGATTTGGAATCCAAAATTTACTTGGCTTATGAACACTTCATGATTGAACACGGAGAGACACTTTCGAGTCCTATCATCACCGATTTTCAGAAATCATCAATGGTTTGGATAAACACAACATCCACATGCCAAGAATTGCAGTGAATACTAAGTTCCTAAGTAGTCTTGGTCTTGAATGGGAGAAGTATGTCATTTTTCTCCGTCAAGCTAAAACATGCATCAGTCTACCTATGGATTGTTGTACGATTACTTGAAGCCTCATGAAAAGGAAGTTGATAGGGAAAGGATTCTCCGTGCTCAAATTGCTCCACCACATCCGGAAAATCAACAACTTGCCTTATATGCTCAACAAAATTATTCTCCTCAACCCGACAACTCAACCAAGCTGCTTCAAACCCACCAAACGATCAATCACATCAACCTCAACAAAATCAATTGGTTCCTTACAACAACAACAATGATCAAGCACTTCATAATGAGGAATCCGATCCGTTCGAAGCATTGCAACAAGGATTTGCTATGATTGCTAATGCCTTTAGCCGTTATACCAACAAATCCAACAACCGTATTAGTTCCTCATCTAATACAAGGAATCAAGGCATTGTGAAACAATGGGCGAGTTGAAGTTGAGAATCGTGGTTATGGTCGTCGGATGGGCGTGGTCAAGGGTTTAATCTTTGTGGGTAGGAATAACAATAGAGCTCAAGTGGTGGAGCAGAAATGCTCGGCATGGGTTGAATGGTCTTGATGCTACAAGCTGCAATGAGAAGGGACACTGGCTAATGCATGCCCAAAGCCAGGACTAAGAGGCGTGCTTATTTCAAAGAGGCTCTTCTTTTGGCTCTTAAGGATGAAGGCGGTGGAACTCTCACGGAGACAAAAACGAGCTTTATGGCAAATCTTGACTCGGATGATGATATGGAGGACTTGCAGGCCAATGCAGTTGTTATGTTGATGGCTAATATGCATGAGTTACACATGAGTGACACAGGCCCGGTGTATGACAGCGATGGCTTGTCTCAGTACCGAACAAACCATATTTATCTCGATCTCATATCTCGCCAACATCGCATCCGGCAAGGCTCGGAATGTTCAAAATGAGTCATCCACATCTCATTCGGCGATTTTCAACTAGACCCGTAGTTATATTTGGCGATCAAGATGACCAAACGGTTTCCCTTGATAATCAAATTGACACCGTGGTTATACTTGAGGATCTCAGTAATGATCATGTTGAGACTCACGTTGAACACGCCGAACTTTTGCCTCATCAGATTTTGCTCGTTTAATACAAGACCAACAAACCATAGTGGAAAAATGTCATGCCATTAATCGGGACTTGAAATGCAAAAATGCCTTTGTTAACCAAGGATTTTGAATGTTTACAAAAGCAACTCAACTTTTCAAAACTCAAAAAAAGCGTGAAAGCGGTTTTGAAGCGACCTTTGCCAAATCTTATCAAAATGAAAAATATTTAGAAAGGCGGATCGTGATCTAGCCGCGAAGAATGCTTTGTTATGCGAAATAGAACAAGCTGAAACATGAACATACAAAGCAAATTAGCGCTCTCACCTTGGAAAATCAAAAAGCTAAGGCTGAGTTGTTAACTTGTCAAAAGCAGTTCTCTGCATACAAAAAGCATTCAACGAAGCGAATAGATGATCATCTTGAAGAAATCATCGGCTTGCAAAACAAACTTAAAGAGTTTAAAGCTGTTGTTTACAAACATGGCGAGTCGGTCACAACCATTGAAAAGTTTACTTTAAAACCCAATCCAAATGGATATGGACCGAATCTTGCGGATTACAAACCTAAGCTTTCAACAAAAGCATTCAAACCAAATCACGAAGTTTCGGTCACGAGAATATAAAGTTGATAATTACATTATGAATGTTGTTGAATATCATCGTCAAGAGGAATTAGATCACGAAGGCGAGAGTCGATCAAAATAATAAAAAGTTGTTTACAACAAACCTTTTAACTATTCAAAAGCGGTCACTTTCGTCACACCAGCAGATTCTTCTAACACACCAAGGGTTATCATCAAAACACACGAGTCTTCTAATGTTACACCCAAACCAAATTATGCACAAATTTATGGTCCTTTACCTTCCATCAGTGAAGTAAATTCAAAACATGAAAATCGAAAAATTCTTAGATATTTTGACATCTTCATGGCTGACCTCAAAATTTTACAACATGAGATAGAATATCGTTATGAAATCAAAATTGATCATTTTCAATAAGCCTCTGGCGAGAACAAAGAGACATTTTTAAGAAAAATCTTTTACCTAATGTTAAAAATTTGAAAAATTGTGCATTAGCTTGGGAAAAGGATTTTCATAAGGAACTTGGAGTGATGAAGGTCGTTTTCGAGAAAAGAGAAACATCTATTTCTAATACTAAGCGTAAAAGCTGTTGAGAAAAGATGTTGATCGACTCTTGGAAGATGTCATCGTCTTGATGTCCATAATGTTGTGCTAAAGAATTCTTTGTCATATGCATTTGATCATACCTCTGCGATCTTGTTGAATCTACGTGATAAATGTTGAGAACACGATAATGTGCTTGGTCGAGTCCTTAAAAGTTGAAAACAAACGATTGTCAAGCGAACTTTCAAATGCAATACGTCGTCTTAATTGGTGTCAAAAAGATATTCACGATCAACAAATTGCTTTTCAACACAAAATCGCCGATTCGTGCAAAATCTTCGATCCTAAATTTGAGCAACTGGATGATCAAAGCGTGTCTTTTAAGTGTCAAATCTCAAAATATGAACAAGAACTTTTAAAAGTTAAAAAGGAATATGGTGTCATATTTGATTTACTCAAAAGACTCGTGATGAAGCATCAAATGAACTTGATCATTATCTTGCACACACTAAAGAAGTTATGCATTTTCTTTGGAAATGTTGGTTACGAAAATCAAGATCGATTCACACTATCCTCAAGTTAAGAGAAATGTTAGGAAAGTATGAACAACTTCCGCCAACCATCATTAAGAGATTAGCCCGAGTAACACTTAGTACTCATGCACCTAGAATCCCTACTGCCAAATCACAAGTAGCTAGCGTGCTTCCTTCTCTTGAAGCAGGAATAGTTGAGCCTTTTCCAAGCGTCCGCACTTCACAGCCTAGGAGCACTCAAACGAAGAATAGGAAGTTGCGACCTAAGAAAAGATCAATCAAGAATGCTAAAGTAGAAGAACACCCTAGGACTATGAATAAGACTCACGTTGCCTCCACTATAGATATTGCGTCGGGCAAATGTAATAGAAATAGTGATGTAACGAATGCTAAACCGTTAAGTACTTTTGATATTGATCGATGCACCTTGTGATATTTGTGGTAAAAGTATGAATTCTGATTGTCATGATAAATGTGTTGCTAAAGCTATCATCTCTCGTTTAAGGAATCCTAAGAACCGGAATACCTCTAGGCCCACTAATCTTTCTAAGTCAGTGCTTGGTAGACCGCCATCTTTAGATTCTAAGAAGCGCATTCTTGTCCACTGTAGCTCTTCACCTCCTAGAATGTAGTACCACCTAGTGCATTCACTAAGACTAAAGCAAAAAGTAGTTATAGATGGCATAAATGGATATATAACACACTAGGATTTAAGTGGATACCTAAAGCTATTGATGTGTGTATATCTACTATAAGCGCTCGGAACCCTCTAACATTTGGGTTCCACAATCTACTTCTATTCCATCATGTAGATGCGTATTATGTCACGGTGTCTGAGATCATTCTCTGGATTGTTGATAGCGGATGTTCCCGACACATGAGGCAATCTTAAACTGTTATCAAACTTTATTGCAAAGTTCATTGGCCTTTGTCGGGTTAGGGAATGATCACCAGCGACTATCATGGACTCTGGAGACTATGTCAATGGGAACATCGAAATTAGGAGGGTTTACTATGTGGAAGGCCTCGGTCATAATCTGTTTTCGATGGGTCGGTTTTGTGATGGAGATTTGGAGGTTGCTTTCAGGGAGAAAACTTGTTTCATTAAGTGATCTACAAGGAAATGACCTTATATGCGGATCGCGTAATTCTATTCCCTACACTATCTCTATGAAAGACATGGTTGCTTCATCTCCCATATGTTTACTTTCAAAGGCAACATCAACAAAATCTGGCTATGGCACCGTCGTCTCTCACATCTAAACTTTCAAACCATCACCAACCTTGCTTGACACAAACTAGTTGAAGGACTCCCACGGTTTCGGTATTCTAAAGATCACCTTTGCTCGGCTTGTGAACAAGGCAAAAGCACTCGTGCTCATTTTCCTTCAAAGGTGGAACCACGACTCTCGGCATGTGCTTCATCTTCTTCACATGGATTTGTGTGGCCGATCTTGGCGTGCAAGCGATCAATGGCAAACGCTACATCTTAGTAATTGTTGATGACTATTCACGCTGGACTTGGGTCTACTTTCTTGGAAGCAAAGATCAAGCTCCACAAATGATCATCACCTTTCTCACGAAAATACAAGTTGACTCACGAAACACCGTTCGACTAATCGAGCAGGATAAAGGCAGAATTTGTTAATCAAACTCTTCGTGAATTCTATGAGAAAGTGGGAATTGACATCGGACATCTATTGCGCGTACACGAACAAAGCGGAGTTGTCGAAAGAGCGAAACCGAGCGTTAGTGGAAGGCTGCAAGAACAATGTTAATCAATGCTAAACTTCAGTTACTTATGGGCGTATCTCTTGCATGCTATACTCAAAACCGTTCTATGATTACAAAGCACAACAAAACACCTTTGAGCTTGTCCATAGCGAGAAAACCGAATCTCATACACTTTCATGTATTTGGATCTCTTTGCTATCCGAATAATGATCGTGATGACTTTGGAAAGCTCAAAGCCAAAGTGCGACATTGGAGTCTTTATCGGATCTTGTGATAATTCAAAGGTTTCGAATCGGAATCGTCGTACAAAGCGGGTGATGGAAGCGATTCATGCTCATTTTGATGAACTTCGGAAATGGCTTACGAGTATACTGACTTAGAACCGGTCACAACCGCTTAAACTTCCCCAAACCCCATCATCGGTGAACAAAGCCCCGACTTACTCGTCAACAAATGGAAAGGTTATTTGCTCCATTTGTTGATGGCGATATTGATGAGCGTGCTCGGTGTATCCATTTGTTTCATTTGCTCAACGATAATACTCTTATACGATACACGCTACAACAACTCTTGCGGATGCACCTACCCGATTGACTCCACCACAGCAGTTGAACAAACGCTTCCAACAATGATGAAGCTGGCGATGATGTTACGAATGAAGTACCCCCACTGCGATTTTGATCCAAATCGTTCTTCAACCCGTTTGCTAATGAGGCTGCTGCACGGATGTCGCGGAATCTTCAACAAACCATTTGAATCCTCAGAATCGCACAATGTATACCAACATCAACCCTCCACACATAGATGGACGAAAGACCATCCTCGGGAAAACATTATTGGCAACCCGAATCAACCCGGTCGTTACGAGACAAGCGTCTTCACAGACGGTGAACATTGCATTTATGCACTCATTTGTCGCCAATCTGAACCTAAAACATCAAAGCGCAATGACAAAGACAACTGGATTGAATCCATGCAAGAAGAACTCAACCAATTCAAACGTCTTGAAGTATGGGAGCTGGTTGAAAGACCAACGAGGGGTCGTCATTGGTCTCAAATGGATTTGGAAAAACAAATTGGATCTTTGAAGGAAATGTTATCAGTAATAAGTCACGTCTGGTGGCTAAGGGTTATCGTCAGGAAGAGGGTATTGACTTTGAAGAATCTTTTGCTCGGTTGCTCGTCTTGAGGCATTGGATATTTCTAGCGTTCAAGGCTCATATGAATATGACGGTCTATCAGATGGATGTCAAAACTACGTTTCTCAATGGACAACTTAAAAGCGGTTTATGTCGACCAACCGGATGGATTCGTTGATCACGAGTTTCGAATCCGTCTACAAAGCTGAACAAAGCTCGTATGGTCTCAAACAAGCTCCTCGGGCATGGTGCGATAAGCTATCATCCTTCCTCATTGCTAATAATTTCACCAAAGGTTCGGTTGACCCAACTCTTTTTATACAATATCACGGGGCATATATCTTAATTGTTCAAATTTACGTGGATGACATCATTTTGGGTCTACACATAAAAGTTTTCAATAAGCTTTTGCAAAACTAATGAAGAAAAATTTTGAAATGTCCATGATGGGTGAACTTCATTCTTTCTCGGACTGCAAGTTCATCAATCACCACGTGGTATTTTCTTGAGTCGGTCCAAATATGCCCTTGAATTGTTAAACAAATTTGGAATGAAAACCCGTGACACCTATGCCACACCAATGGCTCATACCAAGAAGCTAGGCGCTGATTTACATGGGAAATTGGTGGACCCTACAAAATATCATAGTATTATTGGGTCTCTCATGTATCTAACGACTAGCGGACGATATTGTCTTTGCCGTATATCTTTGCTCCGTTATCAGTCGCGACCAACTGAAACCCACCTCTCAGAGGCTAAAAGAATCCTCCGATACATAAAGGGAACCATTAACTTGGGGATCACGGTATCCAGAAGGATTACGGTTTTGAACTAATCGCTTTTAGGGCGACCCGCGAGGATGCTTAGACTCACGGAAAAGTACTTGGGAGCTTTACAATTTCTTGGTGATAAGCGGTGTCATGGCAATGAAGAAGCGAGGATTGTACATCGTTGTCCTCAACGAAGCGGGAATATGTAGCCATGTCCGCGTGTTGTGCTCAAGTCATCAGGATGAGAACACAACTCAAAGACTATGGTTACGTATTTGATAGAATCGATGTCTTGCGACAATCGAGTGCCATTGCAATCTCGTGCAACTTCGGTTCGGCACTTTCGAAATCAAAGCACATCGATCTTGATATCATTTCATCAAGGATCCGTGGAGCAGTGCTTGTTGAATTATATTTTGTGGAGTACGAGAATACCAATTGGCGAGATCTTCTCACCAAAGCCTTCCGCTAGGTTTAATGAGTTGGTCCACCGGATTGGTATGAGGTGTTTGACTCAAGAGGAATTGGATGACCTCCTAAAGCAGTCTTAAAAACCTGTCAAACACCAAAATCTCTTTTGTAAATAATTTTTCAAAAACAAAATACAAAAGTATAAAACCTGATAAAACAACAAAAATATTCTTCTATCTATTTTTCTTTCAACATTGCAAGTACGTTTCTTCCGTCAACACTATAATCTTTCAAAATTTATTTTCGATCAAGTGTTGAGGGGAGAAATCAAAACTGCTTGTTTCAAAACATCTATGTACTTGCATGTTATCTTATCTCGGTTGTTTCTTTTAACAAATGGTGGTAAATTTTATGGTACAATGACACTCCTCGGACTAAATTTATAACCTTTCATTATTTCTTAAGTCAAAGGGGAGTGTCGTCAAAGTTTCTTTCTTAAAATCTTTGTTTGGTAACCAAAATGGAAGTTAAATGGCTTTGTTTGAAAAAGGAAAAGGTGGAGGGACCAAAGCTGTCAAAATGTTAAAGTTATTTTAATAAAACACCTCCACCTAACTTTCACTTCACATTTATTACTCAAAACCTAAAAATCCTACTCTATAGAATTCATTCAAGAAATCCGTGTTTTGATCATCATTTGTAAGTGATTTTATGTTTTAACAACATGTTTTACAAAATGGTTTTGAATTTTCAAAAATCTAACGGTTAAAACTTTTTGTTAATCTAGTTTTTGTGTTCTCGCATGCGTATGAACACATGATCAAGATTGTGTGTTTTGGTTAAATGGATAGTGTCAAACGTTTCTAATACATCAATGATATATTTTAACCATCAAAACCACCCGAAACACAATTGAATGATTTTTGAAAATTAGGGTTTATGAGTCGAATTGGGTATTTTTCGAATGTGAAGTGTTTTGGTCAAAAAGATTGTTGGGTTATGTTCTTATGATGTTGAATTGATGATTTCCTTGCTCTATAACCACCCGAAACACTAATTGTTAACAATTTGGAATTAGGGTTTAAAGTTCTAAGTTTGGGTATTTTTGATTCTACCATGTTAGATGTTATAACTTGGTTATAGACTCTCACAACATCTTAGAACTACCGAGAAAAGTTTGGTGCAAATCCCATGGCTAGAATTTATACGCGTAATTCTTAACCCTTAGGGTTTTGACCTCTGCGTATGACTTTCTACATAAATGCTTTAACAAGTGTTCATGCCATGATTTGTTGTTAAAATGAATGTATGTGTTAATTGATGATATGATGGTTTTATTTCGGGCTTGCTACTCGTAAAATTCGAATCAAGGTCATTTTAACTCTACGCATAAGGATTACCCTTACGCGTAGCATTATCGCGTAAGAATAATCTACGCGTAACTATACGTAAGGTTCTACAATGGGACTCTGGCGTATCACGTGAAGGATATCGTAGCGATGACCTCTACGCATAAGGTCTACTCTTACGAGTAAGCCTTACGCGTAAGGTATATATATGCCTACGCGTAAGCTCTACGCATAAGGTCCCCTTTTCCTACGCGTAACATTTCTTACGCGTAAGTTAGGATCCTACGCGTAAGCTTTAGATCTACGCATATATCATCTCGTTTGCAGCTTAACTTTGCCAAAACTACGCTAAGCCTTGGATTGACCTTCATGTTGAATTGTTACGTGTACAAACTTGTAAATAAACTAATCATAACGTCACGAATCCAATAATGTCACTAATAAACTTAATCGTTTGATATGTTGTGAACAATAAGTGATAACATAAACTTTAAAACTTAAAGTTAACTAACTCACGAAAACATTTCACGGCGTCATTGGACTATTGAACAAACAAGTGACTTAGGACTCGTAACAATCATTGACCCTGTACATTCAATAACTAGACAATAAGACCTTACGTTGACTAACACTATGTCTTCGATATGTTGGTTCTTTTGGCTAATGTTATTTGAGATCCGACATGGTGAACAAATGAATGTGGATGCATCGATTCTCACCATTCTTGATATCTTCCCAAGGGTTATCAGAAAGATTGGAAAGAACAACCTTAGGGTTGACTTTGATACCCTCACTTGCTCGGAATCTTCTGCTGATTCTCATTGTGGATATTCTCGGGAATCATCCCTACGAGAACATGCTCTCACACTCTGCCACGGTTCGAGGTCTACATTCAACAATTCAGGATTCTATGCGAGGATCAGGTCAAAGTGCGATGAATGTGACACTTAATCACAAACAAGTCACTATCACTCCTGCAGACTTACGGGCTGTTCTCATCATTCCTGACATCGCTCCAACCGACTTCTTTGCTACCCCTCTTGAAGAGCAGTCCGAAATTCTTGATAGATATTGGTTATGATGAAGCGGGGAATCATTACTAAGCACTCTCACGTGGGGCTGAAGTATATTCCTCAACCATGGAGAACACTCTACATGATCATCACCAAATCGGTCTCACGGTGGTGGCGGTGGCTATGAGCATCCCAAGCTCATGGAACTACAAATTTTATGGTCGTTGATCAACAAGAAGGACATTGAAATGAAGCGATATGGGAGACATGATGGTATTTCACAAGAAGCTTGGCTCCAAGATTCCCTATGTCGGATACACCAAAGCTTGTTGATCGAGAGCACTTGGACTTCATCGACATCCCCATGAGGCTCAATGACCCGATAATCACGACATATTGGTGAACCCATATTATCATGTCGAGAATCAAAGAATCGTCAACAAAGAAACGAGTGCGGTATTACGATCACCTTCGACTCCGAAATCAAAAGCTTGAAACATATAAAAGGTATCGGTTAGCCGTCAAAGAAGGCAAAGTTGGTCATCTTGATGAAAAATCTTACGGTACACCTACCGGAGGACCGAAAGAGCGATCTTGGAAGTGTTACAAGTCTGGATCTTTATAGGAAGCTTCCCAAAGGAATCCTCCTCGTAAAAGGATTGTTCCGTAAGGAAGGTGAACCTATTCCCACACTGAACGCAAAAAAGCTTGTGGGCGAAAGCTCACGAAGATGCTTGACACGAGATGAAGAGATTACCTACTCGAAATGCTGCAAGGATAACACCTCCTTCGGCCTAAACCTCCAAGTCCACCGGTGATAAAGGAAAAAGGAAAGACTCACTGTACTTGTACCGTATGATGAAAGCTCGGATCAAGAAGAAGAGCAAGCTGGATATATGTATACGGGAAGAAGTTTAATATCGTTAGACACCTTCAAAAAGATGAAGCATTTGCTAAAGACCAAATGGGTGGTCAGGAGGATCAAGTGGTCTTTGCCCACTCTGAACCATCTCGATGCGGTTAATCAACCCGATAAAATGGTGCCACCACTCTTATGCAACAACAAAAGCTTATGGAGGATACTATCGAATATGAGTTTGAGGAACAGGCGAGAAGTCGAAAAAGATCAAGATGTTGATTATGATACGTTTCTTCTAGATAGTCCTGTGCGATCAAAGGAAGAAACCTCACGAACCTCGAAGGATCGAGTCTCCTCATATCTCTTCATCATCGATTCGTCTTCTCCTCCTCACCACCACCATCAAAAGGTCAACAAATCATCATCCAAAACCGTGAAGAAACCATCTAAATCTTGGATTTCTCAAGCTCATGAACGGATTACCAAAATTTGTCAAACAAGTTAGAAAGAAAAGCGTGCTCAACAAAAGCTAAATTTCTTTCTTTGATCACATACGACATATGTATGGCGAGCATGAAAAGATAAAGGAGAAAGGAAGTTTGTTAGAATTCATGAAAAATCACCGTCAAGAGGCTGAGCGAAATGATCGAAGGCTACGAAAAAGTACCTTAGATGCGTTCCTAAAGTCACAAAGGAGTTGTTCACCAAACAACTTTATCCAATCTTATGCGGTCGCCAAGCAAACTATCCGATCAACGCCCTTAACCGTCACAATCAATCCAACCGATCCGGTTGTTTTCTCGGATAATGAATTGGTGGCCAAGCTTGTCACACAAATGTGCGTTCACGATCGGGACATTTACTTCGATGAAGGAAAATTTCAAGCATTCTTTGGACTACCAACTTCAAGAAGCTTGTAGATTTGAAGTGAAAAGTCTAAGCGTCCTAGAGGCGATGAAGACAAGGATAAGGATAAAGACTACGCACCTAAGCGTCGAAGCGATCGGTGAATCTTCTTTGATGCAACCTCCTCCACAACGGGCTCCTGTTCAACAAAAATCTCCTCCTCGTTCTTCTCTTGAAAAACCTCGGGGCGATTCGAGTTACCACCCCTCGAGAAAACCGATGATCTCTTTGAGTATACGGGTGGTGACGATGAAGAGGTCCTTGAGCCCCTACAACAACCCACCTCTCCAAACAAGTTGAGAAACCGAATCATCATCTAGGCCTTGAAAAGAAGAAGAAGAAGGCGCTCAAGCGGCGTCGTATCATGGCTAGATGACGATAAAAGAGAGGAATTTGAATGGTTTGCTACTCTTGTTAACAACACTCCCTAACCTGAAGAAGGTCAGAATTTGGTAGACGGTTCTACATTGGAGCATGCAAAATTCTGCAAGAAAAGTTCCATGTGAAGAAAATGGCGAAATCTGAGTTGAAGCGAATCAAGAATGAAGCATTTCAACTTCTAAAAGAGCGACTCACGAAAGTGCCCTCGAGATCGAATATCACCTTGAAAACATTGCTCGAGCTATGTCTAACAACATGGATTGGCTCAACCGGGAAGCAAACATTGACTTCACACAAAGGGACAACCCTCCATACTACACCGATTGGACCAAACCTCTACCAACACTTGGCCAACCAAATGAACCAAGGATTCCTTTCAGATATTTCTTCAACAAAGACACGGATTTTCTTCTACGGTGGCGATGATTCAAGAAAATATGCTACATCGTTGACACTTCCATTCCGTCTACTCAAAGCATAGCCATTGAGAGCGTGCCAATCACTTGTTCTCCAACACAGTAGAAGCATATGACCGAGATGCATTGTATGGGATTCATCAGCGGCGAGCGCCGAATCTACTATAGAAGGCGAGGTTGAAGTCTCAACATGCCGTGCATAGTTCTAAAGATATCGTTGCCATCATACACGTTGACCTTTAGTCTAAGTGGGACTACACATTCCTAAAGAAGATCGTAGTCAAACGACAAGATGAGCGGGACTATGCTTTCTCTGAGGCTGACTTTGAGAATTTGTCTCTCAATGACATCGAAGACATGTACCTTGCCAAGATGCGAGTCGCATGAGACAATTCTCAAGCTATTACAACGTGAATTTATCAAGTCACTTCTCATCTTCATAAGGCGGTTGTCATCAAGGAGCGTGTAGAAGATCTCCGGTGGCATTGAATCTTATCGGTGCGTGTCAACTTCACACCTCCAAAGCTTGATCTTCCCGATATTAACCAGCTATCTCAATATACACTCATCAGCAAACCTTTCGGCGTTGTTTACCGTAGTGAACTTCAAAGCAACTGCTTAATGGCGTGTAGCGAACTCCACAAGTTCGGGGATCATACTTTGAAGCTGGTTAGGGATGGATTGGCATCTGGTTGAAGGATATCGCCGAAAATTGGGTCTCCTAAGCGTTGGAATTCTCGGGAAAGGAGGGATGTGAGGCGGATCATCACAATGATTGATGAGCGGTTGTTTGAAGGGATCGATTCAGGCGATTGGAGAGTTATGTCGGTGGTGGACCGGGAAACATAACCGGCTTTCAGCGCCACATGCACACTCACGGGAACATCATTGCACTTCTGGTACCCCTTGAATTGTTTTCTTCATATCATTTTGGATGTTTGATTAATTATGTCAATGGCTTGTGCACACATTACAATGTACAACCCGTACTTGTAAATAAAGGACCACGTAGTGCGCCGGTTGCCACAATCCTTAGATAAGGAGCGAAAGCTTCTTACTTTTGAGTAAAACCTATCAAACCTTTCACTTTTCAAGGTTTTGCTCAAAAGAACAAGTACTTTCCTTATGATTTTCAAAACCTCAACCGTTTATATCACTCGTTGAGGGGGAGTACTTGAATTAAAACTTTGTTCAAAAATTGTTCCCAGTGGTCATTCTTCCCAACACTTTTCGAAATGGTCATATTTATTCTCAACTTTTCAAAAATAACATTTTTTATATGCCATTTTTGAGGGGGAGAAAATATGTGATAAGAAATATGTTGTGTAAAATGCAAATGAATCTTTGTGCTATAGACTTAACCATGAATTGGCGATGCTTAGCTGTTAGTAACTTCGAAAAGACTTGTCTGGACGGGTAATAATTTCAAGCTAGTTAAGCTAGTGATGTAAGCGTGTCTGCACAAAGGACTTGTCGAGTAGAATGTACCATTAGAAACTCTTGATAAACATGAACTCGGCGGGTTTGACACCTTTGAGGATTGTCTACACCTTCAAGGTAGTTATTAGAGCTAGTTGTCACCTAAAAGTTGACAATGCAACTCTTTAACTATGCCACGTAACCGTGTCTCGCGAGGGATTGTCTATCTTGAGTTAATCAATTCAAAAAGTGCGCGCTCTTTCCTCACTTTGCATTTTAACCGTTAAAACTCTTAAGCACATGTGGAGGGGGAGTATTTATGCAAAATCTTATCTCAACGGTGGTACTAAAATGTTTTCATTCATAAACACTTTGTGAGAGATTTTTCACATCGATGGTTTTATGGCAACATAAATTAGTCATGGAGTTATAAGGTGACTAAGGTTAGGAATAACCGTCCTATGATCCTTGAGCGGAGGGATCTACCCAAAGACACCACAAATAGTTAGTATTTAGAAGTCCTTAGGTATGATTGTAAAAAGGAAAAATGAGAATGGAGAAAGAAGGAGTTGAAAAATTAAAAAGGAATGCAAAGAAAAGGGTGAAAAGAAATAGCCCTCAGTTATTCAACTTAGAGGCGGAACACGGGTTCAATTCATATGCTCTTGGTTGTCACTTAGTGAAGCCGGTATTGAAGATTAAAAGTCGTCATGGACCCAGTGACGCATGCACTAAACCTTCTTATCCACTCAAGTTTCTCTCAACAGAAGCTTGTTTCATTCTCACAGGGAACCCTAAGTAAACTATCGGCTTTCTCTTAGAGATTGTTGGTATTGAAGAAGGAGACCCTCTCCCTAGTCTCGCTCGGGGAAAACCAAAAGCGCACTATTGAGTCTAGAGCCACGAGATTCATCAAAAGATCTCTTAGGTACACTTGACATTTAATCACTTGATGATCAACAATAAGGTTATCAGTGGTTCATATCGAGTCCTTCACGGATCTTAGCAATCTGTCGAGAACATTTATGAGAGGTTCACATTTGTGATCCTCGGTGATTGAATGGAAACTCTGCCGGGTCAACATCAAGCGGCCACGGCGGTAGTGCGCCGGCAACTCCCGTGGATTGCGCTTAGTGGTCTCAAGCGGTCTGATGGTGAGGTGATGCTTGGTGTACCTCGGCGACTCATCCCGAATCGTAGGTGTACCGACATTTTATCGTGTTATCTCACTTGTGGGACTCCGATCGAGGAGCGGCCTTTGTAAAATTAGAGTTGTGTTTTCACACTATCTTTGTTAACACTCTCGAAGTTCAAACTTGTAAGTGCGGAATCCGCTTATTACTAACCGTTTAAATGTTTTCTTCTTATGGAAGCTCGGGGCCGGAATGATCGTGCATATTATTCTCATGCTCACGCCAACATCATCACTAATGGAAGTTCTATCCAAAAGCAACACAACGGTCAGAATGATTCTTCGTCAATACAGAGAATCTACAAAGTTAAAGACTTAAAGAACTCCATCGATCTTGAATTCCAACGTCAAAAGGCGTGTGAGCATGTTGAAGAATGGCGTGGAGACACTAGCGGCGGCGGAACTGAGGCGGACTTGATCACGGAACAACAACATACTATCAATTTCACCACAAAGAACAATGATCAAAGAACAAAGTTAAAGATGGCGTCAAAGCATAACCGTTCAAAATAAACTATCTCTCTACACTGGGGAGATTGTTTAAATCAAGGCAATTCTTCTCACAAGAAAGAAGAATGTCAGAAGGCGTCAAAGCTACTATTACATCAACGCCTTCACCGTTTTCATCACCAACACTTGAGTGTTTGTTACTCATATGTAATAACACTTGAGGGGAGATTGTTGGAATCACTCCTAAACCTTATTCAAGTGTTAGTTACTCATATGTAATAGTTAGCTTATTATGGCCTTTATGTTTGTTATTAGCCTTAAGGTTATGTAGAAGGCCCATAAGCATAGGCCTAGCCCAATAAGGAAAGGAAGGGAACTAGGAGTGTTGCCCTAGCTTCCTCCTATAAATACCTTATGTAAACCTTCATTTGAAGGTTGGTTGTTCAAGTTATTCTCTTTCACTCACCTCTCTACTAGGTCATTACTTATCGGTGTGTGTGTGTTTGGTTTACTTGTTCAATCGCCTCTCTATCTTTCTTATAAGCTTGTGTTGTAAACCTAGTGACCTATCATTAAGGTTAAATTAAGCATAATAAAGTTCAAAGATATCAAACTAAACTGGTTCTAATTACATATTTTAACCTGAAAATATCGCACACCTAAAGCTTAATTTAGAAACCAATCCATTTTATAAATGTAAATTTTACAAAACAAGTTTGTGCAAGTTGAAAGATAAACACACTGTCATCAAAGCATGACCGATCCATCTTTAACTCAATTTATACTACTAAATTGCAATAATTCATGTAATTGGGTTAAAAACAAAGCAAATTACACTTTCTAGATAATAAACTGTCATACAATATCTAACTTTGCAATAATAAATCAAAATCATAAATTATTATGGATCTAATACTATTAACTAAAGCAATAAAAATTTAAAAAAAAAATAAGAAGTATTAATAAGTTTAGATAACAAACATACGTTTCTTGCTTTGAAGAAGGGTTTGTTGAAGATGAGACCCAAATACACCATCTGCAATAATAATAAATAAAAAGTCAAGATCAGGGCGTTGACCATTTGTAATCCTAACATTTGTTTTAAATAAAATATAAGAATTAAACAGGTAACAGAAGCAAAACACACGGTAGAAATTGGAGGCGAAGAACAAGTAGAGGAGATGCAAATTAGCAGCTAAATGAGATCAAAATCTTCATAATTAATTGATTGAATAATTGATCAAAATGAGATTAATTGATTTCCTAGAGTTATTTGCTCTACCCTTATGCAACACTGTATCATCAATGTTGAAAGATATATCCATTGACTAACAAAATCGTCTAAACGTTACTTTTCCAGTACAACTTAATAAAAATAACATTAACCTTGACTGCGTTTTAGAGCCACGTTTAATCATATAAAACACATTTAAATTCCTACAAGAAAATCATGCATAAATGCATTCTTATCTAGAGAGTTAAATTATCTAATACATTGTATCCACAATTCTACATGCATATGAGCTAAGCTGACTAAGCTATCATTTTGTTTGTTGGAATGACGATATGAACAAGGTAATGCATAGAACTTAAAATTGAAGTCATGATCAAAGGCCCTATTTAAACCTATAAAAATCTGAGACACACAATTATAAGCCTATTCCATTACCTATAGAACACTAAATGCCTATTTGGTTAAGCAAATGGTGCTAATATAAACGGGTAAATATACAAGGTCTTCTGTGCTACTCAATGTACGTTGCACGACGAAAGTATCCCAGGTAACCATTCCAAACCCTTTATCTTGAAGATGTTTAACTAGTGAGATTGGAATCCATTTTGGTCATAGATGCCCTAATATCTACCTTTTAGATGCACTAATCACACCTATAGATACCCTAATATCAACATTTCGATGCACTAATCACACCAAGCGATGCCTAATGTGTTCATCGATGCACTAAACGCAAAAAGTTCCAACGATGCACTAAACATACCACCCGGAATGCCCAAAGTAGTTCCAACGATACACTAAACAAACACATTGATGCTTCAATATGTGAAACGGCGTTCTTCATTATTTTAAAAATGCACATTTTTATTTTTACAAACTGGGACATTCAGTGTATTCATCATCAGACCTTTTTGGTTCCTTTCAGTTTCGAATCCAGTTCTTACCACCCATTGTCTTCATGCCATGTAGTTTGTAAAATTCCATTCTTCATTTGTGTTTGAAAACCTTATCTGTGCTTACGCACTACCAATGGTGAGTTTCCCTTCAAAGAGCAGCGGATTTGATTATAGGATCTGCGTTTTTCTTTGACTTGTAAACAAGTTCTGCATTTGGCCAGTCATTGTACTCAATGCGCATGTAAATTTAAAATTACATTCTAAACATAAAATGGGCGGGGTGGGCAACATATCAAAGCGGGTAACTTTCAGTCAAATGGGTGCGATGACGTAACTTGCTTTACATCCCATAACTTCTAACATTTTAAATATACAAACATTATCTTAAATATGTTAAGAAAAGTTATATTACTTTAATATAAATTTAACTTCCAAAAATCTTTAGTATGTCAAAAAAATAGAGTTCGAAGCAACTTTATACCTTTTTTGCCTACCATTTGCCAACGATTATTTTTTATTTATTTGCAGTTTAATCCGTTAAGGCTAAAACACACCACGTTAATCCCATTCACACATGTGGAGCGAAATCATCGGCTCTAGATTAGAAGCTTACCCGTTTTCTTTGGCGAGCTCACGGGTGTTACCTAACAAAGAGATGAAAACCGGGAAAAATAAATAAACAATCGACTAATAAAAGAGCTCGGGGGTTTTACCTAAACAAAGAGCCTAATGGTGATAAGGAGGTGATTGGGTACCAAATTTAAAAAGATCACCTCCATTACCCAATCACCTCCCTTAGTATTTGTGAATAATCTGAAGCTCGAGGATTAGACACCTCATTTGCAAACCTGTCCTCTTGCACATGATCACTAAGACGACTTCTTGTACTTTCGAGCCGGAACATTCTCTGCAATCGAGCGGGCTTTTTAGTAAGTGCAAGAGCTTGTTTACCATAACGCGTTCTTATTATTGATAATCATACGATTGGACTCTGAGTGTAAGAATGATATGAACTAGCTCGTCTCATTATCATCCTCATTGTTTCTGTGGTTCTGAAATAATGATTTCCAAAAACTGTAAAAGTTAGTATGACAATCAACACACATCTGTTAGAACGTTGTATGGAACTAGTTAAGCATACGACCAGTGTAACTCTTTGAACTTACCAAAGGGTCTCGTCTACAAAGCCCTCTAGGGATTATAAACTCTAACTCTAAGGCACTCTTTGAGTGGTTTAGCCTACAACTACTCTAAGTGCAATAGTCTAAGGTTCACAAAGATTAATCAATCATTAATTACACAACGAATGACCTATCGCATTACTAGATCATTAACAATTAAGATAAGAGACAACCAATCAATATTCAATAATTAAGTTTCATATTCCCTAAGCAAACACACAGTAAATTAGCGGACATGGTGTTAGGAATTGGAATTCCATGTTAAAGAGGTCACCCCAATAATTATGGTCTAGCAATATGTTAGCTCAAGACTTGTAGTTTGTTACGTTATTTAGTAGTTTATTAGTTTAGTTTAGCATAGTGTAACACCGTGGAGGAAGGAATGGTCTTTACCCACTTTGTATGCACGATCCACAGGCCGATAGGAGTGCGTGTTTGTTTGTTAGTATAAATACCCTTCCATGGAAGGGGTGTGGCTCAACAATCTAACCTTTACATTTTATTGAAACAACTCTCTACCAAGAACACCCTCTCTACTTTCTCTCTCTAAAATATGGCTAACATGTATTTTGATCATCCAAGACCACCTGAATCATCAACACAATAAATATATCGATCCTACAAATGGTACCAGTGCCAAGGTTGTTGTGTTTTGATGATTTATTATCGCTCGAATACTTGTTTTTCACTGATTTCGTACCAATCTTTATGTCGGAAAAATATTTTTCCTACTTCCTTGTGATATCAGTTTTTAACTTGTTTTGTGTATCATGTTTGGTTATACAAATTTGTCAAGTGGTCTAATATCTGGTTTGTCTTTTGTCCAAACTGGTGTTATAGGTCTTGTGTCCTTATTTTGTTGGTCATATATTTGTGCAAAACTGTCAATATGGTATTTGTGGTCTAAATGGGTCCTGGTAACTCTTCATGGTCAAAACAGGTCAAAAAGAATGTTTTTTTATGTCAATTTTCTGGGTTGGTATGAATATGGTCGGAATAGTAGTCTGAAAACTCATCGGAATAATTTCAAAAATCTACCTAGCGTACTCTTGCTAACATCGTATACTTGTCTTTACAAGTCGTCTAGATTCATTGTATAAACACGAATACTGTGGTGCACCTAAGCAGCTTGCTTATTCTTATTAAATTGACTTTTGAATAAAGTCAAAATGTAGAGCGACTTGAATGAGAAGAAGAAAACTCAGCATTTGTTGTTTTATATAAGTAGCTTAATTTGTTTTTAACAAATCGTAGCAACTTGGTTTGGAAAAAGGGTTAGCGACTTGGCTACTTGTTATTTAACAAGTAGCGACCTGTGATAAAAAGTTGGCTAGCGACTTGACTTATCTAGCGTGTTGACTCATGACCCTAGCGACTTGCTTTGAAAACAGAAAGGATGAAGAAGAGACTACGACCACTAGACCAACAAAAAATACCATATACCAAAAGCTTTTGACCTCAGGTTCACACCATCCTTGGTCCATGTTCATCAACTAAAGTAAAGTAATTATCACAGATCCAACATCAACAAGACTCAAAACCAACAACCAGTCTCACCTATCATTGATCTAAGATTTACACAATAAAGAACAGAAACCCTACCTATATCATCACCTGTTCCATCGCAGCCTTTTCTTTACTAAGATTCTAAAATTCTTGTTTTAATTTTCGTGTGCCTTAAAGACTTATCAATTCACAAACAAAATAAAACAAGAATCATTGACATGTTTAACGTGTGATACTATACGATATAAAGTAATGGTTTTAACAATCATGTTAAATCATTACTTCTGCCTGCTTTTACTTCATTCAACAAACAGATCAATATCACATCAAAACTAATCGTGAACCACCCGTTGTATTTGAGATCGTGTAGCCACTTTCAAAACCCAAGACCCACACCATCTCTGGGCGCTGAGGTCCAAGCTCGTAGGCATCTCTCGGTTCCAGATTCGTTGATTCGAAGCAGCAGTTATTGTAGAATGTTATAAGATTAGTGAGATGAAATGGTTTTGTCCACTGATTTTTAGAGAGAGGGTTCAACTATGAGAATACTTAGGGTTGATTTGATAGTGAGAAGATTTTTAAGCTGATATGATGGTTCTAAAGCGTATATTGTGTTTAGGGTCGAGATAATGACCAATTTTTTGTGTTAAGCTTTTTATACATCAATGTATAATAATTTCGTTGGATCGGGTATAACTTCTCTATCATGGGCCAAAGTTTTTATTTATTAATTGGGCCTTGGCTTGGACTGAAATAATTTGATGTGGGCTTTAGAATTGCATTTGACGTGAAATGTTTATTATGTTTGTGTTATCCGAATTTTTGTGTCACAAAAGTTTAGATACAATTTTTTTAATATTGATTAGTGAGTGGTATTTCGGTCATTAAATTTCACGATATTCACATTCATTGTGTTTTTGAATAAGTTTGAGGTTTTGACCTATTTTTGATTTGGTAATGAAATGACGTTCAAACTGTTCGGCCTGGGACATTAGACGCTGGATTGATCGACCTTCCATCGACCGGACATTGATTGTACAAGTAACCAGAAAGTGTGGACCCTTACATGATTGGGTCTATGGGTTTTCATGATTTGATTTTAGCAGTTAATTTATGATGAGATTTGAGATGTGTGAGTTTTGGGTTATGAATTGTAATGATGAGATTCGTTGTGTTTGGAGGTTTGGTAATTTGGTTTATACATTTTCACGGAAATATACTATTTTGTCACGGCTTGTATTGAAATTTGAAAAAGGTTGACTACGGGGTTGTTTGAACGGGTATTTTATTTGACTTTGAAGCGCGGTTTCTCCCAAGCATTTATTTCGTCTTTCTTTCTACACCTCCTGCGAAGATGACTGTTTCAAGTGCTATAGATGTGATAAAGACTTGGCTATTTAGTTACGGCTGTGATTCTTTCTTGCTTTATCCACAACGTAGCTATCACTTCGGTGTCTCACGCAGTTGAGGATACGTCAAGAGGTTTTGTACATTGGGTACACTGTTTCTTCTTCACAAGGATTAGTACAAGCTTAAGTAACAAATCTGGAGAATTTTACGTCATGTTCAAGTTTGGGATACCGGGCTTATTTCTCCGTGTGGTCATCGCCATAGCCTACAGAATGAGTGAATGATGTGTTTACCAAAGTGATTATTGGATAGTTGATAATAATGTTGATGTTGGATATTGAACCGCTGATGAACCGCTGCATGTTCCCCTAAAACAGATATTCACCGAAACCAAATTTGTCATAACACCTTCAAGCTGACATTGTTTACGGTTTTGTCTTGATTTTGTAAAATCCCGCGAAAGAACCTATTTCTCGTTTTAAATCATAGACTTGTAAAATATCGTAACAATGGAAACAATTGTAAAGTGCATTTCCGGATCTATCTTGTGGGGTTTGATAAGACTCCTTGAGATCGTTTTGAGCCTCTAGGGTTTAACAATAACAATGATTATAAACATTATACTTAATGAATTAAACAAACTTAATTATTATTGACACAAGGTTTTACTTTCACCCAATCTCCTCCAAATATTATTTGATCGGAATAATACGTGTTACCTAATCAGAATGGGATCTAAGACACCTTAGATCTTGGAGGTAAACAACTAACCTAGACGTTTACAATAAACTACTCGTCTAGGTTACACACACACACCTTTAGACTACATTATGGAAGACATATATTTATAAAACCTACACCCCATGTCCTTTTTATATACTAGAGGATTAGGTTTACAAAAATACTAAGGACTAAATAATAAATCTTTTGTGCAAGTCCTTCCATCTTTGTAGGTTCATCTCTTTCACTTTAAGTCCATTTGTTTCATTCTTGTATTTATTTTGTCTCATCAAATCCAAGGAACCTAAAACCCAACAATCTTCCCCTATTTGATGATGACAAAAACAACAAAGTCGTGGTACTCTAACTTTCAGAAGTAGTGTAAGTTGAGATGTAAACATCTCTTTGAATGAAACAAATCTTGTCTTCCTGTCTCTCTTCCGCTAATCCATGCCATGTTACCAATATTTCTTCCCCTTTGTTATCAACAAATAGAGAATATAAGGAGAAACTTCCTCTGAGTGATGCTTGAAAATGATTCTTCAAGAAGCTCTCTATGTAATGATCATTTGTGAAGAAAACCAAATATAACAAACTTGATAAAGAAGTAGAATAACCCAATCTTGTGTCTTATGTCTTGTTTATCCATGTGACTCCAAACTTATACTAACACCATATAAGTAGACCGCAATCTCTTGACAAAATCCTTCGCTTCAACGAGACACTGAGCACTACAATGTAACTCCTTTAAGATGGGTTAACTAGGTCTTCATCCATCCACCCTTAACCTATGAAAACTAGATTTTGCAAGTCTTGTCAACATCCTTTAACGAACAAGTTATTCCAAAGTGTAACACCCTAACTTTAAGATATGATAAGAGCACAAATCGTTACTCAACTACAATATAAATAAGTGATAAATAACCTCCTTCGTAATCAATTCTTCAAATAATTCAAAAACGAGCTTTTTAAAACCATTAAGAACAAATACCAATCTTCTTGTGTGTGCGAACCAAAATCCCATGTGTGTGTCACCAAAAATCCTCACCAAAACATGTACAACTTCCACCCAATTCCAAAACCTCATCACAGAAACAAATAACGCAAGAAACACCAAAGTGGAATCTGAGATAACACTAGCAAAGTGGTTTCGAGAAACACCAGAGTGGTCGAGAAAATACTAGAAGTGGTTTCAAGAAAAACACTAGAAGTGGTTTCAGAAAAACACTAGAAGTGGTTTCAAAACACCAGAAGTGGTTTCGTGAAAACACCATCGGTTTCAGAAACACTATCGCTGGTTTCGAGAATACACTATCGCTGGTTTCGAATACACTATCGCTGGTTTCGGTGAATACACATCGGTTTCGTGAAAACACTAGAAGTGGTTTCATAAAACACTAGAATGCTTCTAACCATGAATCATAAACACCACACAATGTATAAACAACCTCCATCAAGAATAAGAACAAGTAACACAAATTCAAGAAGTTGAATATGCATGAAAACCCAAAAATTCAAATTATTAAACCGTTTCATATACAAACTTCGACATTGAATAACTTTTGATAGAAAGCTCAGATCGACAACCCTTTGTGAAACGTTAGATGAATATATAGAGAACGTCCACCGAAATTTCGTTATGATCCAACGGTTAACGAAAAAGTTATCGCGTTTTAAACTGTACCTGAAAATAATGGAATTTTCAGATTCGTAGTTTTTCTCTTTTCACCATTCTTCGATCAATAATACCTTTAATCCCTAGGTAACGAGCTTCCCAAGCTCTGATACCAATTGTGGAGTTTGATAAGACTCCTTGAGATCGTTTTGAGCCTCTAGGGTTTAACAATAACAATGATTATAAACATTATAATGCAAATGGAATTAAAACAAACTTCATTATATTGACACAAGGTTTACTTTCACCCATCTCCCCTAAATATTATTTGATCAATATACGTGTGTACCTAATGTAACAGGGATCTAAGACACCTTAGATCTTGAGGAAACAACCACCTAGACGCTACAATAAACTACTCGTCTTGGTTACACACACACACACCTTTAGACTACATTATGGAAGACATATATTTATAAAACCTACACCCCATGTCCTCTTTATATACTAGAGGATTAGGGTTTACAAAATACAACGAAGGACTAAATAATAAATCTTCTTTTGCAAGAAAGTCCTTCCATCTTTTTGTCGGTTTCATCTCTTTCACTTTAACTCCATTTGTTTCATTCTTGTATTTATTTTGTCTCATCAAATCCAAGGAACCTAAAACCCAACATATCTTACGGTTTATTCTTGGTTTTGTAAAATTCCGTGAAAGAAACTATTTCTCGGTTTAAACCATAGAATTGTAAAATCCCCGTAATGATGGAACCATCTTGGAGAAAGGAAAGTGTATTTCGAGATCTCTTTGATGCTCGGTGCTACGTTTCTGTTTCAAAGAAGAGATAAAAGTGTACTTCATGAATTGGATGTGTGTTTGATATTTGTCATGGCAAGATGGTTATTACAAGGTTTTATACGCTGCTTTAAACTGTTTGGCGGGATGAAACCATTATCAAAGTTCATCTTAATGTCAAAGAAGGCTAGATTTGAGTGTTAATCTAAGATGTGACAACGGAGTTAATTCACTATTTATTTGAGGTTGAAGTGAATTATCATCTGGGCGAAAACTTAGTATCAAGGTATCTGGGATGGATGGATGAAGATTCTTCGAGATCCTGTTCGAGCTTATCAAAACTAAGACTTGGAAATCTAGTTATTGTTTCTTTTAATTTTCTTTTACCACTTGGGGAATTGGCCTCTATCACCACAAAATAACTATCACTTAAAGGAGTTACGCTGTAGTGCTCAGTGTCACATTCAATTGTGGATTTTCAAGAGGTGATATAATGCCTCTAATACCTGATGGTTGGTTATGAAGAGTATAGAGTAATTAGAGATTCAAATGGGCATGAAGTCTCGGCACCGCTCTTTGTTACATATGTGCAAGTTTAAGTCACGAGTTCGTGGTATTTTACTGGTCAAATTCATCATATTGGGTTTTCCATCATCAGCCACTACAAAGATCCCACTGAATGATAATGGGGTTGATCACATGTTTTGCCAAGAGAGCTAAAAAGAGAGAGATTATGACGTATGAACACAAATACCATGCCTCACTCTAAAGAAAAGAAATGTGTACGCTTCAAGCATGCGATTATCTTCGGAAGAAGAGAAATCTTCTTATTTATGATCATTCTCATCAACATGCTTCATGCTTTTTCCATGCGCTTCAATTATCAAGTGAACCGGCTCACCATTGTTTTCTCATTCCACTTGCACATTATAATGAAGATGGCAACATCATGTGCTTATTTTAAGGAGAGAAGTGTGAATAGAATATTTGGATGATTTTCACTTATTTAATCAAGAATGGCATCTCCGTATGCAATTCTTGAGGGGAGAAGTATAATGATAATTCTCATGTTGATTGATTTCGAGAATAAATGGTCAAACGGCTCCAAACTCATGTAAGAACGAGCTTCTTTCATCGTCATCTCACATGGAGTTTTTTCGCCTAAAAGCCGTTGTTGACATCTTCACTCAGATTGATGAGTTTATCTACAAAGTGCTTCCGGTTAATGCTTCACGTATACATCAACATGATGATTCGAACAATCTCTATGTTCTTTTGCTGATGTGATTGGTAGTTTGGGTTACCATCTTGTGTGTGTTCATGGCGGCTTGATTGTGATTTCCTGATGAACATCTTTCTCGTTCTTGTTTGATTGAGGATTTTAGTTGGGGATTTAAGATGTAAGATAATTGGGATGCTTTTTGGTGTGAGTTGAAGATGTTAACTCTATTCTTCCATTCGGACAATCTTGAAGAAGGTCGAGTCTACAAAATGGCCTTCTACATCTCTGTTAGAAGATAAAGACGAGTTGCATTTGATTATTTAAGACTTCTTCTTAATCTGGCACTTATCAAACAGATTTGTAGGCATGAGAGAGAACCAATTGGGGTGAGTGAAAAGTCAGATTTAATCCCCAATTAGACTGGCTCATTCTGCTCTGCTTGATTCTCATAATGACTTCAAGCCATCTTCTCATCGATTTCAAGTATTTGGGCTTTCAAAGAGTTGCTGACTTCAAGTATCAAACCGCAACGTAAGGAGACAAGCACCTAAACGCGGTAGTAAACTTGATGAACTTAATACTTCTAAGTAATGGAGATACCCGGAAGACAAATGTTATTACCGCAGAGAAACTCAAGGTTGGACTCATGACGAGTAAACTTGATGAACTTAATTCTTCTAAGTGATTGAAGATATCTCGAAAACAAATGTCATAACCGCAGAGAAACTCAAGTCTTTACTCATCAAGGCATTTAGTGTTAGTATTTCAACTCATAGGGGGAAGTGATAGAGAAAGTTTCAAGATAAAAGAGGTACACTAGTGTGGGTGATTTCGATGGTATCGCAATGATCGTGGGAGAGATTGTGTACATTGGGATGCTCACCGTTTCACTTGAAAGGTTTAATCAGTGATCTAGAGATAATCACTTATTCTTGAGTTGACATCCGCAGAGATTGTCATCCGCAGATAATCAAAGGACTTGGCCTGCTTCTTCAATGTTATCGCTTATTCTTCCTTGTGTATTGACACTTCATACACTATCATCGTGGAAGAAAAAATGTAAACATGGGAGGTGTTTTCATTCTCTGATGTGTGATCGGAGATCTCTTGGGTATTGTGTACTTGGTTCTTGAGCTCATACACGATCATCCCGGGAAGAAAAATGTGAACATGGAAGGTGTTTTCATTTCCCCATGATGTGTATTCGGGAGAGTTCGAGCATTATACAAAGAGTCACTACATCATTTCATCTACTGGGGAATTGTTCTCGACACCTTTGGAATGGATCGCCGCATCAGGGAAAAGGAAATTCGAGAAGATTATTTAAATGTGATGATACGTTGTCGTTGTTCTATTGGATGATATAGTCTCGAACAAAGAATCACGTGATTATTCTTAAAAGGAGTACTGACAATGATAATGGTGTGCTTCTTTTGTGCACCGGCTAAAGCAAGCTTTAGATTTCGAATCCTCAACATAAGGATTCTCGTTTGAAGCTGCCAAAGTCTCGCCAGATGGTTCAATTCTTTTTCATTCAAGAGCCCGAAGCTTTGGTGGTGAATGTTTAAGAGTTGATGACTTCTATATCTTTACGTGCGTTACTCGATATCCTTATCTCTTGGCATCAGATCATCATCTTCTTTAAATATATCATCTTCTCTATCTTTGTATATATTTATTAAAAACCAAATACAAAAATATAAAACCAACAAAAACAAAATAGAAAAATATAAAACCAACAAAAATCCATAAAAATCAAAAAATTTGAAAAACTCCAAAAATATTGTTTTTAAAGACATAACTAGAAATGATTCAACACGGCACGAAATCTGCTGTATTTGCGCTACTTCCTTTTGACCGTAAAACCCGCTTAAAACAATGGCTTTTAAGTTATTTTATAGCAACCCATTCTTCAAGAAAGGAAAGTGTTGCGCTAAACAAATTTTCAAATATTTCTTGCACTTATCCTAAAAACAATTTAAGGAAAGTATGTCGAAGGACTGCTGTTCCCACACAAATGTTTTTCCGTCAAAAAATTCTTCAGAAAAATATTTGTTGTATTCAAAAATTGGTGGAAATTGAGTTGCTATTAAATTAATCAGTTTCAGAGTTTTCGTAAAAATTGAAAACTCAATCAATGACTTCAGCGCTTTTAATTTTTTCAGAAAATAAGTCATTGGTTGAGGGGGAGAATGTTTTCAAATCTATATCATCTAACGGGCTTTCTTAATTATCCTACGTGCTTAATTAAAAATGATACTTGCCTATGTCGAAGGACTAGGAATTTAGGATATGATTGTTAGGATTAGATGATTAGGGTTTGATTAACACGTAATTCCCTTGCTTTATACGAACTGATTGATATGTTGAATTGACTTGTATTAGTCGATTGCTGTTTGGGTGATGTCGACCACCATATATCTGTATGTGTGTTCACTAACGTATGCATATTGGTATAAAAGAATGTTCCCGACCGATCCCACATAATATGATGATTGGATGCCGAAAGGAAAGGGTAACTCTATCTTGGGTTGACAAATGAAGAAACGGAGCTTAATTTGACTTCCATAGAGAGTTGGCATAAATGCAACGTAAGAGGTCTCACAAGAGCAGATGGTTTCTCTAAGTGATTGAAGTAACGGAGCTTAATTTGACCTCAGTTGGCATTCAAAATGCAACGTAAGAAGTCTCACGCGCATAGATGGTTTTTCTTCCAAGCCCTACAGCAGCAGCATCAACAGAAGCAGCTCAACCACCTAACATATCTTTGTGCAGGAAATTTTATACCATTTTTCTAAAAACAATTTTCAAATAATATTGTTTTTGAAAAATGGAAAAATATTGTTTTGAAAAAAAATTGGACTAAATTTTGAAAATCACCGGACTTCTTTTTATCAAAACCTATGTCACTCAATTATTGACTTCGGTCATCGATTGAGGGAGAGAGTGATTTAAAATAAAATATTTTCAAACGATATTTCTTTATAAAAGGTCCGTTGGTACAATAATATGTGGTGATCTAAAGATTTAATGTTATGTCATGGTATGATTTTTCTTTTGAATCAAGGTCTTTCAAAATGAAATTTTTTCTGTTCTTGTTTGATTGTGAAATTATTTTATTTTACTTAAAGATCTCTTAAAAACTATCATACCTGACACTAACAATCTTTAATGTTTTAAATTGGTCCTCTTCAGTCATTTTTCAAAATTAGATCTTGCCACGTCTTTCCCTAAACTTTTCTAAATGATTTAAATCAGATGGGATCACAAATCTCAAATGGTTTGATATTTTTGATCCGGGGAGAGATCGTGGTTTAAATCTCAAATATGTTTTAATGGAATTGGTTTTAGTCCTTTAAAGCACTCCTGCCTCCATGTGCCAAACGATTTCTAATACATAATGCACATGTTGAGGGGGAGCATTTATCCAAAAACATGATGAGTATTTAAACCCGCCACATATTCTCCCATGTTTTCTAAAACCGATTACTTTGAGATCTAAAATCTCAAAGGGTTTGATATTTTTGATCGGGGAGAATTTGTGATTTAATAATGAAATTTGATAAATGATGATCGATTTGATTCAAATGTGCAGTCTGCCTCTTATATATGTGCTAAACGCCAGATCTCGAAGCATATTGAGGGGAGCAAATGGTTTCTTAATGGCTTGTGTGATTGTGAATGTACTTCAAAAGAACTCTTTCCTCTATGTGATAAAATGTTTTCAAATATCCTATGCACATATTGAGGGGGAGAATTTACCAAAGAAAATCAAATGGCTTTTTCTATGGAAATTGTGATCAAGAAATTATTTCAAATAACTCTTGCCTCCATGTGCTAAACAATTTCAAGATCATACGCACATGTTGAGGGGGAGCATTTTCTAAATGATCAAAACTATTAAGGTACAAAATGCTTTGATCTCGACTCCAAGTACCTTGATTGATTTTTCCAAATGATTTTTCAATTGGTTTCAAGGAAGAATGAACTATACCAAAAGACCGACCATTTTACTTTATGTATGGAGTTATAAGGATGGTGAGGTTAGGTATTTGTTCCCACGATCCGCCAGAACTGGAGGGATCTACCCAGGGACAATCCACTAGATATAGAGTTCTTAGGTAGATGAAAAGGAGAAAAGTGTGATATGGGAAGAGTGCCGACTGAGACAGAGCTAGTACTGGAATAAACCCAACAAGGTTCTAGTTATGAAGTCTCTTTAAGCACTGAAGGGGTTGAAGAATGAAAAGAAATGAATGTGAAAAGGGTGAAAAGAAATAGCCCTCCAATAATTCAACCCTAGGGCGCATTCAATACATATGCTACTGGTGGTTACTAAGGTAACACTGGTATTGAAGACAAGACGTCAGGACCTGATCACTGCACTAAACTTCCCATGCTACTCAAGTTCCTCTTAAAAGGGCTTGTTTCATTCTCATGGGGAACCCACATAATCTATCGACTTTCTCTTAGAGATTGTTGATATTGAAGAAGGAGACCCTCTCCCTAGTCTCCCAATAGGAAGCAAATGTGCTCAATTGAGTCTAGAGCCAAGAGATCATCCACAATATCTCATTAGGACACAAAATTCATGAATACTTGCTGTTTCACACAATGTGGAAAGTAAGTATATATTAAGAGTCCTACGCATTATCCTTGTGGTATTGCCAGAACATCCGAGTGATATGAAAATATTCACAATGAAGATGGAAATCCTTCTGGAGCCAACATCAAACAAGCTCTCTTGGTGACATGTGGAGATCTTCTCGTAAAATCAAGCTTGTGACAACTGGATAGAAACGATGGGGAGATTCAATCTTGAATCAACCTGGTCCAGAATGGAATTGACGAATACTTTGGAAAACCGTTCGATGTGCAAACGTCTTTCTCTAGCACATCGAATGTATTCATTTCAAATTCAAAAAGTATCTCTGATTGAAAAATACTTTTAGAGAAACCGTTCGATGTGCGAATCTCTTCTTTTCGCTAGCACGTCGAATGTGTACTCTTTTCAAATACAAAAAGTATTTATGATTGAAAATTGATTTCTCTTATAAAACCTTCTTCGTATTGCAAAACTCTTTATCTTAAGCAATACGCGATTGTTTTCAAATCATTTTCTATCAATCAGAAATCTCAATTTGTGGTTCACTCAACTCGTTGTTCTCTTTGACGCTCGGTTTGAGAACGGCTTAGAAATACCGCGAAACTCCGGCCAGATTCTTCGAATTATACTGATCACAGTGACTTTATGATCAACGGGAACCGTGGGTCAATTCAATTCAACGAAAGTGATCAAAGACACTTTCGTGCGCTTTTATTGGTTAATTGTGTCATGTACATTTGGATTGCAAGGTTGCATCGTAATCGGAGGAGTCAATCCAAAGCCGCATGCCTACAAAGCATCCACACTTAATTGAAGAAATCATGATGCATATCTACATAACCTCGGTTCTGATATTTTTATACTATGCTTCTTTACCGCTACAAATATCATGAACAAGTAAGGCTTCCGCTACTCTGTTGGAAAGATGTCATGATTCAAATGTGTGAGCATGTCGGTCCAAAAGTCACAAATTCACATGATGGCAACACAATAAAAGGTGATCCAGAGATTTACTGTGGCTGATGATCTCAAAGAAAGCTCGAAGATCATAAAAGATGTGGATCAGTTCAAAGACCTCCACTTAAAGTACAAATCTATGCGGCCTTTAAAGAATCACCGCTAAAGCACAAAGATGCAGAAGATGAAGAATTCAAGTCTACGAGCTCAAGACAAAAGACAAAGATAGAATGCTAGGATGTAAAATGTATTTCATGGGGTGACCTCCCTTAGGGGGAGATTGTTAGGAATTGGAAATTCCATGTTAAAGAGTCGGTCACCCCAATTATGGTCTAGCAATATGTTAGCTCGTAGACTTGTAGTTTGTTACGTTATTTAGTAGTTTATTAGTTTAGTTTAGCGTAGTGTAACACCGTGGAGGAAGGACGGGTCTTTACCCACTGTATACCTGATCCACAGGCCGATAGGAGGTCGTGTTTGTTTGTTAGTATAAATACCCCTTCCATCCATGGAAGGGGTGTGGCTTGGCAATCTAACCTTTACATTTTATTGAAGCAACTCTCTACCAAGAACACCCTCTTTACTTTCTCTCTCTAAAATATGGCTAACATGTATTTTGATCATCCAAGCCCACCCGAATCATCAACACAATAAATATATCGATCCTACACATGGAGAACATGCAAGCATACACACAAATAATTGAAGACATAATTGAATTAATGAAGTAACACACTTATCTTGATGTAAGATAGGGTTTGGAACCCTAAAATACTGTACAAGACAGCCTTGGTTCGGTTTAGGTTTTTACTCCAAAAGACTACACACCAATACTGAAAAATTCGGATTCTATATATAATATTACAAGTGCGACGGCGTCACCTTATGATTTGTGACGGCCGGCTAGTC
This sequence comes from Chrysanthemum makinoi, assembly GCA_910596185.1. Lineage (NCBI taxonomy): Eukaryota > Viridiplantae > Streptophyta > Magnoliopsida > Asterales > Asteraceae > Chrysanthemum > Chrysanthemum makinoi. Next base: position 227,156,383 of record OU343223.1, on the reverse strand, counting down.
ATTAGGTTTCTTCGCTGGCTTAATCTGGCGACGGCGCACCTTGTGCTTGTGACGCCGTCTTCGCTTTTGACGCCTCGATCAAATCTAGGCCGCCTGAGCATGACGGCCTACTCTTTTAAAGCCTGACACCGTCACTGGAAAATAAGCAATTTGGCTACTGCCCCATCATAGAAGTGCTCCACGCGTCATAGCTTAAGCAGACGCCGACCACCTTGTTTTAGTACTGGAGAGTGTCTCGATTCTTGACTTTGGCCATTTCTTCGATATCCGCTACTTTTCGTCCAAGAGCCATTACAACAATTTGCCTTCAAGAGACCTAAAAAGTGAAAAGGACGATATTAAGTAATAACGGATACAAAAGTGATCAAATAAAGGCTTAAACGACCCTCAAAAAGGTACATTTTAAAACCTTATCAATCTTAATCGGATTTTGAGTAAACGATTTTTTTTGCTTGGAAGGTAAAATGCCCAAGTAAAGTTAAAAAGGCAAAATTATGCAAAAATGCAAACCAAAATGGTTGGGTCAATGACTGAATCGGTGGATGCAAGTATAAATACCAAAAATTCATTTTTCCAGAAAAACACACACACACACACACTAATCCTCCATCCGGTTTCACAAAATTCGACCATTAGAAGTTGTTTGAAGATTTTAAGAGTTTTAAAAGATCATCATGGCACCTAAAATAGTAAGCATCTGCAATCAATTAACTTAATTAGGGTTTAAATAGAGTGTTTGATACGAATTGCAAATTAGGTCACTAATTTGGGTGTTTTTTGATAGAATTTGAATTAAGTAGTAATCTTTTAGAATTAAGTGGGTAATTGATATAGGAATGCATTGCAAAAAGATTTGTAGTGATTGATTCAACATGGAATGAGTATTAGATGATTGAATTTTCAGATTTAATTAATTTGTGCCATTGAATCAAATTAAGTTGCAATTGATGATTCCTAGTTGGTAGATGATGCGTTTTTAATGAATTTTAGATGCCACATTGTTGATTAGAACAAGTGATTTAGAATTGAAGTTAAGATTGATAGTTCTAAGCAAGATGAACATGTGATGATTGGAAGTTTTGAATGCGAATTAAGAGCAATTTGAGGATGTGGGAATCATTCGTGATGTTAGAATGCAGTTTAGGAATGAATTGGAATTAGAAGAATCTAGTGGGAAATAGATTCGAAGGCCAAAGCCTCTTCAGTTGAGTAACCGATTCGGTTATGAGCTGCAACCGAACGGTGTTGAGTGAGGTCGCGAGAGCCGGACGCCCTCAACCGATCCGTTCCACGTTGTATTTTGGGAAATTTATCGAACTCAGACCTTAGAGGCTTCTGTAAACCTTATCGTTTGTTCTAACACTCTTATATTGACTTATATTTATGATTTCTACATAGAAATGTTGTAGGTTGTTCAAGTTCGACACGGGTTCCACTAAACCCATTGTTACAAGTACCGCCAAAGGAATGCAAGGAAGAAGGTTACGATAGCTTGAAGATCGAAGGGAATGCAAACTTGAAGTTCATAAATGAGGAGAAACATGCTTTTAGGGAACATTTGTCAAAGTTGCAAAATAGGACAGGTTCCAAGGTTGATAGATTGGGATTTGTTTACCAATATGAGTGTGAAATGAGTTGGGAATATGATGCGGATGTCTTATGTATATCCGGTTGATGGGGATTCGCTTGATGATTTATCACGGGAAGAGCTTTTAGCATAAATGAAGAGGTTTATCGTGAATGGTGTATGGAGTTCTTTTCGACTATGTACTTTGAAAGGAAGGTCAATGTTCGGAACATCATGAATGAAGTTTGTGTTTGGTTTAGGCTTTGTGGGCAGGATCACGCATACACTTTGCCGGGTTGCTGCTGTTCTTGGCTTGTATGAACCGGATGAGATTAATCATCGATTGTTTGAAGCTTATTTTTCGAGGCTTAGGAGATTTGAAAGATTAGTGTCCCCGCTACATACTAGAATCGCTGGGAGATCCTTCTTGTACTCGAAGGAATGATTCAACCATTAGGAATCCATTGATGAGAGTGCTACACAAAAGTTGTTAATGGGGGTTGTTTCATAGAGTTGGAAGGGGACAAATGCCATAACCCGACTTGTGGATTATGATGCTGTTGGAAGAGACTATGATGGAATGCGGCTTGGCTCATAGCCGAGTATTTATCTAGGAGAACCCCGGGTATCAAAGGTAATAGCAACATATGTGGAGGCCATTATGTGACGAGGTTGGCAAGGAATCTTGGGTATTACAATAGCAATGAGTTGGCTAAGTGTGAGAGCCAAAGATTATTGAGATATGGAATGCAAATGGGTACAGCCTTGAATAGGAGGACGAAAACGTTGGGAGCATGGATTGACCCACAACAACAACAACAACCACCACAAAGAAATAGGGAAATGTGCCAATGGGAAATGTATCGATGGGTAACGTGCAAACGGGTACGTCTAGTAGTTTTGACTCGTGTTGGGGAGATTGGAACCAACATTTGAATGAAACTGAGTAGGATATTTGGAGAGATTCGATGGTGGTGGGTGAGGAAAATTACATTAATAATTATTCGATTCCGTTTTTTCAACACATGGCTCAAGAAGCCAATTATGAGTTGCCTCCCTATAACCCACCCAATGTTCCAATATATCCTTTCCCCTACACCTCGATCCTCGGACCATATCCGTACCCATATCGTGGCTATGCACCATTTCCCAACCCAGTGCCTGCGTATGGTAGATTACCCGAGGTTGGAGGATCTAGCTATGATGTTGGAGGATCTTCATCGGGAGCTGCAAAGGAGAAGAAGAAGAAGAGGAAGTTTTACACAGTATTTGATGAGGAGGAGAATTATGAAACCGAAAGCGATGTTGATGAAGGTGATGAGATGAGTGAGGATGACGAATGATCGTGGATCATTCTTGGATTGTGATTTCAAAAACAATGCTTATTGTGTGTCGAACAATATTATCTCTATCTCTATCTCTTAACTATTTCTTTAGGATGATTATCATACTTTGTTTATTTTTATTTTTAAGTAGCGTTTGGATTGTTTGTTTGTTTTGTTTTGTGTATTGTGTATATTTTGCAGTTTTATTTGCAGGATGGATGTGACGAAAGCTTATTGTTGGTCAATATTTGGAGTTGGATAACTCACATGCTTGCTTATGACCCAATATGCATATTGCATATTCTATCCCGTGGTATCTTTTTGACTATTTCTTTTTCCTATTTTATTTACTTTGAAGTTCATTTTATTACATTGAGTACAATGCAAAACTTAAGTATGGGGAGGGAAGAAAATAGGAAAAAAATGATACGATTTTTAAATTTTTAGTTTTTTAGTCTTATTTTTTATTTTTAGGTAAAGTTTTGGATTCAATTAGTAGAAAATTGCCCTTGGTTGTCTAGTTGTTTTCACACGTTATTAAGATATATTAAAAGAATAACTTGGGTATTTCAATGGTAAAATGAGGTTTTGAAAATTTTTGATTGAACCAAATTACTGAAAGTAATTCATTTTGGATTCGATAGCATTTTCTAGCACGATATAGCCTTTTTTCACTTAATTGTGAGGTTTTTTTTTGTATAAAACACATCTTTTGTTTTATATTTAAGGTGAGGCCAAGGATTATGTCGATTCTAGAACTTGTACTTGTTATGCATTATTGTTAAAATCACTCTCGAAAGAGGAAAAATATATTCAAATGATGAGGCATCGAGGGATTTAACCCAAATGGCCTTCCATTTTATCTAATGTTTTTTGCTAAACCACATCGGTTAATTAACACCTGTGGACCCATTTTTAGCTCATTTTTAGCACTAAATACCCTTAGTTACACCCTTCGAGCCAATCTTTTCATTCTTGTTTAAATCCAAAAAAATACAAAAATATTTTACACCTTAAACCTTAGCCAACCCATGTCATGTCTATTGGATTGTTGTTAGTTGTTTGGAGTGTTGGATTGTTTTTGATGATTATGAAGAAGCAACACTTTGTCATATGTGTGTACCATTCTCCAACAAAGATGAAGGATACGTCTTTCTCGTTTGTATTTTGTGTGGTGTATGCTTATACTAAGTGTGGGATAGCTAAAAAATATGGTTATAGCCAATGTGCTATATGAAGAACATTGATTAGCCAATGAGCTAAATTGAGTTATATATGTTTGAAGATCGATATGTAAAGAAGAGGAAAATATAATTATTTTTGGGATTGTGGTGTGTATGATTGCTAGCAATATGGAGGTTTAGACTTGACTTTATTTTTCTTTTTAAAACCAATTTCATAAACCATCCCATGCCTTATCCATACCATTTATAAACCCAAAGCCTTAACATTATAACCCGAATAAAAGTCCTCTTTGATGAATTTATTTTATTTTGTCTTGATACTTGTACAAGCTTATGGTAAAAAGCATTGATCATGACTAGAATTGGTGATTTACATATACCCACCAATATATGAGTGTTGAAAGTTCTTAAAATCATTCGAGGTGTTTAGTTGTAATTGTTATCTAAAGTTATTTGGTTCATGTTAAAGTTTTCACATATTAAAAGCAAATTAATAATTATTTCTTTTGAGATGATTAAATTTTCGAAACCACGCTTATCAAGACCATTGAAATCGATTTTACAATGTTAGACCTACTGAGGGCTTGTAGAACTTAAGTATGGGGAATTTGATAACGCTCAAAATGAGCATGTTTTTAGTAGCGTTATTATTGGTTTTGTGTATGATAATCGGCTATATTTACTCATATAACCGCTATAAAAGTGCAAAAGATGCGTATTTGTATGCGGATGTAGCTGTGTATCGCAAAAGATGAAGAAATGAAGATTTCATGCACATTTGGAGAATTCCCGAGGAAAGAAATCAAGTAAGGAAGCTCTTGGACTCAATGATTAGGAAGCGCAATGATTTCTAAGTATCTACAACAAGTAAAGATCAAGTTTCGGCCTGGAAATCACAGCAGAAAACAAAGAAAAGGCTGAATAAGAAAAAGTCAACAAAAGTCAAATTGGGAGTATTAGAGGTCAACCGATCGGTTGAGCCCGCAACCGATTCGGTGGGTCGATGGTCAAAAGGAAACCAACCGCTTCCTCAACCGATCCGATTGCCAAGCCTGGAGTTACATCTTTTGTTATTTAATGTTGCCTTAACTCCCCATAATCATTGGAGGCCGATCATTTCCTGTTATTAACTTGTATGGGACGTTTTTAGCCAGTTAGTTAAGGTTCTTTAGCTATAAAATGAACCTAGACTTAGTAGTTTAGGTGTGACACAACCCAAAGTGTAATATTTTACACCAAAGCTATTACCAAACCTTATTATTCATCCCAAAAGCTGTAAAACGTCCAGGAGATTGGAGAGACGAATTCTCATCCATTGTTTGATCATTCGGAGTTATACGGTTAAGCTAGACGATTGGAGGCATATGGTTGCTATATTCCACAATTTCTAATTCTTGTAATCCAAAAGTTTAGGTATTCTATGGAACTTATTATGAATTTCTATTCTCTTGAATTATTTGAATTACCTTGTTACTACTTGTGTTTTGTTATGATTGTCATGGAGTAATTCTTGAATATACTTGTGTGTAAGGATGTAGGAAATCATACTAGTGTTCTTATATGTGATACATGTAAATGATCTTGTTTAAATGAGTTTGTTAGAAAACTACTAGTCTTGTTTGATTTGTCGGTATGGGGATCTTGTTTAAAAAGGACCGAAAGGATTTCTCTTGTGTTTTATTCCAAAAAGTTAAGTGACAAACTAATATAGGGATATGGTGATTGACACCCACCATGTTTACTTATTGAAACAAGATTAGAAACATTTTCATCACGAAAGTTCGAAAGATTCGTAGGAACGAGTTTAATAAGAACATTTTGTAAACAAATGGATTTTATAAAGGATAATCATTAAGATAAGGACCGAAAGGATTACCTATATGTTATTTTTCTTAAAATGATTTTACAAAACATAAACCATGGGTTGAAAATCATTTGCTTATGATTTGTGCATCACATCAAGAGTTTACACCAAGCCTTCATGAACACTTTCTATTATTGCCTATAGACTTCACACAAGTATATGTTTCTTAATATTGATTTTCACTAAACCATAATTTTGAGGAAGCCTTGACAAGCTTTCTTGTTACTAATCTTTTAAAACAAATTAAAACGAAAATCTCTTGGGACGATCTCGACTTACCCACCTTGCTATCGCTAACCAGTATACTTGCTGCATTATGTGTTCATAGTAATTTCGGATAATTCGTGTTTATAAATTTTTAAAACTTGCACGGAAAGAAAGCACATCAGCGATGAATGTCTTGATTCCATTCACCTTGGTTGGGTAGAATCGGTGGTCAGGAATCCCATGAGGGGCGATTAACATTAAATTGAATGTGTTGGTAATGACCCAGCATCTTCAAGACTCGATTCATGAATTGAATCTCCTTAGCGAGGATTTTCGGCACTTACAAGTTTGAATGTAGGGGATGTTAACATCATAGTGTGAAAACACATCTCTAAATTCTTACAATTTCTGGCCCGGAGGCCCTCAAGAAGGCTAACACGATATCTGGGAGTATATCTACATTTAGGTGAGTATTTCGGGTACACCAAGTATCACCTCACATTTGAGACCATTTGAGACACACTATGCGTAACCCACAGGGATTACCAAAGTGACCTGTCAAGGCTATTTGATGTTGACCACGCGGGGAGTTTTCATTCAATCACTAAGGATCACAATTGTGAATCCCCTCATAAATGTTCTCTGCATATTGCTAAGATCTGCGTAGGAGTCTAGAATATATCACTTGTGTCCTTATTGTTGAACAACAAGTTATGAAATATTAAGTGTTCTTGAGAGATCTTTTATGAATCTCGTGGCTTTAGACTCGATAAGTGCGCTTTGATTTTCTTATTCGGAGACTAGGGAGAGGGTCTCCTTCTTCAATATCAAGCATCTCTAAGAGAAAGGCGATAGATTATGCAGGGTTCCCCGTGAGAATAAAACAAGCTCTTTTGAGAGAACTTGAGTGGCTTAGAAGGTTTAGTGCAGTGCGTCCTTTGGGTCCATGACGACTTTGTCTTCAATACCGATGTCATCTTTGTGACAACCAGTAGCATATGAGTTGAACACAGTTTCTGCCCTAAGTTGAATCATATGGAGGGATATTCTTTTCACCCTTTTCTTTAACTTTTCTTTTTAATTCTTCAACTCCTTCTTTCTCCGTTTCTCATATTCTCCTTTTTTCAATCATACCTAAGGACTTCTAATTCTAACTATTGGTGATGTCCTTTTCTAGATCCCTCTGGCTTTGGCGGATCATAGGACGTTTATTCCTAAACTTAGTCACCTTATAACTCCATGACTATTCCTATGTTTGCCATAAAACCATTCACTTGAAAATCTCTCAAATCATTTATGAATAGAAACATGTTTTCTAACACTTTGAGAGTTTTGTATTTTCAGAAATACTCCCCCTCCACATGTGCTTATGAGTTTTGACTTAAGTCTGTACAATGAGGGTAGAGTGTGCACTTTTTGAATTGATTGACTCCTGATTGATAATTCCCCGCAAGACACGGTTACGTTGTATAGTTAAAGAGTTCCATTGTCAGCTTTTAGGTAACAACTAGCTCTAATAACTACCTTGAAGATGTGAACATACCTTTAAAAGGATGTTAAACCCCGTCAAAGTTCATGTTTATCAAGAGTTTCTCAAATTGGTACGTTCTACTAAGACAAGTCTTGAGAGACAAGTCTTTTCGATTACTGGCATTTCAAAGCTCATCAATTCATGGGTTAAGTCTTAGTTGAGCACTTTCAAGATTCCATTAACTTTTCGACATATTTTTGATCACATGTATTTTTCTCTCCCTAAAAAATGGCATATTTATGTCATTTTTGATAAAATATTGATTTAAAATATGACCATACTGAGTTTTGCGGGAAGATTTGCACAAGAACTTTTCTTTTGAACAAAGTTGTATTGCAAATACTCCCCCTCAACAAGTAATTGTAACTTTTGAGGTTTTGAAAAGTGAGAGGGAATACTTGTTCTTTTGAGCAGAATTATGAAAATATAGAAAGTTTGATTAATTCTACTCAAAAGTAAGAAGCTTTCGCTCCTTGTATGAGGATTGTGGCACTGAAGCGTACCACATTGTCCTTTCTTTACAAAACGGGTTGTACACTACTACAAACCATATATATATATATATATATATATATATATATATATATATATATATATATAGATTGGATCATTTAAAAAGTTGATCTCAAGAGAAAAGTGAGAGAAGTGATCTCAACCATTAGATCACCCCTCTTCCCCCCTCCTTTTTTCCAACCTAACTCAAGGGGCTTGTTTGTCACTTCTTTTATTTTTTAGGGTAATTTTTGTAACTTTTTCATATTTTCATCACCCCCTTCTCTTTCCTTTTTTTTAACCATTAGAAATGATTTTGTTTTGTTATCGTATCATATCAAATATGTCAATTCTTATCATCACGTACAATTGTCATTAACTATTCATTTAAGTTAAAAACTCGATCTTAGCCAAAATCCTAGACAAAACTATACATAACATTTGTAGTGCCAGATGTGTGTCCAAATAACAACAAATGAATATGATATAACCACTTTTACATTAAGACTCTATTACAATGGGGGACTACAAGACTCAATATTAAATATGATTCCTTTAACTCTTGCAACCTGAGTGTGAGGCTACTCATCCGATGCTTTAGGAGAATTTTCAGGTGTCTTCAAAGATGGTGCAACAGCGTTGCCTTTATGTGCCATGACAGCAGATCGAAACTCGTCAACAACTGATGCATCTCTGAACTTCAAAGCAAATGTCGAGAGACCATATTTCTGGTCCCTTTTACAGTTTAAGCACGCAAATTTGATCCCTTTTTTGTCCATCTTTATCAGCTTCATGTTGGGGAAGATGAATACTGATGCGTTTCCGTTGGTACCAAAACTGAAAGAAGGGAAAGTAGGCGGGTTGTTCAGCCTTTCTCTTTCTCGACTACGGAATCAGTTGGTTCAGCTTTTCTTACCTCATCTAAAGTTTCCGTAGGCTCGGTTTCACCAACCTTGTTTTCTGGTTGTTCAATATCCTCATCTTCTTCCTTTTCATTTTTCTTATTTAAGGTACTTGGTGATTCGTCCTTTTTAGAAGCGGTTAACTTAGTTTCTTGTACATTCGTAAAAGGTGCAGGAGCTGAAGTGGAATATGTAGGAGGTACCAAACGAATCACTGCAAAAGGATTAGATGAAGGGTTTGAAGATGGTTGACTGCGTTTGACTTTCACGATTCTTATGTTTGCTATTACTTCCTCACTTGTCCTTTTAAATGTCTTGGTTTCTTGTCCTGGAACCTCTTCATCATCATCAAGACCCGGGTTATCTCATGATAACTCCCTCCCCGAAACTCTTTTTTTAGAGGGTTGAAACGTGTTCTCTGCATCCCCCATTACAAGTTTTGATGATGGGCGTCTCGATTATAGAAAAAAAGCTAATTCTGGAAGAAATAAAAAAAAGGTTAAAAACAAGCATCTGTAAGAAAAAATGAAGAAAATAAACTAAACATAAAGCCAATAAAATCGACAGGCGTACCCTTTTAGCTAAACAGAACATTTAGATTTGGACCCCTTAATAATATACTACCGAAGTTATCCAACCTTTGTTCTTTCCCGATCCAGGTGCTAAAGCAGGACAGACAAGGCTTATTTTATCATCTTGGCATAAGCTAGAAAGGAGGCCAGGTGGGTAGTTCCCGTAGAGGTTGATGTAGCTGAACATCGTTGTTGAACACTCGTTTGACAAGTCATTCAATTCTTCAGAGTAAGGGCAGGCAAAGTTCTTGAAAGCATCACAACATAACTTAGCAGGGTATCTTGGTACTTTGCACTGGTTGTGATGATCGTGTAAGTCATAAACTCAAAGTTTACAAGACATGCTGGAGATTAAAACAAACCGGTATCACAAAAAGCACAAAATAGATTTGAATATCTTTTACAACTAGTGATCGCACCAAATACAGCATTAAGGTTAAATTAAGCATAATAAAGTTCAAAGATATCAAACTAAACTGGTTCTAATTACATATTTTAACCTGAAAACATCACACACCCAAAGCTTAATTTAGAAACCAATCCATTTATAAACTGTAAAATTTTACAAAACAAGTTGTGCAAGTTGAAAGATAAAACACACCTATGTCATCAAAAGCATGACCCGATCCATCTTTAACTCAATTTATACTACTAAGGGCGTGCAATAATTCATGTAATTGAGTTAAAAACAAAGCAAAATTACACTTTCCAGATAATAAACTTCATGCCACAATATCCTAACTTTATAATAATAAATCAAAATACGCAAATTATTATGGATCTAATACTATTAACTAAAGCAATAAAAATTTAAAAAAAAAATAAGAAGTATTAATAAGTTTAGATAACAAACATACGTTTCTTAGCCTGAAGAAGGTTTCGCCCAATTGAAGATTCAGACCCAAATACACCATCTGCAATAATAATAAATAAAAAAGTCAAGATCAGACGTTGACCAGCTGTAATCCTAACATTTGTTTAAATAAAATATAAGAATTAAACAACAGTGTAACAAAGAAAGAAACAAAACCTGAAATTGAAAGTGGAGACGAAGAACAAGTAGAGGAGATGCAAATTAGCAGAAGCAGAAATGAGATCAAAATCTTCATAATTAATTGATTGAATAATTGATCAAAATGAGATTAATTGATTTCCTAGAGTTATTTGCTCTACCCTTATGCAACACCTGTATCATCAATGTGAAAGATATATCCAGTGACTAACAAATCATCACAAGCAACGTTACATTACTTTCCACAGAGTACAACTTAATAAAAATAACATTAACCCTTGACTCGTTTAGAGCCACGTTTAATCATATAAAACACATTTAAATTCCTACAAGAAAATCATGCATAAATGCATTCTTATCTAGAGAGTTAAATTATCTAATACATTGTATCCACAATTCTACATGCATATGAGCTAAGCAGCTAAAAGCTATCATTTTGTTTGTTGGACAGAACGATATGAACAAGGTAATGCATAGAACTAAAAAATTGAAGTGCAGATCAAAAGGCCCTATTTAAACCTATAAAATCTGAGACACACAATTATGCGCCTATTCCATTACCTATAGAACACTAAATGCCTATTTGGTTAAGCAAATGGTGCTAATATAAACGGGTAAATATACAAGGTCTTCCGTGCTACTCAATGTACGTTGCCTGACCGAAGTATCCGTGTAACCATTTCCAAACCCTTTATCTTGAAGATGTTTACCTAGTGAGATTGGAATCCATTTTGGTCATAGATGCCCTAATATCTACCTTTTAGATGAACTAATCACACCTATAGATGCCCTAATATCTACATTTCGATGCACTAATCACACCAACTGATGCCCTAATGTGTTCATCGATGCACTAAACGCAAAAGTTCCAACGATGCACTAAACATACCACCAGAATGCCCAAGTAGTTCCAACGATACACTAAACAAACACATTGATGCTTCAATATGTCTGAAGACGACGTTCTTCGTATTTTTAAAAGAACTGCACATTTTTTATTTTTTTTACAAACTAGGGACATTTCAGTCTGTCATTCATCATCTGACCTTTTTGGTTCACTCAGTTTCTGAATCCAGTTCTTACCACCAGATTGTCTTCATGCCATGTAGTTTGTAAATTCCATTCTTCATTTGTGTTCGGAAACCTTATCTGCAGTTCTGCACTACCAATGGTGAGTTTCCCTTCAAAGAGCAACGGATTTGATTATCAGATCTGCGTTTTTCTTTGACTTGTAAACAAGTTCTGCATTTGGCCTGCCATTGTACTCAATCTGCATGTAAATTTAAGTCAGCTAAACATAAAATGGGCGGGGTGGGCAACATATCAAAACGGGTAACTTTCCAGTCAAAATGGGTAGCGATGACCCGTAACAGTTTCTGTCCATAACTTCTAACATTTTTAAATATACAAACAGTGTCTTAAATATGTTAACAAAAGTTATATTACTTTAATATAAATTTAACTTCCAAAAATCTTTAGTATGTCAAAAATACAGTTCGAGCAACTTTATACCTTTTTTGCCTACCATTTAACCAGTATTTTTTATTTATTTTACCCGTTTAATCCGTTAAGGCTAAAACACACCACCGTTAATCCCATTCACACAAGTGGAACGAAATCATCAGCTCTAGATTAGAAGCTTACCCGTTTCTTGGCGAGCTCTGGGGTGTTACCTAACAAAGAGATGAAAACCGGGAAAAATAAATAAACAATCGACTAATAAAAGAGCTCTGGGGTGTTACCTAACAAAGATCCTAATGACTGTGATGAGGGAGGTGATTGGGTACCAAATTTAAACAGATCACCTCCATTACCCAATCACCTCCCTTAGTCGCTGAATAATCTGAAGCTTGAGGATTAGACACCTCATTTGCAAACCTGTCCTCTTGCACATGATCACTAAGACGACTTGTACTCAGAAACCGGAACATTCCTCTGTCTGAGCCAGGCTTTTTAGTAAGTGCAAGAGCTTGTTTACCATAACGACGTTCTTCGTATTGATAATCATACGGTGGACTCTGAGTGTAAGAATGATATGAACTAGCTCGTCTCTGATCATCCTCATTGTTTTTGTGGTTCTGAAATAATGATTGCCAAAAACTGTAAAAGTTAGTATGATAATCAACACACACCTGTTAGAACGTTGTATGGAACTAGTTAAGCATACGACCAGTGTATCTCTAGGAGGTTTTCCGGACGCCTTTGATGAGAAAAACTTCTTATCCACGTAGACACTTTTTATGAAGTCTCGAACTTTATCCACATTGCTGTATGAGAAAGCATGAATAACAAATTCATTTTTGCATTTGATTTACTTCCAACAATAAATGCAACCATGTAAAAGTGTATCACCGTTATCCGAAGTCTCTCGCCCCGTGGGTCCCAATCTTTAAGAATGTTTCCGCACTGAAGAAGCATATATATCCGGTGAGAAATAAACAAATGTCTACAGAAAAGTAATGGGGAAAAGTCTATAACGATTACCCCTTCTTGAAGAGCTTCAACTTCTTGTGAAGTGAACTTGGACATCGATACCGACTTAACACGGTGAGTAAACTCCCTATGCAACATTCAATAAGACAACAAGCGTTAAAAATCATATATGGACACCCATAGATGCCCTAATATCTACCTTTTCGATGCACTAATCACATTCCATAGATGCCCTAATATCTACATTTTGATGCACTAATCACACCAACTGATGCCCTAATGTGTTCATCGATGCACTAAACGCACAAAACATATAAATAGATGCACAAGTAGTTCCAACGATGCACTAAACATACCACTAGAATGCACAAGTAGTTCCAACGATACACTAAACATACACATTGATGCTTCAATATGTCTGACGACGCACTACACTAATCATACTCATTGATTTGATTCCTGAATATGTTCATCGATGCACTAAACATAGAACCATATTCATCGTTGTATGTTTAGTTCCAACGATGCACTAAACATAAAAATGGATGCCCTACTATGACAAATGATGCACTAAACATAAAAAATGATGTCTTAATGTGTTCATCGATGCACTAAACATTCAAACATATGCACAAGTATTCCTGATGCACTTATCATATTAACATATGTCGTAATATTTTTTTTGATGCACTAAGAAAACAAGATGATGCCCTAACTTAGCATTATACTCTAATCATAAAAAGAGATGTCGTAACTTATTTTTTTTAATCACTAATTATAGAAAAAAATGTTGTAACAAGTTGCGTGATGCCCTAATCATACTAGCAAATGTGCTAACGCTTATATTAGATGCGCTAATCAAACAAATTGATTCCCTAACATATGACATGATTCTCTAATCATACTAAGAGATGCGCTAGCGCTTACTTTAGATGCACTAATCAAACAAATAGAATCCCTAACTTATGACATGTTTCTCTAATCATACTAACAGATGTAATAACATGAATCGTGATGCCCTTACTTATTCAGACAACCAATGTTGTAACATATTATTAAGAGAGATGCACTAAATTGTAAATTTATACATACAAATGCTTTAATATGTCAATTCATTCAACAATAACAACAGTTATTTTATAATTCACACAAAGATGCACTTAAATAACATAAAAAATAAAGAGGTTGTAAACACTTACCATTGTTATTTTTTATGATGATCGGATTTGGTTCACTTACGATTCCTAAACTTCATTTTTTGTCATTTTTTCGAAGATCAAAATCAAATTAGGGTTCCTTGATCGGAGTATGTGTTTTCGATTGGAGTATGTGTGCTTTCTGATCTTTGTAACCGGTGGTGGTGTGACGATTACGGCGGCGACGGTGGTGGTGTAACGGTTTCAGCGGCGACGGTGATGGTGTGACGGTGAGTGTGTGTGTGTGTTTGAATCGTATGTGTGTGTGTGTGTTTGAATACTGTGTAATATTAAAGACCGTACTTTCTTTTCTTTTTCTGTGCTTTTACTTTTTTTTACCCTGAACTTTCAAGTGTTTTCATAATTTACCCTGAAACTATTTTTCTCACTTTTCTAACTAATTATACTTTTCTCTAGAACCGGACTATATATATATATATATATATATATATATATATATATATATATATATATATATATATATATATATATATATATATATATATATATATATATATATATATATATATATATATATGGTTTGTGCTCATATAGTAGTGTACAACCCGTTCTTGTAAAGAAAGGACAATGTGGTACAGCAGGGACCGAAATATATGGTCTCGACGTTTGCTTTGAAGTTCAGAGATGCATCAGTTGTTGACGAGTTTCGATCTGCTGTCATGGCACATAAAGGCAACACTGTTGCACCATCTTTGAAGACACCTGAAAATTCTCCTAAAGCATCGGATGAGTAGCCTCACACTCAGGTTGCAAAAGTTAAAGGAATCATATTTAATATTGAGTCTTGTAGTCCCCCATTGTAATAGAGTCTTAATGTAAAAGTGGTTATATCATATTCATTTGTCGTTATTTTGACACACATCTGGCACTACAAATGTTATGTATAGTTTTGTCTAGGATTTTAGTGAGATCGAGTTTTTAACTTAAATGAATAGTTAATGACAATTGTACGTGATGATAAGAATTGACATATTTGATATGATACGATAACAAAACAAAATCATTTCTAATGGTTAAAAAAAAGGAAAGAGAAGGGGGTGATGAAAATATGAAAAAGTTACAAAATTACCTGAAAAATAAAAGAAGTGACAAACAAGCCCCTTGAGTTAGGTTGGAAAAAAAGGAGGGGAAGAGGGGGTGATCTAATGGTTGAGATCACTTCTCTCACTTTTCTCTTGAGATCAACTTTTTAAATGATCCAATCTCTCTCTCTCTCTCTCTCTCTCTATATATATATATATATATATATATATATATATATATATATATATATATATATATATATACATTATATATAAGAGGAGGCATGCCACATAAAATGCCACTTGGCATCCCATAATGCCAAGTCATATTTCCATGTCATCACATTTTGGCCACATAAGCATTTTTTTATTAAATTCGGATGTCTTTTTTGGCAAAAACACACCTGCATGGATTCGAACTCAAGACCATGCATATATTATGTGGTATCTTAACCACTAAACCACAACAATTTTTATGTGATATTCTGTAACTCCAAATCTATAAAGGATAACATTACCTTAAGTAATTAGCTACTCCAAATCTATAAAGGATAATATTGTCGATTAATATTACGAAACTGACTGCCATATCTCAAAAGAAAACCCTAATTAACTCTTTCTTCCCAGCCTCTTCAAAAAAACTAAGTGATTCCTCTTTGTTCCTATATCTATGATCAATAATTTTTGATAAGATCGTTTATAAGCTCAGCTAGGGATCAATAACAAAGATCGTACGCAGCGGAATAATCAAAACAATACTTTGTTATTGAACAAGGTTTTTATCACTAATACTCTAATATTAGACGTCTATAGGAACACGTCTACTAACTAAACTAATAACCTAGGCGTTTACATGAACATACGCCTAGGACACACTAATCTAAAACTAATACCCTAGACGTTCTCCCCTAACGTCTAGGCTAAACACACACCTTTTAGTCGACTACATATTGGAAGACTTAATTAAAAACCTACACCTATGTCCTCTTTATATACTAGAGGATAAGGACTAAATAATAAAACTTCCATTGCAAGCAAGTCCTTCCATCTTTTAGTAGGTTTCCTTCTTGTCATATTAAGTCCCTCTTGTTTCATTCTTTTTGTCTTTATCAACTCAAACTTGTAATTCCCAACAATCTTCCCCTAGTTGATAATGACAAAACCATTCTTGAACGAACTTCCCTAGACAAAGTAGAGAAATTGAGATCAGGGATCTCACCATGAATGAAACAAGTATGTCTTCCTTTGTCTTCCCCTTAATCCATGCCATGTCACTCAAACATCTCTTCCCTTTTTGTTATTATCCAAATAGGGAACATATGCAAATAATGATCTTGATCACCACGAACCAATACTACACATCCAATTCATCCTTCCAATGTCTCAAATTACCCTCCATGAAGTTTTCCGAACTAAAATGAACTTGAAACAGTAAAAATCTAAACCATCAGTAGTAATACTAATCAATAGTAATAAGAATCAAACACTTCCCTTGAGTGATGCATGTAGATGGTTAAACTTTTAACAATAAGCTTCCTCTAAAAACCATATGTTAACCATCTTCTTGATTCTTCAAAATCTGTAAGCTCCTTGTAATGATCACTTTGTGAAGAAAACCAAATATAACGAACTTGATGAAGGAGTAGAATTTCCCAAACTTGTGTCTTAAATCTTTGACTATCCACGGAACTCCATACTTATACGGACAAAATATAAGTAGATCGCAATCCCTTGACAAGAATCCTCAACTAGTATGAGACACTGAGCACTACAATGTAACTCCTTCAAGTGATAGACAATGTGTGCATAGAGCATCATAAGAAAAATCACACATTGCTAGATTCATCAAGCTAGATGATAAGAACACAAACCAAGTAATTCCACTTCACCTTCAAATAAGTGATAAATAATCCTCTTCGTAATCAATTCTTCAATAAATCTCCAAAACGAGCCTTTTTTAAAATCCTTTTAAGAACATAAATTTCTTCCTGTGTGTGTGAACCAAATAACCATTCTGTGTGTGTCTCCAAAAATCAAGCTCGACTTCCCCTTAATTCAAAAATCTTCTCGTAATAAAGCATGATCAGTATGTTGGGAAGGAGCAGTACTTTCGTAAACAGTACTTTGAAAAACGAAGCAGTACTTTCAAATAACTTCAGCAGTACTTTCGTTTAAAATCTGCAGTACCTTGACACAGTACTTTGCAGCCAAGCAGTACTTTAAGTTATCAGTACTTTCATTGAATATAACCAGTACCTTGAAAAATCACATAGCAGTACTTTGAAAATATGAGCAGCGACAGTACTTTTAATTCCAAATAATAATATAAGTCGATGAGCAGCAGCAGTACTTTGATCTCGTCTGAGCAGTACTTTGAACAACTCTAACAGTACTTTGAAGAAAACGCATCAGCAGCACTTTCATCCATCCAAGCAGTACATTCAAATCTGCAGTACTTTCAATAAATTCGACCAGCAGTACCAGTACTTTCAAAAACCCCCAACAGTACGTTGAAAAATTAGGAGCAGTACTTTCGAGTAATCCCTTGCATCTCACGTGAACCAATCAATTCATACGCTGCAACTTGACAACCAATTAAAATTCGTGGGTCCCCAAAAGCAGTAAACAAAACAAAATTATCACCAACCCACGTGCCTCCAATATAATAATCGAGCCGAAATTTTAAAAACGCAATACCAATCGACCAATCAAGTGCATGTCTACCGTAACCTTGGTATTCCTCACCTCATTAAATTAAAATCCATTAACACTTGAACATATTGTCATCGTGGGTCCCAGCAGCACCACAAACTGTATTAATCAAACTTGTATTGCATCAATAACACAAATATTTAGCCGCAACTACTGACCAACTGTTGACTTAGACCAATCAAAGATCACGTCCAACAATTACATGCGTGCACATTCACGCACCAATTCATGTAACCAAAGTTAAGTGGACCACGTGAATCATTAATACTTCACCGACCAATCAATCTTTAAATCATGTGCAATAAATGTCGATACCAAAAATTCCGTACCTTTATTTTACCAAACTTGCTTCCTACGTCTACTGATTTTTCTACATCTGCTCTTCGACAAAATTTTAAATTCGACAACTGCTTTGTTCAACGACACAAAAACCTTGAATAAAACCTATATCAAGAGCTCCCCGCTCTGATACCAATTGATAAGATCGTTTATAAGCCCAGCTAGGGATCAATAACAAAGATCGTACGCAGCGGAATAATCAAAACAATACTTTGTTATTGAACAAGGTTTTTATCACTAATACTCTAATATTAGACGTTTATAGGAACACGTCTACTAACTAATCTAATAACCTAGGCGTTTACATGAACATACGCCTAGGACACACTAATCTAAAACTAATACCCTAGACGTTCTCCCCTAACGTCTAGGCTAAACACACACCTTTTAGTCGACTACATATTGGAAGACTTAATTAAAAACCTACACCTATGTCCTCTTTATATACTAGAGGATAAGGACTAAATAATAAAACTTCCATTGCAAGCAAGTCCTTCCATCTTTTAGTAGGTTTCCTTCTTGTCATATTAAGTCCCTCTTGTTTCATTCTTTTTGTCTTTATCAACTCAAACTTGTAATTCCCAACAATTTTATTATGCTTATAATACAATCATCAAATCTATGTGATCTTTTGAACTTTGCAGGAGCATCTATGTTTATTTTGTTTGTGGTAACTGATCAGCATCCTAATACCTTTTACTTTCAATGATGTATTATGATCAGGGTAAACCCCGTGACATTGTTTTTTTTTAATTCGTTTTTAACAATTATTGTGATTGAATCATTCATTACTTGATCTTATAATAAACCTTCGTGTTGTAGTGGTGTTGTTTTATGTTTTGTGTTCTCAACAGTTATACATGCTTAAAAAGTCATAGATTGGCTGAATGCTAATTCAGTATGGAGGACATGAAAAGGTATTCTATTCTTATGCTTGATGAATATTAAACTGATCACTGATAATCGTTGTTTAGTATTTATATATGAGCCTTTATTAATTGTTTACTTCATCAGTTGGACTCAAGATTGGATCCATTATAAATATCAAAGGTAAATGTTTTTGCTCAATCTTCTATATATGCTAGGATTAATCAAAATACCAGGTTGGATCGGTATGTTTTACCAAAATTCGTTTGAGTATTACACATGTATTACATGTATTACACAGGAGCTATGAATTTAACGAATTGAACAGTGAGTTTAGCGATTGAAATCATCTGTAATATATAGTTTACTTTAAAGATATGTTGTAAAGATGTTTAAAGATGATTAGGGTTTTTTTGAGTAATGTTAAGCCTTTGATAATATGTGACGATAAAGAAATAGCACCAGCCTTTTCTTACTTTTGTGTAACTCAAAGTTAGTTTTTAGTAGTTATCCTACAGTATCCATTTGTGATTATCAATGTTTAAGAACTGAAGAAAATTAACAATATGGTTGCTTCATGTTGGATTGCAAGTACAAGTAGACAGAGACTTTGAGTCGTGGGCCCCAATGTCACTTAAGCAGTGAACGGGGTAGGAGCATCAGTTACAACAATTCTATTTGCCTTTGTGGTGACAGACCCTTATTTCAATTTGCTCTATCACATAGTGTAATCTTTTATGTAATCTAAGTACCAAACCTTTTTGGAATTATTATTTTTAATGGGAAAAGGTTATTCTATTACATATGAACTGTCAGCAGATGGCTTTTATAGTTTTATTGATGTGTATGTTTTAAGCTTAACACCATATTTTGACTGACTCACCAACTGCATGAACCAGTAGGAAGTATTTGTACACTAATATTCTTTTATATGACATGATCATATTAACCATTTATCGTGGGGTTGCATCAGGTTGTTTCAGATAAATGTTTACATGTAATTATATATACTTAATTGGAGAGACTTCTTTTCACTTTCACAACTTGATTCGTTTTTTGCAGGATGGTTCATGCAGTGGAGTGCGACACTGTTGTGTTGCATTACAAGAATGTTTTTTACAATGATATTTATATAATTTTTGATAATTAAATACATCTAGATTAATCGCTAAGCTTCAGGTTGCCATCAAGTTAATGCTAATTAGGTTATATTGTGAAGTGACATGGTCAATTTCCATATTGCAGGCGACCTTTCCAAATGCGGTTAATTTTTAGTTTCCATACAATTATGAATCTGTGGTATGTATCATCTCAACTTGGCATGATTTTTCTCAAGAATAATTATATACTGATTAGATTCTGTTGGTTATGATGTCATTGAATGGTTACTAAAGAGTATATTGCGGCAAGTACCGTTGTCCTAATAGCGAAGAGGGGCTGGGGCAAAAGCTATAGACAAAATAACACTTTTCCGATTCACTACCTACGGTTTAGGTTCTGAAACCTCAATTTTGTGTTTATTGAAGCTTAGCGATTTTGGACTTTCTGATTTCATTAGGCCAGGCAAGGTATAAGAGTTTTATATAATTGTCATACCTCCTGGTTTAGGGTATTGAAGCTTATCGATTTTGGACTTTCTGATTTCATTAGGCTATGTAAGGGATAAGATTTTTATATAATTGTCATAAGTTTTAAAACTTGTTGGATGCTAAGGAATAAGAGTCTTTTTGTGTTTTTTATATTTGAAAAAGAAAGGCTTAATGATATTGTTGGAAGTGCATATTATGATGCACCAGAAGTTCTGCACAAGTCATATAGTCTTGAAGCTGATATATGGAGTATCAGTGTGATCTCATATATTTTATCATGTGGGAGAAGACCTTTGTGGGCAAGAATAGAATCTGGGATATTTCATGCAGTACTAAGAGCAGACCCTAATTTTGATGATATACCATGGCCTTTTGTGTCACCAGACGGTAAGGACTTTGTTAAAAGACTCTTAAATAAGGACTATCGAAAGCGAATGAGTGCTGCTCAAGCTCTTAGTAAGTTTATTACAATTCAGGTAGTCAATGAAGAATTGAATTTTTAAAACTAATTCATGGATCGTATTTGTGATTGTTGCTACAGCTTATCCATGGTTGTCAAGTGAAAGCCATCATATTCCTTTAGATATTTTAATTTATAAATTGGTGAAATCGTATCTTCATGCTTCTCCATTCAAACGTGTTGCACTTAAGGTATTGTCTTCTTAGTGTTACTTAAATGAAAATATATCAATACGCTATGACTTAAAACATGGGCCCTTAAGTGGTTTGAGTAAGAAATCAGTGGATGTGATGTTTTGGTTAATCGCAGACACTAGAAAAAGCCTTGACAGAGAATGAATTGGTTTATCGTCGAGCCCAATTAATTCTTTTGGAACCAAACAAAGATGGGAGTGTATCCCTTGATAACTTAACAAGGTAAATTAGTCTTCTATTTCCCTTATCTGTGAAAGTAATATATGCATGGTATCATATTTATACATGTCTTAGCACTATGCCTGGGCTTTTTCAACACATTATGCAGGCTCTTCTACGTAATGCTACAGATGCAATGAAAGAGTCTCGGTCCCTAATATTTTGAATACGGTGAGCCACCAACATCTACATGGATAATCATATTATATAGCTTATTATCCAGGCTTAGCCTATAATTAATTTGTTTTTTCCAATTGTTACTAAACAGGTATTGGATCGACACAGCAGATAAATAACCTTGCATTGGTACCGGTGGAGCGATTCCATGGAAGCTTCATGTTACAAGAAAGATTTTCCATAGTAGTGTAGGACATAAGGTACCTAATATATTTTTTTGGAAAAAAGCGATAAAGTTGCGAAAACGCCCCATGGCAAGTGAACATCTATTTTCCTTTTTGACTGTGTTAATGCAAGTACTCTTGGTGACATATGCCAATTTACTTTTCAATCAGAGGTTATAATCCTATTCTTGGTGACATATGCCAATTTACGGTTGAGAATCAATCAGACGATCAAGCAATCATCAAAGCAGTGGTACACGATTTGAGGTACGGTAAAGAGACGTTCCAATTAGTGTGGTTTCTGTTGTAATTCAGGGTCGTGACCGTGAGTTTCACCCTCCAATGAACCACATAGTTGGTTTGTTTCTCGCATTAGGTGTAATACTTACCCCTCACCTTTGCCCCATTGACCTAGATGAGAAGCGATACAAGCATACATCCAAACTGAATTGAATTGTTCTTTCACAATATCATGAATCATGGACTAAGTCATTAAGATTGATAATATGCTCACCAGAGTTAGAGATTTCTATTCATAATGCCGTAAAGTCTATACCCAAAGGCCAAGTAAGTCTATGTATTCGAGAATTAGCCAATGATCTTTCTGCATCCTTTGAATGGATGAAGGGTAATAGTTTAGGAAAGTTTAAAAGCAGAGGTTTTTGGTAGCGGTTTATCTGAAGTGTATGCTTTAGTTCTGGACTCATTGATGGTCACAACTGGTAACAGCAGTCTTGTTGGTGTTTTGTTAAATGATTTGCTGACAATAATTCGTCCTTCTATGAGTATCTTGCTTTCAAAAGAAACCGATGGAGCTCATGAGTTTTTGTCTGCAGTGTTTGGAATTAAAGACGAAACAATTCCCGCTCATTGGATCTATGTTTTTTTCCGATTATATATGTCTTCTAGGAGCTTATACCATCAAGCAGTCAGTCTCGCACCTCCAACCATATCCAAAAATATGTCGGAAGATATGCATGACCCGTTCACGGCTTATTCTGGAAATGAGTGGTTGGAGAACACGGAAACCGATAACGGTTATTTTTCGTGGATTGTTCAACCTTCAGTCTCGCTTCTTCATGTTATAGAAGCAATTTCAGAAATTTGTGCTAAGGAAGCTGTGACATATGTTTCCCCTTTAACATATGTTTTGACTGCAATGGCTCTATTCAGAGGCTTGTTGACTTGAAGAGGATGATCAATTCCTTTGAGTATGTGGTCAAGACGAAAGATAGTAAAAGGTTTCAAAAGCGTCTTTCAATGTTAACAGAAGAGGCCTCGGGTCTTTCGAATTTTATGATGGGTCATCTCTCTTTATTAAAAAATGGCAGTCGAATGTTTCGTCAGAAGATGGATGGGATATTGCAGTTGCTGTGATAGATAAGAAGTCATTGCTATGTGCCATTTGGTGCCTTGTATGCCATAATATTGATGTTTGGAATGCTCATGCTGCTATGAATAAATTGAAGATGTTTCTCTCAATCCTTCTAAATAATTCTCTTCCATATGTAAGTAACGATTTTAAGCAGTTTGGAGAGCATAATAATGTCGGGAACATGAAGACAGTCAATGCTCGAGAAATATCATTGGAGCTTCTCAGCAACACGATGTTATACGAGGAAAAGGTAAGATTGCATTGCAAACCACCCAAAATTGCTTAATGAAGTTTTCTTCTACTTCTGCGAAATTTCAAAAAAAGGAACTCGGAATAATGTGTAATCTTTTAGAAATTCTGTACTTTCCTGACATTTATATAAATAAAGTACTCTTTAAGGTTTTGAGAGATACAAGGTCGTTTCTATATAAACTTTAAAAAAGCGTAGAGTTTATAAATGTCCCCAACCAAATGGGCCAGACTTATAATTTTCTTTTATAACCCCCCATCCTACTATCCAGTTACATGCGCGTATGCCGGAATCATATGAAACTGAAGTCTACTCGTGACATTAGTCAATAAACATAGAGAAATATAAAATAATAACTTTTTATTTGCAGCAAGACCATTCGCTAGGAATGGCCTTTTTTTATTTTTATAATACTGATTCTTAGCTTTTGCTAATTTTCTTAGCAAGCTGCATTTGCTAAAACATTGAGCTTTATGCCTTTACAAGTTTCTATTATACCATCTTTTCCATTGCCGCTGCTATCTCATTTTTCAATCACTATTATCATATTTTAACTTCATATAATTCATGCAGTATATAAGCTTGGTTCTTCCAACAAAGTCAAGGTGTAAACCAAATAGGCAAATACCGTAAGAGATGCCATTTATTTATACATCTCAATTCTAGACTACAGATGATATCATTTATAGTTTCTACTTTCTAGCTACTTGGTTGAGTCAAAAATTGCTAACTACCCTATAAAAGTTCTAAAAGAAGATTTCTAAAACTATATATATATATTATGGTAACATCAATTATAGTTGTAAATTGTTTAATTTAACTTTTAATTACTTTTTAATATATATTTGTTCTACTAAAACCTAAAAATAAAAACCACAAGTCATACCCGTCCATCAGACGGTTTTGACACTATATATATATATATATATATATATATATATATATATATATATATATATATATATATATATATACTAGTTTTCGAAGCCCGCCCAATGGGCGGGCATGACTTGTAAGCCCTCCCGGGAATATAAGCCCGCCCGTTGGGCGGGCATGACTTATAAATATCGTTGGCATATGTTTCTATAACTAAAGAAGGGTGGTAAAAAATGGTTGGAAAGTGTACATGTTAAAATAAAGGGATTTCATTGAAATACATGATATTGCTCAAGTATTGGATGAAATTACTGAATTTCAACCAATTCTCGATGCTTATGTTCCTGATATTACGTCATATATCTTTTGTATTTATATGGTAAATAAAAATGTGTTGATGTTAATGCTTTTTATTAGAGTATAAGCGAAGGATTTTGTTCAAAAAATTCAATTGTCATATTTGTTCTTAATTATTTTTACTATTTGTAAAGATCGTTGTAGACTCTTAGACTAGGTCTAATATTATATCTAGGAACACATAATAATGAAAGCGGAATATTCAAACATAGAATCAACATTATTATGAACAAGGTTTTTCATTATCATAAACTAACTAACTAAAATAAAGATCAAAGACTTGATCTAACACTAACTAACTAAACCCTAGGCGTTTTCCCAAATCCCTACGCCTAGGTTCCCACACACACACACCTTTTAGGTTTACATCTTGTACGTACAATGAAACTAATGACCCTATGTCTCTTTATATACTAGAGACATCTAGGGTTTACAAGAGGAATCATAATATAATTAGGAAACTAATTATTCTTTTAAGCATATCTTATAGAATTTTCCAAATCCTCCATCTTTTTGTAGTTTCCCTTCTTGTCACTTTTAGTCCTTCATGTTTCATTCTTCTTGTTTTGTATCATCAACTCTATAATAGACCCAACAATCTTCCCCTATTTGATGATGACAAAACAAACACGATTCTTGTATGAACTTCCCTAGACGAAGTAGCAGAAGTTGAGATAATTAAATCTCACCATGAATGAAACAATCTTGTCTTCCAAGCTTCCCCTTGACTTGAACATGTCACTCAAACATCTCTTCCCCTTTTTGTTATTATCCAAATAGGGAACGTATGCAAATAATGATCTTGACCACCACGAACCAATATCATACTTCCAATCTAAGACCTCCAATGCTTCAAATCGCCCATCATTACGCACCATAGGAAAAATGGATCCAAAACAGTAGAAAACTTCAACTAGCAGTAGTAATAATGATCAACAATAGTAAAAATCAAACACTTCCCCTTGAGTGATGCATGTACATCAATGATTCTTCAAAATCTGTAGGCTTTATGTAATGATTACTTGTGAAGAAAACCAAATATAACGAACTTGATGAAGAAGTAGAATTTCCCAAACTTGTGTCTTAAATCTTGTACTATCCACGGAACTTCATACTTATACGAATCACCAAATATAAGTAGACCGCAATCCC
Source organism: Chrysanthemum makinoi (assembly GCA_910596185.1). Taxonomy (NCBI): domain Eukaryota; kingdom Viridiplantae; phylum Streptophyta; class Magnoliopsida; order Asterales; family Asteraceae; genus Chrysanthemum; species Chrysanthemum makinoi. The sequence continues at coordinate 227,130,324 of OU343223.1, read as the reverse complement.
TTGACAAAATCCTCAACTAATATGAGACACTGAGCATTACAATGTAACTCTTTTAAGTGATAGTCAATGTGTGCATAGAGCATCATAAGAAAAATCACACATTGCTAGATTCATCAAGCTATATGATAAGAACACAAACTTGTGAAACTCAACTACAACATCAAATAAATGATATTCAACCTTCTTCGTATTCAATTAATCCATAAGAATCAAATACGAGCCTTTTTGAATCCTTTAAGAACAAATCACCAAACTCCTTGTGTGTGTGAACAATAACCTGTGTGTGTGTCATCCAAAAAACCATAACAATAATTATGCTCGACTTCCCCTTAATTCCAAATCTCCTCGTAATAAACCATTATACTTTACAATCCAAATAAATTTCGCCATGCAAAACCTTGAGCATACTTTGAGAAAGAATCAATACTTTGAATGAATCACGAAGCAGTACTTTGAATGAGACTTGTAGCGTGGCAGTACTTTGAAAATATACAGGCGGTACTTTAAAAACTCCAGCAGTACTTTTCTGGTCCAATGAGCAAGCTTTAATTCAAGAGCGTACTTTCATCCTAATGAGCGTACTTTCGTGTCCAAGAGCAAGATACTTTGAACTTCGAGCAATACTTTGTAAAAACCTAACAGATACTTTGAAAAAGGGTTGAGCAGTACTTTGCGTGTTCAAAGATACTTTCACGGCATCAACCGGCTGACATATATCTTTCATATAAAAGCTCAGATTGAAGATCCCTCCGGAGGAAAGTTAGATCGATATATAGAGAACATTCACCCAAAATTTTGTCACGATCTAACGGTTAACGAAAAAGTTATGATCGTTTCAAAACAGTCCTGCAGAAGCCTTACGGAATTTTCTGCAACAGACTTCGACACCCTATAACTTTCTACTGAAAGCTCCAATTGACGATCCCTTCGGTGAAACTTTAGATGGATATACTGAGATGCACCAGAAACAAGTTTAGCTTGATCCAACGGTTCAATAAAAAGTTATGGCCTCTTGAAAACAGTCTTTGTATAAAAATACGAAAATTTGAGATTCGAATTTTTCGTCTTTTTCATCATTCTTCGACACATAAAACCTTGAAAATCCTAGATATCACGAGCCCCTGGCTCTGATACCACATGTAAAGATCGTTGTAGACTCTTAGACTAGGTCTAATATTATATCTAGGAACACATAATAATGAAAGCGGAATATTCAAACATAGAATCAACATTATTATGAACAAGGTTTTTCATTATCATAAACTAACTAACTAAAATAAAGATCAAAGACTTGATCTAACACTAACTAACTAAACCTTAGGCGTTTTCCCAAATCCCTACGCCTAGGTTCCACACACACACACCTTTTAGGTTTACATCTTGTACGTACAATGAAACTAATGACCTTATGTCTCTTTATATACTAGAGACATCTAGGGTTTACAAGAGGAATCATAATATAATTAGGAAACTAATTATTCTTGTAAGCATATCTTCTAGAATCTTCCAAATCCTCCATCTTTTTGTAGTTTCCCTTCTTGTCACTTTTAGTCCTTCATGTTTCATTCTTCTTGTTTTGTATCATCAAATCTATAATAGACCCAACACTATTTGAAGTTATCTTTCCTACATATTAGTTCTAAATAAAATGCTTATGTATCATAAACTTTAGAAAACACCAAGAACACCTCAAACTTATTCCAAGCAAAAATCAATCACAACCACATATAGGGCGTTGTAAAAAGAAGTTTGTAAGTTGAAGTTTTAATGAACAATGTAATGCTTATGTAGTCTTGAAGATTATAGAAGAACACCGATATCTATCTCTAGATGCAACTAACTTAGTTAATTAACACATACGTTATCTGTCAATGAACAAAGTTGAAAGAAAATTACAAAAGCATGGTTATCTCAAGTCACGAAGATTGTGAAAATATCCAAGTTTTCAAGAAAATTGTATGGACCAACTTAAGTAATGTTGAGGTTCGAAAGAACTACCACCAGTTATATATTTACGTGAAGATCTAATGCTCTCATATAGTTTTACCAAGTTCTGTAGACTTGGAGACTTCATCTTTATAGCTAAAGGCCGGAACGGGCTTTCCAAAGCCACGTTCTTAGCGACTCATGATTCTAGCGAAGTGTAATTAAGCGAAACACATATCTAACAATGTGCCACTCACCCAAACTATTATTAGTTGTACTGATATGTATGTTTTCTTTCTCATATAAAACCTGGTTTTATAATTTATTAAACTTTACTTTACTTGTAAGAAAAAAGTACAAACAAATTACTAATCTATTGTTATCTGCAAGTTTATTAACACAATTTTGGTGCATTATAGCTACCAAGTTCATTTACCGAACCCTTAATCTTGCCTCGTAATCTTTTTTCCATACTTCATAACCTTGTTTTAACCTTCTTAGTTCTCCTTCCAAGTTCAAATCTGCCGCAGCTTGACCCAAATATACTTCAATTTAAAACATTGCATCATCTCCAAATACTTAACTTCTGCCATAGTTATTCCATTGACTTCATTTTATACTCGTACTCTAACCAACGGGTCTCATATTGTTGGATCCGTAGCTGGAGCATATCCTTACCCTCTTCTTTCTCGCATAAACCTAACTCTTCTTTATAAACTCGTCTTGTAATTCTGCAAGTGTTCACTACTAGATCATCCTGGTTATCGGCAGCCATATACACAAAGCATTCAGAAAGAGTTTGGAAGAATTAATTCAATGATGATAAAAGATGAACATGGAATGGAGTAAAAGTACCTTTTTGGAACCAAATTGAATTAGTGTGATGTCTGTTGTGCATCGCCGGACCAGACATCCGCGGATAACTTAAAAGTAGTTTAATGTACAGTTTCTTCATGGTTTCATTTACAAAATTTGATATGACTTGACTTAGACCACATAGTAAGGCAAAGTGATGATCAATTCAACCAAATTTATCTATGAATGAGCCATTTTGTAGGATTTATCCAAAATGGGCCAAATCAAAGAAATTATGTATCCTGAGAAATCAGAGGTTGGTATTTTAGTTACGTTTATGCTCTTAGTTTTAGTAAAAGTTCTTGATTTTTCATGCTTTTTAAGGTCAGTTACTACCTGAACCTGTTTGACCCTGTTACCCATCACGCTAAACCGAACCATCTTACGAACTCAAATACGCGGCATATGATAGGGAGTGACAAATTCAAATTGAAATAATGACAAATAGAGTATTTTAGTCTTTTTCCTGGCTATCCTTGTGTTAACCCACTTTGTATACGCACAACTGATCTATGTAGTAAAATTAAAATGGAAAGAATGAATCCTTGGATCTCACCGTAATAAAATATTATCGATGGAGATAAACATAAGATTACCTCAACTAAAAGTTGCGACATTTATTAAATTCGCCAGTAACTCTTTGGCGGATATTGTGTGCAAGTCTTACTTTCCACAACTACAACAGACCTACCCACATCTTCTAGCTGCCCATAAGGTCCCATGTCTGCATCTCCATGTAAATGAGAATATGCTCCTATATCTTCAAAATAGGGTGGCCTTTGGTTTTGGTACATATCCAGTTCCATTGGACCAGGATGATGTCCGCAAGTATAAGCATTTGCCAAATAATAAATGCATTTGATATAACAATTACGATAACAAATACAAATATCTGTTACATAAAAACCTGGAAGTCAAAAACTACGAGAGTCAATGAACACATATTTTAAAATTGCCTTTAAAACTATGCCAGTATAGGCATGTTATTCGACCCGCCTAGGCAACCCATATGTGAACTTCTACAAATGATAACATATTGAAGATTCAAGATTTAAACATACCTGATAAGCCATTCTTTATAGGTTTTTTGCACCAAAATATAAAATCGCATTTGATCTTTCACATGTGTTTGTTCAACAACCCGTTCAACATGTGTTCGTTCAGCACCCCGTTCAGTATGTGCTCATTCAACACCCATTTAGCATGTGTTTCGATCAGCAACCCGTTCAACATGTGTTTCTTTCAGCAACCCGTTCATCAACACCACCATATTTTAACTAATGACTAAAAATCGTCCTTTAGGAAGCTGGTATCGCAACAATCTGTATATGCATATTTGATGGTTCTTGTATATATTTTAAAGTTACCTATAGTTTGGAGCTGGTTCTTCACCGGATTGTAGGCACTGCCAGTGTGGGAATTTATCTTCCAATTTCGTTCAGCACACTCGACATCTATTAAAGAACCATGGTTTCATTTCTTCCATCTTTAGTATAAGTGCATCGGTAGTGAATGTGACTTGTTGATACATGCTTATAATAGTTAGAAGCAAATAAACTGGAACGATACAGAGAAGCAAATATACTATGAAAATAATTTTTTGTATGTGCCTAAGATTTACCTTCTGAGACTTGGGGCTCATTTGTAACAACATGTTTAATGGTACCATGTTCCTTAGTCTTTCTTCCTGGAAATTTTTCTGTCTTTCTGTTCGGGTTTCTATCGGCAGTGGTGGCCTAGCAAATTGGTTATACCTATTAAAATAATAAAAACAATGAGAGACGTATGAGGATTTTTGAATTCATGTATTTGAGACTAAAGAGGAATAACAGTCACATGTTTTAACTTCCCTTTCTCTTGAAGACAATATATCAGTTACCAGAAAAACCACAAAAACATATCCTCAGTATAAAGATAGAAATGGGTTATCACCTGCACCTGATGTGCCACTGAGAACTTGGTCATCCACACGGAATTTACCATCAGAGGTGTCATGACTACTTTCGAAGTAGCTATTTGATATTCTGATGTCATCAGATGCCAAATTAGTCATGTTTTTCATTGTCTCAGCATCACATGATGCATAACGTTTTTGAAGGGCCAAAGAATTCACTGCATTAAGTGGTCTCACATGTTCCTTTTTCAGCATGTAAACTAACACCTTATAGGTATCTCGAAGGCCATTTGATCTGAAGACAAGTATATTTTAAAATTTGAAAAGGTATAATCATTTACACACTGACTTGATCAGTAATTACGTCGTAGGTGGTCCTGTGTGTAGAAAACACAAAAGACCTTGATAGATCTTTAAGCACTCGGATATCGTTAGTGTTGCCTATGTAATCACAAGCAAACTAATAGAAGATCTCTACAACTCGTATTTTGTAGCGGAAAGTAAACACAAGTTATAATAACTAAGAACTCTTTGATCCTCTATGGATCTTTTGATTATAGAAACTCTATGTTTCAGATATCTTTTAAGACTTGAGAGACTTAAGAAAAGCTTATCTATTACAAACTATAATGGTTCCTTTTATAGGAAAGAAACCCTAAAATGAGCGTTGACAATTTACGCTCCTAATACTAACATAGACTAAGCATGCATCTAGACAAGCATGCAACTAATCATATTGTTTTGTTAATCATCGTGTTTATTCTGAGTAAGCTCTACATGAAACGGCGCCAACCTATCTTTAATGCGTACCACTTTTACTCTATCTTGAGCTTATCTCTCCTACGTGGTACGCACTTTCAGCAGCAACACAATATCTGCTTTAGCATTTCTGCTGAAGTATAACTTCAGCAGAATCCATTCTTCTTCGAGAATCTCTTCGGCGAATCTTCGGCAGAATCAGTAGTTTACCTTAATTCCCAACAATCCTCCCTAAACTAGGAATTTGACAAGGTTAAGTTCCAGTTTCCGTGATAGATCTGTAAAATTGTTGAGGATTGTGTTCAAACATCAGCAACAAAGAAAAAAAGAGGAACATCTCTATGATGACTGAACTGTGATACGCAGGATCTTTGCAGCAACATATGACACCATGTACATCAAAACATATAAGTTTCATATTATTCTCATCACTTCCAGGTGTGTTAACTCCTGTGAGAGGTGAATCATTGAAATTAATGGGTTTGATGTCTCTTTACCAATAGCCATTACTACTGGAGTAGCCACATGTTTAGGTTCGAAAACTATGGTACATTGATAACCATCTGATTTATTGGCAAACCAGCAACCATATAAACGGATTTGTCTTGTCTTTACCTGTAGCCGTTTGCTAAGGACTAGTCAATTCTTAGAATTGGTGAATTGAGAACCAAATATGGATTCAGTTGCCTTTACCACATGCCATATACATGCGGGCTAGCCAATTCTTGGATTCCAAAGAGGAATAGACCATGGTGAATTGATGACCATACAACCCTCAGCAGTTAAGCATGGGTGGTTGCATACCCTATGATTTTGAGCAAACCATTACAGCTATCAACAGATTTGATGTGTCTTTACCAAAGCTGTACCCTTTGGACTAGCCAACTCTTTGACATACACAAGGTACATCCGGTGAGTTAAAGACCATCTGAATTGGATAACAAACAAACCTGCATAAAAATGTTTTTTTTTTTTTTTTTTTTTTTTTTTTTTTTTTTTTTTGACTAAGAACTAAGAAATAATAATATATAAAACTGAAAAAGATTAATAATAAGTTGAAAAGAAAAATTAAAACTTAATTTTTATTAAATAAACGCTATCACTATTTTTAAAATGATGTTTTTGTGAGTTTTCTTTTTATGAAAGTCTTTTACCTAAAAAAAACTTAGACAAAAATAGACAAATAACATAAATAAAGCATACTAAATGAACAAAACAAAGTAGTGCAGAGAGTACCAAGTGTCCTGATATGGATGAAGAATAGGCCTATTGCAGTTGTTGGAGTTGAGTTTTGATCAATCCCACCAGTGTTAAAGCGGACTGTCTTTCATTTCCCACAGGATCTGGAGGAATTTCCAATTTTTGACTCAGCATATTTTCCATAAGTCTTTGGGGCAAGTGATACTTTCTTTCAGAAAACATGCAGACAGTGATTCCACCCTTAGTCTCAAGCACATGCACACGAGGGAGAGGATAGAATCTCCAGGATGTAAGCTTCCACCGATGTGAGTTTTCCCAAATGGAAGATGCTTTGCTATTGGGAATGTGGGATTTGAACAGAACTTGAAGATCTCCTGGTAAGATCATCCCAGAACCTTGTGGTTCCTTGTTGCAATAATAGGTGTTAACTTGAGTGAACAGAGAAAGTAAGTCTGCCATGTCTACCAAGTGTAGAATTTCCTTTAGAAAGGTGAATTCCATTGAAGTGGAGTCCCTTCGAAGAAGAACATTCATCTCATCATCCTTTAATTTCCACTCTAACACCTCATCTGAATTTCCATCAGGAAAATCAGCGTGACCCTTCTATAATGAAAGTTGAGTCATCAGCTTCAAGATCCAAAGAAGATCTTTTGGCCATTCTCTTCTTCATTCTCCCAGGCTGATAGATTTCCCTAGAGGGAGCATTTTCATCTTGTGCATTTGTGGTAGGACTTGAACCGGTAGATTGAGACTTGGTTGGAGCGCGAAGTGCATTCATCTTGTGGAATATCTTTATAGCCCTCTCTGTTTTAGTTTCGTGAGATCAGTGCTTCCTTTACTTGAGAATCTTCTAGTGTGACAACAGGTGCCACTGAGGGAGAGAGAGTTGATGCTTCAGGTGCTTCAGGAGAAATGGAAGATGGTTCAACAGATTGACCCTTGATAGTAGAGGAAGCAACTTCAGAAGTTGCTTCAGCAGAAATGACTGAAGAGGATTCCTTGGTTGGAGCATCATCAGCCTTGAGTCTTTTGGCTTCTGGAGCATCTTCATTCTCTGAAATCCTTTTTAAGTTGGTAGAAGGTGCTGAGGATGATGATCTGTCCTTCATGATTTGGTTGTATTTTGCGATCTGAGGACATGATCGGAAGAGCCTTGACTTGTTTCATTGTTAACCCAGAGTTGTACACTGAGCATTGGTTCTTCACCACCCTTCTCATTTCATCTTTAGTAGGGGGTTTGTCTTTGGCCTTCTGAGCTTGGATGGCCCTCTTTTGTGCTATTGCTTCTTGCCTCCTTAGTCTTCCCTGAGCCATCATTCGCTCTACATAATTGTCACTGAAAATCACCCCTAGTATACTTTGAGCTAAAGAAGGTCTTGAAATGACTTGGCGAGGTTAGAGTATCAGTGTTCAGTGAGGCATCTGAACCCTCAGTTCATCGAGTTCTCTTCTTCTCTCAGGAGTTAAAGATGAAAATTCCTCTGTTTCAAGTTGTTTAGCCAATGCTACACTTTCCTTTGACTTCTCAAACTCAGCCAATCTACTTGCTTGACCTAGTCTTTCCACCTCACTCACCGGGTCAGGACCAAGCTCATCTTCAGTGATGACATTTTTCCCTTTATCATCAGGCTTCTTGGCACACTCTTCTTCAGTTAAATCAATGACAGTTACCTCTGTAGTAGTACCTAGGTCAACATGTTGATGCTGATCATCAACTGGAGTGGTCATAGTAGCAATGTCAGACAGATCTGCTGAGGGGGAAAGGTCTGTTGGTTCTTGGGCGGATGCAGTTTGATTAGGATCTGAAGATACATCCTCCATAAGTACATCAGCAGATGCATCCTTATCAACCCAGGTTCCTTTGAAGCTTATTTGAAGAAACCTTATGAAAATAAGATCTCTTCCTTCTTTTGTAAAGGACATGCTCCTTCTTCTTTGAGGAAGTGGCGGCTAATGATAAAGGATCATTGAGAGAAACATCAGCCAACATGTCCAGAGACTCAAAATGGGGATCTTCTTGTTCTTCATCGAGAGAAACCACAAGTTTCCTTTTGGAGGCCCCTTTTAGTTTGTGCTCTAAGACCTTGACCTGATTTCCTAGTTCTTCAATCTTAACCCAAGAAGACTTGGTCTCTGCAAGCTCCTTTTCGGACTATTAACCTCTGCAGCATACCTGTTGACAAGAGCATATACAGATGAGAGGGTAATGGGGTCCTCAGCTCCACCAGCAGATTGCTCTGTGGTAAGGGGAGCCTCATTGGGCCTTTCAGAAGTAACCTGGTCATGCTCAATGTGAGGAAGATCTTCATCGAGAGGATTCCTCACAGGACTTGGTGTGGGTGGTCTATTGAGATCTGACTCAACATGAGTAGCTAGAGTGGGTGGAGGACTGGGACATGGTGATTGGTCTGGAGCAACATGAGTTGCTTCAACAGTTGAAGATGGGCCCTCATCAAAGTGAACCAATGGATTACCATCGGTAGCAGGACAGGTGAGGAAGGAGGATTATGAGCCAAGTTCTCCTCATCAGCAGCCTCATTACCTTGGGGCAACATGGCTGCTAGCAAGGGATGATGTTCCCCCTGAAAGTGGGTTCTCATTGTAGCAAACAATTTAGCAGTTAAAGTACTTATGGGATAGAAAGATTGGGCTTGGGTATTTGTGTCTAATATCATTTGAAGAAACCTTGGGTACATTAAAAACTTTCCCTTTGTCTTTTGAATATTTTCAACCAAGTTTTCAAAAATATACTTAGAAAAATTGAAAGTTACCCCTTGTGAAAGACACACAATACCATAGCCCAGTCGTGTAGAGAACTGGTCCCATCCTCCAGTCTTGTTGCTCATGCATTGGAGCGGTGTGTGAACCGGGAACCTCCATTTTGGGCAGAGTTCCTTCTTTAGCCACATATCTATTCTTGTTCCTCGATACCCAATAGCCCTTAGCCCATTAAGCACATCTTCCTGATTAGAGTGAAATACTCCTTCAGCATCTTCCAGGTGAAGCTTCCTCCTTATCAGGTCCTCGGTCACAATGTATTCTATTTCATCAATCACAGCCCTAATCTCTGTCTCGCTCCTCTTCTCAGCAGTTTCCCAAAATTGAGTGATCAGTGGCTCATATATCTCATTTGGGGAATGAGATAGAGCATAGCAAATCTTTGACCTTTTCAGGAATTCCACCATAAGTTCGTACAGTTCATATCCCTTTCCGATTCCCAGAAATGCAACTTTGTTGTGATCATGTTTGAATTCAAGAGCCATGAGGAATATGAGTGTTTAGGATTATGATTCTTGAAATGGTGAGTGTTTGTGAAACTGGAATGAGAGGGAATTGGTTTGTTCTGAAGCGAGTAATGGTGGATGAAGTGTTTTTGCCCAAATTATAGTCAAAGAAAAATGGACCGTTTGGTTGACCTTTGCTGACGTGTATTGCATCTTTGACCCAACCCAAAATAACACTTCGGCAGAAACATATGATCAATCTGCTGAAGTTATACCTTCAGCAGAATGCATCAAAGATTAGAGTATCTTCGGTAAGTTTCTAAATTACTTGTGCCACCCACTTGCATTAAACTCATTGAACCTCAAACCCGTCTATAAAATGATCCCAATGTAACTCATCTCTTCATCAAGATCCCCAAATAATTACCATAAACCCTAGATGCAAAATAAACCCAATTAGCAGAATTGCACCATGAATACCAAACCTGAGATCATAGATCTCACTTCTTCATCTTCATCAACCTCTTCATCATCATCAAGTGGTGAATCAAACCCATGGTTCCATTACTTCCCTCAACCCTATCTATGACCAAATAAATCGCCCTTTCTCCCTTCTTCAGAAGATGGCCGTGTAGTGAATCCAAGTGAATCTGCTGATGATTCGATGACTCCTATAAGGAGGAACGTCTTACTCCAACCTCCAGGCACCTTGGTCTCCATAAAGACCTCGTGCCAGGAATCCGCCACTCCCCAAAGATAGAGAGGTGGTTCTTGGTCTCACTGTGCCATCTTTTGGTGCATGAACACACATCGTATAGTAGAAGGGCTTAAGGAGGGTGGATCGATTGCATTTTGGTTGAAATGAGTAGATGAAGCACACAGGACACGTTATTTTTCTCCATCATCCTGCGTGGTCATCGTCATCATCAATCGTTTGCATCAATCCATCCTCCCATTTTGGTCCTTAGCATCTTCATCGAGTTGGTCATGCATATCCAACCAGCCAGTTAAACGGAATGGGTGGTTACGCAAGACTTACAAAAGCAAAGCCAGCATCTAATGCATATCCAACATTCACTTAGATTTCGGAATGAGGGATACACTAGTTTAGGCTTAACTTAAGTGTACAACTCGTATCTTGTAGATGCATAGTAGTAGGTTGACTTTATGTAAGCTTAAGCTGTAAACTGCATTTCTTGAATGAATGAATGAACAATTTGACTTCAATTTCTTTTCTTGATTATTATAACCCGGTGGAATCAAATTGTTTTGCTTCAGTACCATTGATTTCAGAAGAAACAAGCAACATTCTTTTAGCTATTTTGACCATATATTCATGAACCACACTTGATGAATTTGAACTTGATCAGGGATATACAAACTGCAATCGGATAATGAGCAGGACAAGATGCAGTACAGACAAATGCAAAACAGGACATAAAACACACACAAACAACACAAAAACAAACAAACTAGAGAATTATTAGAAGTTAGTGTTAGAATACAAACTAATATACAAAAATAATGCAGAGTTTGCACAAAATCCTCCCTGAGGCATATGCCTCCCACGAGGCCTATGCCTCCCCTCAAATTATGCAGTCAAGGGTTTAACATTCCAATATTGACCACGAGGTGTTGAAACCTTGGTCCATCAAACGCTTTTGTTAACAAGTCAGCCACATTATCATCAGTATGGATTTTAGCCACTTTTATCAAATGTTTTTCATAAGCATCTCTTATAAAGTGGTGCCTGATTTCAATGTGTTTCGTTCGACTGTGAAAAACTGGATTTTTGACTATGCAGATGGTACTTTGATTATCTATATGAATTGTAGTGTTCATAAAGTTGTACCCATAGTCCAGCAATTGGTTCTGAATCCAAAGGACTTGTCCACAGCAATTTCTGCAGACAGCAACGTACTCTGCCTCAGTAGTTGAGGTGGCCACGATGGTTTGTTTCTTGCATTGCCAAGAAATCAACCTCTTGCCAAGAAATTGGCAGCCCCAGTTGTGGATCTTCTATCCAGATTTGCACCAGCATAATCACTGTCACTATATGCTTCCAACTTGAAAGGAGATTCTTTTGGGTACCAAAGGCCTAAAAGAGGTTGGCCTTTGAGGTACTTAAAGATCTTCTTGACAGCATTGAGATGGGAAGCAAGTGGAGTGACTTGATGTCGAGAACAAACACTCACAGCAAATGTAATATCAGTCTTGAAGCATCGAAATACATCAATGAACCAATCATGGACTGTACAGATGAACATTCACGGTAGATCTCGGTTCATTATTTGCTTTTGTCTTTGGAGCTTCATAAGGTGTTGTGGGAGTCCTAACACCTTCCATACCAAACTTCTTCAAAATGTCCCTCACATATTTATCTTGACTGATAAAGATGCCATCCTGTTTCTGCTGAACCTGGAGACCCAAAAAGAATGTAAGCTCTCCCATAGCACTCATTTGAAATTCACCCTTCATAAGTTCCTCAATTCCACTGCACCAAGCTTCGTTTATGGAACCAAAAATAATGTCGTCCACATACACTTGCACCAAAATGATTTATGAGTAATTCTTCTTGAGGAACAGAGTTTTATCAATAGCACCTCTTCTATAGCCATGCTTCAGCAAGAACGATGAAAGCCGAGCATACCAAGCTCTAGGTGCCGATGTAAGCCATAAGAGCTTTAACCACCTTGTAGACATGATTTGGGTAATCAGGGTCTTCAAATCCCTTGGGTTGAGTGACATAGACCTCTTCTTCAATCTCACCATACAGAAAAGCACCCTTGACATCCATTTGATACACCATGAAACCCATGTATGAAGCATATGCCAAGAAAATGCGAATTGCTTCAACTCGGGCAACAGGTGCAAACACTTCATCATAATCAATCCCTTCCTCTTGTCTGAAGCCTTGAGCTACCAACCTTGCTTTGTTTTTGATCACAACACCCCTAGCATCTCTCTTATTCTTCAAAACCCATTTTGTCCCAATGGCATATTTGCCATCAGGGAGTGGAACCAAAATCCAAACCTGGCGATTGTGAAATTGTTGCAGTTCTTCTTGCATTGCTTCGATCCAGCTTGGATCGTTGAGAGCTTGAGAAACACTAGTTGGTTCCACTTGAGAGAGAAAACAAGCAAACAGACAATGCTTGAGGTCTGTGTGATTGTCTCGTTCTTGGTTGGAGACATAAGAGAAAAATCAATCTGTCAAGCTGAGGACTGGTGATTGCCCTTCTAGTTCTAACAGGTGCCAGAAGATCACCTATAATGTTGGATTGAGGATGAGCTATGTTGATCCTCTGAGTAGTAGTAGGGTTGACTTCAATGGATGAATCAAGATTAGTGATGGTTGGTTCAAATTCAGCATCATAAGAGGGTGAGGTGAAGATGCCAGCTTTGGGTTGATGATTTCCAAGATCTGAAGGTTTTGGAAAGCGTGTATAGGGTTCACCAAAGTCGGAAGATACTTGAGAAGGAACAGCATAGCCTTCAGCAGATTTGGGGAAGGTAGGTGTGACAGAATCAACTTCAGCGGAAACATGGTTTCTACCGATTCCTTCATTATTAACCTCTCCATTCAGTTTCTCTGCTTCAAGCTTAGCTGCAAATTCTTGAGTCTGGAGCCTAGCAAGGTCCTCAGCATAATGAGAGTCATCTTCATCACTCGAATCAGCAGTATCCTTGGAGGTGGTACCTGCAATATTTTTAGGGGAGAAAGAAGGTACAAGTATGGGTTGCTCATCATCTTCAAACTCATTTTCAGAGCCATCATCTAGGGGACCTGCATTGTTAGTTGGAGACACTTGAGGACCTGCATTTTGGTTAGCCAGATGTGTCGTGGTAACCCGGATAATCGATTAAGTAGTCAAGATCAAAGTACCATGAATGACCTTGTCCTTGAACATTAGGCTTATCTTCCAAAAATCTCAGGTTCAACGTCTCCTCTATTTTCTTGGCTTGCAAGTTGTACACCCTGTATGCCTTACTATGAGCTGAATAGCCCACAATATAACCATCATCAGCCTTCTCATCAAACTTTCCCAATGGATCACTTGTGTTCAGAATGGTCACTTGACAACCAAAAGGTTTTAGGTAGTGAATGACAGAACCTTCCCAAAGAGGAGTTCATATGGGGTTTTGAGTTGTGGTCTAGTAATGGACACCCTGTTTAGCACATAGCAAGCGGTCCCAACACTTCATCGAACATAGTGGGCAGTTTAGAGGCTGCAAGCATGGATCTTGCAGCCTCTATTAAGGTCCTATTCTTTCTTTCAGCTACCCCATTTTGTTGGGGGGTTCTTGGATTACTATAGTCCCTTTTTATGCCTTTTGACCCACAGAGTTCTATAAGAACAACATTTTTAAACTCTGTCCCATTATCACACCGAATACCTTTGACCTTTTTGTTCAACTGATTTTCAACAAGTGTGATGAATTCAGTCAGCACTTGAGATGTTTCATCTTTGGTTCTAAGAAAGAAAACCCAACAAAATCTGCTATAGCCATCAGTGATCACCAAACAGAAGTACTTATGATCAATGCTTCTGACTTGAGTGGGACCAAACAGATCCATGTGAAGCAACTGAAGAGGTTCAGTGATGATGCTCATAGCATTGATAGCTTTGTAAGAGGCTCTGTTTTGTTTTCCTTTATTGCAAGCGACACAATTATGATCATTGGTAAAAACTTTGGTGGGAAGACCTTCAACAAGACTCATGTTAGAGAGTTTGTTAATGGTCTTGAAATTCACATGCGCCATCCTCCTATGCCATTTTGTGGATTCATCAAGTGATGCTTTAGCCACCAAACATGTGAGGTCACCATCAGGTTGAACTTTATTAAGGTTGAATGTGTATAAGTTGTGAGTGCGAGGAACTTTCAGTAGAATTGAAGTTTCTTCGGGGAGATTGAAGTCTTTAGACAGCACAAGACATTCATTCTCTGTGAAGAGGACTTTGTTCTTAGTGTCACAGATTTGTGAAACAGAGAACAAGTTGAAATGCTGAAGTTCCTTAACATAGTACACATTTTCAAAATCTAGATGAGGTGTCTTTATGGTGCCTTTCCCTGTGATACTACCATCACTTCCTCCAAAAGTTACATTGCCTCCTCCTTCAATAGGGACAAAATTGTGCATCATATCCCTGTTCCCAGACATGCTTCTGGAACAACCACTATCAACAATACCAATATTCTTATGCTTAAGGGGATGATCCTACAAACAACCACAAAATATATACAAACTGTTAGTATACAATGGAGGTTCAAGTCATTACTGACTTGAACACGCCTTGTGGATCAAAGGTTTAGGACAAGAGTATTTAGAGGATCCACCATTGTTCTTGGTCCTCCATTGATAATTGGGTCCCTTGTTAGGCCAAGAACAACCTGCTGAGGGCTTCACAGCAGTGCTCCCATATCCCATTCCCACATACATAGAGTCAACATATGTAGGCCAATAACCATGTTTAAAGTATGGGCTAGTTGGTTGCACATAAGGTCTGGTGACTGATTCTCTCCAATGAGAGTCAGTATTAGCTGCTTGTGGGACATAAGGTGGAATATTAGCAACATTGGTCCATTTAGATTTGTGTTTCTGGTGAGTAGCACATGCACCCAATCTTTGCTCATAAAAATCACAATCCTTAATCAAATGAAATTTACTTCCACATACAAAAAATGTCTTCTTCTTGGAAGATTTATTCAAATAGGGAGATGTTTGATTACATGAAGAAGTACTTAAATTAGAAACATTCAAGGAATTGTTTTAATAGACTGATTATTCAAAGATTTAAAAGACAAGTCTTCAGAAGAAACTGTCTTGGAAGTTGATTCCTCAGCAGCTTCCTTAGAAGGCTTGTAAGTAGACGGGGGTGCAGGCTCAGCCTTGGAAAGGTCAGACTTCTCATTTGAATCACAGCTTTCATAGGAAGTAGACCTTTGATCCGATGAATTGTCCTGTCGAGCAAGAGACAAAGTCAGTAGATGAGGTATCGGGGTCTGGCAAGTCTTTTGACTTTTTGCCATATAGATGATGTGATCCATCAAAGTCAACAGTGATGGACAGGTCTGTGGGCATAAATTCACCTCTAATAGGTCCAGGGACAGCATGCATATCACCCTCTTTAACAAAGTTAGCTAACCCTGCAGGTGTGGATTTACGACCATCATTCCTAGCTTCCAATCCTACATACTTTTGAAAACCTAAACCTAGGCCAGAGGTTACAGATTGATTGTTATAGATTTCTCTGGCCAGATTATCACCTGAAATTAACCATTGTTTATTCCTAGCTATTTCCTCGGCTACTTTTTCTTTAAGCTCTAGGTTCTCAGACCACTGGCTTCATTCTTAGCTTTCTTAGACAGTTTTAAATAATTATTAGCAACTTCAAGATCAAACTGTAACACCTTTATCTTTTCTTCATAAGCTATTTGATTCTTTTGAAACCATACCTTTTGTCTTTCAACTGTTTTTAATGCTAGTTTATGAGCTTCATTTTCAACATAGCATTCATCAAACTTAGGTTTCATAGCATCATACTCTTCTTTAAGTTCATTGTATCTTAGACTACAACCAAATATACACAGTTGTGTACCGATAGTCCCATCAAGGCAAACTGATCATGCCTTTCATCCAGAAGTACACCTTGCCCGCAATCCAAGCTTATCAGAATCATGAGCTTCTTCATTTGAGGTTCATGTGATCCAGTTGACCTGTTCATCCATGGTGAGGAGAGCTGCTGAAGCTCGGTTTCTTTGTTTCTGCGATAGGAAGGTAATTAGCTCCATCTCCACTTTTCCTGTCTTTGCATTCCCTTGAGAAATGTCCCATCTGGTGGCAAGTGAAACACTTGACTTTCCTCCTGTCAAAGCGGGCTGGTTCCTTTCCTTGAAAGCAAACTTCCTTCCGGACTTCTCTTCAAACCTTTTGATGTCCACTGACAGTAATGCCACCTGCATTTTCAGTTTCATCTCCTCCATTTCAAGTGGGTCCAACTGATCAAAGTCTTCATATGCAAATACTGCGGTATCATAGTCAGCAACAAATGAATGAAGAACATCCTCCATCACACTACTAGACCTAGCTTGAGAACATGGTGGAGTGGGGCGAGGGTTAGTGGTGGAGGGGGGGATGAAGATGATGATGGAAAGTAGTTGGAGCTCAGAGACGATGGAAAATAGTTGGAACTAGGAGCTTGCACCATCACGTTGGAGTGAGATGTCCCAACAAAAGCTGCATGGCCAGACGAAGATGTACGGTAGGGGAGTTGACATCCGAGGTTCAAGGGTTCGAGTCTTTATATAGCTCATCAAAGGTAAGCATATCCGCCCTCCTTTAGCGAGCAATACTTACATGTAGCCATGATGGAGGTAATGATCGAAGGAACTTTGAGTTGCAGTCATCATTATCGGTTTTGCACTCAGTTCAGGTGACTCAAGATCCTATGGAACCTGTCGTATCCTTTGTGAATGCCTTCTTTCTTGAGATATTGAAGTCTTGAAATTGTTGTCTCAGCATGGACTTCCTCATTCTCTTTGATTCTTCATTTCCACCGAACCTTGCTTTGAGAGCCATCCATATGTCCTTTGCATCATCCATATGATGAAAATCACACAGATGATCTTACTGGTATGGCTTGCGCAGAATGGTCTTTACTTTATGCTCTCTCTGCATAGCTAGTACCTCTTCAGCAGTTTTTGGTGGAGCCATGATAAATTTCCACCACATCGAGGAATCATCTTTAAACTTTCCTTTCTTTACAACTTCCGATTCCAATCAATATTGGAAATCCAGTTTTCCATCTTCATAGCCCACAGTTCATATTCTTCCCTTTTCAAATAAGGAAGTTTACCATTACTTTGAGGCGAGCTTTGTGCATGGAAGTGGTGTTGGTGTTGTTTGTGTTGGTGGCCAGTTTCATTATCGGATCGGGCATGGTGAATGAATGTTCTTAGTATCGTAGAGACTTCAGGAGGCTCGATACCACTTGTAGAAAACACAAAAGACCTTGATAGATCTTTAAGCACTCGGAGATCGTTAGTATTGCCTATGTAATCACAAGCAAACTAGCTAATGAAGATCTCTACAACTCGTATTTTTAGCGGAAAGTAAACCTGAGTTATAATAACTAAGAAATCTTTGATCCTCTATGGATCTTTTGATTATAGAAACTCTATGTTTCAGATATCTTTTAAGACTTGAGACTTAAGAAAAGCTTATCTATTACAAACTATAATGGTTCCTTTTATAGGAAAGAAACCCTAAAATGAGCGTTGACAATTTACGCTCCTAATACTAACATAGACTAAGCATGCATCTAGACAAGCATGCAACTAATCATATTGTTTTGTTAATCATGTGTTTATTCGAGTAAGCTCTACATGAAACGGCGCAACCTATCTTTAATGCGTGGCTGACTTTTACTCTATACTTGAGCTTATCTCTCTCATTAGTACGCACTTTCAGCAGCAACACAATATACGCTTTAGCATTTCTTTGAAGTATAACTCAGCAGAATCCATTCTTCTTCGGCAGAATCTCTTTGGCAGAATCTTCGGCAGAATCAGTAGTTTACCTTAATTCCCAACACTGTGTTTCTCAAGTTTAAGGTATCTAGGACATAGATAGCTGAGGTGTTTTTTTTTTATTAATCTGTTGGTCATCTTAAGGTTTACTTCAGGAAAGGGAGTACGATAATATATGTAAAAACTATGCACAAAGTTAATGCTTCTTGGAAGAATAAACAGCCAAATGCCAGTACTTTAATCCTTCTAAATAGACATCTAGAAAAAGAAATAGCCAAAATCCACAAAAATAAGTAATAATTAGCATTATATACCATCTTTTCCAACAATCGCGATATAAGCCTTTTTGTTTGAGTCTACTCTTTGTCATGTGACCAGCAGCTAACAAATCCTTATGCAAACAGCTCATGTCCTACAGATGGCTGCAAACATGTGGCATTAAAACTAAATGTCAAAGACATCGATTTACACAATAATTATCTGAGATCATATAAAAGTGTGAGTATCGTATAAATTAGTATATATTTTCATTCACTAAAAAAAAGTAACACCCAATGCCGTCTTCCACGGGTTATGGGTACCCAATACCGTTTCCGATGTATGGGGGAGGTTAAGATGTAGACAGCCTTACCCCTACCTAAGGTAGAGAGGCTGCTTCAGTTCTCTGAAGGTAGAAAGGACCTACGACCTTTTGTAGGGAGTGAGGATCGAACCCCTGACCTCTCGGTTGAGAGGCAAGGGGTTTACCAACTGATCCATCCCTACTTGTTATATATTTTCATTCACTACATACATCAAAATGTATAGGATGTTTATTATAATATGTCGTAATAATAGACTATCTTGACATTTGAATATGTGTTGTAATATATATGTGAGCTGGAGTAGTTTATATGTTATCCATTAACTCATTTCTACACACCTAGCTAGCTATGGTCATCATTTCATAGTTTTGTATTGAGCGAGTGTTGGGTCAATTATAGATTTGATAATACAAAACAAGAAGAGTGAAACATCAAGGACTTAAAGTGACAAGAAGGGAAACTACAAAAAGATGGAGGATTTAGAAGATTCTAGAAGATATGCTTAAAAGAATATTTAGTTTCCTAATTGTATTGTTTCCTAATTGTATTATGATTCCTCTTGTAAACCCTAGATGTCTCTAGTATATAAAGAGACATAGGGTCATTAGTTTTAAGGTACGTACAAGATGTAGACGTCTAAAGGTGTGTGTGTGTGTGGGAACCTAGGCATAGGGATTTGGGAAAACGCCTAGGGTTTAGTTAGTTAGTGTTAGATCAAGTCTTTGATCTTTATTATAGTTAGTTAGTTAGTTTATGATAATAAAAAAACCTTGTTCATAATAATCTTGATTCTATGTTTGAATATTCCGCCTTTATTATTATGTGTTCCTAGATATAATATTAGACCTCATCTAAGAGCTTACAACGATCTTCACATGTGGTATCAGAGCCTGGGGCTCGTGATATCTAGGGATCTACAAGGTTTTCTTGAAGAAGGAAGAAAAAATTGAAGCTGTCAAAATTCGTAATACTTCTGCAACAACGTTTTCGAAGGCATAACTTTTTATTGAACCGTTGGATCGAGCTTAAATTTGAACTGGAGCTTCTTGGTATATCTATCTTTAATCTCACGAAAGGGATTGTCAATCAGAGCCCTCAATAAAAAGATATAAGCAGTCGAAGTCTGCTGCTGATTTTTCGTAAGGTTACTACAGCACTGTTTTGTAACGATCATAACTTTTTCGTTAACCGTCGGATCGTAACGAAATTTTGGGTGGATGTTCTCTATATATCAATCTAACTTTCCACCGAAGGGATCTTCCATCTGAGCTTTTATGTGAAAGTACTGCTGAAAGTACTGTTGTGTATTTTTGAAATATTTGTTATTGGTCCCCTACAAGCAAAGTACTGCTTGGACACGAAAGTACTACTTGGAATTTGAAAGTACTGCTGATTATTGAAATACTTGTTACTTCTCAATCTTGTGAGGAGGTTTCAAAGCACTGTTACATTAAAAGTACTTGCAGATTTTATTGAAAGTACTGCGATTGGATGAAAGTCTTGCTCCTTCCAAAATCTGCTCAAGGTACTGATTCTTTCTCATATGGTTTTCGATTTAAGGGAAGTCGATTGATAATGGTTATGGATTTTTGGATGACACACACACAAGAAATAGTTGTTTGGTTCACACCACAAGGAGAAATGTTCTTAAAAAGGATTCAAAAGGCTTGTATTTGATTCCTTGAATAATTGATTGAAGGATTATTTATCACTTATTTGAAGGTGAATTGGAATTACTTGGTTTGTGTTCTTATCATCTAGCTTGATGAATCTAGCAATGTGTGATTTTTCTTATGATGCTCTATGCACATATTGGCTATCACTTAAAGGAGTTACATTGTAGTGCTCAGTGTCTCATACTAGTTGAGGATTCTTGTCAAGGATTGCGGTATACTTATATTTGGTTTCGTATAGTATGAAGTTCGTGGATAGTACAAAGATTTAAGACACAAGTTTGGGAAATTCTACTTCTTCATCAAGTTCGTTATATTTGGTTTTCTTCACAAGTAATCATTACATAAAGCCTACAGATTTTGAAGAATCATTTGATTTACATGCAACACTCAAGGGGAAGTGTTTGATTTTTACTACTGTTGATCATTATTACTACTGCTAGTTGGAGTTTTCTACTGTTTTGGATCCATTTTTCTTATGGTGCGTAATGGTGGGCGATTTGAAGCATTGGAAGTCTTAGATTGGAAGTATGATATTGGTTCGTGGTGGTCAAGATCATTATTTGCATACGTTCCCTATTTGGATAATAACAAAAAAGGGAAGAGATGTTTGAGTGACATGGCATGGATTAAGGGGAAGACAAAGGAAGACATACTTGTTTCATTCATGGTGAGATCCCGGATCTCAATTTCTCTACGTCTAGGGAGTTCGTACAAGAATCGTGTTTGTTTTGTCATCATCAAATAGGGAAAGATTGTTGGGTCTATTATAGATTTGATAATACAAGAAGAGTGAAACATCAAGGACTTAAAGTGACAAGAAGGGAAACTACAAAAAGATGGAGGATTTGGAAGATTCTAGAAGATATGCTTAAAAGAATATTTAGTTTCCTAATTGTATTGTTTCCTAATTGTATTATGATTCCTCTTATAAACCCTAGATGTCTCTAGTATATAAAGAGACATAGGGTCATTAGTTTTAAGGTACGTACAAGATGTAGACGTCTAAAGGTGTGTGTGTGTGGGAACCTAGGCGTAGGGATTTGGGAAAACGCCTAGGGTTTAGTTAGTTAGTGTTAGATCAAGTATTTGATCTTTATTATAGTTAGTTAGTTAGTTTATGATAATAAAAACCTTGTTCATAATAATATTGATTCTATGTTTGAATATTCCGCCTTTATTATTATGTGTTCCTAGATATAATATTAGACCTCGTCTAAGAGCTTACAACGATCTTCACAGCGAGTTTCTAACATTAAATTTGCATGTGTGTCTAAGAACAGCCCCTAAGAACGTGCTAACATGTCTCAGCGCTAAAATGGTTGCTGAAATATGCGATCCAAACAGCATTTGATAACGTGTCAAGACACCAAAATGGCTGTTGAAACTAAGCTATCCAAACAGCCCCTAAGAACATGTCAAGACACCAAATGGAAGTTGAAAATAAGCTATCCAAACAGCCCTTATAACATGTAAATACGGCAAAATTGCTGCTAAAAATAAGCTACCCAAACAACCTCTGAAAACATGTCAAGACGGCAAAATTGCTGCTGAAAATAAGCTATCCAAACAGGCTGCAAAAATTTCTATGTGATCGTCAAATTGTTAATAGATTTCGAAAAAAAAATATCAATTATAAACTCATAATAGGTACGCTTGGTCACTAAATAAAAAGTAAATCACTTATCTTGAAGCAAACATTTAAAGTTCCGTTGCATGAAAAAAACTAAGGCGGGTATCTCACCTTAATGACAGTCATAAGATGTGACATAGGATCAGGAACACACGCTTTCACTTTTTTAGCATTCAAAACATAGGACCTTCATATCAAACAGATATCTGCTTATAGATGATAAGCTTCTATCGTATTTATGACTACAGTATGACTAAACTTGCATTGTAACATTTAAAAAAAGGAAGTCCACGATAAGAGATGTTTGATAATTTCATACTTCAAACACTTTATGTTCATTACATACTTGATACGTAATGTCTGCATATGGTATTATGCATGAAGAAACTGACCATCATAAAAAGATAGTCGTAGGGTGATTTTCATATAATATGTATTGTGCTCTAAGAAAGTTAGTTAGTAGAATTTGATTCTTTAGCATGCAAAAAGATACACTTTAATTATTTTTCCAATTTTTATAAAGGCCAAATGTACAAAAATCTATGGATAATTGGTAAGAAATATTGTAAAGTGTTTGAGGTATTAATAGTATAAAGATATCTGATTGTCGTCAAATCAAAATTTTCATGTGAAGACACGTTACCGATAGCTCAAAAATCTCTGTGGAATGGTCTCTTTTGTTTGTTAATGGTCTTAAACGTGCTTCAAATGAACCCAAAACAAAAATGCTTTATGATCTAAAAACCTGAAATTGATGATCAAGTTCCAACTTAAGGATAAGCTCCAGTTTGACCCAATATTAATAGGTCACTTCAGGTTGCGCTCCTAAGATAGATAAGTTGCATATAAGAAGACTGTAATTAACAATGAAAAGAAACTCATTTCATTTAGTTTGCATCTACATATTACATTTACCTCATACACATCTGGATATTTTATACGATTAACTACGTATCGGTCAAACACCCTTATCAACTGATCAAAACCTCCAACGTCTTCCCATCTGACATTTGGAATACTCGAAACTCCTTCTCATCTAGACGAGGGTTGAACCAGTCTGGCTGCAACCTTTGAAAAACTACAAAAATACATCAGCGTTAACAATAAGTAATCAGATTAGCAAGTCCAAAGACGGATAGTTTTGCATACCAATTATTGTCTAGCTAGATGTTACCTGTAAAAAGAATATAAATGTTGATGATACCACAATACCAACATTAGATCTGTAGTATAGTAGGTAACTTTCTGCTAATCGATAACCAATCACTTATAAACCATCAAAATATATAAACAAATACTTCTTAAACTCTTCATTGTCTATCAATTACTCACCAGCTATTTAGATCTTAATGAATCGAGTTTCATCAGCTTCACCTCCCACCAAAGAACCTTTACCATCAATTACTTAAAACACAAATTCAAAATCTATGACTTAAGAAGACAACAATTGTATATGTTATACAAAGTACACTATTACCATTTTATAAACTATAAAGAAGGTGGGTGAAAAACATACCATTTGGTGATTTAGGTGATGCAACTTGGATAAACGTGTATGTATTGCCAATGCTCATTCCAGCAACACCATTGCACAAATAGTGCCCCTGAAACTTTATTATTGATAATGTCAAGCACAATTTCAAGACCAATGCAATTATTGATAAATTCGAATTTTATGCATAAGAAATACGTGTTCCCCTTATATTTTCTCTGTTATTATACTTTGTACATAATATACAAACCAAATCAAACCATTTGTAAAAAACTGGTAAAAAATTGTCAACTTACTTAGAATACATGTCTGCAATTAGAATGCATATAGCAGCTGGTGTAACCATATGGTTAAAGTACTCTTTTCACGTTGGGTTAAATTTAGCCAAAACTCTTTTATTCCAAAACACCTAGTTCGATAAACTACATAGTTTATTGATACAGTTTCGAGCATACTACAGAGTATGAACCAATTAGGACGGAGGTCATCTTTTTGGGGGCAATCGATTACAACTCACAACTGGTATAAGACTAATTTACCTTATTGAGCAACTGATATCCAAGAGTGTTTTTTAAGACGTCTAAGCTTTTCGTTGTGTGCAATCAGCAAGTTATACCTTTACGTATGTTTTTGATCAAAAGGATCAGGCATATTTCCAACTCTTATATGTCATAAAGTAAAAAATATAATTTTTCATACTATGTCTAATACCAGTTACCTAGGCGACTACTCCTGTCTGCACCAGTAAGCTTGCTCCAATCTGTGCATTAAGAAGAATTTTGAGTTCCAAAAATTATTTTAAGAAATGGATGGAGTAAAACGCTTGATACGATAAACTTAAACTTTTTAAAAACCATAAGGACCACCAATATAGTATTGGGAAGCCACTTATGCAGGTAAAGTTATGTGCATGAAGATAAAAGACTACTAACTCAAGTTACAAAAGAAAGGACTTGACAATGATTAATTAGATGCAAAAGACGTTGAGGATGCACTTGGCCAATACTAATGAGGAAACTTTATGTATGCTGATGTCTAAAGCCCGATGTGGTGGTCAGAAAATTTTAATAGACATATCACATATTCACATGCAACACATCCATGATCCATCAAGGATGAAACTTGCAATAAATGGATGAGAAAATATTTTTAAAAAAATGGGGATGTATTTTAATCTTTTTAACGCAATCCTAGGGATCTTAAAATTGTTGTAGATTTCCTAATTTCACATAAAGATTGTAAGAAATTGACCAAGAAATTTATACAGGGGCTGGTAAAACACATTAAAGAACAAATCATCTAAAGCAAAAAGGAAGTTGATGTACTACTGGCTAGGTAGTCCATGATACATAGTTCTCCCTCCAATCAAAACTATATGTTAGTAGAGACGTATAACATAAAAGATGATTAAATTAAAAAAAATAGGTAATTTCTAGAGTGAATTGCATATATATCCTTCCAAAAGCCAAAAATTGCATATATATTCAACTTAAAATCAAAATTGCATATATATCCTTCCTAAACCTTAAAATTGTCATATATATCCAAATAATTATATTTTATATATTTTAAATCATAAAATACATGATAACTATAATTTTATTTTAAAATGACTATTATACCCTTGTTTTTATAATTCCATACAATTATATGTAACTAGCATGATGTATCTAATACAGTTAGCAAATAAAATAGCCAAAGAGTGGCTACAACATAACAACAACAAAGGAAAGCAACGAAAACCAACTGTTTAGCATAATTTGACATTTGAATCAACTGTTTAGCATTCAACTTGGGCTACAACATAACAATAACAACAACAAAGTACATCAATACAACAACAAAATGAACCAATAGTTCAACATTTGAATCAACTGTTTAGCATTCAAACTAACAAAATATTAAGTGTTTTACCAACTGAACTAATTAACATAATATATTAAGAAGTATCCGTGAATTTCTAATAAAGATCAAATGTGCTCATGTCTTCGAAAAAAAGCACACAAGTATCCAATAATTTTAGATAAAGATCAAATGTTCTCATCTCTTTCGGTGCAAAATAGCAACATATCAATATGTTACTGGTAAATTAATATCATTCTACGTGTGTTGCATAAGATTTATTAGGTGGAAACTATTAAATTAACATGTGGCAAGATTGGTCAACTGAAAACAAGAACAATGAATGAAAACATTATTTAGGCAAACGAATACAATCAAATGAACAAAAATACTATTAAATCGATTACGACTTACCAAAGGTATAATAGTCGGTCAAGTTGAGAAACATAGAAAGGATATTACAATGACAAATAGAGAAACAAGAGATGCTGAGAAAGAAATGGTAGCAGATGATCGGTCATAGGATAATAACAGGGGTAAACTGGACTTTTTATAATTATAATATGATTAACATGTATTTTGTGATTTAAAATATATACAAAACAATTATTTGGATATATATGACAATTTTAAGGTTTAGAAAGGATGTATATGCAATTTTAACTTTAGGCTGGATATATATGCATTTTTAGGCTTTTGTAAGGATATATATGCAATTCACCCATTTTACTATGTGACATGAATTTCGCATGAGCAAGCATAATCTTGAGGATGGGTGCATCAGAAACATGGTCCCATATAAACTAAAGTGGTAATGCAATACAATAATACATTTGAAGATAATAATTTAATAGAGTAACATTAAAAAAAAGCTAAAAAGAAACATACCTGTGTGTTGCTTTCATTCATCCGTATCTTAATCTTGTTAATCATCGTCATCACTATCGATCTCTACCGCGATCATGCAGTGAAGTAGGTTTCCTGTAAGTTTGGTTGAGAAAAAATATAACAATACAATGTCAAACGATATTTGTATTTCTCCAAAAAAAACTCATAAGATGTGAAATAAAATTGGTGGATATTAAATACAACTAAAAATAATGCGAGGAATGTCATAAAATGATTGTAAAGCACCCACCCACACGCCCATTGTTTGCTATACGTGTCATGTGCTCAACATTTCATATCCTAGACGGGGGTTTCCTTCAGCAGGGAGTGTTGGATGCATCATTTACTGAGTTCAATTAGCATTATAAACACTCACAAAAGTCGCAATCATAATATTTGCAGAAAAAATCGTATCAAGCTGCAACAGATATACATGTAAAACTTTAATAAAGGATGTGATTATCTACAAATGGTTTATGTCGATAAAGTGGAACAAACGTTACCTGAAAAAAAACCGCTACTCCATTACCACACGTAGCACACAAATTGGTTTTGTAAAATAACTAATAACGTTGATGGTTGGTCAGAACAAATTACCTTATTTGTGTTATTCACCAGTTTCATGATCACCACTTGAAGTTGTTTGGAAATCTTTGTGTCCTTGGTCTCCAATATTTGTACCCAAACGATGTCGGATTTGCCTCTTTGAGTGTCAATTAACCAATCAAGTTCACCATGATCACAATTATTCCTCGAGGCGTCTTCCTAAAGCCTTTTTCCTGTTGTAATGTCAGGTATTTTCAAAAACAAATAGATCAAGACATACCATAATATGTAGTCATACAAAGCAATTATAGAGTCAAATGTTGCTCATTAAAAAGTACAGTTATGTATAGAATCGTGTAGACGTACACTCAAATACATCTCCATGCCTTCTTAGAACGTTCAATGAGAACATTTAACAATATGAAATTTCAGATCATCTACCAAAGATGCCTTTGCCAACGCAACTTCATGTTTAGTAGCATCACTTCTAAATCCCAGACTCGAAACCACATTTTATAACCTGTGAATCACAATCTGGTATCATCAATATAAAGTTGAAAACAAAATACCTGTGAATGCGAGGGCAGATCATACCAGTTCCCACATAGGTCAACCCATTATATAAATTATATACCTTTGAGAAAGAACAGAAGGTGACAATTTAAACTCACTTACTTTTTTTTAAACAATAATATAAACTCAATTGCACATACTAACCTGCATGTATGTAGTCATACAAAGCGATTAAAGAGTCAAATGTTGCTCATTAAAAAGTACATTTATGTATAGAGTCATGTAGACGTGCGCTCAAATACATCCCCATGCCTTCTTAGAACGTTCAATGAGAACATTTAACAATATGAAATTTCAGATCATCTACCATAGATGCCTTTGCCAACGTAACTTCATGTTTAGTAGCATCACTTCTAAATCCCGGACTTGAAACCACATTTTATAACTCGTGAATCACAATCTGGTATCATCAATATAAAGTTGAAAACAAAATACCTGTGAATGCGAGGGCAGATCATACAAGTTCCCACATAGGTAAACCCTTTATATAAATTATATACCTTTGAGAAAGAACAGAAGGTGACAATTTAAACTCACTTACTTTTTTTTGAACAATAATATAAACTCAATTGCACATACTAACCTGCATGTTGTAACCTAAAGTTGGTGGTCTAGAATCCATATGGCCTTGCACAGACACACAAATGAGTTGTTATTAAAAAATCATGGGATAAAACAATTCTTCAAGCAAAATTTAATCTGTAATGTAGTAGCAAACATACCAGACCATGTATGCTGAGCTTATTAAAACCATCATGTGTTTGTGCCAATGAGTTTAGATGGCCCTCCAAAAAAAATTCATAAATATTGGCATAAGTATTTAGATGAATTAATAGAGTTTGCATACCAAACCTTGCATGCTTTGCTGATTAACACAGTATCTATCATGTGGCGATTCCATCAAGTTTAATAGCTGCTACATAGAAAACAAATTAATTTGTCAAGTAAGAAAATATCGATATTTTCAGTTGATATATTAACTTGGAATATTATAAAGCATCATACCAGCCCTTGTACATTATGTTGCTACAATCATTAAAGGATATTGTGAGGAAAAAAATAATATTAGGGTTTTCATAAAAAGGATATGATGAATGAAACATGAATTTTTTTTAGGTTTATATAGAATTGTATTTAGTATATGAATCGAATATAATTGTAGGCATTTATAATTATAATTTGCAACATAATAATCAAAAAAACTTGTTGCCTAAGTGGTAAATACACATGTTATTCAACCAAATAATCAAGGTTCAATCCTTGCAAGGCTCCTTTTTTATAAAGAATTTTCGAAAATTAATAAAATAAAATCCGAAAATTCCATAATAGCTAATTAAATTAAAAAAATATTGCTTAGGTGGACAACTTATGATTACATGGCATTAAAAAGAATTACATGGCAATGAGGTGGACATTTGTGGAATAATCTACGTGTCATGCCTCCTGTTATATATAATATAGAGATATAGGGAAGGGTTAATGTGAGAGAAAAATTAAAGTTGCAAAAATAAGAACTAATCTAGACCGTTGGATCTCTTTATATGTGTTAGATGAGATTGATATTAAAGGAGTGACATTATTGTTATTAAATAAGATTTTAAGGGTATTTTGGACAATTTATATCACATATATTGAATTAATGTTTTGTGCATTTTCTTACCATTTTTTGTACAAACTTATACGTTTTTTGTTTTTAATACATATTTCACAAATAAATAGATATACTTGATACATAATGAAAAAAAACCTGATATATACTACATCCCACACAGTTACACTTGATACTCTTGAATATGCACCACTAAAATAAATAGATACACTTGATACATAATACAAAAAAACCGACATCTCAAACAGATACACTTGATCCACTCGAATATGCACCACTAAAATATATAAATACACTTGATACACTATAAAAAACTCGATATATATCAGGTCTCAAACAAAGCTCCGCTGACTAACAGCCCAGAAAATAAAATGGCACACATGTTACCCCAAAAACTAATACATATATGAAAAATATTAGTCCAACATTAATATACAAATAAAAAATGGGCACAAAATGATGACTGACATAACATCACGTTTACATTGCAAAAAAAAATAACATCATCACTTTTACTAATACATCAAATGCCAATAAACCAACAACTGTTACACAAGTACACCATACGAGACCCAAATACTAAACAAAATACGAAACCAATAAACCTTCGCATAAAGTTCTTGTTCCGGCTACATACCTTCCAAAACAACCCAACTGTTACACATATCGATTCATAAAATATGTATAAAAAACAATGGCGTCATCACTTGATACACTAACCAAGCACGACGGCTAGGAGTTTCGATGGCAGATCAATACAACAATGGATCGAAACAATGTAAGACATTGTTTTTGGTTGCGACGGTATTTGATCTGCGCCGTGGCGATTGGGCGTGGTGGTATTAGGTCCTATTGAGGATTTTCCGGGATTTGATTAGGTAGAGGCGGGATTTGATTGGTTAGGCGACGGGATTTTCCAATCGATATTTGGTTGTTATTTTTTTGTTTGAATCAATAATTGTTTGTTGTTAAATGCGCCGAGTGGTTGTTATTTTTAAATGATCGCCGAATATGGTGGTTTTGTGATAAAATTTAATTCGAAAAAATGTGTCGGATTTGTGGATCGCTGCAATCGTCGAGGAGACAAGAAACTACTTGATGGCTGGCTAGCCATTTCAGCAGAGGAAAATATCCACTACTTGTTGGTTATATTCATGATGAGGAGATGAGATAAAGATGTGAAATGGTTTGTTTGTGGAGAATAAGAATAACTTGGATTGGAAAAGAAGAAACATGGGACAATTATATGGCTCGTGTTAGGAATTGGAAATTCCATAAGGAAGTGTCGGTTAAGCCAATTATAGTCTAGCATATGTTAGCTCGTGAACTTATATATGGATTTATTCGTTATTTAGTAGTTAGTGGTTAGTTATTAGCATAGATTAGTTTAGAGTATGCCGTGGAAGGAGGCGGGTCTTTACCCCTTTGTATGCGATCCCGATCCGACGGAGGGCGAGTAGGTTGTTAACTATAAATACCCTTCCATCGTGGAAGGGGTGGAACTTCTTAATCCCATCTGCTTTTTAAACATGGCACTCTTACATCATCTCAATCCTAGACCACCGAGATCATCAAACAACATAATTTGTATGATCTGTTGGAATCACTCCTAAACAGTATTTCCAGTATTTATATTTCATATGTAATAGGTAGCTTTATTATGGCCTTTATGTTTGTTTGAGGTCAAGCTTATGTAGAAGGCCCATAAGCTTAGGCCCAAGCCAAATAAGGAATAGGGAAGGAGAGGGAGTGTTGCCCTAGCTCCTCCTTATATAAACCATTGTAATAACCTTCATTTGAAGGTTGGTTGTTCAAGTTCTTTTCTTTTCACATATCCTCGCGCTAAACCGGTATACTATTGTGTGTGTGTGTTTGATACTTGTTCAATCGCCTATCTCCTTTCTATAACTTGTGTTGTAAAACTAGTGACCTAACGGTGGTATCAATCGCCAAATAGTTGGGTGTACTCGTTTGTTTTTGAAGTTTTGATTTTGGGTCTTACGGCGTAAAATGCAATCTTTGGTTATCTTAAAACTTCGTTTTTTTTTAATCCAAGATTCTTGTACTTTCAATGTTTTGAGGTGTTAAAATACTTGTTTTGGCAAAAAGTTTCAAACTTTACGTGGATTTCGTTTTTAAGCTTGTTTTTGTTAGGTGGGTGTCGTTCTACAGCGTAACCCGTTTTGATTTTGGTACATCAAAATTCACATTCTTGTGTTCTTTTGGTACTATTGAAGCTATTCCATAACAAAAATCGGTTTAGAAACATTTGGGCAAATCAAAGTTACGAGTAATCTGGCGTATCAAAACCCTAAAATTACGGCGTAAGATTTTCCTTGGTTTGATCTTCATTTTCCGGTTTTATTAGTGTTTTCTTACTTGGATAAGTCTAAAATCGTCGACTTTGGATATCTTTTGCACGTGAAGTGTAAAAGATCATTTGGCAAAAAACCTAAAATTACGCATAAGCATAAACTGGGTAGAAATCCTGCATAAGATTCACTTTACGCGTAAACTTAGGTCTACGCATAAGGTAATCCTACGCCTAACTTTCGACGCCTAACTTTTGTCTACGCATAACTTTAGTGCTTTTATCCTACTACTGGCGTAAGCTAAAACCTACGTAACTCCTCATTGTTATGCGTAACTTTTGGTGTTTTTACGCATAAGTGCTACTTGGTTCTTGTCTTTTCTAAGCCTAAGGACACTTCATCAACAAAGGTTCATTCGACTACAAAGATCCATTTTTACCACACAAGTTTTCAACATGTCACAACCACCATACTCTAACTATTTCCCTTACACTTATCCTCAGCGACAACAACAACTAAGTCCACAACATCAACAATGGAATCAACAACAAGCAATTTATCAACAACAATTTAATCAACAACATACTCCACAACTTGCGGCAAATCCACAACCTCAAATGGTTCAACCACCACCAAGTCTTCAAGTTCAACCGTACACAAATGAATTCAATCAACATCCATCAAGGAACACTATGAAGGAACCCACTTGGTTTGCAAAGATGTGTGAAGCTTTAAGCGCCAATCAATTCATGAGATCACTTGATAGACCTCCAATGCTCACTCGAGGAAACTACGATCAATGGGTGATAAGGTTCTTTAGGTTTTGTGATCTAAAGAAGCCACATGGAAAGTTCTTAAAGAAGGTTATCTTGGAAGGTCCATTTGA
This sequence comes from Chrysanthemum makinoi, assembly GCA_910596185.1. NCBI lineage: Eukaryota > Viridiplantae > Streptophyta > Magnoliopsida > Asterales > Asteraceae > Chrysanthemum > Chrysanthemum makinoi. The sequence continues at coordinate 227,097,896 of OU343223.1, read as the reverse complement.
GATGCCTACTGTCATTGTACGCGGAGATCCAAATGCCATTCCACCAAGAGATGAACAAACCAACATTGCTCGCATTTGCTTGATTTAAATCCCAAGAACTTCTACACTATGAAGCAGATGAACTTGCAATGGAATACATCCTCTTAGGATTACCAAACCCAATTCTTCGTAGTGTTGATGCTCAAAAGACTGCACAAAAAATGTGGGATCATATTAGTCTTCTTATGGAAGGATCGTACTCAATCGGAGGATTTGGAATCCAAAATTTACTTGGCTTATGAACACTTCATGATTGAACACGGAGACACTAGAGTCCTATCATCATAGATTTTTGAACATCATCAATGATTTGGATAAACACAACATCATCATGCCAAGAATTGCGGTGAATAGTTCAGTCTTGAATGGGAGAAGTATGTCATCATTCTACCTACCACGGTTATGCGATTACTTGAAACCTAATGAAAAGGAAGTTGATCGGGAAAGGATTCTCCGTGCTCAAATTGCTCCACCAACACATCCGGAAAATCAACAACAACTTGCCTTATATGCTCAAGCAGTTATTCTCCTCAACCAGCAACTCAACCAAATGCTTCAAACACACCTTCACAGCAACAACCTCAACAAAATCAATTGGTTCCATACAACAACAATGCTCAAGCATATGTCGATTGAAGCGGGAATCCGATCCGTTCGAAACATTGCAACAAGGATTTGCTATGATTGCTAATGCCTTTAGCCGTTATACCAACAAATCCAACAATCGTATTAGTTCCTCATCTAACAAGGACTCAAGCATTTGTGAACAATGGGCGTGTTGAAGTTGAGAATCGTGATTATGGTGTCCGGATGGTGGTCAAGGGTTTAATCTTGTGGGTAGGAATAACAATAGAGCTCAAGTGGTGGAATAAGGGAATGCTCAAAATGGGTTGAATGGTCTTGATGCTACAAGCGCAATGAGAAGGGACACCTGGCTAATGCATGCCCAAAGCCAAGGACTAAGGGCCGTGCTTATTTCAAAGAGGCTCTTCTTTTGGCTCTTAAGGATGAAGGCGGTGGAACTCTCACGAGAAAAACGAGCTTTATGGCAAATCTTTTCGGATGATGATATGGAGGACTTGCGGGCCAATGCATTTGTTATGTTGATGGCTAATATGCGGCGTTACATAGGTGACACAGGCCGGTGTATGACGATGGCTTGTCTCGGTACCGAACAAACCATATTTATCTCGATCTCATATCCGCCAACATCGCATCCGGCAGGCTCGAATGTTCAAAATGAGCCATCGACATCTCATTCCGGCGATTTTCAACTAGACCCCGTAGTTATATTTGACGATCAAGATGACCAACGGTTTCCCTTGATAATCAAATTGACTCCGTGGTCATACTTGAGGATCTAAATAATGATCATGTTGTGACTCGCGTTGAACAAGATGAACCCCATCCGATCTTGTTCGTACTTCAAGACCAACAATCCAAATTGGAAGCATGTGTTGCATTAAATAAGGACTTGAAAAGTAAAAATGCACTGTTAACAAAGGATTTTGAATGTTTACAAAAGCAACTCAACTTTTCAAAACTCAAGAAAAACGTGAAAACGGTTTTGAAGCGACCTTTGCCAAATCTTATCAAAGCGAAAAATATTTAGAGCGACAGTCGTGATCTAGCAGCCGAAGAATGCTTTGTTATGCGAAATAGAACAAGCGAAACATGAACATAAAAAGCAAATTAGCGCTCTCACCTTGGAAAATCAAAAAGCTAAGGCTGAGTTGTTAACTTGTCAAAAGCAGTTCTCTGCATACAAAAAGCATTCAACGAAGCGAATAGATGATCATCTTGAAGAAATCATCGGCTTGCAAAACAAACTTAAAGAGTTTAAAGCTGTTGTTTACAAACATGGCGAGTCGGTCACAACCATTGAAAAGTTTACTTTAAAACCAAATCCAAATGGATATGGACCAATCTTCTGATTACAAACCTAAGCTTTCAACCAAAACATTCAAACCAAATCACGAAGTTTCGGTCGCGAGAATATAAAATTGATAATTATGTTATGCATGTTGTTGAATATCATCGTCAAGAGGAATTAGATGCGAGGAAGGCGAGTCGATCAAAATTAAAAACTGTTGTTTACAACAAACCTTTTAATTATTCAAAACCGGTCACTTTCGTCACCCCAACGGATTCTTCTAACACACCAAGAGTTATCATCAAACACGAGTCTTCTATTGTTAATCCCAAGCAGGACTTTGCACAAACTTATGGTCCTTTACCTTCCATTAGTGAAGTAAACTCACAACTTGAAAATCGAAAAATTCTTCGATATTTTGACATTTTCATGGCCGACCTCAAAATTTTACAACATGAGATAGAATATCGTCGAAATCAAAGTTGAACATTTTCAATCGCCTCTGGCGAGAACAAAGACATTTTTGAGAAAAATCTTTTACCTAATGTTAAAACTTGAAAAAGTTGTGCAATTGCACTGGGAAAAGGATTTTCATAAGGAACTTGGGGTCATGAAAGCGTTTTAGAAAGCGAAACATCTATTTCAAACACTAAGCGTAAAAGAATGTAAGAAAAGATGTTGATCGACTCTTGGAAGATGTTATCATGCGATGTTCAAAATGTTGTGTTGAATTCTTTGTCATATGCATTTGATAATATCTCTGGCGATAATTGCATTTATGGTAAATGTTGAGAACACGATAATGTGCTTGGTCGAGTCCTTAAAGTTGAAAACAAGCGATTGTCAAAAATTTCAATACGTCGTCTTAATTGGTGTCACAAAGATATTCACGATCAACAACTTGCTTTTCAACACAAAATCAACCGATTCGTGCAAAACTTACGATTCTAAAATTGAGCAAGCGGATGATCAAAGCGTGTCTTTTAAGTGTCAAATCTCAAAATATGAACAAGAACTTGTAAAAGTTAAAAGGAATATGGTGTCATATTTGATTTACTCAAAAGACTCGTGATGAAGCATCAAATGAACTTGATCATTATCTTGCACACACTAAAGAAGTTATGCATTTTCTTTGAAATGTTGATGCGAAAATCAAGATCGATTCACACTATCATCAAGTTAAGAGGAATGTTAGGAAAGTATGAACAACTTCGCCAACAATCATTAAGAGATTAGCCCCCGTAACACTTAGTACTCATGCACCTAGAATCTCTCCTGCCAAATCACAAGTAGCTAGCGTGCTTCCTTCTTGAAGAGGAATAGTTGAGCCTTTTCCAAAGCGTCCGCACTTCACGACCTAAGAGCACTCAATTGAAGAATAGGAAGTTGCGACCTAAGAAAAGATCAATCAAGAATGCTAAAGTAGAAGAACACCCTAGGACTATGAATAAGACACACGTTGCCTCCACTATAGATATTGCGTCTAGCAAATGTAATAGAAATAGTGATGTAGAATGCTAAACCGTTAAGTACTTTTGATATTGATCGATGCACCTTGTGTTTTTTGTGGTAAAAGTATGAATTCTGATTGCCATGATAAATGTGTTGCTAAAGCTATCATCTCTCGTTTAAGGAATCCTAAGAACCGGAATACCTCTAGGCCCACTAATCTTTCTAAGTGCATTGCTTGGTAGACGCCATCTTTAGATTCTAAGAAGCGCATTGCTGTCCACTGTAGCTCGGTTTCACCTCCTAGGATTGTAGTACCACCTAGTGAATTCACTAAGACTAAAGCAAAGAGTAGTTATAGATGGCGGAAATGGATATATAACACACTAGGATTTAAGTGGATACCTAAAGCTATTGATGTGTGTATATCTACTATAGCACCTATGGAACCCTCTAACATTTCGGGTTCCACATCTACTTCTATTCCATCCATGTGCGATGCATTATTGTAATGCAGGTGTCTGATCATTCTGGATTGTTGATAGCGGATGTTCCCGACACATGACGACAATCTTAATGTTATCAAACTTTATTGCAAAGTTCATTGGCAGCGTCGTTAGGGAATGATCACTTAGCGACTATCATGGGCTCACGAGATTATGTCAATGGGAACATCGAAATTAGCGGGGTTTACTATGTGGAAGGCCTCGGTCACAATCTGTTTTCGATGGGTCAATTTTGTGATGGAGATTTGGAGGTTGCTTTCGGGAGAAAACTTGTTTCATTAAGTGATCTACAAGGAAATGACCTTATATGCGGCTCGTAATTCTAGTCTCTTCACTATCTCTATGCAAGACATGGTTGCTTCCTCTCCCATTTGCTTACTTTCTAAGGCAACATCAACAAAATCTGGCTATGGCACCGTCGTCTCTCACATCTAAACTTTCAAACCATCACCAACCTTGCTCGACACAAACTAGTTGAAGGACTCCCACGATTCAGGTATTCAAAAGATCACCTTTGCTCAGCTTGTGAACAAGGGAAAAGCACTCGTGCTCATTTTCCTTCAAAGGTGGAACACGACTCTCAGCATGTGCTTCATCTTCTTCACATGGATTTGTGTGGCCCGATGCGTGTGCAAGCGATCAATGGCAAACGCTACATCTTAGTAATTGTTGATGACTACTCTCGATGGACTTGGGTCTACTTTCTTGGTAGCAAAGACCAAGCTCCACAAATGATCATCACCTTTCTCACAAAAATACAAGTTGACTCGAAACACCGTCGAGAATCATCGAGCGGACAAAGGCGAATTTGTTAACAAACCCCGTGAATTCTATGAGAAAGTGGGAATTGGCATCAAACATCTATTGCGTACACACACGAACAAAGCGGAGTTGTTGAAAGGCGAAACGAGCGTTAGTGGAAGCTGCAAGAACAATGTTAATCAATGCTAAACTTCAGTTACTTATGGGCGAAGCGTATCTCTGCATGCTATACTCAAAACGTTCTATGATCACAAGCATACAACAAAACACCTTTCGAGCTTGTCCATAACTGTAAACCGAATCTAAAACACTTTCATGTATTTGGATCTCTTTGCTATCCGAATAATGATCGTGATGACTTTGGAAAGCTCAAAGCCAAAGTTGACATTGGAGTCTTTATTGGATCTTGTGATAATTCAAAGGTTTCGAATCTGGAATCGTCATACAAAGCAGGTGATGGAAGCGATTCATGCTCATTTGATGAACTTCTGAAATGGCTTCGAGTATAACGGCTTAGAACCCGTCACAACCGTTTAAACTTCCCTCAACCCCATCATCGGTGAAGAAAGCCCTCGACTTTTCGTCAACAAATGGAAAGGTTATTTGCTCCTTTGTTGGTGGCGATATTGATGAGCGTGCTCGTGGTGTATCCATTTGTTTCGCGCACAACGATAATATTCCTATACGATACACACGCTACAACAACTCGTTGAAGATGCACCTACGATTGACTCCAACACAACGAGTTGAACACACCGCTTCCAACAATGATGAACCGGTGATGATATTACGAATGAAATACCCCCACCTGCAGATTTTGATCCAAATGCGTTTTTTAACCCGTTTGCTAATGAGGCTGCGCACGGATATGTGGAATCTTCAACAAACCATTTGAATCCTCGAGAATCGCACAATGTATACCAACATCAACCCTCACATAGATGGACGAAAGACCATCCTCGGAAAACATTATTGGCAACCGAATCAACGGTCGTTCACGAGACAGCGTCTTCCACGGACGGTGAACATTGCATTTATGCACTCCAATGCGCCAATGAACCTAAAAACATTAAAGACGCAATGACAAAAGACAACTGGATTGAATCCATGCAAGAAGAACTCAACCAATTCAAGCGTCTTGAAGTATGGAGGCGGTTGAAAGACCAACGAGAGTCTACGTCATTGGTCTAAAATGGATTTGGAAAAACAAATTGGATCTTTGAAGGAAGCGTTATCGAAACAAGTCCGCGTCGGTGGCTAAGGGTTATCGTCGGGAAGAGGATTAGACTTTGAAGAATCTTTTGCTCGGTTGCTCGTCTTGAGGTACTGCGGATATTTCTAGCGTTAGCGGCTCATATGAATATAGCGGTCTATCGGATGGATGTCAAACTGCGTTTCTCAATGGACAACTTAAAGCGGTTTATGTCCAACGGATGGATTCGTTGATCTGAGTTTCGAACCATGTCTACAAAGCGAACAAAGCTCTTATGGTCTCAAACAAGCTCCTCGGGCATGGTGCGATAAGCTATCATCTTTCCTCATTGCTAATAATTTCACCAAAGGTTCGGTTGACCCAACTCTTTTATACAATATCACGGGGCACATATCTTAATTGTTCAAATTTACGTGGATGACATCATTTTGGGTCTACACATAAAAAGTTTTCAATCACTTTTGCAAAACTAATGAAGAAAATTTTTGAAATGTCCATGATGGGTGAACTTACGTTCTTTCGAGGACTGCAAGTTCATCAATCACCCCGTGGTATTTTCTTGAGTCAATCCAAATATGCCCTTGAATTGTTAAACAAATTTGGAATGAAAACCTGTGACACCTATGCCACACCAATGGCTCATACCAAAAGCTAGATTTGATTTACATGGAAAATTGGTGGACCCTACAAAATACCGTAGTATTATTGGGTCTCTCATGTATCTAACAGCTAGCAGACTGATATTGTCTTTGGTTTATCTATGCTCCGTTATCGGTCGCGACCAAGCTGAAACCCACGAGGCTAAAAGAATCCTCCGATACATAAAGGGAACCATTAACTTGGGGATCGGTATCAGAAGGATTACGGTTTTGAACTAATCGCTTTTTCGGGGCCGACCGCGGATGCTTAGACTCACGGAAAAGCCGGAGAGCTTTACAATTTCTTGGTGATAGCGGTGTGTCATGGCAATCGAAGAAGCGAGGATTGTACATGTTGTCATCAACCGGCGAGAATATGTAGCCATTTCGGCATGTTGTGCTCAAGTCATATGGATGAGAACACAACTCAAAGACTATGGTTACGTATTTGACAGAATCGATGTATTGACAATGTCAGTGCCATTGCAATCTCGTGCAACTTCAGTTCACACTCGAAATCAAAGCACATCGATCTTGATATCATTTCATCAAGGATCACGTGGAGCAGAGTGCTTTGAATTATATTTTGTGGAGTACGAGAATACCAATTGGTAGACCTTCTCACCAAAGCCTTGCCTCCCGCTAGGTTTAATGAGTTGGTCCACGGGATTGGTATGAGGTGTTTGACTCAAGAGGAATTGGATGACCTCTAAAGCATCTTAAAAACTGTCAAACACCAAATTCTCTTTTGTAAATAATTTTTCAAAAAAACAAAATACAAAATTATAAAACACGATAAAACAACAAAAATATTCTTCTAATCTATATTTCTTTCAACATTGCAAGTACATTTCTTCCGTCAACACTTTAATCTTTCAAAATTCATATTTTTCGATCAAGTGTTGAGGGGAGAAAATAATCTTTAAGCGCTTCAAAACATCTGTGTACTTGCATGTTATCATATCTCGGTTGACTCTTTTACAAATGGTGGTACATTTCTTGGTTCAAAGACACTCCTCGGACCTTAATTAATAACCTTTCATTATTTTTTCTGATGGGGGTGTCGTCATGTTTCATTCTTAAAATCTTTGTTTGGTAACCAAAATGGAAGTTAAATGGCTTTGTTTGAAAAAGGAAAAGGTGGAGGGACCAAAACTGTCAAAAGGTTAAACTCACTTTTAATAAAACACCCTCCACCTACTTATTCTTCACATTTATTACACTAAAACCTAAACATCCTACGCTAAATCGTTCAAGAATCCATTGATTTGATCATCATTTGTAAGTGTTTTTGTGATCTAACATGTTTTTAAGATAAGGTTTTGAATTTCATTTGAATCCAGCGGTTAAAATTCATGTTATGGTGATTATGTGTTCTCGCAAGCGTATGAACACAATCATGTAATGTGTTGTGGTTAAAATGGATTATGTCAAAACGTTTTAAATACATCAATGATATCAGTTTATCCATCAAAATCCACCCAGAAACACGTATCAATGATTTTTGAAAATAGGGTTTATGTCGAATTGGGTATTTTCGAATGTGAAGTGTTTGGTCAAAAGATTGTTGGGTTATGTTCTTATGATGATGAATTGATGATTTCCTTTATAACCACCCGAAACTCTAAATAATCAGTAATTTGGAATTAGGGTTTAAAGTTCATAAGTTTGGGTATTTTTTGATTCACCATTAAGTGTTATAACTTGGTATAGACTTCCTCAACACTCTTAAAATACCAGAAAATGTTTGGTGCATATTCCATGGCTAGATCTCATACGCGTAGATTTAGGGTTTAGACTACGCGTATGCGATTCTACAATGCTGTTACTTCAAATGTGTTTTGATGCGTTATAAAATGAATGTTATGTGTTTAACATTGATGATATGATGCTTTATTTCGGGCTTGCAACACTTAATATTCAGAATCAAGGTTGTTGTTGTTATATCGCATAAGGATCACCTACGGCGTAGCTTGTTATCGCGTGAATTTGTCTTACGCGTAACTCTACGCATAAGGTTCTACATATGGGACTACTGGCGTATCACGTGAAGGATATGCGTAAGCAGTGACCTCTAGCGCATAAGGTCAACTCTTACGAGTAGCCTTACGGCGTAAGGTTAATATATGCCTAAAGCTTTATAAGGTCCTCTTTTTTGGCGTAACACTTCTACGCGTAAGTTAAGACCCTACGCGTAGCTTTACGCTTCATATATCATTCTGTCTACGCATAACTTTACCAATCCTAAAAGCGTGATCATACCTTCGTTATGAATTATTACGTGTACAAACTTGTAAATAAACTAATCATATCATCACGAATCCTAAAATGTCACTAATAAACGGAAATCGTTTGATATGTTGTGAACAATAAGTGATAAAATAAACTTTAAAACTTAAAGTTAACTAACTCTGAGAAACATTTCACGGCGTCATTGGACTATTGAATATACAAGTGACTTAGGACTCGTAACAATCATTGACACTTTTCACTCAATAACTAGACAATAAGACCTTCTGTTGACTAACATTATGTCTTTCGATATGTTGGTTCTTTTGGCTAATGTTATTTGGATCACGACATGGTGAACAAATGAATGTGGATGCACCTGAAGTTCTCTCCATGGCTGATATCTATCCTCATGGCTATCCAATGAAGATAGGAAAGAATAATCTCCGTGTTGACTTTGACAACCTCACTTGCTCAGAATCTTCATGTTTAATTGCTATTGATATTCTGAGGACTCATCCGTATCGGAACATGCTTTCACACTCTGCAAGCTGTTCACGAGATCTACATCCAACAGTTACGGAACACTATGGAAAGGGTCAAAGGACAAGCTGGCATGGCGGTGACTCTGAATCACAAACAAGTCACCATTACACTGCGGACTTAAGGGCTTGTTCTCCTAATTCCTGAAGTCGATCCAACCAAACTATATGCCACACCTGTTGAAGAGCTCACTCTCCAATTCTTAATCAATATCGGTTATGACGAGGCTACGGGAGTAATCACCAAGCATTCTCACGTAGAGCTTAAGAGTATTCCTCAACCACGGAGAACTCTCTACATGATCATCACCAAGTCGTTTTCAGTGCGTGGCAGTGGCTATGAGCACCCTAAGCTCATGGGCGCAAATATTCAGGCATTGGTCAACAAGAAACACAAGCTGCTCGAAGCTCGATTTGGGATGACATGATGTCATTTCTCAACAAACTTGGCTCAAAGATTCCCTACATCATATATACTAAATTGTTGATCTAGAGAGCACTTGGACTTCATCCTGACATTCCCAAGAGGCTCAATGACCCGACAATCCGCGACATGTTGGCGGAACCCATTCTATCGTGAATAAAGGCGTCTACAAAGAAACAGGAATGCGTCTTTGCCGATTTCCTTCTAGCGAAGATGTCGAAAAGCTTCGAAAGCATACAAAAGGTATCTGGAAGCGTTAGACAAGGCAAAGTTGGTCATCTCGAGCGAAAAATCTTGGAACACACGTAAGGAGAACCAAAAGAGGAAGTGCGGGAAGTGCGGCAAGTCGCGTGAGTCAAAGGAAGTTCCCCAGAGGAACCCTCCTTCAAAGATTGTTCCATCTAAGGAAGCTGCTCCCATCCCTATTCCCAAACCCGAACCGCAAAGAAAGCTTGTGGGCCGAAAGCTCGGTGATGCTTACGGATGAAGAGATTACCTTCTCTGCAGCATCCCTCCTCCAGCAGGCTAAACCTACAAGTCCAATAGTGAACATGGAAAAGGAAAGACTCTGTACTTGAGTCTCATGATGAAAGCTCACGAAGAAGAAGAAGAGCAACGGATCAATCCTCACGAAGAAGTTTAAATTAGTTAGACAAATTCAAAAAGCTGAAGAATTTGCAAAGGATCAAATGGGTGGCCCGGAGGATCAGTGGTGCTGTCCACTCTTCACGGTCACGATGCGGTTAATCAACCCGATAAGGGATGCGGTGCCACCACTCTTGTGCAACAACAAGCGCTTGTGAAGGAGTCACCGATCTTAACATTGAGGAACCGAGAGAAAAGAATAAGGAGAAGCGTGAAGAAGTTAAGGAGCGAGGCGGAAGAAAAGGCTAAAGCTGGACATGATGTGAAGAAGATTATGATGACTTTCTTCTCAAGCGATCCAACTTCGTTCCAAGGAGGATACTTACGCACCTCCAAGGACGAATCTCCTCATGTCCCTTCCTCATCAGATTCTTCATCTCACTCATCACCACCACCATCAAAAAGATCAACAAAATCATCATCCAAATCTGTGAAGAAACCACCTCGATCTTGGATTTCTCAAGCTCATAAACGAATTCACAAAGTGTGGACAATCTTCGGTCATTTCTTGACCGCGATTCATGTCTCATTATTTCAACATTTATCGTAAGCTTGGTTTACGATGTTTCAAATAGTAACCTTGGAGGTTTAGCGGCGAATTCATGATCATGTTTTACATCATTACATTTCATATGGACTATGGTAGTCTACATTTCATTGACATCATTTGCATCTCATAAAGTTTATACATGACATTTTTGTTTCACTTTCCAATAGCGTAATTTTTATGTTTAATAATCTTTATCGGCGTGAGTTATGTATTTTATATTTAATCCGTTACTTTCAAAATGATCAGGCGTATTTTTTATACTTACATTTAGTTCATAAAACTATATTTTTAGTTTTCCTAGTGTTTCAAATTTGGTTCATTACATTGTCGTTAAAGTTTAATTATACGTAGTTTTCTTAAAAATTGTACAATAATTATTTTATCACCCAAATTTTACAAGGAATGTATTTTTACACAATTTTATCATCATTACATTCTATTTTGATTTACTAAAAACTTATTTGTACCAAAAGCTACTTTACTATCTCTACACTTTTCTTTACATTTTCTTTAAATTGCACAAAATATTACACAGAAGTATACATATTTACACATTTTAGAAGAAAAATATATGTGGGAATCAACCTCCATAAAATCCATTTACTTGGGGATGTATTCAGTGGTAGATTTTCCTGATTTGTTAGATTCATGCATACATACAAAAGTCAACTTATTCATTCATTTCATACTTCATTATATTTCACATAGTTAAAATAAAAGAGTTTCTCTCTCTCTTCTTTGGGGTGCTTCAAAACCGGTCACACATCAAAAGAACAAGGGATCAAGATTTTTTGTAAAATCAGTGTTTATCAACCTAGTTACATAACTCCTTTATATGGTTTGAAATAAAACCAAGGATATTTAAGTTAATCCTTGTTACTTACACCTCTTCATTTTCATTAGTAAGCATGTTTCTATCATTTTTCATGTTTCCTTTTTCATTTCATATTCATCTTTTCATTTTTGGAGCAAGTATGCATGATATGTGATTTATACCATTTTTCATGCTTTTTAGAAATATATATATACTATGGTCATCCTATAATTATTCCCATGGTATTCTTTGGTCTTGATGATGTCTAGAACCCATGACACCTAAGAAGGTGTATGGTAGGATTAGATTAGCACGGAGTTGATTTGAAGGGATTAGAATAGGTTTTGTCGAGAAAAACTATTTTCAATCATTATAAAATAGGTTCTGTCCTTGTTTCATTTTTCTGGAAAAACCGACAGTTGGCACGAAACTTTGGCCTGATATTTAGAAAATATACTTTAAAAGCGAATCGTGGCGGCTTGAGCGGAGGATAAAAGCGGACTTATAACGAAGAAGTTATGGATTTTTTTTAAAGTTTGAAAATGATAACTATATAATCCTGAAAATTTCAGCAAGGGTTTTTCTTTTATGCAGTCAAAAGCAGAGCCTTAAACACACAAATTATTTCGACTTTATCAAAAATATATTAGTATACTTTGTCTGAAGCTAAGGACCGATATATGCGTAGAAAGCAGTTTGAAAGCGACTAAGATATACGTTTTCATAAACTTGCAGTAACTATTATTTTTTAGAAAAACTATATTATTTTTCACGAGATAAGTGTTCACGGTAACTAAATCCTATATATTTAACCCCTATTATCTTTATGTTAAAGAGGACCATGGCCACGAAAACTCACGAGGCTGAAACTTTTAGATTTGATACAAACTTTCCAAAACCGTCGAGTTAGTTTTTCTAGATCAGCAAGTACACCATTTTCACGACTAGTTTTTCAAGCCATTTTGTTAATTTTTCAAAAGAAAATTCCGGCGTGACATTGTTTTACGTGAAAGGTGAAAATTTCACCATAAATCATTATAAAACCATTGTAGGATGACATTTTGGTAGTAAAACGAAAAGTGATTTTTGGATTGGTCAAAGGCGTCCAAGCAGTATTTTACCGCGGCGGAGAAATATAGTAATATTTTCAAAACTCGCAAATGGTATAAATAACACACGAAATGCATGCATAACATTACATTGCAACTCATTACATGTCATATCATTCATCATAGGTCAAGATTCACGTATCACATTACATCTCGATTGTACTCACTTTTTGTCTTCGCATCATTCCACCAAGTGAGTTTTTCTTTAGCCCACACTTTTTACTTGTTTTCATAAGCATTTTGGGGAGATACATGCACCGATTATTTTCATTACATTCCTTGACTATTTGCAAATTATATGCTTATCGAGCTGAATGTTTAGTCAA
>OU343223.1:226907111-227084677 GCA_910596185.1 Chrysanthemum makinoi | reverse complement strand
TGCTCCTCGGTCACTATGGATGCAAATGTTGACTGGAAGTTACATGAGCAGGAGAATGATGAAAGTTCTGGTGCTGATAATATTGGGTTGTTATGTCACACCCCCAAATTACTGCTTTTGTACCGAATGGAATTCGGGATTGATGTCATAGCATCACAATCACAAGATATTGAAAACCATCCAAAGTGTCGCTTTGGAAAATACATCACTTGATTTAATAAAAACATTCAGAGTTACAAAGATAGGTCCCAAATGAAAATTTCTATGCACGGAAAATAAGTTTAGTACAAGTCAAACGATGTTTTTAAAGCTCATAAAACCAGTGAGACGTTGCCACACCGCGACTCCATGATGTCCAAATGCATGCCATGAATTGAATGCCTTAGATACCTGAGATAAAACATGCTTAAAAAGGTCAACACAAAGGTTGGGTGAAATCCATAGGTTTAATTAATTCGTTTGAACACAATAATCGTAGGGTGATAAATTCTTTTGTTTCACACTCATCGCTGAAAACAAAATCGATTTATTTCACTAAGTTCATGACACAAAGCTGAACATCGCACCAATAAAAATTGTAATCATCGCTTATCACGCCCCTAATAGGTAACTTACAAATTACCTTACCGGTTCAATATACATACCGATTTCCTAACTGGGTCAATAAGAAATGGGAGTGTTAATTCCAATAGGCCTATTCATAATATTCACCACTCGCAGTTCTAACTAATGGTTCATGATGTAGGACTTGAACATGGCAAAATTTTAGTGATATTAAACATTCGGGTTATAGCATACGCCTCAAAGCATTTGTGTTCGATAAAAATGTAGGATGTATTTCCCAAGAGTTTGTAAACAAAAGAGTAAAAATGGGGCTATGAACTCACCTCAAAGTAATGATTATGATGACAAAGGGTACACCGAGGTATAATGTAATGCTTACCCTTGACCTATTATGAATGTTATGATACTTAATGAGTTATGATGTAATGTTATGCATGCATTTCGTATGTTATTTATACCATTTATGAGTTTTAAAAATAATACTTATCGTCGAAAAATACTCTTTTGACGTCTTGACCATTCTTAAATTACTTTATAAGTATTTATGTCAAAATGTCATCCTACAATAGTTTCTTAATGATTTATTGTGAAATTATCACTTTCGTCAGAAATGATATCGTCGGAAATTCTTTGAAAGTGACAAAAATGGCTTTGGAAAAATAGTCGTAAAATGGTGTACGCCGCACGTTAGGAAACGAACTCGACGGTTTTGGAAAGTTTGTATCAAAATATAAAAGTTTCAGCCATGAGTTTTCGCCATAAAGGTCTCGAACATAAAGATAATAAAGGTTAAAGATGGTGATTTTGTCCAAAATGTTGTGTAAAAAGTGAGTTTCGGCAAAGTTTGAGCAACCGTAATTAATTTATTAAAACTCCGCTATACAAACGGGTTGATCGCTTTAGAAAAATATGCTTGGTGATCTTAATTTCAGAAGACATCTCGCTACAAAAGTTCCATCATTGGATAAAACAAATTACCAACATGGTCGTTTAGTTACCGTGAACACTTATCTCGTAAAAATAATATAGTTTTTCTAAAAATAATACACGCAATTCTATGAAAACGCGGTATATCTTAGTCGCTTCAAATCCGTTTTCTACGTATTATATGTCCTTAGCTTCGTATCAAAGTATACTAATATATTTTTGATAAGTCGAAATAATTTGTGAAGCTTAAGGCTGCTTTTTGACTCAGGCAAACCAAAAACACTTTGCTGAAATTTCAGAAAATATATATTTCGTCGTTAAACTTGAAAAATTCATAACTTCTTCGTTATAATCCGCTTTAATCCGCTCAAGCGCCACGATTCGCTTTAAAGTATATTTTCTAATTATCAAGGCCAAAAATTTGTGCCTACTGTCGGATTTTCCAGAAAAACAAAATAAGGACAGACCACTTTTAATACTTGTCGAAAATAGTTTTTCTCGTACTAAACCTATTCCAATCCCTTCAAATCAACTCCAAAGCTATTCTAATCCTACCATACACCTTCTTAGGGTGTCATGGGTTCCTAAACATCATCAAGTCCAAAATATATCAAGGGGATAATTATAGGGTGACTTTATATATATATAACTCTAAAAATCATGTAAAAATGGTATAAATCAACATAAGTCTTGCATGTTTGCTCCAAATATGAAGAAATAACTATGAAATGAAAAGGAGATATGAAAAATATAAATGATATGCTTACAAGTAAATATGATGAGGTGCAAAGAACAAGGTTTATCTTAAACACTCTTGGTTTTTATTTCAAAACCTTATAAAGAGTGTGTGATCTAGATTGATTAAACACTTGAGAAAAAATTTTGTGATGATCTGAAGGCCCTGATGGCCTAAGTTATGGAGAACCAAAAGAGAGAAAGAAAAGATTTTGCTAACACTTGAATGAGTATGTGAGAATGAATGAAATAATTTAGTCATGTAAGACTTTATGTAGAGTAAAAATTTTTACAATCAAAAAGCCATGCCAATCCATTATGCCAATCTCCCCTTTGTCGCCGTTAGAGGATTTGTGAAAACATATTTTTTTTTTTTTCTTTCTTTACTTGTATAAAATTTGTCAAAAGTGAATGTGGTAATGTAGGAAATATGTTAATATTAATAACTTGTAGAGTAAATGGTACTTTTAGGTACAAGTAAAATTTTAATAGATCAAAATAGAGTATAATGATTTTATAAAAATTTTAAAAATACATTCCTTGTGAAATTTGAGTGATAAAATAATTATCGAGTAGTTTTTAAGAAAAACGTCGTAATAATATAACTTTAACGATTTATATACGAAATAAATTCAAAACACTAGGTAAACTCAAAATATAGTTTTTATAACTAAATGTAAGTAATAAAATATGTCGGGATCATTTTTGAAAGTAACGGATTAAATATTCAAATAATAACTCACGATAACGCTTATTTAATATAAAAATTACGCATTAATGTGAAATGAAATGTCATGAATGAACTATCATGATGCAAATGATGCTAATGAAATGTAGACTAAACTTAGTCCATATGAAATGTTCGTGATGATATGATCATGACGCCAGCAAAACCATAAAGGTTACGCTGATTTGGAACACGTGAAACCTATTTACTTATAAATGTTGAAAATGGTGAACTTGAGAAATGACTTGAAATTATGAAGTTGTCACATTACCCATCCAAAAGGAATTCAGCCCCGAATTCACTGTGTTGGTCTCATGGTTAGGTTTGATGTGCAAACTTTTCATATTCTCGAGAAAAACCCTCAAAAGACTTCTTAGGTAACCGATTTTACGATCCACAACTCATCAAACAAGAACTGGCTATGAGATTAGCTAAATCGGGTTTGAGTAACGGTCTTTGAAAATTTGCCTCTCATAGAATTGTTATTAATATATAGTTCTTACTACTCCTTCATTGCATGATTCTTTCTCGGTTAGACATAGTGATCGCTATGTATAATTTAGGAGAATCATACTGCTTGGACTAATCGACTCATATGATGTTTGGTATTAAGTCAACTGGTGTAAAAAAAATTTTTTTGATAGGGAATGACAGGGCATTCTCCACATTAGAGTATAAGGAAAGGATAATGGGATGGGGATCTAAAGGCATCCATGTGACAATCGATATGAAATGAAAGTAAATAACTCCAAAAAATGTATCGTATAAATCGCATGCAAATTGAACATGCACTTATGATGAAATGATGAGATGCTATGATAATGTAGTTATAGTCTAGGGTCAATGATGCAACCTAGTTCTCTAACCGAAGCTCATGCCAATCACACACCCCAAATTAATTGCTTTGCGCCGAATGGAATTCGATCGATCATAGCATCACAATCACAAGTATATTGAACGACCTAAAGTGTCGCTTGGAAAATACATCGCTGATTTAATAAAACATTCGAGTTACAAAGATAGGTCCCAAATGAAAATTTCTATGCACGGAAAATAAGTTTAGTACAAGTCAAACGATGTTTTTAAAGCTCATAAACCTGCGGAGACGCTGCCGCCGTCACCGCGACTCCATTATATGTCCAAATGCATGCCATGAATTGAATGCCTTAGATACCTGAGATAAAACATGCTTAAAAAGGTCAACACAAAGGTTGAGTGAAACCATAGGTTTAATTTTAATTCGCTTGGAACACAATAACGTGAGGTGAGTTAAATTGTTTCACACTCATCGTGGAAAACAAAATCGCATTTATTTCACTCGTTCACACACCAAAGCTGTAACATCGCATTGCCACAATAAAAATTGGTAATCATCGCTTCATCACCAATAGGTAACTTGCCAAATTACCTTACCGTTCAATATAGTACGATTTCTAATCGGGTCAATAAGAAATGAGTGTTAATTCCAATAGCCTATTCACAATATTCGCGCCACTGCATCAATGGTTCATGATGTGAGACTTCTAACATGGCAAATACTTAGTGATAATAAAACATTCGGTTATAGCATACGCTTCAAGCATTTGTGTTCGATAAAAAATGTAGCATGTATCTCCCCCAAGAGTTTGTAAAATGCTTAAAAGAGTAAAACGGGCTATGAACTCACTGCTGCAATGATTATGATGACAAAAGGGGTACACCGAGGTATAATGTAATGCTTTACCTGACCTATTATGAATGATATGATACGTGAATGAGTTATGTGATGTTAATGATATGCATGCATTTCATGATGTTATTTATACCATTTGCGAATTTTGAAAATAATACTTATCGTCGAAAAATACTCTTTTGACGTCTTGACCATTCTTAAATTACTTTATAAGTATTTACGTCAAAATGTCATCCTACAATGGTTTCGTAATGATTTATAGTGAAATTATCACTTCGTCAGAAATGATGTCGCCGGAAATTTTGAAAGTGACAAAATGGCTTGGAAAAATAAGTCAAAATGGTAAATGCCGACGCTAGAACGAACTCGACGGTTTTGGAAAGTTTGTATCAAAATCTAAAAGTTTCTCTACATGAGTTTTCGCCATAAAGGTCTCAACATAAAGATAATAGAGGTTAAATATGGTGATCTTATCCAAATGTTGTGTAAAAAGTGAGTTTCGCAAAGTTTGAGCAACCAGAATAATTTATTAAAACTCCGCTATACAAACGTTGATCGCTTTGAATATGCTTGGTGATATTAATTTCATTAGAAGACATCTCGTTACAAAAAGTTCCACATCGTTGATAAAAATAGCCGTCAACATGGTCGTTTTAGTTACCGAACACTTATCTCAGAAAAATAATATAGTTTTTCTAAAAATAATAGTTACGGCAATTCTATGAAACGGTCTTAGTCGCTTCAAACCGCTTTCACGTATTATATGCCTTAGCTTCAGATCAAAGTATACTAATATATTTTTGATAAGTCGAAATAATTTGTGAAGCTTAAGGCTCGCTTTTTGACTCAAACCAAAAACACTTTGCTGAATTTCACAGAAAATATATATTTCGTCAAAACTTGAAAAATTCATAACTTCTTCGTTATAATCCGCTTTAATCCGGCAAGCCGCCACGGATTCGTTTTAAAGTATATTTTCTAAATATCAAGGCCAAAAATTTGTGCCTACTGTCGGATTTTCCAGAAAAGCAAAATAAGGACAGACCACTTTTAATACTTGTCGAAAATAGTTTTTCTCGTACTAAACCTATTCCAACCCCTTCAAATCAACTCCAAAGCTAATCTAATCCTACCATACACCTTCTTAGGTGTCATGGGTTCCTAAACATCATCAAGTCCAAAATATATCAAGGGGATAATTATAGGGTGACTTTATATATATATAACTCTAAAAATCATGTAAAAATGGTATAAATCAACATAAGTCTTGCATGTTTGCTCCAAATATGAAGAAATAACTATGAAATGAAAAGGAGATATGAAAAATATAAATGATATGCTTACAAGTAAATATGATGAGGTGCAAAGAACAAGGTTTATCTTAAACACTCTTGGTTTTTATTTCAAAACCTTATAAAGAGTGTGATTCTAGATTGATTAAACACTTGAGAAAAATTTTGTGATGATCCTTGTAGACCCTTGATGGCCGGTTATGGAGAACCAAAAGAGAGAAAGAAAAGATTTTGCTAACACTTGAATGAGTATGTGAGAATGAATGAAATAATTTAGTCATGTAAGACTTTATGTAGAGTAAAAATTTTACAATCAAAAATATGCCATCCATTAATGCTACCCCCTTGTCACAAGGGAGGATTTGGTAAAACATATATTTTTTTTTCTTTTTACTTGTATAAAATTTGTCAAAAGTGAATGTGTAAGTAAATGTAGGAAATATGTTAATATTAATAACTTGTAGAGTAAATGGTACTTTTAGGTACAAGTAAAATTTTAATAGATCAAAATAGAGTATAATGATTTTATAAAAATTGTAAAATACATTCCTTGTGAAATTTGAGTGATAAAATAATTATCGTGATAGTTTTTAAGAAAAAAACGTCGAATAATATAACTTTAACGATTTATATATGTAAATAAATTCAAAACACTAGGTAAACTCAAAATATAGTTTTTATAACTAAATGTAAGTAATAAAATGGTCGATCATTTTTGAAAGTAACGGATTAAATATTCAAAATAATAACCACGCGATAACGCTATTTAATATAAAAATTACGCGTTTAATGTGAAATGAAATGTCATGAATGAACTATCATGATGCAAATGATGCTAATGAAATGTAGACTAAACTTAGTCCATATGAAATGTTCGTGATGATATGATCATGAATTCGCCGCTAAACCATAAGGTTACGGATTGGAACACGTGAAACCTAGTTTACTTATAAATGTTGAAATGGTGAAACTTGAGAAATGACTTGAAATTATGAAGTTGTCACATGTTAGCAAGTCAGACTAAGATAGGCATGATCAAATTGCCTTGATGGGTATCTCTGTGTACAAAATTGTTTGTTTGGTTGTAGTGAACGCTATAATGAACTTAAGGAAGCATATGATATTTTGAAACCTAAATATAATGAATGCTATATTGAAGTTGAAGCTTATAAAACAAGTTTTAAAAACATTAGAAAGACAAAAGGTTTTTCGTAAGAATCAAATACTTATGATGAAAAGATTAGGGTGTTGGAAAGTGATCTAGAATGTACTCAAAAATGACTTAAAAGGTCCGAGAAATTGAAAGTCGATGTGATGTCCTGAAACAATGTGTTGAAAGTAAAATTAGATGAAGAAATAGCTAGACATAACAATTGGCAAAAAGCTGGTCTAAATCTAGCTAGAGAGATCTATAGCAGTCAAGCTCCTAACTCTACAGTACCTTTAGGTTTTAAGAAATATGTTGGCTTAGAAGCTAGGGATGACACACGTAAATCTACACCAGCGGCTCTAGCTAACTTTGTTAAAGAAGGTAATTTACATGCGGTGAGTGGAACAATAAGAGGTGAACATATGCCCATTGACCTGTCCATTACTGTTGACTTTGATGGATCACATCATCTATATGGCAAAGAGTCAAAGACTTTAATTCTCGATTCTTCATCAATGATTTGTCTCTTGCTTGACAAAGGACAAATCTTCCGATCAAGGGTCTACTTATGCCACCGTGATTCAAGTGGATAAGTCGACCTAAGACCTTATCCAAACCCGCCCAAGACTTCCTACGTTTCCTTTAGAAGTTACAATGAGGAGTTGATTTCCAAGACAATTTCCTCTGAAGACTTGTCTTTTCATTCTTTGCAAAATAATACTGTTAAAAACAATTTTGTTTATGGCTTTGGTTTGAATGCTTCTGCTTGTAATAGAAAATCTTTTGGTTTGAATAAAACATCTAAACAGAAGACGGCTATTTTTGTGGAAGTAAATTTCATTTAATTAAGGATTGTGATTTTCATGAGCAAAGAATGAGTGCGTGTGCAAGGAAATCTAGACCAATGTGGAAAAATGTTAATAGTATACCAGCTTATGTTCCATAAGCTACTCATAACAAACCTTTTCTTTGGAGAAGATTCAGAGCTAGAACATAATGTGCAACCAACTAGTTCATACTTTTAAAAATGGTTATTGGCTTGATATGTTGACTTTGAATGATGGAAGGATATAGAATATCGGCCTGGAAGTCTCAAGAAGTTGTTCTGGAATAAAAGGACCTAATTAAATGGAAACCCAAGAACAATAGTGGATCTTATTCATCATGCTGACTCCAATTCTAATGATCTATTAAGGCAAATTCAAGCCGAATGACTTGAGCCTCCATATGTACTATTTTGTATATATTTTTCTGTTATTGTTGTAGGATAATCCTTTAAGCATAAGGATATTGGAATTTTGATAGTGGTTGCAAGCCATGTCAGAAACGAGATATGATGCATAATTTCGCACTAAAGAGGAGGCAATGTGACTTTTGGTGGAAGTGATCCTAGAATCACCGGGACCATCAAACCACTTCAACTGGATTTGAGAATGTAAAATGTGTCAAGGAACTACAACATTTTCATCCTTGTTCTCGGTCTCACAACTGGTGACACCAAGAACAAAGCATTCTTCTCTCTCGAGATGAATCTTCAGGCTATCTAAAGACTTCAAACTACCGTAAGATACATCAATCACTTCGAGTTCCTCGTATCACAATATTTACACATTCAACTTAAATGATGTTCAACCTGTATGCGACCTAACTTGTTGGTGGCAAAGCATCCCCGATGAGTCTACAAAATGGCATAGAAGGATGGCTCATGTAAACTTCAAGACCCATAAACAAGCTTAAATCAGTCTTGTAGAAGGACTCTTCAAAGGTTTTCACCAATGAATATAACTGTTGCCTCCGCAACAAAGGAAAGCAACACGTAACCTCTTTACAGCTATAAGGCTGTGAGCCTTATCTCAACCTCTTCGGCCAATGATATGGATCTTTGGTCCAACTCAAGTCCGCAAGATTGATCACAAGTACTTTTTGTCCGTAATCACGGTTTCGTGTTTTGTTGGTGTTCTTTTTTCTGAGAACAAAGATGAAACATCTCCGCTTTAAGAGAGTTTATTACCCTGTTGAAAATCACCAACAAAAGGTTAAAGGAACTGGTATGATAATTGGACGAGTTCAAGAATGTTGTACCGATAGAACTCGTAAGTCTAAAGGAATAAAAAGGACTATAGCATTCAAGAACCCTCAACAAAAACGGGTGGCCGAAAAGAAAGAATAGGACCTGATAGAGGCAAAGAAGATCCATGCTTGCGTGACTCTAAGCCATCTAATTATTTTGATCAAGGCTTAAGACAAATTTTGTTATGTTCTGAAGTGGTATCTATAAATTAGACTCTCAGATCAAGACACCTTATGAACTTCTCTATGGGAAAGTTCCTCGCTATTCACCACTTTAAACCTTTTTGTGGATGTCAAGGGATATTTTGAATACTAGTGATCCATCGTAAATTTGATGGTAAGGCCGATGAGGATATATTGTGGGTTATTCTACTATAAGGCGTATAGGGTATACAATTTGAATGCTGATTAAGATTGAGGAGACTTTGAACCTGAGATTTCTAGAAGACAAGCCTAATGTTCAAGGACAAGGTCATGTTTGGTCTTTCTGATTACTTAATCATTATTTAGGCTATTTCAGACATGCGAAGCACCAAAATGCAGTACACGAGTCTCCCATCGATGCTGCTGATAATAATGAATGCTGATTCTCGATAGTGAGTTCGAGGATGAACATCCTATTATTGTACCTTCTTTTTCCTTAATAATTTTTCAGTGACACTTCCAAAGCTACTACCGGAGAGGAAGATGACTCCAACGCAGGACCTTGCTAGCTTTAAAATCGTGAGACATGTTAACGAAGCTTAGAGGATTGCTAGGAGGTTGTAAAAGAAGCAACAAGGAAACCATAATTCCGCTTAACAAGTTGATTCTTGTTCTCATCATCAACAAATCACATGGTCAGCCGTTTCTACTCCCATTTCTACTAGAGTGTCCACAAACTTTGGGGAACCTTATACACACTTTCCGTCCTTCGATCTTGGTAATTATCAACCCAAACTGCATCTTCAATTTCACCTTCCTATGATGAGTTTGAGCCAATCTGGACTAATCTTGATATTCCATTGATGTCAACATCGCTACTAAAAGGATCAAGATAGCTCATCCACGCACTATTATTGGTGATCCTAATGCACCTGCTAGAACTAGGGCACCGTAACAAGTTCTAAATTATGGTCAAGTAGTTTCTATCTCTTATGTCTCATACCACAAAGGACAATCACACGATTTTTCAAGATTGTCTATTTCCACGCATTTTCTCTCTCTCTAAGGAACTAACCAGTTGTTACTCAAGCCTCGAAGATTCAAGTCATAAGTAATGCAAGAAGAGATGCAATTTCAAAATCAAAGAAGTTTGGATATTGGTCCCACTCACCGAGGGGAAGTATGCAATTGGAAAAATGGATTTTGAAGAATAAAATAGATGCAAGGGTGTTGTGATTAAAAACAAAGAAGATTAGTGATCAAGGGTCTGCATGTGATTTGGGGATTGATTATGATGAAGCGTTTTGTACCGGTTGCTAGAGTTGAGGCCATATCTGTATATTTCCTTGGCCTATGCATCTGTTAATGGTTTCATGGTGTATCAAATGGATGTTAAAGGTGCATTTCTTTATGGTGAAATAGAAGAGTTTATAAATAATTCAACCTTAAAGAATTTGAAGACACGATCATCCAAATCATGTTTACAAGGTCAAGTAAAGCTCTCTATGGACTAACACTGTGCACCAAGAGCATGGTATGATAGGCTTTCATCATTTCGATGAAGCATGGCTATAGAAGACGTGCTATTGATAAACACTTTTCCAAATGATTCCACAGACATCATTCTGTGTGTTTATGGATGATATTATATTTGCCTCTACTAAAGAAGCTTGTGCCGAGTGACAACTGCATTCTCGTGTCATTTCTCACGATTCATGTCTCATTATTTCAACATTTATAGTAAACTTGGTTTACTTGTTTCAAATTGCCAGAACCTTGGAGGTTTAGCGTGAATTCATGATCATGACATCACGCATATTTCATATGGACTATGGGTAGTCTACATTTCATTGACATCATTTGCATCTCATTAGTTTATTCATGACATTTTGTTTCACTTTTCAACGCTAATTTTTATGTTTAATAATCTTTATCGCGGAGTTATTATTTTTTATATTTAATCCGTTACTTTCAAAAATGATCCCGACGTATTTTTATACTTACATTTAGTTCATAAAAACTATATTTTTAGTTTTCCTAGTGTTTCAAATTTATTTGGTATTAATCGCTAAAGTTTAATTATTACGCCGCTTTTCTTAAAATTGTACAATAATTATTTTATCACCCAAATTTTACAAGGAATGTACTTTTACAATTTTTATCATCTCATTACATTCTATTTTGATTTACTAAAAAAACTTATTTGTACCAAAAAGCTACTACTATCTACACTTTCTTTTACATTTCTTACAAATTGCACAAAATATTACACAAGTATACATATTTACACATTTTAGAAAGAAAAAAAAAATATATGTGGGAATCAACTCATAAAAATCCGCCCTTTAGGGGGATGTATTCTCAAGTGGTAGATTTTCTTAATTTGTTAGATTCATGCATATACAAAAAGTCCAACTTATTCATTCATTTCATACTTCATTATATTTCACATAGTTAAATAAAGTTTCTCTCTTCTTTTGGGTGCTTCAAAACCGTCACACATCAAAGAACTAAGGGATCAAGATTTTTGCAAAATCAAGTGTTTATCAACCTAGTTATATCCTTTATATGGTTTTGAAATAAAACCAAGGATATTTAAGTTAATCCTTGTTACTTACACCTCTTCATTTTCATTAGTAAGCATGTTTCTATCATTTTTCATGTTTCCTTTTTCATTTCATATTCATCTTTTCATTTTTGGAGCAAGTATGCATGATATGTGATTTATACCATTTTTCATGATTTTAGAAATATATATATACTATGGTCATCCTATAATTATTTCCATGGTATTCTTTGGTCTTGATGATGTCTAGGAACCCATGACACCCTAAGAAGGTGTATGGTATGATTAGATTAGCTTTGGAGTTGATTTGAAGGGATTAGAATAGGTTTTGTCCGAGAAAAACTATTTTCAATACGTATAAAATAGGTGTTCTGTCCTTGTTTCATTTTTCTGGAAAACCGACCGTGGCAACGAAACTTTTGGCCTTGATATTTAGAAATATACTTTAAAATCAATCTCGGGTCGCTTGAACGGATAAAACGGACTTATAATCTAAGAAGTTATGGATTTTAAAGTTTGACGACTTAAATATATAATCCTGAAAATTTCAGCAAAGGGTTTTTCTTTTGTACGAGTCAAAAACGAGCCTTAAGCTTCACAAATTATTTCGACTTATCAAAAATATATTAGTATACTTTGATACGAAGCTAAGGACGTATAATACGAGAGAAACGGATTTGAAACGACTAAGATATACACGCTTATAAACTTGCCGAACTATTATTTTTAGAAAAACTATATTATTTTTACGCAGATAAGTGTTACGTAACTAAAATCACCATATTTAA
This sequence comes from Chrysanthemum makinoi, assembly GCA_910596185.1. Lineage (NCBI taxonomy): Eukaryota > Viridiplantae > Streptophyta > Magnoliopsida > Asterales > Asteraceae > Chrysanthemum > Chrysanthemum makinoi. The sequence continues at coordinate 227,072,042 of OU343223.1, read as the reverse complement.
CCCCTATTATCTTTATGTTCAGACCTTATGACGAAAACCCTGAACTCAAACTTTTAGATTTTGATACAAACTTTCCAAAACCGCCGAAGTTCGCTTTCTAACGATCGACGACACCATTTTTAATACTAATTAGTTTTCAAAGCCATTTTTGTTAATTTCAAGAAAATTCGACCACATTGTTTTTTACTTACCTAAAAGTGAAAATTTCACTATAAATCATTATAAAACCATTGTAGGATGACATTTTGACGTAAAAACTTGAAAAGTGATTTTGATTGGTCAAGACGCCAAACGCAGTATTTTTCGAACGATAAGTAATATTTTTCAAAACTCGCAAATGGTATAAATAACATACTAAATGCATGCATAACATTACATTGCAACTCATTACATGTCATATCATTCATCATAGGTCAAGATTTACATATCACATTACATCTCGTGTACTCACTTTGTCTTCGTGATCATTCCACCAAGTGAGTTTTCATAGCCCCTACTTTTTGTTTTCATAACTGCTGGGGAGATACATGCTCAATTATTTTCATTACATTCATGACTATTTGCAAATTATATGCTTATCCGAATCCTAATGTTTAGTCATATGCAATGTAAAGATTATACTTAGAATTTCCATCATATCTATTGGTCTAACGGGTTCTGGTATATCTATTGGTTCAACGGTCTTGGTATATTCCTTGGTCTAACGGTCTTGGTATATTCATTGAGCTAACGGTCTTGGTATATTCATGGACTAACGGGTCTTGAACGATTTGAACATACACTATATACATTTTCCGCAATGGGCTGAACACACAAAGGTGCAAGTTTTGTATGGGCGGACTTGAACTGAAAGTGGATTTACAATGCCTTTTCAGATAAACCATTTCGATATATTGAGTCATGCACTATTTTGTGAATTCATTTGACGATGTGGGCTTGAACATAAACTATATTATACCTCTTTGGCAATGGGTTGTGAATACACAAAGTTGCAAGTTTTGTATGGGCGGAACTTGAACTCGAAAGTGATTTACAATGCCTTTGCAACATAAACGATTTTGAAAGGCTTTACATTTCAACTCAAACTCTATGAACTCACTCAACCTTTGTGTTGACACTTTTAGCATGTTTTATCTCGGGTATCTAAGGCATTCACTTCATGGCATGCATTTGGACACATCATGGAGTCGCAATGACGACGCGTCTCACTTGGGTTTTACGTACTTTAAAACATCGTTTGTATTGTAACAAACTTATTTTCCGCACAAGTTGATTTTCATTTGGGACCTACTTTGTAAACTCTGATTGTTTTATTAAATCAAACGATGTTCTTTTCAAACGACACTTTAGGTCGCTCAATATAACTGTGATTGTGATGCTATGACAAGTCAATCCCGTGAATTCCATTCACGAAACAGTAATTTGGGTGTGACATTGGCATCGTGAGCGTTATAGAGAGAACTAGGTTGCACCATTGACCCTAGACTATAACTACATTATCATAGCATCTCATCATTTCATCATAAGTGCATGTTCACTTTGCATGCGATTTATACGCATATTTTCGAAAGTTATTCACTTTCATTTCACAATCGATTGTCACATGGATGCCTTTAAATTCCCATCCCATTATCATTTCCTCATACTCTAACGTGGAGAATTCCTTGTCATTCCCTATCACAAATTTTTTATATCACTTGATCATTATCGATAACTAATGCACGAGATGAACCTTTAAATAGGCTAAGTCACTTCACTCCTTTGTTTCATCACTAACATGTCGAAGTTACACGTTATTCACACTCAAGTCACTAAACCATCATACATTTGAAGCACTTACAACACTCATAACCCATCTTTTCGAACCGTCGATTATTTTGAAAGATAACCTCAAACTTATCATTCTTATCACATTTCTTTGGAGCGCTTATTATTAACATCGATTTTGCTACGCCTCACATTTCCTCTTTGAAGAAGATATGGCAATCAAGAAAGCCACAAATGAAATGACCCAAGCCGCTATTCAAAAGTTGGTGAATGATAGCATAGCCGATGCTTAAGAACCGAAAGGGAAACGTGGCTGCCGCCGCTGCCGAGGCCGCGCGATCGCCGCCAGCCGCTAAGGCTTATAGCCGCATCGCGAAATGCAGAGGATCCGGAAGTTAAAATCGTTCGTATAAGGATTTCAAAGTGAGATCCCACCAAGTTTAAAGGGATCAAGGAGCCACCGCCATGGTGCGATGGTTCGAGAAATTGGAGTCCTGTTTTTTGCTGTAATTGCCCTGATGATAGTAAGGTCAAGTTTGCTAGTACACACTACCATGGAGCATTGTCGGGTGGAACTATATGCTCAACCGATTAGAATGGAGAATGCTTTCAAGCTTACTTGGGAGCAATTCAAGGGTTTGGTAACTAAGAAATTTTGTCCTCGCATCGAAGTGAAAAAGTTGGAGACCGAATTCTATGAGTTGGTAACTATTGGGTATGATATTGACACTTACATTCGTGAGATTTCAAGAATTGGTCGTGTTATGCCCATCTATGGTACCTGATAACTGAGAAGTTGCTAGAGGCTTTTATCGGGGACTTCCCGGTTATTCAAGGAAATGTGCCTTCGTTTGATCCACAAACAATCGAGGAAGCTATTAGGGTGACTCAAAAGCTCATGGCCCGGGTAGTGAAGAGAGGTAAGTACACCAACACCAACCAAAACAACAACAACCCCAACAACCCACTAACTACCAACAATAACCAAAAACAACAACAATATAACCAACTCAACAACAACAAAAGAAAATGGGAAAATGACCAAGGAGGTTACAATAACAACAACCAAAACCGTAACACTAACCATCATCAACAATGTAATAGAGGGCAAGAGTCAATGGTTTATGTTGCCGCACCAATAGAAGGCGAGGTTATGCCGAACCTACCCACTATGTAATCGATGTAAGTATCACACGGACTTTGTCCCGTTAAGTGCTAAGTGTCAAAACTAGGACACAATGCCAGAATTGTAGGCAAGACCATAGTTACGTGTTTCGGATGTACAAGGACACTATCGAAATCAATGTCCTCAAAACCAAGGTCAACAAGTCGAAGGTGCTCATGGGAATATATATATGTTAGAAGGAGGAGGAGGAGCTCGTCAAGGTATCAACGACGCTGAAGACTGAAGAAGTTCGAAACCAATGCCTTATTTCTCCTTATGTACTATGTCGCACTAAGTTTATGTCTAATCATCGATCCAAACTTTATAACTTAAAAATGTACTACTTTTGCTAAACCACTCGTTGTAACATATTCTCATCTATCGTACTTTATTTTCTTTCCGATTTGTTATCATTTACGAGGATTTCAATTCTTTTACTTTAACTATCATTTTAACGACACTTCTCCATGTCTTCTCTCCTCAATGTTCATCACAATTTTAACATCAGTTGACTCAACACCAAACAACATAAGAGTCGATTAGTCCAAGCATTGCATAGTTACTCCTAAATTATACATAGCCCGATCACCTATGTCTAATTCAGGAAGAATCATGCAATGAAGGGAGTAGTAGGCTTATATGTGTAAGCAATTCCGTAATCGAGCCAAATTTTCAAAAGATTTTCTTCAAACCACTTGTTTCCAGTTTGATCCGCGGTGAGCAGTGCTTCTTGTTTGATGAGTTGCGAAGATCGAGCTAGAGACAAGTTGTTACCTAAACCGATTTAGCCTAATCGTATGACAGTTCCTGTTTGATGAGTTGTGGGATTAAGTAAAAATCGTTACCAAAAGTCTTTTGAGGGTTTTGCTCGAGAATGGGAAGGCTTGCCACATCAAACCCTAAACCCGATAGACTAACAACGACTGAATTCAGGTGGACCGAATTCCTTTTTGGATGGGCGAATGTGACAATCCGTACTTTCAGGTCATTTCTTGACACGATTCATGTCTCATTATTTCAACATTTATCGTAAACTTGGTTTACGTGTTTCAAATTCGCGTAACCTTGGAGGTTTAGCGGCGAATTCATGATCATGACATCACGCACATTTCATATGGACTATGATTAGTCTACATTTCATTGACATCATTTGCATCTCATTAGTTTATTCATGACATTTTGTTTCACTTTCAACGCGTAATTTTTATGTTTAATAATCTTTATCGCGTGAGTTATTATTTTTTTATATTTAATCCGTTACTTTCAAAAATGATCCCGACGTATTTTTATACTTACATTTAGTTCATAAAAACTATATTTTTAGTTTTCCTAGTGTTTCAAATTTATTTCGTACATTAATCGTTAAAGTTTAATTATTACGTCGTTTTCTTAAAAATTGTACAATAATTATTTTATCACCCAAATTTTACAAGGAATGTATTTTTACAATTTTTATCATCTCATTACATTCTATTTTGATTTACTAAAAACTTATTTGTACCAAAAAGCTACTACTATCTACACTTTCTTTACATTTTCTTACAAATTGCACAAAATATTACACAAGTATACATATTTACACATTTTAGAAAGAAAAAAAAAAATATATGTGGAACCAACCTCCAAAATCCGGCCCTTGGGATGTATTCTCAGTGGTAGATTTTCTTGATTTGTTAGATTCATGCATATACAAAAAGTCCAACTTATTCATTCATTTCATACTTCATTATATTTCACATAGTTAAAATAAAAAGTTTTTCTCTCTTCTTTTGGGTGCTCAAAACCCAGTCACACATCAAAGAACCAAGGGATCAAATTTTTGTAAAATCAAGTGTTTAACAACCTAGTTATATCCTTTATATGGTTTTGAAATAAAACCAAGGATATTTAAGTTTAATCCTTGTTACTTACACCTCATCATTTTCATTAGTAAGCATGTTTCTATCATTTTCATGTTTCCTTTTCATTTCATATTCATCTTTTCATTTTTGGAGCAAGTATGCATGATATGTGATTTATACCATTTTTCATGCTTTTTAGAAATATATATATACTATGGTCATCCTATAATTATTCCCATGGTATTCTTTGGTCTTGATGATGTCTAGGAACCCATGACACCCTAAGAAGGTGTATGGTAGGATTAGATTAGCTTTGGAGTTGATTTGAAGGGATTAGAATAGGTTTTGTCCGAGAAAAACTATTTTCAATACGTATAAAATAGGTTCTGTCCTTGTTTCATTTTTCTGGAAAAACCGACAGTTGGTACGAAACTTTGGCCTTGATATTTAGAAAATATACTTTAAAACGAATCCGTGGCCGCTTGAACGGATAAAAACGGACTTATAACGAAGAAGTTATGGATTTTTAAAGTTTGACGACGAAATATATATAATCCTGAAAATTTCAGCAAAGGGTTTTTCTTTTGTACGAGTCAAAAACGAGCCTTAAGCTTCACAAATTATTTCGACTTATCAAAAATATATTAGTATACTTTGATACGAGCTAAGGACGATATAAACGTAGAAAACGGATTTGAAACGACTAAGATATACACGTTTTTCATAAACTTGCCGTAACTATTATTTTTAGAAAAACTATATTATTTTTACGAGATAAGTGTTACGGTACTAAAATCACCATATTTAACCCTATTATCTTTATGTTCGAGACCTTTATGACGAAAACTCCGAATGAAACTTTTAGATATCGATACAAACTTTCCAAAACCGTCGAGTTCGTTTTCTAACGATCAACGTACACTATTTTACGACTAGTTTTCCAAAGCCATTTTTATCAATTTCATGAAAATTTCGACGACATTGTTTTACGACGAAAAGTGAAAATTTCACCATAAATCATTATAAAACCATTGTAGGATGACATTTTGACGTAAATACTTGTAAAGTGATTTTTGATTGGTCAAGACGTCAAACGAGTATTTTTCGACGATAAGTAATATTTTCAAAACTCGCAAATGGTATAAATAACATACGAAATGCATAACATTACATTGCAACTCATTACATGTCATATCGTTCATCATAGGTCAAGATTTACGTATCACGTTACATCTCGGTGTACTCACTTTTGTCTTCGCATCATTCCACCAAGTGAGTTTTCATAGCCCCTGCTTTTACTTGTTTTCATAACTGTTTTGGGGGAGATACATGCTCGATTATTTTATTACATTCATGACTATTTGCAAAATTATATGCTTATCCTAACTGAATGTTTAGTCATGCGAAGTAACAATATTGCCATACTTAGAATTTCCATATCATATTCATTGGTCTAACGGTCTTGGTATATTCATTGGTCTAACGGTCTTGGTATATTCATTGGTCTAACGGTCTTGGTATATTCATTGAGCTAACGGTCTTGGTATATTCATGGACTAACGGTCTTGGAACGATTTGAACATACACTATATACATTTTCTGGCAAGTGGTTGTGAACACACAGGATGCAAGTTTTGTATGGGCGGGACTTGGAACTGAGTGGATTTACAATGCCTTTGCTGCATAACGATTTCGATACATTGAGCCATGCACTATTTTGTGAATTCATTTGACGATGTGGGCTTGAACATAAACTATATTACACTTTGGCAATGGGTTGTGAATACACAGGTTGCAAGTTTTGTATGGGCGGAACTTGAACCGGTGGATTTACAATGCCTTTGCTGCATAAACGATTTTGAAAGGCTTACATTTCAACTCAAACTCTATGAACTCACTCAACCTTTGTGTTGACACTTTTTAGCATGTTTTATCTCAGGTATCTAAGGCATTCACTTCATGGCATGCATTTGGACACATCATGGAGTCGTGGTGACGACGCGTCTCACTTGGGTTTTACGTACTTTAAAACATCGTTTGAATTGTAACAAACTTATTTTCCGCACAAGTTGATTTTCATTTGGGACCTACTTTGTAAACTCTGATTGTTTTATTAAATCCAAACGATGTTCTTTCCAAACGACACTTTAGGTCGCTTCAATATAACTGATTGTGATGCTATGACGGTCAATCCCAGGAATTCCATTCACGCAAAACAGTAATTTGGGGGTGTGACAGATTGGCATCGAGCCTTGTTATAGAGAACTAGTTTGCATCATTGACCCTAGACTATAACTACATTATCATAGCATCTCATCATTTCATCATAAGTGCATGTTCACTTTGCAAGCGATTTATACGTACATTTTTCGAGTTATTCACTTTCATTTCACATTGATTGTCACATGGATGCCTTTAAATTCCCATCCCATTATCATTTCCTCATACTCTAACGTGGAGAATTCCTTGTCATTCCCTATCACAAATTTTTATATCAGCTGATTCATTATCGATAACGACGAATGCCGAGATGAACCTTTAAATAGGGCGAAGTCACTCTCACTCCTTTGTTTCATCACTAACATGTCGAGTTACACGTTATTCACACTAAGTCACTAAACCGCCATACATTTGAAGCATTTACAACACCTCATAACCCATCTTTTCGGAACCCGTCGATTATTTTGAAAGATAACCTCAAACTTATCATTCTTATCACATTTCTTTGGAGCGTTCATTATTAACAATCGGATTTTGCTACGTCTCACATTTCCTCTTGTTTTGAAGAAGATATGGCACCGTAGAAAGCCACGCTGAAATGACCCAAGCGGCTATTCAAAAGTTGGTGAATGATAGCATAGCCGATGCTCTAAGAACCGAAAGGGAAACGGTGGCTGCTGCTGCTGCCGAGGCCGCGATGCTAGCCGCAAGGCTTACTACTCTGCAAAATGCAGGAGGATCCAGAGTTAAAATCTGTTCGTATAAGGATTTCAAAAGTGGAGATCCCACCAAGTTTAAAGGAACTGAAGGAGCCACTGCCATGGTGCGATGGTTCGAGAAATTGGAGTCCGTGTTTTTGCTGTGTAATTGCCCGGATGATAGTAAGGTCAAGTTTGCTACAAGTACACTACTCGATGGAGCATTGTCGTGGTGGAACTCATATGCTCAACCGATAGGAATGGAGAATGCTTTCAAGCTTACTTGGGAGCAATTCAAGGGTTTGGTAACTAAGAAATTTTGTCCTCGTACGGAAGTGAAAAAGTTGGAGACCGAATTCTATGAGTTGGTAACTATTGGGTATGACATTGACACTTACATTCGGAGATTTCAGGAATTGGCTGCGTTATGCCCGTCGATGGTACCGGATAACGAGAAGTTGCTAGAGGCTTTTATCGGGGGACTTCCCGAAGTTATTCAAGGAAATGTGACTTCGTTTGATCCACAAACAATCGAGGAAGCTATTAGGGTGACTCAAAAGCTCATGGCCAAGGTAGTGAAGAGAGGTAAGTACACCAACACCAACCAAAACAACAACAACCCCAACAACCGCACCAACTACCACAATAACCAAAACAACAACGACGATAACCAACTCAACAACAACAAAAGAAAATGGGAAAATGACCAAGGAGGTTACAATAACAACAACCAAAACCGTAACACTAACCATCATCAACAACATAATAGAGGGCAAGAGACTGCAATGGTTTATGTTGCTGCACCAATAGAAGGCAGAGGTTATGCCGGAACCTACCCACTATGTAATCGATGTAAGTATCATCACACGGGACTTTGTCCTGTTAAGTGCTACAAGTGTCAAAAACTAGGACACAATGCCAGGAATTGTAGAGGCAAGACCATAGTTACGTGCTTCGGATGTGGGGAGCAAGGACACTATCGAAGTCAATGTCCTCAAAACCAAGGTCAACAAGACGAAGGTGCTCATGGGAATATATATATGTTAGAAGGAGGAGGAGGAGCTCGTCAAGGTATCAACGACGCGGAAGGCTGAAGAAGTTCGGAAACTAACAGTCTTATTTCTCCTTATGTACTATGTCGTACCAAGTTTATGTCTAATCATCGTATCCGAAACTTTATAACTTAAAGATGTACTACTTTTGCTAAACCACTCGTTGTAACATATTCTCATCTATCGTACTTTATTTTCTTTCCGATTTGTTATCATTTACGAGGATTTCAATTCTTTTTACTTTAACTATCATTTTAACGACACTTCTCCATGTCTTCTCTCCTCGATGTTCATCACAATTTTAACATCAGTTGACTCAACACCAAACAACATATGAGTCGATTAGTCCAAGCATTGCATAGTTACTCCTAAATTATACATAGCCTGATCACCTATGTCTAATTCAGGAAGAATCATGCAATGAAGGGAGTAGTAGGCTTATATGTGTAAGCAATTCCGAAATCGAGCCAAATTTTCAAAAGATTTTCTTCAAACCACTTGTTTCCAGTTTGATCCGCGTGGCAGTTCTTGTTTGATGAGTTGCAAAGATCGAGCTAGAGACAAGTTGTTACCTAAACCGATTTAGCCTAATCGAATGACAGTTCTTGTTTGATGAGTTGTGGGATTAAGTAAAATCGGTTACCAAAAAGTCTTTTGAGGGTTTTGCTCGAGAATGGGAAGGCTTGCCTCATCAAACCCTAAACCCGATAGACCTAACAACGAACTGAATTCGAGGACTGAATTCCTTTTTGGATGGGCGAATGTGACAATCCGTACTTTCATGTCATTTCTCGACACGATTCATGTCTCATTATTTCAACATTTATCGTAAACTTGGTTTACGTGTTTCAAATTCGCGTAACCTTGGAGGTTTAGCGGCGAATTCATGATCATGACATCACATACATTTCATATGGACTATGAGTAGTCTACATTTCATTGACATCATTTGCATCTCATTAGTTTATTCATGACATTTTGTTTCACTTTCAACGCGTAATTTTTATGTTTAATAATCTTTATCGCGTGAGTTATTATTTTTTTATATTTAATCCGTTACTTTCAAAAATGATCCCGATGTATTTTTATACTTACATTTAGTTCATAAAAACTATATTTTTAGTTTTCCTAGTGTTTCAAATTTATTTCGTACATTAATCGTTAAAGTTTAATTATTACGTCGTTTTGCTTAAAAATTGTACAATAATTATTTTATCACCCAAATTTTACAAGGAATGTATTTTTACAATTTTTATCATCTCATTACATTCTATTTTGATTTACTAAAAACTTATTTGTACCAAAAAGCTACTACTATCTACACTTTCTTTACATTTTCTTACAAATTGCACAAAATATTACACAAGTATACATATTTACACATTTTAGAAAGAAAAAAAATATATGTGGGAACCAACCTCCATAAAATCCGCCCTTTTAGGGGATGTATTCTCAAGTGGTAGATTTTCTTGATTTGTTAGATTCATGCATATACAAAAAGTCCAACTTATTCATTCATTTCATACTTCATTATATTTCACATAGTTAAAATAAAAGTTTCTCTCTTCTTTTGGGTGCTTCAAAACCGGTCACACATCAAAGAACCAAGGGGATCAAGATTTTTGTAAAATCAAGTGTTTATCAACCTAGTTATATCCTTTATATGGTTTTGAAATAAAAACCAAGGATATTTAAGTTAATCCTTGTTACTTACACCTCTTCATTTTCATTAGTAAGCATGTTTCTATCATTTTTCATGTTTCCTTTTTCATTTCATATTCATCTTTTCATTTTTGGAGCAAGTATGCATGATATGTGATTTATACCATTTTTCATGCTTTTTAGAAATATATATATACTATGGTCATCCTATAATTATTCCCATGGTATTCTTTGGTCTTGATGATGTCTAGGAACCCATGACACCCTAAGAAGGTGTATGGTAGGATTAGATTAGCTTTGGAGTTGATTTGAAGGGATTAGAATAGGTTTTGTCCGAGAAAAACTATTTTCAATACGTATAAAATAGGTTCTGTCCTTGTTTCATTTTTCTGGAAAAACCGACAGTTGGTACGAAACTTTGGCCTTGATATTTAGAAAATATACTTTAAAACGAATCCGTGGCCGCTTGAACGGATAAAAACGGACTTATAACGAAGAAGTTATGGATTTTTAAAGTTTGACGACGAAATATATATAATCCTGAAAATTTCAGCAAAGGGTTTTTCTTTTGTACGAGTCAAAAACGAGCCTTAAGCTTTACAAATTATTTCGACTTATCAAAAATATATTAGTATACTTTGATACGAAGCTAAGGACGTATAATACGTAGAAAACGGATTTGAAACGACTAAGATATACACGTTTTCATAAACTTGCCGTAACTATTATTTTTAGAAAAACTATATTATTTTTACGAGATAAGTGTTACGACTCAAAATCACCATATTTAACCTCTATTATCTTTATGTTCGAGACCTTTATGACTAAAACTCCTGAACTGAAACTTCTAGATTTCGATACAAACTTTCCAAAACCGTCGAAGTTCGTTTCTAACGATCACGCACACCATTTTTTTTACTAGTTTTTCAAAGCCATTTTTGTTAATTTCGTGAAAATTCCGACGACATTGTTTTACGATGAAAAGTGAAAATTTCACCATAAATCATTATAAAACCATTGTAGGATGACATTTTGACGTAAAAACTTGAAAAGTGATTTTGGATTGGTCAAGACGTCAAACGAGTATTTTTCGACGATAAGTAATATTTTCAAAACTCGCAAATGGTATAAATAACATACGAAATGCATGCATAACATTACATTGCAACTCATTACATGTCATATCGTTCATCATAGGTCAAGATTTACGTATCACATTACATCTCGGTGTACTCACTTTTGTCTTCGCATCATTCCACCAAGTGAGTTTTCATAGCCCCTGCTTTTACTTGTTTTCATAACTGTTTTGGGGGAGATACATGCTCGATTATTTTCATTACATTCATGACTATTTGCAAATTATATGCTTATCCGAACTGAATGTTTAGTCATGCGAAGTAACAGTATTGCCATACTTAGAATTTCCATATCATATTCATTGGTCTAACGGTCTTGGTATATTCATTGGTCTAACGGTCTTGGTATATTCATTGGTCTAACGGTCTTGGTATATTCATTGAGCTAACGGTCTTGGTATATTCATGGACTAACGGTCTTGGAACGATTTGAACATACACTATATACATTTTCTGGCAATGGGTTGTGAACACACAGGTTGCAAGTTTTGTATGGGCGGGACTTGGAACTGAGTGGATTTACAATGCCTTTGCTGTATAAACGATTTCGATACATTGAGCCATGCACTATTTTGTGAATTCATTTGACGATGTGGGCTTGAACATAAACTATATTACACTTTGGCAATGGGTTGTGAATACACAGGTTGCAAGTTTTGTATGGGCGGAACTTGGAACTGAGTGGATTTACAATGCCTTTGCTGCATAAACGATTTTGAAAGGCTTTACATTTCAACTCAAACTCTATGAACTCACTCAACCTTTGTGTTGACACTTTTAGCATGTTTTATCTCAGGTATCTAAGGCATTCACTTCATGGCATGCATTTGGACACATCATGGAGTCGTGGTGACGACGCGTCTCACTTGGGTTTTACGTACTTTAAAACATCGTTTGTATTGTAACAAACTTATTTTCCGCACAAGTTGATTTTCATTTGGGACCTACTTTGTAAACTCTGATTGTTTTATTAAACCAAACGATGTTCTTTTCAAACGACACTTTAGGTCGTTCAATATAACTGTGATTGTGATGCTATGACAGTCAATCCCAGGAATTCCATTCCGCTGCAAAACAGGTAATTTGGGGGTGTGACACAAAGCTGTCAAACAAGTCAGAAAGAAAAACGTGCTCTACAAAAAGCTAAATTTCTTTGCTGACCACATACAGCATATGTATGACGAGCATGACAAGATGGAGAAAGAAAGGAATTTGTTCAGAAGTTCATGAAGAGTCATCGTAAAGAGGAACTGAACGAAATGATCGAAGGTTACACTAACAAGTACCTTCAGGATATCGCTCCTAAAGTCCTAAAGGAACTCGGAAAAGACATCAAGAGATCATACTCACAAGTTTCTTCTGACACTTGTCCGGTGTGACTAGAGAAATATTTTCCGGACAACTCACCCCTAACATCGTAGCATTGGTTAAAAATACAATGGCCAAAGAAGCTGATCTCTCTGAATCTGAGTTAATCGCTAAACTTGTGATACAAATGTCAAAGCGATCTGAACGCTTACTCCGATGAAGCTAAATTTATCGAAAATCTACTTGATTTTCAACTCAGATCATCATGCAAGGAGTCAGCCGATCAACCCAAACGCCCAAGAGATGACGATGATAAGGATAAGGATTACGCACCTAAACGTCAAGCAGTCTGGTAAATCTACCTCTATGCCACCGCTCCTACCACTCTAACTTCTTCTCAACAAAAGTCTTCTCCACCTCGGTCTTCTACTGATAAACCTCGGGACGATTCCGAAGTTACCACCCCCCCTGACTCATACACCAGGTGATTACTTTGAGTATACGGGTGGTGACGATGAAGAGGTCCTTGAGCCCCGACAACAACCCACTCACCCAAACAAGTGCAGAGAAACCATATCATCATCAAGGCCTTCCAAAAGAAGAAGAAGACAACTCAGCCGGAGTCGCCTCATGGCTAGATGACGATAAAACCGAAGAGTTTGAATGGTTCTCCACACTTGTCAATCAAACTCCCTACCATGATGAAGGTCAAGAATTGGTAGACGGTTCTACATTGGAGCACCCAAAACTTTTGCAAGAAAAGTTCCATGTGAAGAAAATGACGAAATCTGAATTGAAGCGAATCAAGAATGAAGCATTCCAACTTCTTAAAGATAGCTCAAAGCTCGCGTCGAGGTCGAATATCATCTTGAGAACATCGATCGAGCTATGTCTAACGACATGGATTGGCTCAATCCGGAAGCAAACATTGACTTCACACAAAGGAACAACCCTCCATACTACAATCATCATTGGACCAAACCCCTCCCGACCATTGGCCAAACAGACGAACCACGGATTCCCTTCCGATACTTCTTTAACAGAGACCGATTTTCTCTACACGGTAGCGATGGTTCGCGAAAATACGCTACATCATTGACTCTTCCATTCCCAGCCGCTATTTACTCAAACTGCATAGCTATCGAGGAACGGCGTGGCAAATCACTTGTTTTCTTACAACGTGCAAGCATACGACCAAGATGCATTGTATGGGATTCATCATTGGCCTGACCCGCGAAGAATCTACTACAGTACTGGGTTTAGAAGTCTCAACATGCATTGTATAGTTCTAAGGACATCGTGGCCATCAAACACATTGATCTCAAGTCTAAGTGGGACTACACATTCTTAAAGAATATCATAGTTTTTATACAATTGGCATCAGAGCCTAGGTTTTGTTGTTTTGACGATTCGAATGGTTTTTATACGGTTCATGTATGCGGTTTCACATGGTTTTAGTTTGTTTGGATGCGGTTTGATAATTGGTTGAGATATACGGTTTGTGAAATGATTTATGTATGAGTTTGATGCGTCTTGATGTGGCTTTGTTGATGTTTAATCTGTTTTCAATCTGGTTGTGTGGTTTTGATGAGTTTTAACCAGCTTCTACATAGTCTCAATCTGGTTTTAATGTGTTGTTACATGTTATGAATCTGTCCTGTTCAATTTGCTGTTAGTTTTCTGCTGTTCCAAATAGTTTTCTTAGGTGCGGTTTGATGAAGTTCTTTGAAGCAATTTGTGTTGTTTATTATGCGTTTTGACGATGGTTTGATATCTTTGTTTGTCTATGTTCTTCAATGCGGTTTGATGCTGGTGAAGTTTGTTCTTAGATGCGGTTTGTCAAAAAACTGTCCAGGTTCATTGTACCGAAAGAGATTTGTCTCTATGTGGTTTGTCAATATTCATTACTGCGTTTTGACGCATGTGAGGTTTGATAAAAATGTGTCCAGATTCAATGTACTCATATTTGGTTTGTCAAAAATTTATTTATGCGGTTTGACTTTTGAGTCAACTGCGGTTTGTCGACAAATGGACAAAGTCAACTGCGTTTTGAGTTCAAAGAGGGTGCGGTTTGACTAAATTACATACTGCGGTTTGATAAATGTAAGCGATTTGATTGATAATCAGAGTTGCGTTTTGTCAAAAATAATATGCGTTTTGAATTCAAGAATTTTATGCGGTTTGGATTAAAAGGTAACTCAAGACGGCATTTTGTCTCATGAAGTGATTTGACAAATATCCAACAGAAAAACATTACACTTTCAAGATTCGGTTTAACAATCAACCAACATTAGGAATATGTAATCATTCAACAACTGAATCTACATCAAACCATATCATTAACCTAAATCTACAACTAAATCAACAAGCACAAGAACAATCATAAACGGCATGAGCATTGTCTACATCAACATACATCATACCTCAAGACGAATCACAACTTCTACTTACATCGACAACATTCAATCCACATCTAAACAACAACAATCATCTATCTTTACATGACTCATCAAGATCGGATCTCAGCACTGTGGTTTAATGAATCTCGTATGAGATTTCAAAGATCTATTAAGATCTATACCAACACGTCCTCATTAATCCATATAATCAAAAACTTATAGGCAAATTACAACATGCAATTTGTGGATCTTAGTTTGGTTCCTTCAATTTCTCATGGACTCGAGAAACAGGAAAATAATTTCATCGACTCTCATCTCATTTTTCATTGGACACATTTAAAATACTCAAAGTAGGGTAAAAGCCATAAAATAACAACGTACTTTCTCAAATTTACCGAGTTGAAACACATACTTTTTTATTAACATATATACCCACGTACTTTCGAATTTTGTTCCGACTTCACCCATATGACCGATTTATATTATTATAATATTATATTAAATAATATTATTTTATTACAATATGGGTAAAGTCGGAACAAAATTTGAAAGTACATGGGTGTATATGTTAATAAAAAAGTATGTGTTTCAACTCGGTAAATTTGAGAAAGTACGTTGTTATTTAATGGCTTTTACCCCTCAAAGTATGAAGCTAAATGTCCTAATAGATCTCAGATGTCATCTCGTATATACTCACAACCTTTCAAGGCTCAAAACGAGATGTCCTTCATCACAGATCTAATATCATTCCTCACTTTATATATTTTTGTTTTTCGAAAATCAAAGCGTGATTAAAACAAGATTGTGTTATCTAGTTTTCTTTCGGTCATGATAAACAAAAACAAGAATTATAAGCTCGTTATTAGTATTGTTCGATATATGAAACGTTTTTAACAATTAATGTCAAAAAGATTTTCATTAGCTCGAGTATGCTATACTAATCAAAGTGAATGAATGGATAAACCTACGAGATCTTAATGTTATCGCATGGTCATAGCCATCCCTGTGGCTTTTTCTGAGTTCGTCTCTCCCAAACTCAAAGGGTTAATTCATTTTGAACACCTTCCCATTTCCTTGGTTTAATATCGAAGCCGGTCACTCAACCTTATGCCATCCCTGTAGCATGGTTATTACGTGACTGAGATATAGTAGGAGATTGGGGGTGGATTATTTTGTTGAATGATTAGGGTTTGTGGTGAGGTGAGAGAGATCAGGGAGGCGATGGTTAGTGAGATTTTTAGGGTTTGATCATGTAAAATTATTAGTGTAACATGTGTGAGAGTGTGATGTGTTTTATACTCCCCGATTTTTAGGTTTGATGGATGTGGGCCGAACGTTTTATGTTAATAGTCTTCATGGGCCTTGGATATCTCTTTTGGACTTAGGGCCATAACTTTGACATTGGTCTTGGATGTAACGTATCTATCGTGGGCCAAGGTTATTGTGTGATAGTAACGAATTTGAGATGGATACACATGATCATTATATATTGGTTCAATATATATCATCAAAATATATATCGTGGGCCAAGGTTATTTAAATGATAAATATTTGTGTTAAATCAAAAACTCATTTATCAAATTTGAGATGGATACATGAATTAAAATTATGGATACATGAGTGTTGATATGTGTGACACACGATAAATTTTCACTAAAATTTAACTGATAATTAGTAATTTATTACTACTAAGCATAAGTCATTAAGCATGCATAAGCTTAGCATGATCATTTGAGTAGATAACTCGCACACTGTAGACCATTGCATCACTTTTGCATTCATATCATTTTATGAATATTTCATTTTGTCTTATGATTTAAATTGTAAGACGAGAGGTTATCTCGTTTTCCCCAGTGACCGACAATCGCGTATCCGACACTAAGATAAGGACTTGATAAAACAAATGACAAATGTCCGTGATATGGAATATGACAAAGATAAAAATATTTCAGACACGTAACAATAAAATACCATGTTATAAAAAGTTATCAAACAACGATACTTCGATCAGAATTAATATCAAGGGACACAAAGTATATAACACACTTACACTTAAATATGAACTTTTATAAGACTCAAATACAATTAAAATATAAGTGGAACACAAGTACATGTACACAAAATAAATCATAAGTATACATTACATATACACTCACTTTTACTTACATTACCTTATTTTACTTATATTACATTTAAAAGAAAAATGTTTTTATAAAAATTTGAGATACACCCTTGTCTTACTCTTCCCACACACGACAAAACAAGTACAAGAACCAGGAAAACAAAAGATATCAATCTTCTTCAACCTCCCTCTAGACCTACGCCTCATCTAGGTCGAATCTTCCAAAAAGGGGAAAACCCAACATGCTATCCCATCATATCCTCCTATTTCTTACTAAAACCATGTAAGTTTTTGGTCTCTCCAAATCCTCTCTATGATGCGCCGACTACGATTCGAATAAGCCAAGAAGAATCAAGACAAAGTCACTCAAGAGAATCATATCTTCACTTCAATCTACCTTGAGCAAGTCCAAGATTCGCCTAAGGTTTTGGAAGCTAACCAAATTCGGCTTCAAACCAAGTCTCAAGGAGAGAAAGATAGCCAAGCTTCTTCCCAAAATACTTCTTTATCTCTAGTAGAGATGCAAACGCCCCAAACTCAGTTCCTCATCAATTTTACCAAAAACTAGGGTTTGTGAAGGTTAGGGTTTTCTAAAATTGATTTGGGGGTTTTGCAATTGGAAGTATTTTGGAGCTAATTCAAGTCTTGTTTGGTTCGAATCCAAGAAACAACCTTCGTCCCTTCACCCATCACTCTCGAATTAAGGTTATTTATCTTTCTCGATGTAATGTTTTTATGTTCTTTTTATGATATTATGTTGGAAAAATCTTCTCAATGAAATTGTTATATGTTGGTCATGTCGATTTTTATTTGTTCTTGAATTCCAAGTCGAGTTGTGAGTTTTTCATTTGTTATGATAATCTTGTTCCTATCGAGTGGTATAAATCAAGAAGTTAGGAAAAATTGAGTTTTTATAAAAGTTAACCAAAGAACTAGAATTTTTTATGCTAAAAATCTTGATATGTGACCATGAAAGTTAAGTTGTCTTTAGCAAATGGGTCGGTTTGGTTTCTGCTGTCGAGAGTAAGGGGAAACAAGAAAAATAGAGGAGTTGAGTTTATAAAAAGAGATACTAATAACCATTGTGTTTTGACAAATGACATTCTTGTTTTATCACATTTGAACTTAAGTTGTCTTTGACATCATGTTGGTTTAGTCCTTGACTGTCGAGAGTAACGAATACTAGTGGAAATATTTTGTGTAGTACACAACTAGTATACGTTTTATCACTTCCCCGATCTAGCATTTTAGTTAACGTATTATTTCCAAGCCTTCCTATATTGTGGCAACGGCTCGAGACAGGTTTGTTATGGACACCCTTGTGTCGAACCTGAAACTCTTGACCATCTCCTCGTGTCTAGTCGAGCCTCATATTAGTCCCCTTAGTAAAATGTTGATGGTTGCGAATATTGTACGTGTGATTCCTGGTTGAGGAGTCTTGACTTCACAATCCAAGGGATATTAAGGTCGAGTCGTACCTCAAGTCAAAAACCATTCATGTCATATTTTTGTGTTGAGTAAAGATGTTAGTATTAAAAGCTTGACAAAACATTTTAATGTCTAAAAACTTAGTGTCAAATTGGTTTCAGAAACACCTTGGGCCGTAGCCCATAAGACTACCCATAAGGGTATAATTAGCTAACCAAGAAGCTAAAAACCCTTTACTTGTACAAACCCATTTCTTACATCATTTCGGGCTTAGGCCCAACTCGTGTACCCTACCACTAATGACATCGGGCCACAGCCCATGGTTAAGTGTGTAGTACCTATGGGTGTTCGAATAAGGTGCTACCCGAGACGACTTAATTGGATATAAAACATGCAAACCCGTCCCCGTCTATTCTTACTTTTCATCTCGTTACATATCATCTTAGCGTCGAAGTATGTACACAAGTCATAACTTAACGAAAAATATACAAAAGTTGACATGAACAACAAATGTTTAAAAACATGATTCACATAATAATGCTTACGTCAAAATTTAGCATCAATGAGTAAACAAATGTATGTAAAGTAAACTTTCCGTTTAGAACTATATCTTAAATTTGAAAGTCTTCAAGCTTAACTTAAACATTTTCTAAATACAATTAGAAAATAAATCAATTATATATATATATATAATTTTGACAATACCATTTTGTGTCAACTTAAATAAGTATATACACATTTATATACTTACTAGTGGAATATTGTAATTATTTTTCAAATCAAACTTTGAATTTCAAAATCATATTATAGTGTCTACATGAAAAGTATATACATACTTCGTATACTTACTAGTAAAATCATTTTAACGATTTTTACAAACTACGTTAAGTATTAATACGATTATCAAAGCCATTGAACTACTTTAAGTAAGTGATACTTAAAACAATGAACTAAAACATGGCCCTCCTTATCTAGGTCGCGTGTCGGTGCCGCTTCACAACATTCACTAGATCCCACATTTGGATTGCACATTTGCTAAGGTGAGTTTTTATAGCCCCTCTTTTACTTGATAAACTGTTTTATACATTTTGGGGTGAGAAATATGCAAAACCTTTTTATGGACCAAAACTATTACATGATTATTATTACGTGGTTTAGCCTAAGCCCTTATGTCCCTAGAGAATGCCCTTTTTTTTCATGAACCGTCAATTCCCCATTGGGAAACGCGAATGTTATAAATAGATCTATTGAGGGTGACTCCTCCGTTCGGTTGGCCATGCTTAGGCCAAGGCGAAACATATACCATGTCGGAATCAAGTGTTGAGGGACAAAACACTTGCTATGGGCCCCTATATTGTATGACATCTTTTAGCATACAGAAACTGTCGTAGTATCGGTTGCATGAACTTAGAGCTAACGTAATAGACTTTCATCCATATATCATTATATTCTTGGTAATGATTATATGTCTTTGCTTATGGTCCAAACTTACTATTTTAATTTAAACCTATGAACTCACCAGCTTCTAGCTGACCTTTTTAGCATATTTTCTCAGGCGCTTAGTTGTGATCATGGATGTAAGGCAAGAGGCGGATAAAGGGTCGTAGAAATTTCTAAAGAAGTGTTTTTACTCATAAACGATGTTTTTATATTGGGACAACTTGAACTTAGGGGATGTGCCCATTTATCTAAACAATGTTACAAGATAATGTTTCCAAATATTTTATGAAATTAAACGGAGTATGTATTCCGTTCTGTATTACTTGTGTTATGATTTACCAATTTCGTAACGCTCCCAAATAACACGTATGCTTCCGCTAAACCAAATTTGGGGGTGTTACAGATTGGCATCAGAGCCAATGTTATAGAGAACTAGGTACATATAAACCCTAAACTATAACTACTTTTTACAAAAACATCGTACTACGACCGTCAGTTGCCACTTGCCTTACTTGCCGTTTTACTTAGAGTTCATTTAGACATGACTGCATGACAGATTGCCTATTTATTAATTCACTACCTCATATCTATTATAAGTATATTTTCACATATACTTACACATATGCACCGTCTTGTCACAGACCATGCCTTCCCCTCACTCTGAAGCTGGATGCGATGACACAACAGAAGGTTTGTCACCTGCTGAACGCATCCCAACCCCTTCTCAACTCACTCCTGACACTGGAAACCCGTACAGGGTAGTGTATCAAGTTCACCAGGAGGGTACTACCCACACTCCACCTGCTCACTTCCAAATCATCACTACTATCGGTACTATGCCTACCAGTTCCACTACTCCTACACTCTCACCAAGGCATCAAAGGGATCCACTCCTCAGTTGGGAGATACCTGCTAGCAAGAGAATCTGTCACTCTGCATCATCACCATCATCTTCTGGTACACCATCTCTTAGTGGGTTCGAAGTTGGAGGAACTTCAGAAATAGCCACTGCTGGACCACCAACTCTCGACACAGTTATGGCACGCATAACACGTCATGAAGAACAAATAGAAGAGATGTCGGATCATCTGGGAATATTACCAGGAGAAAGGATTGAAGGGATTGAAGAAGCGGTGGAAGAACTACAAGCACTTGGCGAAAAACTCAAGGAATACTACAACGATGTTGGAACAGTAATAGAAGGAACTCGTGAGAAGTTGAACGAGGTAATTGCCCGCCTTGAAGACCACATTGAAAGATGTGCTCTGCAGAATCCAGGGGACACCCAGGGACGTCTCACAGAGATTGAGAGTCGGCTAACACGGTTGGAGACCGTTACTACAATAGCATTAACTGAGACAGGGTACCTGGAGGGTGTCGTAGAATTTCAAATACGTACTATGGAAAGTAGGACAAATGAGGTCAACAACAAATATGCCAGAATGGAGGCCCAACTCAGGGAGTTAGAAGAATGGAAGACAACTCAACAAAGTCAACTCGGGACAGCATCGAGAAATGCTTAAATTTCACTTTGCAATTGTGTTAGACGTTGTAATAAGTGATTTCAATAAAAACGCTTGTAGTAGTTTTGTTGTATGACAAACTAGAGCGAGTCAATGAATGCATGTTATGTATCGGCCTATGAGCCAGAAATCTTCTTAGAATGTAATCAAACTTATGGTGATGAACGACTATGCATAATAAACAACGTCTTGTGGATTATAACCTTATGTTAAACTCACTCCAACCAATCTTCGTTTTCTGAACATCACCATAATAAACTAAGTCCACGAGATATCCAGTCAACACAACCTAGAAAATACTTAATTGAGAAGTAGTATACGTTGTAATCTTATGCATCTCCACCTTGGTCCTCACAATCATAGAAAACTCATTGTTGTCATTTCTTGTGGTTGAAGGAAAATGTTTCCAGTAAAGCAGAACATGAACACAACCACCATTGAGAAATCTGTTAGCGAACGAGTTGCTGCAAGAATTGCTAACTACCAAATCAATCACAACATCAACAACCTCGTTCAGGTGAATAGGGAAGAAGTTGTTGGTAAGACGCCTACAACACGAAAATTCTCTCACCAAGAATTTAGGAGCTGTAAACCACCAGCATTTGAGGGGACTGAAGGAGCCATAGGCTTGGCAAAATGGCTAGAAAGGATAGATACAATTTTCCGCGAACAGAGTTGCGCGGACAATTGTAATGTCAAGTATGCTACTTGCACCTTTCGACACCAAGCCCTCACATGGTGGGATACTTATGTCCAATTAGTAGGAATAGACGCTGCTTACTCACTTCAGTGGGACACCCTGAAGAAAATAATGATTGCAGAATACTGCTCAAGGAATGAACTGCGAATGATGGAAAGAGAGCTCTGTGGACTAACTATGATAGGGAATGACCTCGAAGGGTATACCAACCGCTTTCGCGAACTAGCCCAACTATGTCCTGATATGATAGGACCTGAGGAAAGGAAACTCGAAGCATACTTTTGGGGATGTTCTCCCGAAATTCGAAGGAACGTTGTTGCATTCGCACCTACTGTCACTCAAGAAGCTACTGGTGCGACTTCGGGATTGACAGAGTCACTGCCCAAAGGCAAAGCAAGGGAGTGATGTGGTAGCAAGAGGAACTGGGAATATGATGGTAAGGAAGATCGAATGCAACAATCAATCAAACGTCAATGGACGGCTGAAGTTAAGACTACTAAAAACAAGCGGGGAGTAAGGCATGCCGGGACAAAACCCAAGTGTAATGTATGCCCATATTACCACTATGGAAAATGCCCTATACCTTGTGGGATTTGTAAAAGAATCGGGCATGAGATGGAAGATTGTAAGCAACTCTATTGGGAGACAATGACAAGTCATGGATGTGGAAAGAAAGACCACATCAAAAGCATGTGCCCAGATAGGGAGGGTCAGCATGAAGGAAACAACTGTCAAAAAAATTTCCTGGAGAAAGTGTGAAGAATTGTTCAGGCTCCCAATGGACACCATGAAAGAAACTAAGTTAGCTAGAGATGCTGGTTGTAATAAAAGCTTAGTTTAACTTCCAAGTCGTAGTCTTGAGAAACTTACTTTAAGTACTTCTCTATGTAACCTTAATGTACTAAACCCTTCCTTACAATGTATCAGTTGTCCTATTCGTGTTATCTTAATATATGTCCTCTCCATGACCACTTTCACCGTATCATTAAGGATATCAACTATCTTGTCACGATGAAAAGATTCCTCTGGGGATAAGAGAAAGTCACCTTGGGTGTTCGACTAGTCTCTCTAACAAATTAGTATCACCCAACAAGTGGTTTAGAAAAATCCACATTCCAAAAATTGCGAAGGTATTATTATCAATACCGATAAGACCAACTCAAACTATTACCTCACCAAAAATCACGAATTCAACATTTCATTCCTAACCAAGTTGCCATTGTTTCACACATCTTGGTCAAACAAGCTATAGGCCATGTTGACAGAACTGGTCGGCCTAGCAAATCTTATAAACCATCGCACCAAAACTTCGCACATGAACTCTTGCAACATTCCCGCTGACCAAAGAATAAGTACACCAAGATTTAGATTATACCGGGAAAACACGTCACCGGTCCCCAGTTATATATAGCCTGATCACCTATGTATAATTCGGGAGGGTTAACGTGCACGGACATGGTTAAATTCTTGAAATTCTTACCCGGTCATGTTAAAGGAAGTACTTAACTCACTATCACGAAATAGAAAAGTTCGTGTCTATATCTCACGTCGACACCCCACCTCAAAAATGCCATACATTTCACATTACACGGGAATAGAATAAACCGTGCCACCTGAGAGAAGAAATCTTCTACTAAGGAAACGAATGTGAAACGTTTGAACCTCCGACAAGGAATTAGCACCCTATAGAACACTGGACGCAAAGACTGACACCTCGGATATGCCGATTCATACTTAGTATCCTATCACCTACACTGAACTAAGAAAAGAATAGATCATCATACACCCCAGGTTAACCCAACAAGCACCTACGCACACTGCGCAAGGAAGAATCATGTGATACGCCTGTTTTAGGCATACCTGAGTATGGCAGAGACTCTACCATTTAAGGGAGACGCTTTACACCAGAGCTGGAAGCTATCCTGATCCAAAAAGGAAAATAATGGTATAGAATACTCAATACCCAAAGATCCATGAGGAACACAACGCAGTGCACAAATTAGAATCGGAACCTAACATGATCACACTAGGAAAACCTAGAAATGTTATCCTTACTACATCAAGGGAGTACAGTGTACACTGACCACCATGTCCTACGGAATGTATGGAAACGAAAAGGAAGTTGACCATGTGACGACACCAACAATGGTAGTCGCAACGTGAGTTCAATTACAACATTCGTACTCACCCGGGGCAAAACAGTCATAACCGCATATACTCAAAGCAACACCTAGCAAACTAAACCTTTTAAAGCCGGATCATTTCAAGTAGTATCACTCAAAGGAAGAACCGACAAAATAAAACTCTTACGACACAACCGAAGGGGAAAATGGAATCGTAAAAGACCAAAGGGAATCTTATCCCCAAGGACCAACGATGAGACCCACGCCATGAAGGGATTTGTAATCTCATTATGTGGGAACCTCATTAAGGCCAGGAGTTATACTCATCTAGTGTCCGGCAAAGATGCACCTTGATCCAGAGAGCTATTATGAGTATCAAACATGAAGGCTGGTATTTGACCTATGCCAAATCATACTTAGCATGTTCGAAAGGAAAAATTCAAAACAATCAGGAACCATCAAACCTACCGGTATAAACCGAAAATTTCCAGATAGAAATGGGAATGCATAACAATGGACTCTAGTACCAAGTCACCAAAGATCCCTATCGATTATAACTCTACTTGGGTACTAATTGATCATCTCATCAAATCCACCTATCCCTACCAAACAAAGGGAACGACAACATGGACAAACTCGCATGGATTGCTCGAAGCAAAGCGCTACAAGTCATAGCGTTTCAACTCTCTTCATTTCAAAAAGCGATAACCATTCACATCAAACTTTCGAGGACCACTCTCAAAATTCTAAGGAATTCAACATGAAATGAGTACCATCTACCGCCTCCCGACTACTAGACTGAATGGAAGGACCATTCAAGCTATAGAAGTTATACTTCAAGCATGAGTAACATGTTTCGAAAGGTGAATAGAGTAGGCAAACTGCCTTAATAAAATTCCCTTGCAACTAAAGGCTACCTCATGAGGAACTGTATGGTCAAAAGCGCAAAACAATCGTGTTTAGAACAGAGGTCGGCAAAGAACCAGTCCAATGGTTCCATGCGGCTATCAAGAACCATTGATAATAATGCGCAGACCAGAGACCGAATGCAAACAAGTCAAATCATCAAGGTCAATAAATATAGGACTAAAGGTCACTTGAGGTTCAAGTCGACGAGAAAGTTAGATTGGAGTTCCGCCTCCGGAAAGAGTAACCCAACCTAACAGAACGCAAAAGGGGGAAAAACCTTAATTCATAAGATTAATCAAATCCTCCCCAAGATCGAGCTGGTAGTTACCAACTCGGATTACCATCAGGACTATACATGGTGCACAAATAGTCTGGTGCGAACAACTCGGAGAACCACCCTTCGTACTAGGAATTTGTAACGCCATAGGAAGGCGAAATCCGTTTCGGGAAATGTAGAAGGTTAAATCCTCGTTACATTGGGCCGTCAAAATTCTTCGCAAAAATCAGGCCGGTAGACTACCAACCCGAAATCTCCACAAGAACTCAACTCTTTGCATAACGTGTTTCACATATGAAACCCGAAGAATTGCCCTTCCGACGAAACTCTCGCCATTCCAATGAAAGAAATTCAAATCGACAAAAGATTAACTTGTGTCAAGGAACCCAAATGAAATATTGAAGCAAGAAATCAGACGGCTTAAACAAAGCCGCACTCCTATAGTTAAGATCTGTTGGAACTCTCAAAGAGATCCGGAATACACGTGAGAACGTGAAGACCAATCCAAGCGTAAAAACCAACACCTTTTCTCTACTTCAGCAAATAATTCTAACTGAAAACCGAGGACGGTTTTCTCTTCTAAGGCGGGGAGGATGTGACACACGGTAAATTTTCACTAAAATTTAACTGATAATTAGTAATTTATTACTACTAAGCATAAGTCATTAAGCATGCATAAGCTTAGCCTGATCATTTGAGTAGATAACTCGCACACTGTAGACCATTGCATCACTTTTGCATTCATATCATTTTATGAATATTTCATTTTGTCTTATGATTTAAATTGTAAGACGAGAGGTTATCTCGTTTTCCCCAGTGACCGACACTGCACGCGTACCGACACTAAGATAAGGACTTGATAAAACAAATGACAAATGTCCGTGATATGGAATATGACAAAGATAAAAATATTTCAGACACGTAACAATAAAATACTATGTTATAAAAAGTTATCAAACAACGATACTTCGATCACGAATTAATATCGCGGGACACAAAGTATATAACACACTTACACTTAAATATGAACTTTTATAAGACTCAAATACAATTAAAATATAAGTGGAACACAAGTACATGTACACAAAATAAATCATAAGTATACATTACATATACACTCACTTTTACTTACATTACCTTATTTTACTTATATTACATTTAAAAGAAAAATGTTTTTATAAAAATTTGAGATACACCCTTGTCTTACTCTTCCCACACACGACAAAACAAGTACAAGAACCAGGAAAACAAAAGATATCAATCTTCTTCAACCTCCCTCTAGACCTACGCCTCATCTAGGTCGAATCTTCCAAAAAGGGGAAAACCCAACATGCTATCCCATCATATCCTCCTATTTCTTACTAAAACCATGTAAGTTTTTGGTCTCTCCAAATCCTCTCTATGATGCGCCGACTACGATTCGAATAAGCCAAGAAGAATCAAGACAAAGTCACTCAAGAGAATCATATCTTCACTTCAATCTACCTTGAGCAAGTCCAAGATTCGCCTAAGGTTTTGGAAGATAACCAATTTCGGCTTCAAACCAAGTCTCACGGAGAGAAAGATAGCCAAGATTCTTCCCAAAATACTTCTTTATCTCTAGTAGAGATGCAAACGCCCCAAACTCAGTTCCTCATCAATTTTACCAAAAACTAGGGTTTGTGAAGGTTAGGGTTTTCTAAAATTGATTTGGGGGTTTTGCAATTGGAAGTATTTTGGAGCTAATTCAAGTCTTGTTTGGTTCGAATCCAAGAAACAACCTTCGTCCCTTCACCCATCACTCTCGAATTAAGGTTATTTATCTTTCTCGATGTAATGTTTTTATGTTCTTTTTATGATATTATGTTGGAAAAATCTTCTCAATGAAATTGTTATATGTTGGTCATGTCGATTTTTATTTGTTCTTGAATTCCAAGTCGAGTTGTGAGTTTGGTTGTTTGAAATTTGAGTTTTTCATTTGTTATGATAATCTTGTTCCTATCGAGTGGTATAAATCAAGAAGTTAGGAAAAATTGAGTTTTTATAAAAGTTAAACAAAGAACTAGAATTTTTGATGCTAAAAATCTAGATATGTGATCATGAAAGTTAAGTTGTCTTTAGCAAATGGGTCGGTTTGGTTTCTGCTGTCGAGAGTAAGGGGAAACAAGAAAAATAGAGGATTTTAGTCTATAAAAAGAGATACTAATAACCATTGTGTTTTGACAAATGACATTCTTGTTTTATCACATTTGAACTTAAGTTGTCTTTGACATCATGTTGGTTTAGTCCTTGACTGTCGAGAGTAACGAATACTAGAGGAAATATCTTGTGTAGTACACAACTAGTATACGTTTTATCACTTCCCCGATCTAGCATTTTAGTTAACGTATTATTTCCAAGCCTTCCTATATTGTGGAAATGGCTCGAGACAGGTTTGTTATGGACACCCTTGTGTCGAACCTGAAACTCTTGACCATCTCCTTGTGTCTAGTCGAGCCTCATATTAGTCCCCTTAGTAAAATGTTGATGGTTGCGAATATTGTACGTGTGATTCCTGGTTGAGGAGTCTCGACTTCACAATCCAAGGGATATTAAGGTCGATTCGTACCTCAAGTCAAAAACCATTCGTGTCATATTTTTGTGTTGAGTAAAGATGTTAGTATTAAAAGCTTGACAAAACATTTTAATGTCTAAAAACTTAGTGTCAAATTGGTTTCAGAAACACCTTGGGCCGTAGCCCATAAGACTACCCATAAGGGTATAATTAGCTAACCAAGAAGCTAAAAACCCTTTACTTGTACAAACCCATTTCTTACATCATTTCGGGCTTAGGCCCAACTCGTGTACCCTACCACTAATGACATCGGGCCACAGCCCATGGTTAAGTGTGTAGTACCTATGGGTGTTCGAATAAGGTGCTACCCGAGACGACTTAATTGGATATCAAACATGCAAACCCGTCCCCGTCTATTCTTACTTTTCATCTCATTACATATCATCTTAGCGTCGAAGTATGTACACAAGTCATAACTTAACGAAAAATATACAAAAGTTGACATGAACAACAAATGTTTAAAAACATGATTCACATAATAATGCTTACGTCAAAATTTAGCATCAATGAGTAAACAAATGTATGTCAAGTAAACTTTCCGTTTAGAACTATATCTTAAGAACAAGTTGTGATAAATAACTAAAGACCACTATGTCATTTTATCATATATTAAATTTGAAAGTCTTCAAGCTTAACTTAAACATTTTCTAAATACAATTAGAAAATAAATCAATTATATATATATATAATTTTGACAATACCATTTTTTGTCAACTTAAATAAGTATATACACATTTATATACTTACTAGTGGAATATTGCAATTATTTTTCAAATCAAACTTTGAATTTCAAAATCATATAATAGTGTCTACATGAAAAGTATATACATACTTCGTATACTTACTAGTAAAATCATTTTAACGATTTTTACAAACTACGTTAAGTATTAATACGATTATCAAAGCCATTGAACTACTTTAAGTAAGTGATACTTAAAAAAATGAACTAAAACATTGCCCTCCTTATCTAGGTCGCGTGTCGGTGCCGCTTCACAACATTCACTAGATCCCACATTTGGATTGCACATTTGCTAAGGTGAGTTTTCATAGCCCCTCTGTTACTTGATAAACTGTTTTATACATTTTGGGGTGAGAAATATGCAAAACCTTTTTATGGACCAAAACTATTACATGATTACTATTACGTGGTTTAGCCTAAGCCCTCCCTAGAGAATGCCCTTTTTTTCATGAACCGTCAATTCCCCATTGGGAAACGCGAATGTTATAAATAGATCTATTGAGGGTGACTCCTCCGTTCGGTTGGCCATGCTTAGGCCAAGGCGAAACGTATACCATGTCGGAATCAAGTGTTGAGGGACAAAACACTTTCTATGGGCCCCTATATTGTATGACATCTTTTAGCATACAGAAACTGTCGTAGTATCGGTTGCATGAACTTAGAGCTAACGTAATAGACTTTCATCCATATATCATTATATTCTTGGTAATGATTATATGTCTTTGCTTATGGTTCAAACTTACTATTTTAATTTAAACCTATGAACTCACCAGCTTCTAGCTGACCTTTTTAGCATATTTTCTCAGGCGCTTAGTTGTGATCATGGATGTATGGCAAGAGGCAGATAAAGGGTCGTAGAAATTTCTAAAGAAGTGTTTTTACTCATAAATGATGTTTTTATATTGGGACCGTTGAACTTAGGGGATGTGCCCATTTATCTAAAAAATGTTACAAGATAATGTTTCCAAATCTTTTATGAAATTAAACGGAGTATGTATTCCGTTCTGTATTACTTGTGTTATGATTTACCAATTTCGTAACGCTCCCAGATAACACGTACGCTTCCGCTGAACCAAATTTGGGGGTGTTACAATATGTTTCAAGAATCAGTGTTGATATGTTTCATAGTATTTGGACCGGCTTGGAATTTGTTGTGGGATACTTGGTCTTTCAATTATCATGGGCTTCCTTATGCATTTTGTAATTATATAAGACTTGGATTAAATGAGCCGTGAGAGTATTAGATTGTCGATATAGGATTTGGATTGGACTGGCCTCAATGGATTTCAGATTAGGTCTCAAGGGTTTAAATGAATGAAACGGGCTCAAGAAATGTGGAAATTAGGCTTAACCTTATTATTATGGACCCGGTTGTTTGGTGCTAAATTGAAAATGGTAGCTTTTATGTGGTGATATGTGATACTGGATAAATTTTTGGTCCGGACCCTCGTTGGATATTGTTTCATGCTCATGAATTTGAATTTATGATTCATGATAATTTATGGGCTGAGATTTATATTTTGAATATGAGATTTGATGATGACATGAGATTTAACGATGAGATCTGACGATGATTTTTTATGAGAGTTGATGTAATGATGAGACATATTGCTATATGGTTTGATACTTTGGTGTATACTTTTTCACGAAGAATATTTTGTCACGACTTGAAGTGTGTATTTGAAAATGTTGACTACAGGGTTGTTTATACGGTATTTCGTATTTGGATTTGCGGTGAGATTTTCCTGGCGAGTCTACTTATTTCGTCTTCTTTCTTTCTACCCTTCCGCGAAGATGACTTGTTTGGGCATTTATAGAGTGTGATAAAGACTTGGCTATTTAGTTACTGTTGTGATTCTTTCTCACTTAACCCACAACGTAGCTATCACTTCGGTGTGTCACGCAGTTGAGGATACGTCAAGAGGTATTGTACATTGGGTACACCGTTTCTTTTTCACGAGAATTAGTACAAGTTTAAGTAACAAAATCTGGAGAATTCTTCTTCATGTTCAAGTTTGGTATATCGGGTTTACTTCACCAAATGGTCACAGCAATAGCCGACAGAATATGTGGAAGATGTGTTTACTAAAGTAGTTAAAGGATGAGATGTGATCAGCAATTCCCATAGAATATTCGACACCACTGAATGTCAATGATACTTCACAGTCTGAGCAAAATCATTCAAGAATCTTCAGCGTCAGTCATGACCTTTCAAGATGTTTGCTTTGGACAAGAAATTTTCGTGCAAATGATCGTACACGTCAATGATGATTCCGAAAGTTCGAAACTATCATGGGGAGAATCGTGTACTTTATTGTTTTACGGTCAACCTCAGGGGGATGTAGTGTACTGTATACTACTCGACTTAGTATGGTTTGTGAAGTTATCTTCATATGGGTAAAGAATTGTTGATGATGGAGAAGAATCATTGATGAACCGCTGTATGTTCCTCTAAAACAGATATTCACCAAAACCAAAGTTGTCATAACATATTCAAGCTCACATTGTTTACGGTTTTGTCTTGATTTTATAAAATCCCATGAAAAAATCTATTTCTCGGTTTAAATCATAGATTTGTAAAATCCAGTGACAATGGAAACATCCTGGTAATAGTAAAGTGCATTTCCGGATCTATCTTACGGTTTATTCTTGGTTTTGTAAAATCCCGCGAAAGAAACTATTTCTCGGTTTAAACCATAGAATTGTAAAATCCCGTAATGATGGAACCATCCTGGAGAAAGGAAAGTGTATTTCGGGATATTATCTGATGCTGGTGCTATGGTTTCTGCTTCAAAGAAGGGATAAAAGGGTGTACTTCATGAATTGGATGTGTGCTTGGATATTCGTCATGGCAGTTTGGTTATTACATGGTTTTACGGGGTTATGTGCTTTTAACCATGGTCGGGATGAAAACCATTATCATAGTTCACTTATAACGTCAAAGGAGGCTAGATTTGAGCTTTGAACCACAAGAGGTGACAACAGAGTTAATTCAGTATTATACATTTGAGGTTGAAGTGAAATTTCACGGGCAAGTGTACTTAGTATCTGAAGATATCGGGGATGGATGGATAAAGATTCTTCGAGATCCTTGTTCGAGCTTTTAATATTTTCAAAAACGAAGACTTGGAAATCTAGTTATTTTTTGGTGATTTTTTCCTTTTCTTTTTACCACTTGGGGGAATTGGGCTCTTACCACCACAAAATAACTATCACTTAAAGGAGTTACGTTGTAGTGCTTAGTGTCACATTGAATTATGGATTTTCAAGAGGTGATGTACATCTATTACTTGATGGTTGGTTGGTTGAAGAGTATAGAGTACTTAGAGATTCAAAAGGGCATGAATTCTCGGCACCGCTCTTTGTTACATATGTGCAAGTTTAAGTCACGAGTTCGGGTTAGTTTACTTCATGGTCAAATTCATCATATTGGGTTTTCTCCATCGGCTGTCACGACAAAGAGCCTACTGAATGATAATGGGGTTGATAAACAAGTTTTCCAAGAGTAGATGAAAAGAGAGAGATAATGACGTTTGAACACAACAGTTCAAGCCTCGTTCTCTAAAGAAAAGAAATGTGTACGCTTCAGTGCGCATTATCTTCGAAAGAAGAGAAATATTCTTATGAAGTTTGAACACAACAGTTCAAGCCTCGTACTCTAGAGAAAAGAAATGTGTACGCTTCAATGCGCATTATCTTTGGAAGAAGAGAAATCTTCTTATTATAACCATTCTCATCAACATGCTTCATACTTTTTCCATGCGCATTAAATCATCAAGTGAGCTAAAATACCATTGCTAGTAATCTTATTCCACTTGCTCAATCATAATGACGATGGCGACATCATATGCAACCTTTGAGGGGGAGAAGTGTTAATAGACTACATTGTCGAAGATATTCACTTGTTTTAATCAAGAATGGCATCTCCGTATGCAATTCTTGAGGGGGAGAAGAAGTATGATAATTTTGCATGGTTGATTGACTTCTAAGAACAAATGGTCATACGGCTCCAAACTCATGTAAGAACCGAGCTTCTTCTTATCGGGTCATCTTCACATGGTGTTTCTTCTAAGAGACGTTGGTTGACATCTTCTCACAGACTCATGAGTTTAACGACAAAGTGCTTCCAGTTGCGGGGCTGATTTCCATGATGAACATCCTTCTGTTCTTGTTTGATTGGGAGGGATTTGAGTCAAGGGAATTTGCTATATACAAGTTAACGGGAATGCATTTGGTGAGAAGAAGATGTTAACTTTCTATTCCCAAACGGACAATCTTGAAGAAGGTCGAGTCTAAAGTATGTTCTACATTTTCTGCTGCATGTTAGAAGACTAAAGACGAGTTGCATTTAACGATCCAAAGACTTCTTCTTATTCAAGGCATTTATCTAAAAGATTGTCGGTTTAGGGGAGAGCACTAATTGGGGGAGAGTGAAATGTCAGATTTAATCCCCAATTAGACTTGCTCACGTTCTTCAGCAAGTTGATTCTCACAAATATTAAAAGTGTTCTTCTCATAAGATTTCAAGTATCCGGGCTTATAACGTGACGCTGATTCTGAAGTGTCAAAACCAGCAAGGGGGAAGGAGACATATATCTAAACGCGAGCAAACTTGATGAGCTTAATACTTCTAAGTGATTGAAGATATCCTGGGAAGACAAATGTCATTACCGTAGAGAAACTCAAGGTTTGACTCATGGCGTTTAGTGTTCTTATTCCAACTATGTGGGGGAAGAGATGGAAGAGTTAGTTTCTGGTGATAAAAGAGGTACACAAGTGTGGATGATTTCGATGATATCGCAATCATCAGGGGAGAGAGATTGTGTACATTGGGGGCGCTCAGCTATTTCACTTGAGAGCTTAATCAGTGATTCAGAGATATAATCACTTATTCCGGAGTTGACATCCGCAGAGATAATCAGTGATTCAGCCTGCTACTTCAATGTTATCGGTTATTCTCCATTGAAAGGACATTTGGGTGCTTCGGGTTCTTGAGCTTCATACACTTTCTTCAGGGGAGAGAAAAGTATACATCGAGGTTATTCTTTGGCTACCGGACTTAATCTGCTACTTCGATGGTATAAGTTTCTCTGTCTTCGGGTATATGTGTATTCGGGTTCGTGAGCTCTAGTCCAAGAGACTGACTGCATCAATTCATCTACTTGGGGGAAGTGGTATCTTGACAACTTTTGTTATAGATAGCTTCAAACTTCAGTGGAAAAGGAATTTGAGAAGCTTCTTTAAATGTTGGATGATTCTTTGTTGTTCTACTTGATGATATAACCCAAACGGAGATTCACGATGACCATTCTTAAGAGGAGCAGCAAGATCGATGATATGGTGTGCTTCTTTGTGCACCTGGCTAAGGCAAGCTTGAAATAGAGCTTCGAATCTGCTCAACAAAAGGATTTTCGGTTTGGGGGGAAGCTACCAAAGTCTCACTTTCAGATGGTTCAATTTCTCTCAATTCAAGAGCCTCGAAAGCTTTGGTGGTGAAAGTTTAAGAGATGAAGACTTCTATCTTCTTCAACGGGGCTGCTCGATATCCTTATCTCGGTACTCGTATCATCATCCTCTTAAACTATATCATCTACTCTATCTGTAAATATTTATCAAAAATAGAAAATTATAAAACCAACAAAAATCCATAAAAATCTGAAAAATTTTAAAAATACCAAAAATATGTTTTCTCAAGACATGTCTTCTGGTATCGATATAATCCACGGTCTTAGAAATGTCATTCAATAATGGCACGGGACCATAGATGATGTTCGAGCAGGAGGTTTGAATTATTTTTTTTTTAAAACATGTCTCAAAATATGGCTTGCAATTACTTCAGACTGTAACCCGTTCTTCAAAACTATGGTTTGCTATCTTTTCAGATAGCAACCCACTCTTCAAGGAAGGAAAGTCTTTGCGCTAAACCAATTTTCAAAAAAAAATCGAGCACTTATCCTAAAACAAAATGAGGAAAGTATGTCGACGGACTGCTGTTCCTACTCAAATATTTTTCCTTCTAAAATTCTTCAGAAAAATATTTGTTTTAAGAAAATGGTGGAAAATGAGTTGCTTGAAAATCAATCAGAATCTGAATTTTCATAAATTTGCAAAACCCAATCAATGACTTCAGCTTGGTTAAAACTTCTTATGAAATGAGTCATTGATTGAGGGGGAGAATATTTTCAAATTTACATCATCTAACGGGCTTTCTTAATCATCCTACATGCTTATCAGAAAACGATATTTGCCTATGTTGAAGGACTAGGAATCTAGGATATGATTATTAGAATTAGATGACTATAGTTTGATAAACACATTATTCCGATGCTTTACATGACCTGATTGATATGTTGGATTAACTTGTATTAGTCGATTGTTGTTTGGTGTTGTCGACCACCATATATGTCTATCTGTGTTTACTAACGTATGCAGATAACATGGTTTAAAAGAATGTTCCCGATCCGGATCCCACATAAGAAGATGATTGGATGCCGAAAGGAATGGGTAACTATTTCTTAGGTCAACAAATGAAGAAACGGAGCTTAATTAGATCTCCATGGAGAGTTGGCACGATAGATGCAACTTAAGAGGTCTCACTGCATCTGCAGATGGTTTTCTTCCAGCCCTACAGCAACTACAGAAGCTTCTTATCCACCTAACGTATCTTTGTGCAGGACAAGTAGTGAATAACACCATTTTTCAAACAAATTTGATAAAATTGTTTTGAAAATGGAAAAATATTGTTTTGAAAATAAACTGAACTCAAATTTTGGAAATCATCCGGAATTCATTTTTATCAAAACTTAAGTCACTCAATCAACGACTACGGTCATGGATTGAGGGGGAGAGTGATTTCAAATAAAATATTTTCAAATGATATTTCTTCATAAAAAGTCCGGTTTGTATAATAATAAGTGGTGAACTAAAGATTTAATGTTATGTCATGGTATGATTTTCTTTAAAACTCAAAGATCTTACAAAATGATATTTTTTCTGTTCTTGTTTGATTGTGAAATTGTTTAATTTACTTAAAGATCTCTTAAAAACTATCATACCTGACACTAACAATCTTTAATGTCTTAAATTGATCCTTATCAGTCTATTTCAAAATTAAATCATGCCACGTCTTTCCCCAAAATATTTTAAATGATTTAAATCAATTGGGATCACAAATCTCAAAAGGTTTGAAATTTTTGATAGGGGGAGAGATCGTGATTTAAATCTCAAATATGTTTAAAGGGTAATTGTTTCAAAAACACTTCTTCCATCATGTTCCAAACGATTACAATTACATGTGCACATGTTGAGGGGGAGCATTTAACCAAAAACCAGAAGAGAATTTAAACTAGGCATATTTTCTCCCATGTTTTTTAAACCTATTTAAATCACTTGGGATCCAAAATCTCAAAGGGTTTGATATTTTTGATCGGGGGAGAAAATGTGATTTAAATATGAAATCTGATAAATGATGATCGTTTTGACTCAAAGTGCAAGTTCTCTCTAATATGTGCTAAACTCTTTCATATATCGATGCACATATTGAGGGGGAGCGAATGGTTTCTATTGGCAATCGTGGAAGCACTTCAAAAACCTCTTTCCTCTATGTGTTAAATGATTTCAAACAACCAACGCACATTTTGAGGGGGAGAATTTACAAAGAAAATCATAAGGCTTTTTCCATGAAAATTGTGATCAAGAATAAATTTCAAAGAACTCTTGCCTCCATGTGCAAAACAATTTCAAAATCACATGCACATGTTGAGGTGGAGCATTTCTAAATGATCAAAACATTAAGGTACAAAATGCTTTGATTTTATATCACAAGTACCTTGATTGATTTTCCAAATGATTTTTCAATTGGTTTCGAGAAGGAAAGAACAATACCAAAAGACCGACCAATTTACTTTATGCATGGTGTTATAAGGATGGCTAGGTTAGTATTCGTTCCCACGATCCTGCCAGAGCCGGAGGGATCTACCCAAGGACAATCCACTAGATAGTGTAGAAGTCCTTAGGTATGATGATAAAAGGAGAAAAATGAGAATACGTGAAGAGTGCGGACTGAGACAGAGCTAGTACTGGAATAAACCTAACAAGGTTCTAGTTATGAAGTCTCGGTAAGCACTGAAGGGGTTGAAGAATGAAAAAGAATTGAATGTGAAAAGAGTGAAAAGAAATAGCCCTCCAATAATTCAACCTTAGGGCAGAAACCGGGTTCAATACATATGCTACTGGTGGTTACTAAGGTAACCCCGGTATTGAAGACAAGACGTCATGGACCCAGTGACGCATTGCACTAAACTTCCCAAGCTATTCAAGTTCCTCTTAAAAGGGCTTGTTTCATTCTCACGGGGAACCCACATAATCTATCGACTTTCTCTTAGAGATTGTTGATATTGAAGAAGGAGACCCTCTCCCTAGTCTCCGGCATAGGAAACCAAAATGCACAATTGAGTCTAGAGCCAAGAGATCATCTACAATATCTCATTAGGACACAAAATTAATGAAGACTTTCTATTTCACACAATGTGGAAAGTAAGTATATATTGAGAGTCCTACGCATTATCCTTGTGGTATTGCCAGAACATCCGAGTGATATGTAAAAGTATTCACGATGAAGATGGAAATCCTTCTAGAGCCATCATCAAACAAGCTCTTGGTGGGTGACATTTGAGATCTTTTCTAAAAATCAAGCTTGTGGCAACTGGATAGAAACAATGGGGCGATTCATTCTTGAATCAACCTTGGTCCAGTAAATGAATTGACCAATACTTTTGGAAAAATCGTTCGATGTGCAAATCTTTTTTTCTCTAGCACATCGAATGTGTATTCATGTTTTCAAACACAAAAAGTATCTCTGATTCAAATAAATACTTTTGGAAAAACCGTTCGATGTGCAAATCTATTCTTTTCTCTAGCACATCGAATGTGTATTCTTTTTCAAAATCAAAAAGTATTTCTGATTGAAAATTGTTCTTTCTTATAAAAACTTCATCATATTGCAAAACTCTTTCTTTTAAGCCATACGCGATTGTTTTCAAATCAATTTTTCATCAATCAGTGAATCTCAATTAGCTGGTTCACTCACTCCGTGTTGTCTACTTTGGGATGCTCCGGTTTGAGAACGGCTAGATCAAGCTGCGAAACCCTGTCAAGGAGATTCTTCGGAACTCTACCTGATCACAGGCAGTATTTATACTGATCAACGGGGAACCGTGGTTCTTGCAACTATATTCATCGAAAGTGAACAAAGACACTTTCGTGTGTTTTATTGCTAACTATGGTTTGCATGAACTGTTGATGGTTGCAGCTGATCAGAGTTGAGAAGTCAATTCACAACCGCATGCTCACAACATTCACACTTAATTGAAGAAAATCATGACCATCAAAGACATACTACAAAGATGCTTCCGCTACTCTGATGAAAAGATGTCATGATCCAGAAAGTGTGAGCATGTCGGTCCAAAAGTCACAACATCACATGAAGGCAACACAATAAAGGGTGATCCAGAGATTTACTGTGGCTGATGATCTCAAAGAAAGCTCAAAGATCATCAAGATGTGGATCAGTTCAAAGACCTCCACTGAAAGTACAAAATATGCGGACTTTGAAGAATCGCCACTCAAGCACAAAGAATGCGGAAATTGAAGAATTAAAGTCTACGAGCTCATAACTAAAGACAAAATAGCATGCTAGGATTTAAAATGTAAATCATGAGGTGACCTCCCTTAGGGGGAGATTGTTAGGAATTGGAAATTCCATAAGGAAATGTCGGTCACCCCAATTATAGTCTAGCATATGTTAGCTCGTAGACATATCATTATTTACGTTATTTAGTAGTTAATTAGCTAGTTATTATCATAGATTAGTTTAGAGTAACACCGTGGAGGAAGGACGGGTCTTTACCACTGTATTTCTGATCCACAGTCCGACAGGAGGACGAGTAGGTTGTAACTATAAATACCCCTTCCATCCTTGGAAGGGGTGGAACTTCTTAATCTAACCTTTCATTTTTTGTTTAAACTCTCTCTCTAGAATTCCCTCTCTACTCTCTTCATCTCTCTAAACATGGCACTCTTGTATCATCATAATCCTAGACCACCCGAATCATCAAACAACATAATTTATATGATCCTACAATTGGCATCAGAGCCTAGGTTTTGTTGTTTTGACGATTCGAATGGTTTTTATACAGTTCATGTATGCGGTTTCAGATGGTTTTAGTTTGTTTGGATGCGGTTTGATAATTGGTTGAGATATACGGTTTGTGAAATGATTTGTGTATGAGTTTGATGCGTCTTGATGTGGCTTTGTTGATGTTTAATCTGTTTTCAATCTGGTTGTGTGGTTTTGATGAGTTTTAACCAGCTTCTACATAGTCTCAAACTGGTTTTAATGTGTTGTTACATGTTATGAATCTGTCCTGTTCAATATGTTGTTAGTTTTCTGCTGTTCCAAATAGTTTTATTCTCTTTGAAGCGATTTGTGTTGTTTATTATGCGATTTGACGCTGGTTTGATATGTTGTTTGTCTATGTTCTTCAATGCGGTTTGATGCTGGTGAAGTTTGTTCTTAGATGCGGTTTGTCAAAAAACTGTACACGTTTATTGTACCGAAAGAGATTTGTCTCTATGAGGTTTTTCAATATTCATTACTGCGTTTTGACGCATGTGAGGTTTGATAAAATGTGTCCAGATTCAATGTACTCATATGCGGTTTGTCAAAAACTTATTTATGCGGTTTGACTTTTGAGTCAACTGCGGTTTGTCGACAAATGGACAAAGTCAACTGCGTTTTGAGTTCAAAGAGGGTGCGGTTTGACTAAATTACATACTGCGGTTTGATAAATGTAAGCGATTTGATTGATAATCAGAGTTTCGTTTTGTCAAAAATAATATGCGTTTTGAATTCAAGAATTTTATGCGGTTTGGATTAAAAGGTAACTCAAGACGGCATTTTGTCTCATGAAGCGATTTGACAAATATCCAACAGAAAAACATTACACTTTCAAGATTCGGTTTAACAATCAACCAACATCAGGAATATGTAATCATTCAACAACTGAATCTACATCAAACCATATCATTAACCTGAATCTACAACTAAATCAATAAGCACAAGAACAATCATAAACGGCATGAGCATTGTCTACATCAACATACATCATACCTCAAGACTAATCACAACTTCTACTTACATCGACAACATTCAATCCACATCTAAACAACAACAATCATCTATCTTTACATGACTCATCAAGATCGGATCTTAGCACTGTGGTTTAATGAATCTCGTATGAGATTTCAAAGATCTATTAAGATCTATACCAACACGTCCTCATTAATCCATATAATCAAAAACTCAAAGGCAAATTACAACATGCAATTTGTGGATCTTAGTTTGATTCTTTCAATTTCTCATGGACTCGAGAAACAGGAAACTAACTTCATCGACGCTCATCTCATTTTTCTTTGGACACATTTAAAATACTCAAAGCATGAAGCTAAATGTCCTAATAGATCTCAGATTTCATCTCGTATATACTCACAACCTTTCAAGGCTCAACACGAGATGTCCTTCATCACAGATCTAATATCATTCCT
Organism: Chrysanthemum makinoi; assembly: GCA_910596185.1. NCBI lineage: Eukaryota > Viridiplantae > Streptophyta > Magnoliopsida > Asterales > Asteraceae > Chrysanthemum > Chrysanthemum makinoi. The sequence goes on along the minus strand of OU343223.1, from coordinate 227,031,336 downwards.
CACTTTATATATTTTTGTTTTTCGAAAATCAAAGCGTGATTAAAACAAGATTGTGTTATCTAGTTTTCTTTCGGTCATGATAAACAAAAACAAGAATTATAAGCTCGTTATTAGTATTGTTCGATATATGAAACGTTTTTAACAATTAATGTCAAAACGATTTTCATTAGCTCGGGTATGCTATACTAATCAAAGTGAATGAATGGATAAACCTACCAGATCTTAATGTTATCGCATGGTCCTAGCCATCCCTGTGGCTTTTTCTGAGTTCGTCTCTCCCAAACTCAAAGGGTTAATTCGTTTTGAACACCTTCCCATTTCCTTGGTTCAATATCGAAGTCGGTCACTCAACCTTATGCCATCCCTGTGGCATGGTTATTACGTGACTGAGATATAGTAGGAGATTGGGGGCGGATTATTTTGTTGAATGATTAGGTTTTGTGATGAGGTAAGAGAGATCAGGGAGGCGATGGTTAGTGAGATTTTTAGGGTTTGATCGTGTAAAATTATTAGTGTAACATGTGTGAGAGTGTGATGTGTTTTATTCTCCCCGATTTTTAGGGTTGATGGATGTGGGCTAAACGTTTTATGGGCCTTGGATATCTCTTTTGGACTTAGGGCCATAACTTTGACATTGGTCTTCGATGTAACGTATCTATCGTGGGCCAAGGTTATTGTGTGATAGTAACGAATTTGAGATGGATACACATGATCATTATATATTGGTTCAATATATATGACCAAAATACATATCATGGGCCAAGGTTATTTAAATGATAAGTATTTGTGTTAAATCAAAAACTCATTTATCAAATTTGAGATGGATACATGAATTAAAATATATAGATACACTTGATACACTATAAAAAAAACTCGATATATATCAGGTCTCAAACAAAGCTCCGCTGACTAACAGCCCAGAAAATAAAATGGCACACATGTTACCCCAAAAACTAATACATATATGAAAAATATTAGTCCAACATTAATATACAAATAAAAAATGGGCACAAAATGATGACTGACATAACATCACGTTTACATTGCAAAAAAAAATAACATCATCACTTTTACTAATACATCAAATGCCAATAAACCAACAACTGTTACACAAGTACACCATACGAGACCCAAATACTAAACAAAATACGAAACCAATAAACCTTCGCATAAAGTTCTTGTTCCGGCTACATACCTTCCAAAACAACCCAACTGTTACACATATCGATTCATAAAATATGTATAAAAAACAATGGCGTCATCACTTGATACACTAACCAAGCACGACGGCTAGGAGTTTCGATGGCAGATCAATACAACAATGGATCGAAACAATGTAAGACATTGTTTTTGGTTGCGACGGTGACTGGATCTGACGCCGGCGGCGATTGGGCAGCGGTGGTATTAGGTCCTATTGAGGATTTTCCGGGATTTGATTAGGTAGAGGCGGGATTTGATTGGTTAGGCGACGGGATTTTCCAATCGATATTTGGTTGTTATTTTTTTGTTTGAATCAATAATTGTTTTTTGTTAAGAAATGCGCCCGTGGTTGTTATTTTTAAATGATCGCCGGAATATGGTGGTTTTTGTGATAAAATTTAGTTCGAAAAAATGTGATACGGTTGTGGATCGCTGCAATCGTCGGAGACAAGAAACTAACGGTGGCGCTAGCCATTTCCGAAAACGAGGAAAATATGCCACTACTGTTGGTTATATTCATGATGAGGAGAGATGAGATAAAAGATGTGAAATGGTTTGTTTGTGGAGAATAAGAATAACTGGATTGGAAAAAAGAAAAGAAACATGGGGACAATTATTATATGGCTCGTGTTAGGAATTGGAAATTCCATAAGGAAGTGTCGGTCACCCCAATTATAGTCTAGCATATGTTAGCTCGTAGACATATCGTTATTTACGTTATTTAGTAGTTAATTAGTTAGTTATTAGCATAGATTAGTTTAGAGTAACACCGTGGAGGAAGGACGGGTCTTTACCCACTGTATGCCTGATCCACAGTCCGACAGGAGGACGAGTAGGTTGTAACTATAAATACCCCTTCCATCCTTGGAAGGGGTGGAACTTCTTAGTCTAACCTTTCATTTTTTGTTTTAACTCTCTCTCTAGAATTCCCTCTCTACTCTCTTCATCTCTCTAAACATGGCACTCTTGTATCATCATAATCCTAGACCACCCGAATCATCAAACAACATAATTTGTATGATCCTACAGCTCGTATGATTAGAATAGTGAACCAATAAATTTGAGTTATGTGAGAAATAAATGGAGGAGTAAAATACCTAGTATGCCCTTCTTTATTTTTCATCATTATATTTTAGCTTAAATGCTTAATATCCATGTGTCATGTTTTAATAGCTTAAATGCTTATAAAGTGTTTAGGACTTTCTAAATAAAGAAGTCTTAAAATTTTTAAGACCAAAAACATTTCTTTAAAAGGAAACTAATAAGACATTAGTTAATGTTATTTACCATAGCTTCCATGACAATTTTCATAAAAAAAAGTAACATCCTTTCATACACTTTGTAACAACTTTCAATATTTATATAGTCCATTAATACAGTCAAATATTTATACATCCCATTAAGTGTCTACTTGTAACAGCCCAAACCTCAATGGTATATAAGCCAACCTAAAAACACAAACGCCAATACGAAACAAACTATCTCTTCTTTTTCCAAGCACCGATAAAAAAACATGCACAAAATTAGATAAATCTACTCTTATCTTGGTGTTCGGTTACCTACACTAGAAATAAATAAGCTTTGCTTCTCGAATTACAGCAATAGAATGACACCTTTTATTTCGATGAAATAGTTTGCATTACTATTGCTTATAGTTTTTTTAATTAAAAGTTGTCATTCATTCTTAAAGTTACTGTTAAAAAACACGTATAAATGAAAAATATTTGCCCACCATAAAATTATGCACCGGGTACCCGCGCAATTTTATACATATATATATATATATATATATATATATATATATATATATATATATAAATATATAAATATATAAATATATAAATATATAAATATATAAATATATAAATATATAAATATATAAATATATAAATATATAACCTATGGGCGGGCATGTCTTATAATTATCGTTGACATAATTTGCTATAGCGAAAGAAGGAGGGTAATCGTAAAGAAGTTTTTCCATAAAAATTATATAGCATGTGTTTTAAAACGTAACTTTACTACCCTTCTATATTTGCAAGACTTGCACCACCGTAGGAGTGTGTAGGGAAAGAATGCATAAGGAAAAGTTGTTGTTATTTAGGTTTGATTCAGTTCTCAATATTTAAGTGTTTACTTTATTTCGCATTTGAACTAAACGCATATACTTTGCAATGACGAATAATTTATTAAGTTTTAATTCCTATTATAAGATTATCATTCATTTCTTTTTTTTCGTTATTCTTATCACACTCACGAGTCATGACCTTTGAAGATTCAAGGTTGAGATCCAAGCATAATGCAATCAGAGATACTTCAGGACAAGTACTTAAATAAGCATTCCCAAACACCCTGTTAACCAGCTTTTTAGAATTTAACCCGTTATACCTGTAATAAACATTAAATGTCATCAAAACCTTATCATCTTCGGTAGCTGAAGCCACTAAATCAGATGTCTCGACCAGTTTGAATGGTAAATTTGAAAAAATAGCAAAGTTATTATAAATTATAATAGGAATCTAAGCGTGATATATTAACTACTCACTGTACTGGTAACCTTGATAACATTTGGGAAAAAGCCACTCTAACCTGTCTCTGGCGGCTCGAAGTAAATATAAGAATGTATTAATCAGGCCACCAGTATAAGCTAAAGGCAATGGCTTGTCTCTCATATACATTGACAGAGACAACAATTTGTTATTCTTATTAACCAAGAATGGCTGCTTGTTTAATCACTCATGGTAACTTGTGATTATTCTTTGAATGTACTACTTCACGAATAGAAAGATGTGTAAATACGATTTTGTATTTTTGTAGTTTATTAATATGTTCTACAATACATTATATCTATAATAGGACAATTTTAATTTTTTTTTTCCTTTTGGTTGTTTTTAAAAGAAAATTTTACAATGTGTTAGTGCTATTAAATTTTGAGACATCATGATAAAGTCAGTTAGGTACGAATATCATTGTATAAAGATACAGTTTGTGTTATTAAAACTTATAGTATTGTTATTAAGTTTTGAGACATCATGATATACTTTGACAGGTACGAATAGCAAGTGCTAAGGATACATTCGGAATCGGTTGGACGATAGTAAAAGGTCATAGGTAAGCCTGTAGCCACTTGTATTAAAAAGTAAGGTAATTAAGAAATGGGCTAGGCTTATGTTTATTATTGAAAAAGTAAGTTAACAGAAAAAAATAGATACAAACATACTAAATTATATATTGAATGGATTAAGAACGAAAAGAAATATACGTTTATCGAATATGAGAGAAAATATAAAGTTTGACAACATTCGTGTTTACAAACTTATTTACATGAATGTTGCATTTGCTAAATCACAGAGGGTCCAGATGTCTGATTGACACCTTCATTCTAGAACCTTGACAGCCGGCACATTTAATTGAAGCGCCTGACTTTGACCCGTTACTGCAACATTTATAATTTCAGTTAGACAACATAATAGAATATATTATAAATTAGACACCATGCACTCATTAATAACATACATTAAGACTCTAAATGTAATGCAAAAATGCAGATGAAACAATTCCACATTAAAATAAGAATCACCGTGTAAGGGCCGGTGAGCAGGAGGTGAGAATCTCTCTTCATTCCAGAACCTTGACAGGCGGCACATTTCATTGAAGCGCATGACTTTCACCCGTTACTTCAACATTTATAACTTCAGTTAGACAACATAATAGAATATATTATAAGTTAGACACCATGGACTCATTAATAACATACATTAAGACTCTAGATGTAATGCAAAAATGCAAATGAAATAATTTCACATCAAAATAATTCTGACCGTGTAAGGGCCGGTAAGTAGGAGGTGAGGATCTCTCTCATTGCTCTTCTCAACCTTAAGGGACCATAAAGAATCCATCAAAGACCACTCTCATCCACGAAACTTGCCCTTTTCTTGATTTAACATTCCTTAAACCAAATATTGATAAGCATTATGTCTAACCTAATGTCATTATACAGAACCACGTCATAGTAATACCAAACATAAAGTGTTTTTTTATTTAAATTCAAACCTCACGAGGATATTAGTTCATTTAACATATAAATGATTATTAACCACTGTTATTCTGCTAAGAGCACGAACTAATAGAAACGTGTACTTTAAAGCTATCACTTATTCGAGGGACCCTTTATTTGTCAAACCATATGTCATATGTAATCAACACTTAATATAAATTTAAAAGAAACAGCACCTAAGAGTATATCTAATGCATAGAACCTCATAAATCATTTAAAAAAATAGATCGTCATTAGGGGTGGACTCGAGCTTGAGATAATTGAGCTCGAAAAATTTTCTCAAGCTCGATGATGTTTTGAAATTATATAAAGCTCGAGCTCGTTACTACTTTTAAGCTCGTTTATACTATAGACGATATATTATATATTCTAGGGCTCGTTTAGGCTCGCGATTTGAAAAATTCGTTCGAAATTGACTCAAGATCTCATTGAAATTATGTAATAATATTTTACATTACATACTAAATGTTTATAAGTATTTGAAAATTCTAAACAGTGTGTTTCGGTCGAACCCCTTGTTGACTGTAGAATATCACATGTTTTGACATGCTACACAACCTCTTGATGGTCCATTTTTTCACCTCTGTTTAGTCCTGTACTTTATAGATATTTGATTGTAACTCACTATTCTATCGTTTTTTAGATATGCACTCTTCTCGTGTCCCTTGAGGCCTGATGTAGAGATCCTTAGTGGCCTCATTGGTTCAAAGCAATGGTATCTACAGAATATCATTGCAAACATAACGTTAAGTCGTTCAGAAGACAAAAGCTATTTTTTGTGTAAAATAATAAATGATTAAATAATAAAGGTCTTACTGTCACAAGAAACTTTTCTTTGATTAAACAATCCGACTATTTGTTAGGGTCTAAGTTCTCAATATATTCTGAATGGATTTCCCGACGGGCGATAATGAACATTACGGCTATGTCGGGTTGTTGTGCCTCACATAGTGCTACCAGTGCATCTTGTAATGATCCGGTTGCTATATACAAAACCAGAGCTCTACATCGCAAATTATTGAGTTATTATAAGTAATTAATGTGTTAAGAAATACTAAAATGAGTACTACTAATAATAATAATTAATGATTTTGAATAAGGAGTTTAGGCATTAAAATAACGCATTGTGCGAATTTTACCCGTTTGACCCATTTTTATCTAAACTGTACTTTTATTTTGACTTTCAGTAAAAAAATATAAAATTATTACACATGTGAAAACATGAAAACTGGATCAAATTGAATGAAAAGAAATTATGATACATGTAGATGTTATGTCTAGCATGAAAAACATGTTCGGCCCATCTATGTAATACCCTAAATAACCATAATGTATGAGAAATTCTTCGATTCACAAATATCGTGAGCAGTATTTATCAAGCCTAATTCCCTTGTGAAAAATTTGCCTTTTCATAATGATAAGAAAGTTGTGATAGAGAGACAGCTAATTCGCTAAAAGAGCAGCAAATAAAAGTGCAGCAAAGAAAGTCTATTCTGAAAGAATTCTATCCAAGTAAAAAGGCGAGAATAACAGTTTCAGAGGAGGAAGCTAATGATGATTTCCCTAGTGAAAAATTGGAATCCTGCATGGATATTGAAAAGCTTTAAAATGAGTTTGTATTGACGTCTGCGTAACATTTGCTCTCTCTGGAGAATGTTAGTTGGACATTCACTGGAATTGAGAAACCTCCTCCAAACTTGGTTGAGCTGTTGGTGCAGTCGAATATATAAAATATGGTTTTTACTATAATTCTAAAATTTTGTAAAGGTTCAGAGTTGAAGAGGGAGCTGGAAAGAGTTTTTGTTGCCATGTCCCTGAAATGTTGTCCAGCCAGGGAAAATATAAAAAAGCAAGGTCTACTTCAAACATCGTCGAAGAATGAGGTTGCTTATAATTCGCTAGAATGAGGTTGCTCATATGGTCGATCAATGTGAAAAACTAAGAGCCTTGTTACAAATAGCTCTGCAAAAGCATTTCCAATAGCTAAATATTGATTCGGATGATGTGATGTCCTCTGCAACCTCATAATTTTTCATCATCTAATTTCTTACCTCTAAACTTTCCCAACTCTAAAGCTTAACACAAACCCCAAATGTCTGAGCTTTCAAATTTGAAAAGATAGACCTTAGTCTTGATACCAATTCTGTGACTAAGGTTTAAAAGTTGGAGAGGTTTTGTTATTTAAGGATTACAAAATGTATAAGAAATGGCAGCAATCAACACAAGCCTAATGCTTGAACTTCTGATTACTTCATAATGATGTATCTACACTTCCTAAGTTAGCAATGAACACAACAATTAGCAACCAAATTATTTCACTTTTAGAACAGATTAAATTAATAATGCAAATCTGGATCAACTAATATGAAATTAAGATTTCTAGATTAATCTGTATAGTGATAACAGTGAGGTTTCCATTGATCTTAGTGATTTTTCGAACCACCTTCATTTAGGTCCTACTCTTTCTTGAATATCTAGATACGTACCTTTTCTTTTATTAAATTTATAACATGTCCTGGTCATAGTAGTTAAAGGCAAAAGCCACAACTACGCGATCATCGCTGCATCGCACCTTAGGCAAGAGACAGGAAAAGGTGAGGGCCTATGTAAAGTAAGCCGCTATAAAGTACCACATCTTGCCTCACACCCAGAGCGCCACCAATATTAGGGCCATACCTCATTAAATTATACAATATGGAAATCTAATTTTTGCGTGTTTCCATTATCATTTTCTGTAATGGTGCGACTCTGACCTATATTTCTGAATCTGCTACTTTATGGCTTTTGAGCAGCGGTGGCAATTCGTGTTGGGTTCTGAATCATGGATTGGTAGAATCTTTTAGAACGAAAATGACCCATTTGGTTAGTTGTGTTGATGAGCCTATCCCTAACCTGGACATGCTTAACCCATGTAACTTGTTTAAGATCGCATAATTTACAACAAATAAAACTATGACCTTTTTTAACAGATTAAGCAGTTTCTGATTATCGAGTCACCCATTTGGAGGTGTTATGATTAGCTCAAGTTATATCAAATGAATAACACAAGGCTTCTAAAAATAATACAAACAATCAAATTAGATCTAATTACCACAAGATGGTATTTCTTCTGTAACATTTTTCGCACACTTTCAGTGTACACACCACACATCCACTAACTGAACAACAGCCCTTCACAGAGGAGAGATTGTGTCCCTAGGTTGATAAATCCATGTAATGCTGCTATTGTCGCAGAAAGTACCAAACATCCCTCGATGAAAATTGCATGAAGAGCACATGAAGTGGTTGCAGAAGCATAATCATCTCTCACAGCTTGATAATTGCGCCAAAACATAACACATGGACAAAAAATTGATATGTGGTACCTATCATCATCTCACCTAAGTAATAATCAATGGAACAGCCAAACAGCATCGAGTGAGATGCCAAATTCTTATGGTCTGCCCACTGTGGATGTCCGCTATCACACCCTTTTACCTACATCAAACAACCGGGTAGGTGTAGGTGGCGCTGATCAACCCTTCATGCCATCTATTATGCCCCGAAGACCAGCAAGGACTAATCCTGATATGCCAAGATCAGGTGGCTCATATGTTCATCCATTTGTTACTTTAGCAACAAACTTAAGCAGACACTTTGTTTCGATTAACATAACATGCACATATGAGGAATGCAAACCTGATTTGTTAACGTACCTTTCTTTCCAATGGTGATGAAATATTATCACTTAAAACGCTAATATAATTATTTATATTCAAATTATGCACCCACCTTGAACGATAATTATAGTAGTATTATACCATGGAAAGGTATAATATTACTATATTGTTTTCTCCTCCACACAAGAAAATACAAATCAAGTCACTCATCCCTTTCACATCTTGATACATAAACTTCTTAAGAATCAAGTCACTCATCCCTTTGAATTTATTTTCTGCACCCAAGGAAATACAAATCCAAATGTTGATAATGATACAATGTAGTACGGGTACAGGTTGACAGATGTGGGGGAGGGATGGGTAACAGCTCAGGTATGGTTGGTGACACAAGCATGAACATGAGTATAGCCATGTACAATAAGGGAAAAGCCAATCCATTGTAGCTACCACCTAGAAACCGATATATGAAGTTGAATGTTAGTGAGATGATTATTTAAAATATTGATTAGATATATGATATGGTAGGAACAAAATATTACTGCGGCTATTGAAGACGAAGTGGTGGAAAGTGGTATGGCTGAGAGCGTGTTCACATTGTGGTAGAGACCCTTCTGGAAACGCTTATGAAGAATGGTCGTTGGGTGCTTGCCTCTTGTGAACACCCTGTTATGTGTTGTTGGGAGACTACCTTACTGCATCTCTCCGCTTTTTAAACACAATATCCATTTGAGTAGATTTTTCTATGTTATAGGTCAGTTTGGGACTCTCTAAAATGTTGAGTCAATATGAGTACCGAAACCAATAACATCACATTTAGATGTAATATGCAGTTGGTGTTTACAAAGGAAGCCTATCAAAATTCATAATATGCAACCTTTGGAACACCACGGCTCCGAGTCAACATTGAACCACCCACAGTGAAATCAACTCTTAACTGATAGATGTGCGTGACTCATTATCCACAAACTTTAGGTTAAACTACTTGAGATAAACAGCATCAAACTCTAGGTTAAACTACTTGCAATGGTAGAGTCCATATTCCCAAACTTTATCTAGAATATATAGATTGAAAGGGTGTCAAAGGATACTAAATACCAGGCCATAAGAAGCGAGTTAATTCTTTTTTGGATGATAATTCACAGACTTGAGATTTTCTTAATTCTATATCATGAGGACTTAAATTAATCTGAGTCTGAAGACATCAAATTTTTGTTTTTCTTAATTCTATATCACTGCACTACAAATGGGCCAAATGGGGTTTGCGGAATAATTTAAGTCAAAACAACATAGAAGAATGCCTTGCTTTTTTGGTTCTCTTCTATTAAGATCTGTTCGTACTTTTCTTGCTCTTTATCCTTAGCATCTCTGCAAATGAAGAATATTGCTAAATTTATTGAAAAATAAATTAAGAGAATAGTTTACTATCTCAGAAAAAGTCTTTGCCTGATTGAAGCAACTTCCTCTCTCAAATTACCGATTTCTTCATGCAACTTGTCCTTGTCACTTATTAAATAGTTAATCAGTGCATCCGCTTCTGCATCAGAAAGACAAAGAAATAACCCATATTGGACTCACACTGAACATTAGACAAGAATGGAGTTAAAAAATGAAAGGGAGTCAGCATTACCACCAAAGTACCAATAATAGTCTTTCGAAAGATAATGAATAGAATTAGAGATCACAGTTATCATGTTATTATTGTTTGGTTTCTTTTACTTAGAAAACATTATTTAAAAAAATGCACCTCAGGTCAAATACATCGTAAGCAGACTCCACAATTGAATGCGATTTACTTAGTTACTAATCGCTGTTCCACAATATGACTTTAACCTCATGATAAATTTGTGTGTGTACCGATGCATCCTTGAAGGAACCTTTACAGCAAGACAATGTAGTTAAGCCTTAAAGGCATGCAACCGTAGTCCCTCCTCAAGCTAGGCCGGAAAACCATGTCGACTTTAACCCCGATACAACCCGTTTACCTGACCAACTTGTTTATATGACAACTAACTCCCAACCTATTGGGCCGGCTTAGTTAAACAAATTAGCGTTAGTTGTGGGGTTTGATACCATCAGATTCTTCAGGTTCTATACATGTGTAACGGCCTAATATGGCAAACACAGACTTCACTGCATCAAACCCTCTGTACAGTTCATTCTTCATGGTTCCAGCTTCCCCAATGACTATTCTAGTGCTTAGTAAGATCAAATACATACGGTAAAACGCTTTTGCTTCAAGTTGGCCTTCGCTAATCAATTTCACACCATACCAATAGCTTAAAGCCCAAACACAACTGGTTAGGCAACAGACTAAGGAAAACAATGAGAATTTATATTCAAACAATGAGAAAACAATGAGAATTTATATTCAAATAGTTAAGGAAACTAAAGAAGTAAATTACCAAACTTCCCATATATTTAAGCAACAGACAATCTTATTACGCACATCCGCACATCCAAAAATTATCATGTGTTATCAAATTAATTCTTCTCCAACAGCCTACAAAATCACTTGATTGTTGATCTTCCATTCCACATTTGAACCACTTACTGGATAATTGGTAAGACTTATCGGCTGATGTTTGTCTTTGTTAGTTCATGGTTTCATGGTGTGTTGACTACTATCAGGTAGTTGTTGCTCAGTTGACACTGTTTGGTTGAAGGGAAGTAAAGTCCAGCTACATCTCTGAAATTGCTAAGTGAGTAAATTATGAAATAAGTAGAAGAAACTGCTGATAGTGGAGCATGAGTACTCACATGTGGGGGGAACTTTTTGGTAAGATGCGATAAAACCGTCTCCTTGATTACCTCCAACAGAGACTTCCGCTGAAATTATTCGATCAAGCTTGTTATGACTTATGACCCATACTTTAGTTATAATTGTTTAATATAAAAGCTAGATAACGAAAACTTTGTAAAATAACCTTATCATCGTCATCCTTTTCAGCAAGTTGAATCATGTAATCTAGGGCCATCATGAAGCCTGCCTCTATCTGATCAACCCGTTTCCCAATCACACCTTGTGCAGCCAACAATACTGCCAACTCCTCCGATTCTTCGTCCATTTGTAAAATAAACGTGTTTTTTCTTTTCCAGATCATGAATTTATATCATTTCCATTGAAAAATGCGGATTCAGTCATTGCCCTGTACGACTAAGCATCTGAAATCAGAAGCTGCAACAAAAAAAATGTGCAAAAAGACCAAAACAAACAGAACAGAATCCATATCTGAGTATCAACTGAAACTAAAACTGCGTCAATTTAATTTTTCCACCACTTCAAAGATAATGAAATCACAGAACATAATCAGATCATGCTTGTTTTCTTCTCAAGCCAAGTATCGATACAACTTTTTATCTTCTTTGTCCCTTTCTAAGAACTCACGTTCAATAAGCGATTCGATTCTTTTCTTTATAACTATACGGTTCGGCAAGAATCTCGACTGAAGCTGCTTTGTAACCTCTGCTACAATATTGTTGTGGTCAAGCACCCGTCTTGATTTCATAATTCTAACAATCGCTGCCTCAATCTGGGGCTTTCTGTCCTCCTCCACCCTCTGCCTCGTTTCTTGCTTTTCAGGTTCAGACTGTTAGGAATTAGAAAATTCAGTCGTTAAAGAGTCGGTCACCTCAAGTATATGTATTCGATAGAAAGCTCGTAGTCGTATTCATAATATGTTAGTAAGTAGTTTGTTAAGTAACACCGTGGAGGACGGATGGGTCTTTACCCATTGTATGCCTGATCCACAGCCCGTAGGTGGCGTTTATTTGTAAGACACTATAAATACCCTATAGGATATAGGATTTCACAAACACACTAAACCATAACCATAAGGGGCGTTCAAGTTGGTTTAGAGAGAGAAAGTTCTAGAGAGAGAAAGAGAAGAGAGTTGGGAACTATGTGAAACAAAGAAAAATGGTATTGAAGCTCCAACCCTCTACCTTGGGAGGTAGAGGGTATTTATAGTGTCTTACAAATAAACGCCACCTACGGGCTGTGGATCAGGCATACAGTGGGTAAAGACCCGTCCGTCCTCCACGGTGTTACTTAACAAAATACTTACTAACATATTATGACTACGACTACGAGCTTTCTATCGAGTACATATACTTGAGGTGACTGACTCTTTAACGACTGAATTTTCTTATTCCTAACAATCTCCCCCTAAGGGAGGTTACCTCAATTTACAATGAATACAAACAGATATTACATTAGATTGTTCTAGGATTCTTGATAAAGTTCTTTTCTCAGAAGCTCGTAGTCTTTGATTCTTCATGTTCTGCATGTTTGGATAATTTCAAGTGGAGGTCTTTAACTGATCCACGTGATCATGAGTTTTGAGCCAGCATTGAGATCAACAGTAAACATAAATCTCTGACTGTTCCTTTGTGGTGTTGGTAATATGTGATGTTGTGACTGTTGGACCGACATGCTCACATTCTGGATCATGATATTTTCTCATCAGAGTAGCGGAAGCTTTTACTGGTTCATGATATTTGCAACAGCATAGCAGAAGCATGGAGTGAAAGTATCAGAGTCGTTAAAGCACTTATCATGATTTCTTTATAGATGAATGTGTAGTGTGAGCATGCGGCTATGGATTGACCGCTTCATTCTGATCAGCTGCAAACGTCGGGCGTACCTGCATACAACAGTTAGCAATAAAGTGCACGAAAGTGTCTTTGATCACTTTCGTTGAATTGAGGTACATGGCCCACGGTTCCCCATTGATCAGTACTAGTACTGCCTGTGATCAGGTATAATTCCGAAGAATTTCCTTGATAGGGTTTCGCAGCTGCTCTAGCTGTTCTCAAACCGGAACGTCTCAAAGAAGACAACACGGAGTGAGTGAACCAGCGAATTGAGATTCACTGATTGATGAAAAGAGATTTGAAAAACAATCGTGTCTCGCTCAATAGAAATTATTTTTGCTATACAACGAAGGTTTTAATGAAAATCAATTATCAGTCATAAACACCTTTTATTTTTGAAATATTAGTACACAGTCGATGTGCTAAAAAAAGAGTTTTTAAGCACAACGATCGGTTTTTCAAAGGCATCCGTCAATCCATAACCTGAACCAGGATTCATTCAATAGATTGATTCGCCTCATTGTTTCTGTTCAGTAGTCACATGGTTGATCTATTGGATAGATCTCACATGCCACCCACTAGGAGCTTGTTTGATGTCGACTCCAGAAGGCTTTCCATCTTCATTGTGAATATGACTGCATATCACTCAGATGTTCTGGCAATACCACAAGGATAATGCGTAGGACTCATAAGATATAATCTCTCTTTCCACATTGTGTGAAACAGAGAGTCTTCATTGACAGTGTCCTAATGAGATTTATTTGATGATCTCGTGGCTCTAGACTCAATTGTGCATATTTGGTTCCTATACCGGAGACTAGGGAGAGGGTCTCCTTCTTCAATATCAACAATTTCTAAGATAAAGTCGATAGATAATGTCGGTTCCCCGTGAGAATGAAACAATTCCTTTTAAGAGGAACTTGAGTGGTTTGGGAAGTTGTAGTGCAGTGCATCACTGGGTCCATGACGTCTTGTCTTCAATACCAGTGTTACCTTTAGTAACCACCAGTAGCATATTTATTGAACCCGGTTTCTGCCCTAAGGTTGAATAAATGGAGGGCTATTTATTTTCACCCTTTTCTCATTCAATTCTTTTTCATTTTTCAACCCCTTCAGTGCTTACCGAGACTTCATAACTAGAACCTTGTTGGTTTTATTCTAGTACTAGCTCAGTCTCAGTCCGCACTCTTCCCATATCTCACTTTTCTCTTTTTTTTTCATTATACCTAAGGACTTCTACACTATCTAGTGGATTGTCCCTGGGTAGATCCCTCCGGTTCTAGCGGATCATGGGAACAAATACCTAACCTTATCGTCCTTATATTACCATACATAAAGTAAGGTTGGTTGGTCTATGTGGTATTGTTCATCTGTCATTGGAACCAATTGAAAACCATTTTAAAATCAATCCAGATACTTGTGATATATTATCAAAGCATTTTGTACCTGAATTGTTTTTGATATTTTTAGAACAAGAGCTCCCCCTCAACATGTGCATAGAAATTTGAAAATGTTTTGCACATATTAGGAAAAGACTGCACATTGAAATAAATTGATCACGTTTCAAATCTTTGTGGTTTAAAATAGATGCTCCCCCTCAACATGTGCATGGAAAATTTGAAATCGTTTGGCACATGTGGGGAGGAAAGCTTGCTAAACACTTATAAAACCAATCATCAAGTTATCAGTTTAAATCTAATTTAAATCATGAATTCTCCCCCGATCACACTTTCCAAATCCTTTGAGAGATGTGATCTCTTATTGATTTAAATTAAATTTTGAGAGCTTTTGAGGAGAATAGTGACTTGCTTTTGAAAAAACTTTTTAACTGATAAGGATCAGATTTTCAGACTTTAAACTCCATTGATTTAACATGCAAGATTGTCTTTTGAAAAACATAACATTAGCAAAGGTTTTGAATCAACTGTATAAAACATTATTCGTTTTGATTTTTCAACAATAAACCTTGCTCATTTACGTGCCAATTGTTTGAAAAATGACCTTTCAAAATAACCTTTTTAATTCGAATAAAATCATTCTCCCCCTCAATCAATGACACAAGTTGTTGATTGAGAGATAGAGATTTTGACATATGATAAGCACAAATGATTTACACGAATAATAGAGTACAAGGTATTTTCAAAGCAATTTAGTTTTCATTAGATGGCAAATATTTTTCAGAAGAATCATTAGACGGAAAAATATTTGGAAAGAGACAAATTTTTCCTTTTGATGACAAACATTTTTAAGAATCAGAGCATGAGATTTGTAAAATAAGATAAAGCATGGCTCTGTTCTTTACTTTTAAAACGGGTTACTGCCTGAAATGACAATAAACCACCATTTTTCTCTGCCTCATTTTTTTTTTCATTTCAAAAACTATGTACATTCGAAGAGCATCTAAAGACCCGTGACATTCTTTGAATGTCAGCACAAAGTCCATAGATGATATCGAATAAGGAAAAACATGACAAAACTAACAATATTTTTGGAATTTTTCTAGATTTTCTAATTTTTTATGGATTTTTTGAAAGTTTTATATTTTTCTCTTTGCTTTTTGTTGGTTTTATAATTTTGTATTTTGGTTTTTGAATAAATATATACAAAGAGATAGATGAATAAAGACCTTTACTCCTCGTCTTCCTCTTGAAGACGCTTGAGTGTTTCCGGTTGTAGACTCTTTAGACCAAGACGTGGAAGGATAAACTCAAAACGTTCTCTAGGAAGAGCTTTGGTGAAGATGTCTGCTAATTGGTATTCAGTCCTCACAAAATAGAGTTCCACCACACCTTTTTCCACTTGTTCCCTGATGAAATGATGTCGAATGTCGATATGCTTTGCTCTTGAGTGTTGTACGTTGTTGCATGAGAGAGAAATAGCACTTTTATTATCACAGTACAGAGGGATTTTGTTGAATTCAAAGCCATAGTCAGTTAATTGAGATCTCATCCATAGGATTTGAGCACAACAGGATGACATGGCTATGTATTCAGCCTCTGTAGAGGAAATAGAAGTACTCATTTGCTTTTTTTTTGACGACCAGCTCACAAGCTTATCACCCAAAAACTGAGCACCTCCAGACGTACTTCGACGAGTATCTTGACACCCTGCATGATCTGCATCTGCATATGCTGTTAGTGACATACCGGTGTCCTTCGGGTACCAAAGTCCCATGTTGATGGTTCCTTGGAGGTACCGAAAGACCCGTTTAACCGCTTCAAGGTGCTTTTTGGTAGGCTTAGCCTGGTATCTAGCACACATGCATACAGCGAACAGAATATCAGGTCTACTGGCTATGAGGTACATTAGGGATCCAATCATACTACGATATTTTGTTTGGTCTACCATGATCCCTGAGTGGTCCTCATCCAGTTTAGTACGCTCAATCATGGGAGTGTCAACAGGGTCACTAGAATCAAATCCAAATTTCTTTAAAATCTCATTTGCATATTTAGATTGATTTATAAAAATGCCTCAGGGACATTGTGAAATTTGTAATCCCAAGAAAAATGACATTTGTCCCATCATTGACATTTGAAATTTGGAACCCATTTCATTAGAAAAACGATCACATTCATTGGGGTCAGTCGAGGCAAAGATAATATCATCAACATATATTTGAACGTAAATTAAATGTTTGCCAGACTTTCTGGTGAACAATGTCGGATCAACTGCTCCTTTGCTGAATCCAGTAGATAGAAGAAACTTTGATAGCGTATCATACCATGCCCTTGGAGCTTGCTTTAAACCATAAAGAGCCTTCTTCAAACGATAGACGTGAGTAGGATGTTCTGGATTCACAAAGCCTTCAGGTTGGCTGACGTATACGACTTCTTTAAGATCTCCGTTAAGAAACGCCGTCTTTACATCCATCTGATAAACCACCATGTTCTTACTTGCAGCATTAGCCAAGAAGATTCTTATTGCTTCGATACGAGCAACAGGAGCAAATGATTCTTCAAAGTCAATACCCTCCTCTTGACGGTATCCTTTTGCAACCAATCGAGCCTTGTTCTTTAAAACATCACCATTTTCATCAAGTTTCACTTTGAAGATCCACTTTAGGGCAATGATCATAGCACAATCTGGAGCAGGTACTAATTCCCATACGTCAAGTCGATCAAACTCATGAATTTCTTCTTGCATGGCATTGAACCAGCTGTCTTCATTCATGGCAGTTTTAACATCTTTTGGTTCAACCTTAGAGAGTACGGAGTTGAAGAAGCACCATAAGGCATCGGTTGCAAGTTGTTTCCGTGTGGATACTGGACGAGAGAGGTTTCCAATGATGTTGTCCAATGGATGATCATGTGTCCACTTTCTAAGGTGTTCATGTGGTTGTTGTTGAGGAACTGAAGTAGCAGAGTCGATTTCTCCTGATGAAGATGGTTCTGATGATGATTCAGGAGCAAATATGTTTTCAAATGGAACATCTTCAGGAGTAGCAAAGGGATTCTCTCCATCAAGGGTGCCAGAAACATCTCCATGATGTACACTCGTTGATTGATGATTTGTTGATGAGACAGAGTGATCAGCAGCAGGCGCTTCTTGACTTAGTGTCATAGAAACTGAAGGGTTAACTTCATTGACAGGGATGGTAGCAGCCTCTGATGATGGGATTGACAGATCATTAGCAGTTGGCTCATAGTGTTCATCAAACATTGGATCGAACAGTTTCTTCAAGTCATCTTCTGAGGGAGGTACATAAGGAGTTGCTGGCGAGGAGTCAAAAACAAGAGTAGAACTGATGGGACTACATGATGATGCGGGTCCAGAACTGGGTTGTCCTGGAGCCATAGGACCGGTCAGCTCATCGAAGGTAACGTGAATTGTTTCCATGATATTTCGGGTTCTTTTGTTGTAGATTTGGTATCCCTTTTTGTTTGGTGCATATCCTACAAATACTCCAATGTCCGCTTTAGCTTTAAGTTTGCCTAAGTCTTGGCCCTCATTAGTTGGATAACACAATGCACCAAACACACGAAGGAATGAGAGATTAGTTTTCTATTGTGGACAAGTTCATATGGAGTTTTTCCATAAGCAGTGTGAATTAGGGATCGATTTTGAGTGTAGCATGCAGTGGCAATGGCTTCAGCCCAGAGAAACATTGGAACCTTTGAGTAAATCAGCATTGTTCTTGCGGCTTCCACAAGAGTTCGATTTTGT
Source organism: Chrysanthemum makinoi (assembly GCA_910596185.1). Classification (NCBI taxonomy): domain Eukaryota; kingdom Viridiplantae; phylum Streptophyta; class Magnoliopsida; order Asterales; family Asteraceae; genus Chrysanthemum; species Chrysanthemum makinoi. The sequence continues at coordinate 227,012,661 of OU343223.1, read as the reverse complement.
CTTTCAACTACACCGTTCTGTTGAGGAGTTCGTGGAACACTTCTTTGATGACTGATTCCAACATTTTCATAAAACTCACTAAGTTGTTTATTAACAAACTCAGTTCCATTGTCTGTTCGGATGATTCTGACAGTTTTGTTAAGTCGAACCTGCAGCTGTTTGATAAGTTTGATGATGATGTCTGGAGTTTCATCCTTTGTCCTTTGGAACTTAACCCAGGTGAATCGAGAGTAATCATCAACCACAACTAACACGTATTTCTTCCCAAAGATATTCTGCACTCTCATGGGTCCACATAAATCCATGTGAATTGTATGAAGAACTTCTGTAACGGAGTTTGTAGGTTTGGGTTTGTGGGCATACTTCTTGCTTTTTTCAAATTGGCATGCTGAACAAAGATGATCTTTTTCATACTTTAGTCTAGGTAAACCTACAACTAAGTCCTTTCTGGAGAGATCATTGATGGTGCCGAAGTTCAAGTAATTGAGACGACGGTGCCATAGCCATGACTTAGTTTTAGAAGCCTTTGACAGCAGGCAGATGGGTGAAGCTTTCATCATGTCTTCGATAGAGATGGTGTATAGGTTTGCCATCAAGATCTCTAACAAAGCAAGTATGTTTTCTGAAGGCCACTTCTAAGTCAGAGTCACAAAACTGTCCAACAGAAAATAGATTATGTCCAAGACCTTCAACATAATATACCCTGGAAATCACACTATCTCCAACCACGTAATCTCCATAACCCATAATAGCACCGAAATGATCGTTCCCAAATCTAACTGTCCCGATGAATTTGCTCACAAAGTTCATGAGCCATGACCGATCTCCAGTCATATGCTTGGAACAGCCTGAGTCCAGGTACCACAGAACGATTTGAACGATCTGCAGTTGAACACAAACAAGAATGGATAACTGGATAATTGGGATCCCCATGCAAGAATGGGTTCCATTTGGTTAGTAACAGTGATTGGAACACCCACATCAGAAATAGAAACACCCATATCAGAAATAGAAGCAATGGAATCATTAGGAGTAGATGCAGTGCTGGTGTCCGTATTTGACCTATTCAAAGTATGTTCACTTCTTAAAGGAATAGTTCTACCAGTAGGCATCCATTTTCTAGTGGGCATTGTCTTAGCTGATTGAGGGCAGAACTGATTATCCTTATGGCCAAAAGGTATCCATTGATAACCTATCTTACTAAATGTTCTTCCTGTGGGTTTCCACTATTTTCTAACTTTCTTTCGTCTTTGCCATTTAGCCTTCTTAGCATGATTTTTAGCATTAACAATTTTAACTGGGCATTTGACAGCATTAGACAAAACATTCATACCACATTCATGATTAGCAACAGAATTCAAGCAGATATCATTACATGGTTTGCAGATAGTATCAGAATTCGAATTAATTACAGTACGCCTATGGCTAATACTAGAATCAACACTATTCGTTTTATTCAACTCAAACTTAAAGTTCCTAGGTTGGTCTTCTACTCTCTTCCAATGCACATTCTTAGCTTGCGAGGTCCTATCTTGCTTGGTATTGCCTGGAGGCTTTGACCCGCTTGCTTTAATTTCACTAATTACTCCTGTAGAGGGAATTATGTTGGTTGATCTACTTTTTGCATTCCTAAACTAGATGTGCAAGGATCTGAACTACTAGAAGGCACATTAGTGTTCACTTTCTTAAAGTTGGGCATGGAATGGTTTGTATGCTTGGCACTAGGCATGGAACAAGGCATCACAGCTTTACCTTTCGCACCTAAGGATTTAGGACATGTTGCAATTAGACATTCTAGCAGCTCCTGAGATCGTTTGGCCTGAATGCAAGCAAACCTAATTTCTCTATCAAGAGGCTTATTTATGAAATCCTCTTCCACAATCTCACGGAGACATTCTAGACTATCCTTAAGGTGAGCACAATAGTTATGAAACACAAGTTCATTATTCCTCAGATGAGGAGGAATGTATTTAATAGTCACAGTATATTTGCAATCAGAGGATGACTTTGAAGCAACATTCTCATTAAAAATAAGTGGCAGTTTCCCTTTTTCCTGACTCCTCAGATTCTCAATTTCTTTTTATAAAGAAGTTATTTTTTTGTTGTTTTTGTCACAAGTGACTTTCATTGAATCATATAACTCTTTAAAGTGTTGTTTAACTTTTTCATTTTCTTCTAGAAAACTCTCGTTTTCTTTTAGAAAACTCTCGTTTTCTTTTTGTAAAGCATTTACTAAGTTTTGAAGATGAAAAGTTTGAGAATACTGAGAATCTAAAGGAGGAGGCATTTGGGAGCCAGTCACATTGTTCTTTTCACCCTTTAATTGAGAAATTTGGGCTTTCAACTTTCTGATCATGTTACAATAAGCTTGAATCTGTTCATCACGTTTGTTTATCTAAAAGACTGCATCAAACTCTGGAGCATCTGAAGATGTCTTGATATTTGAGGTTTTGACATTTTCTTTAATATGTTGATATTTTAGTTGTAAATTAAAATGTTCAACTTCTAGTTTAGAAAGATGTTTTACCAAATTATCGTGATCATCCAGATCAATTTTCTCATTTAGTTTAGAATTAGTTTTTTCAAGCTCAATGACACGATCATGGGAGACTTTCAGAGCAACAGATAATTCATGAAATTGAGAAGCATTAATGGAACAATTCGTAGCAGTGTAAAACACATCTTGAGTAATATATTCAGAAATAAGATTCTCATTCAATGTATGCAAGTTCTTCCTCTCAATCTCATTATATTTTAACTCTCGCTCATAGTCACTAACCTCAACTATCATTGCATCAAATTCCTTTTCCATTTCTTTAATATCTAAATCCATCCCCTTTTTAAGACTCTCAAATTGATCTTTTAGTTGTTTAAAGAAAGGCATGACCTCAGTTAAATAACATTCTTTAGTTTGCTCAAAACCCCTTTCCCCTTCAGTTATCCCAGTGGGTGTGATCCTTTTCTTACACGTTTTCTCAAAATCAACAAATAATTGAAAGATAACATATTGACTGATTAAGGTCTTGCTTTTAGTGGCAATAGTTCTAGGAACTAAATGCATTGGTGTATTTGGAGGATACACAGTCGCTGAAGGCATTTTCCTAAGGGGAGGGTTTGTTACAACAAGATTCTCTGCTTTTTGCTTTTCCATATCTTTCTTCCAAAAAATCTGTTATAGGGTTAATTGAGTTTGAGGCTTAAACATGTTAAGGGAGATCCAATTTTCCTTAGTGTAATCATGAGGTTTGATAGTTATGTTTTTCTCTTTACATGTAGGGTTGTTGAGTTTTTTATTCATTTTCTCCCTAGTGACTTCATCTGATTTCTTATATTCCTCAGTGCACTCAGCGCAACTAGGTTTCTGTCTCGGCTTAAGGATTTCATTACCATCATAGATAACCTTATGAGCAGTTCTAGCCTTTTTAATGACTCCTGGATTTGGTTCTTCAACAAGGGGAATGCTATGCTTATCGCTTAAGACTCTATGCTTAGTGATCAAGTGAGCAGTCTGAATGGTATTTCCTTGTACGTACAACTTATTTTCAAGCTTGTTTTTCAAAGTTTTTAGATTGGAAAAATCATTCAAAAGTTTTGATTCCTTAGCATTGAATTCTTGCTTAAGCAATTTAACATTTTCTTGAAGTTCTTGTTTTTGCTTAGCAGTTTTAGAAAGCTTTTCTTGTAAGGAGTTTAACTCTTGTTTTAATACTTCTTCTCTAAAATTACTTTTTCAAATAATTATACGCATTTGGTCATCCATTTCCTGCTCACGTGTGGTTAGCTCAAACTTAGCACGCTGTTCATAAATAGCAACTTGTTCTTTATAGGCATTGAGTTCAGAGGTAGCAGAATCATCAGGGGCACATGCAGTGTATTCATCAAAAACACAATCATTATTGACTGCAGAAGATACATCACTTGGTACAATCTCACTTTCACTTTGAGCCACATGTTGATCATATGGGACAATATTACTATTTCCTATATTTTCAACATCTGAATCATAAGTTTCAAGAGATTGTACTTCATTATGTATTTTTTGCTCATCAACCTTATCGTATAGTTTTAATGCCTCTGAGATGATTGTTTCTTTGGATGGACCAGCCTGTTGTGGTGAAGGAACCTTAGGAGAGACCATTGGGGAGATGCTAGCCATGAAGATTGACTGGGCAGTTGGTTCATCATCCACATCCGAATCATAAGCATCACAGTTAGCTACTTGAAATGCATTTTGATTGTTCTGACCCATACCCTGCACTGGCTGCTCATCTACATCAGCATCATATGTCTTAGCATTCCCTTCAGCAAGAAACAACAAATCCTCTTCATCCAAAGTTGCTCTGTTGTCCTGAGCTTGCACAAGCAGCATCTTGTCTCTAAAGTATTCTGCATTCTGAGGACGTTTTGGAGATGTACAGTTCCTTGCAATATGTCCCTCACCACCGCAGTTGTAGCATTTGATTGGCTTTGCTTGACCTTGATTCCCAATCCTTCCCTGATTTTGATTAGCAGCATAACCTCTACCAGCTCCACCTCTTCCCTGTTCATACTGCCTTTCTTGAATTGGTTGCACCATAACCTTCCCATCTATGACAGTTGCTTGATTATGTGGATTGGATGCTGTTCTGAGGTTATTGTTGGTGTGTGGAAGAGAGTTCATGTTTTGACTGACCATGAGGGATAGTTGATTGATGAAGTGTTCCATGAATGTATTTGGGTCTGGTGGCTTATATGTCACACCCCCAAATTACCTGTTTTGCAGCGGAATGGAATTCCTGGGGATTGACTGTCATAGCATCACAATCACAGTTATATTAAACGACCTAAAGTGTCGTTTGGAAAATACATCGTTTGATTTAATAAAATAATCAGAGTTACAAAGTATAGGTCCCAAATGAAAGTTACTATGTGCGGAAAGTAAGTTTAGTACAAGTCAAACGATGTTTTTAAAGTGTATAAAACCCATGTGAGACGCGTCGTCACCGCGACTCTATGATATGTCCACATGCATGCCATGAAGTGAATGCCTTAGATACCTGAGATAAAACATGCTAAAAATGTCAACACAATGGTTGAGTGAGTTCATAGAGTTTGTGTTGAAATGTAAAGCCTTTCAAAATCGTTTATGCAGCAAAGGCATTGTAAATCCACTCCACCCATTCCAAGTTCCGCCTATACAAAACTTGCAACCTGTGTGTTCACAACCCACTGCCAAAATGTATATAGTTTATGTTCAAGTGCATGATGCCAAATGAATTCACATTATAGTGCATGACTTAATGTATCAATAGTTCAATGAAAATCCCAAGACATTCAACTCAATGATGTTCCCAAGACATTTAGCTCAATAATAATCCCAAGACATTCAGCTCAATGATAATCCCAAGACATTCAGCTCAATGATAATCCCAAGACATTCAGCTCAATGATAATCCCAAGACATTCAGCTCAATGATAATCCCAAGACATTCAGTTCCATGATTTATGATATAGGATATGACTAAACATTCAGTTCAGTTAAGCAGGTAGTTTCAAATAATCATGATAGTCATAAAAATAGTTGAGCATGTATCTCCCCCAAAAGTAATTCATAACAGTTAAAAGAGTAGGGGCTATGACTCACAGTAATATATAAATAATTAAGCATGTATCTCCCCCAAAAATAGTGCAAAACAATTGAAAATAGGGGCCATGAACTCACTTGGACAATGATGCGATGGCAAAAGTGAGTACACCGAAATGTAGCGTGAATCTTGAAAATGACCTATTATGAATGATATGATGTGTAATGAGTTATGATGTAATGTTATGCATGCATTTCGTATGTTATTTATACCACTTGTGAGTTTTGAAAATAATACTTATCGTCGAAAAATACTCTTTTGACGTCTTGACCATTCTTAAATTACTTTGCAAGTATTTACGTCAAAATGTCATCCTACAATAGTTTCTTAATGATTTATTGCGAAATTATAACTTTTCGTCGTAAAATAATGTCGTTGGAAATTCCATGAAAGTGACTAAAATGGCCTTCAATATGGTCGTTTTGTTTACCGTAACACTTGTCAAATAAAAATAATATAGTTTTTCGTAAATAATAAAGTTACGGCAATTTTGTAAAAACGTGTATATTTTAGTCGTTACAAATCCGTTTTCTACGTATTATACGTCCTTAGCTTCGTATCAAAGTATACTAATATATTTTTGATAAGTCGAAATAATTTATAAAGCTTAAGACTCGTTTTTGACTCGTACAAAACAAAAACAGGTTGCTGAAATTTTCAGAATATATATATTTCGTCGTCAAACTTGAAAAATTCATAACTTCTTCGTTATAACTCCGTTTTAATCCGTTCAAGCGGCAACGGATTCGTTTTAAAGTATATTTTCTAAATATCTAGGCCAAAAATTTTATGTCTACTGTCGTTTTTCCAGAATTACAAAATAAGATCAGACCCTTATTTATACTTGTCGAAAAGAGTTTTTCTCGTACTAAACCTATTCCAATCCCTTCAAAACAACTCCAAAGCTATTCTAATCCTACCATACACCTTCTTAGGGTGTCATGGGTTCCTAAACATCATCAAAACTAATATATAACAAGGGATAATTTATAGGATGACTTATATATGTTTAGTACATAAAAACCTTAAAAACCTTAAAAATGGTATAAATATCATGAGACTTGCATGTTTCTCAATAAAAATGATATGACCATGAAAATGAATATGAAATAAAAATATGAATATGAATGCTTACTAGTGATATGATGAGGTTAATGGACAAAAGGTTTTCCTAATCACTTGAGGTTTATATTACAAAACCTTGCAACAAATGATACTAGTGTTTAATTAAATGACTTGAAAACTTGGAAAGCTTCTTCCTTGGTCCCTTGGCTGCCGTATATATTGAGAGAAAAAGATGGAATTATTTGATCTAGTTTGGTTTGAAATGAAAGTAATAAGTGAAAAGTATTTTTTTGTATAATATATGAAAGACAAGATCCATATTTTAGGGGAGTTGATGGGTGGGGTGTGGGGGTTAGCTAGTTTTTTTTTTTTTTTTTTTTTAACTTTGAATAAGTGTAAGATTTTGTAAGATATTTGTAAATTTAAATGATAAGTTGTAGTCACTTTTGAATATTTAGGGTAGCGTTAGATAAAAATAAATTTCCACGGGTCAATATAAAATATATTGAGGTCATAAAAATTATAAAAATGCATTTCTTGCAAAATTTGAGTGAAATAATAATAATCGTGTCGAATTTAAGAAAAACGTCGTAATTATATAAATATAACAATTTATAAACGAAATAAATCTAAAACACCGGGTAAGCTAATAATATAATTTTTATAAACTTAATATAAGTATAAAAATATATCGGGATAATTTTTGGAAGTATCGGATTAAATGTTCAAAATAATAACTTACGCGATAGCGTTTATTTAATATGAAATTTACGCGTTTAATGTGAAATGCAAAGTCATGAATGAACTAATATGATGAAAATGATGCTAATGAAATGTAGACTAAACTTAGTCTATATGAAATGTTCGTGATGATATGATCATGAATTCGCCGCTAAACCATTAAGGTTACGCGAATTTGGAACACGTAAACCTAGTTTACGATAAATGATGAAATTGTGAAACGTGAATTGTTTTGAGAAATGACCTGAAAATACGAGTTGTCACATTCGCCCATCCAAAAAGGAATTCAATCCCTGAATTCAGTTCGTGTTGGTCTCTCCGGTTTAGGTTTGATGTGGCAAACTTTCCCATTCTCGAGCAAAACCCTCAAAAGACTTCTTAGGTAACCGATTTTTACTTAATCTCACAACTCATCAAACAAGAACTGTCATGAGATTAGGCTAAATCGGTTTGAGTAACGGGTCTTTTGAAAATTTGGCTCGGTCATAGAATTGCTTAACATATAAGCCTACTATTCCCTTCATTGCATGATTCTTTCTGAATTAGACATAGGTGATCAGGCTATGTATAATTTAGGAGTAACTATGCAATGCTTGGACTAATCGACTCATATGATGTTTGGTATTAAGTCATAAACCCGCATGTACAATGAGTATGCACTTATGATGAAATGATGAGATGCTATGATGATGTAGTTATAGTCTAGGGTCAATGATGCAACCTAGTTCTCTATAACCGAAGCTCTGATACCAATCTGTCACACCCCCAAATTACCTGTTTTGCAGCGGAATGGAATTCCTGGGGATTGACTGTCATAGCATCACAATCACAGTTATATTGAACGACCTAAAGTGTCGTTTGGAAAATACATCGTTTGATTTAATAAAATAATCAGAGTTACAAAGTATAGGTCCCAAATGAAAGTTACTATGTGCGGAAAGTAAGTTTAGTACAAGTCAAACGATGTTTTTAAAGTGTATAAATCCCATGTGAGACGCGTCGTCACCGCGACTCTATGATATGTCCACATGCATGCCATGAAGTGAATGCCTTAGATACCTGAGATAAAACATGCTAAAAATGTCAACACAATGGTTGAGTGAGTTCATAGAGTTTGTGTTGAAATGTAAAGCCTTTCAAAATCGTTTATGCAGCAAAGGCATTGTAAATCCACTCGGTTCCAAGTTCCGCCCATACAAACTTGCAACCTGTGTGTTCACAACCCACTGCCAAAATGTATATAGTTTATGTTCAAGTGCATGATGCCAAATGAATTCACATTATAGTGCATGACTTAATGTATCAATAGTTCAATGAAAATCCCAAGACATTCAGCTCAATGATGTTCCCAAGACATTTAGCTCAATAATAATCCCAAGACATTCACCTCAATGATAATCCCAAGACATTCAGCTCAATGATAATCCCAAGACATTCAGCTCAATGATAATCCCAAGACATTCAGCTCAATGATAATCCCAAGACATTCAGTTCCATGATTTATGATATAGGATATGACTAAACATTCAGTTCAGTTAAGCAGATAGTTTCAAATAATCATGATAGTCATAAAAATAGTTGAGCATGTATCTCCCCCAAAAGTAATTCATAACAGTTAAAGGAGTAGGGGCTATGACTCACAGTAATATATAAATAATTAAGCATGTATCTCCCCCAAAAATAGTGCAAAACAATTGAAAATATGGGCCATGAACTCACTTGGACAATGATGCGATGGCAAAAGTGAGTACACCGAAATGTAGCGTGAATCTTGAAAATGACCTATTATGAATGATATGATGTGTAATGAGTTATGATGTAATGTTATGCATGCATTTCGTATGTTATTTATACCACTTGTGAGTTTTGAAAATAATACTTATCGTCGAAAAATACTCTTTTGACGTCTTGACCATTCTTAAATTACTTTGCAAGTATTTACGTCAAAATGTCATCCTACAATAGTTTCTTAATGATTTATTGCGAAATTATAACTTTTCGTCGTAAAATAATGTCGTTGGAAATTCCATGAAAGTGACTAAAATGGCCTTCAATATGGTCGTTTTGTTTACCGTAACACTTGTCAAATAAAAATAATATAGTTTTTCGTAAATAATAAAGTTACGGCAATTTATGAAAACGTGCATATATTTGTCGTTTCAAATCCGTTTTCTACGTATTATACGTCCTTAGCTTCGTATCAAAGTATACTAATATATTTTTGATAAGTCGAAATAATTTATAAAGCTTAAGACTCGTTTTTGACTCGTACAAAACAAAAACAGGTTGCTGAAATTTTCAGAATATATATATTTCGTCGTCAAACTTGAAAAATTCATAACTTCTTCGTTATAACTCCGTTTTAATCCGTTCAAGCGGCCACGGATTCGTTTTAAAGTATATTTTCTAAATATCTAGGCCAAAAATTTTATGTCTACTGTCGTTTTTCCAGAATTACAAAACAAGATCAGACCCTTATTTATACTTGTCGAAAAGAGTTTTTCTCGTACTAAACCTATTCCAATCCCTTCAAAACAACTCCAAAGCTATTCTAATCCTACCATACACCTTCTTAGGGTGTCATGGGTTCCTAAACATCATCAAAACTAATATATAACAAGGGATAATTTATAGGATGACTTATATATGTTTAGTACATAAAAACCTTAAAAACCTTAAAAATGGTATAAATATCATGAGACTTGCATGTTTCTCAATAAAAATGATATGACCATGAAAATGAATATGAAATAAAAATATGAATATGAATGCTTACTAGTGATATGATGAGGTTAATGGACAAAAGGTTTTCCTAATCACTTGAGGTTTATATTACAAAACCTTGCAACAAATGATACTAGTGTTTAATTAAATGACTTGAAAACTTGGAAAGCTTCTTCCTTGGTCCCTTGGCTGCCGTATATATTGAGAGAAAAAGATGGAATTATTTGATCTAGTTTGGTTTGAAATGAAAGTAATAAGTGAAAAGTATTTTTTTGTATAATATATGCAAGACAAGATCCATATTTTAGGGAGTTTGATGGGTGGGGTGTGGGGTTAGCTAGTTTTTTTTTTTTTTTTTTTTTAACTTTGAATAAGTGTAAGATTTTGTAAGATATTTGTAAATTTAAATGATAAGTTGTAGTCACTTTTGAATATTTAGGGTAGCGTTGGATAAAAATAAATTTCCACGGGTCAATATAAAATATATTGAGGTCATAAAATTATAAAAATACATTTCTTGCAAAATTTGAGTGAAATAATAATAATCGTGTCGAATTTAAGAAAAACGTCGTAATTATATAAATATAACAATTTATATACGAAATAAATCTAAAACACCGGGTAAGCTAATAATATAATTTTTATAAACTTAATATAAGTATAAAAATATATCGGGATAATTTTTGGAAGTATCGGATTAAATGTTCAAAATAATAACTTACGCGATAGCGTTTATTTAATATGAAATTTACGCGTTTAATGTGAAATGCAAAGTCATGAATGAACTAACATGATGAAAATGATGCTAATGAAATGTAGACTAAACTTAGTCTATATGAAATGTTCGTGATGATATGATCATGAATTCGCCGCTAAACCATTAAGGTTACGCGAATTTGGAACACGTAAACCTAGTTTACGATAAATGATGAAATTGTGAAACGTGAATTGTTTTGAGGAATGACCTGAAAATACGAGTTGTCACATTATATGCTGGATCCGGGATGATTTTGTAATTACCATCACCCATGGGAATAACTTGTGAGGCTTTGGTGGTAATACCAACATTGGTGTAGAAATCAGTAGAATCATTTGGTGATCTTGATTCTCCCTGATTGGTTTTGAACTGTTCCATAATCCTTTTTTCAAACATAGCATGCCTCTCATTCTGAAGCAGGAAGGCATACAATTGCTCATAGTTTGTATTCTTCAATCCTTTTGTTAGCTTCATAGCGGTGACAAATTTGTGCCATTCGGGATTCATGTTGTTCACAAACTTTGAGTTGAGCTGAATGTTAGGCATGGTCATTTTGATGTTCCTCATGTCATTCACAAGCTTATGGAATCTCACGTAGTACTCATAGACACTCTCATCTGGTTTCATCTTGAAGTGCTCAAACTCATCATACAGTTGTGATTCTCTGTCTTCCTTAGTTAACTCAGAACCAAAGAGAAGCATCTTGACATTATCCCAGATTGCCTTAGCTTCAGTGTTGTGATTGATGAGCTAGTGATAAGGAGAAAAAGAGATTCGATGCTGATATCAGGGCCTCAAACATCATACTACAGGGTCTTCCAAAAGACATCTACAAGCTTATCAATCACAACACTGAAGCCAAGGTTGTTTGGGAAAATGTCATGATGCTTCTCTCGGGTTCTGAATTAACTAAGGAACATAGAGAATCACAACTGTATGATGAGTTTGAGCACTTCAAGATGAAACCAGATGAGAGTGTCTATGAGTACTACGTGAGATTCCATAAGCTTGTGAATGATATGAGGAACATCAAAATGACCATGCCAAACATTCAGCTGAATTCAAAGTTTGTAAACAACATGAATCCCGAGTGGCACAAATTTGTCACCTCTGTGAAGCTAACCAAAGGACTAAAGAATACAAACTATGAGCAATTGTATGCCTTCCTTCTTCAGAATGAGAGGCATGTTATGTTTGAAAAAAGGATTCTGGATCAGTTCAAAACCAATCAGGGAGAAACAAGCTCACCAAATGATTCTACAGCTTTCTACACCAATGTTGGTATTACCACTAAAGCATCTCAAGTCATACCCATGGGTAATGGTAATTACAAGCTCATCCCTGATCCAGCATATAAGCCTCCCAACTCAAACACACTCATGGAAAACTTCATCAATCAACTGTATCTCATGGTTAGTCAAAACATGAACTCTCTCCCACACACCAACAATAACCTCAGAACAGCATCCAATCCACACAATCAAGCTATTGTCAGAGATGGGAAGGTTGTGGTGCAACCAATTCAAGAAAGGCAGTATGAACAAGGAAGATGTGGAGTTGGTAGAGGATATGTAGCAAATCAGAATCGTGAAAGGAATCCAAATCAAGGACAAGAAAAGCCAGTCAAATGCTACAACTGTGGTGGTGAGGGACACATTGCTAGGAACTGCACATCTCCAAAACGTCCACAGAATGCAGAATACTTTAGAGACAAGATGTTGCTCGTGCAAGCTCAGGATAATGGTGCAGCTTTGGATGAAGAGGAGTTGTTATTTCTTGCTGAGGGCAATGCCAAGACATATGATGCAGATGTGGATGAGCAGCCAATTCAGGAAATAGGTCACAATCATCAGAATACCTTTCAAGTCGCTGACTGTGATGCATATGACTCTGACGTCGATGATGAACCTACTGCACAAACAATTTTTATGGCTAGCATTTCTCCAATGGTCTCTCCTAAGGTCTCATCATCACAGTAAGCTGGTCCATCTAAAGACAAAATCATCTTAGAGGTATTAAAACTATATGATGATGTTGATGAGCAAAAGATGCATAATAAAGTACAATCTCTTGAAACTTATGAATCAGATATTGATGATGAGGGTAATAGCAATACTGTCCCATATGATCACTATGTGAAGCAAAGTGAAAGTGAGGTTGTACCAAGTAATGCATCTTTTGCAGTCAATGATGACTATACTTTTGATGAATACACTGCGTGTGCCCCTGATGATTCTATTATCTCTGAACTGAATGCCTATAAAGAACAAGTTGCTATTTATGAACAACGTGCTAAGTTTGAGTTAACCACCCGTGAGCAGGAAATGGATGACCAAATGCGTACAATTATTCGAAAAAGTAATTTTAGAGAAGAAGTATTAAAACAAGAGTTAAACTCCTTACAAGAAAAGCTTTCTAAAACTGCAAAGCAAAAACAAGAACTTCAAGAAAATGTTAAATTGCTTTAGCAAGAATTCAATGCTAAGGAATCAAAACTTTTGAATGATTTCTCCAATCTAAAACTTTGAAAAACAAGCTTGAAAATAAGTTGTACGTACAAGGGAATACCATTCAGACTGCTCACTTGATCACTAAGCACAGAGTCTTAAGCGATAAGCATAGCATTCCCCTTATTGTGGAACCTAATCCTGAGGTTGTTAAAAAGGCTAGAGCTGCTCATAATGTAATCTATGATGGCAATGGGATTCTTAAACCTAGATAGAAACCTAGTTGCGTTGAGTGCACTGAGGAAGATAGAAAATTAGATGATGCATCTAGGGAGAAAATGAATAAGAAGCTTGAAGATCCTGAATGTAAAGAGAATAACATAACGATCAAACCCCATGATTACAAAAAGGAAAATTGGATTTCCTTGAACAAATTTAAGCCTCAAACGTTGTTAACACCCGAACAAGTGTTCTGGAAAAAGGATTTAGATAAGCAAAAAGCAGAGAATCTTATTATAACAAACCCTCCCCTTAGGAAAATTCCTTCAGCGACTGTGTATCCTCCGAACACACCAATGCATTTAGTTCCTAGAACTATTGCCACTAAAAGCAAGACCTTAATCAGTCAATATGTTATTTTTCAATTATTTGTTGATTTTGAGAAAACTTGTAAGAAAAGGATCACACCCACTGGGATAACTGAAGGGGAAAGGGGTTTTGAGCAAACTAAAGAATGCTATTTAACTGAGGTCATGCCTTTCTTTAAACAACTAAAAGATCAATTTGAGAGTCTTAAAAAGGGGATGGATTCAGATATTAAAGAAATGGAAAAGGAATTTGATGCAATGTTAGTTGAGGTTAGTGACTATGAGCGAGAATTAAAATATAATGAGATTGAGAGGAAGAACTTGCATACATTGAATGAGAATCTTATTTCTGAATGTATAACTCAAGATGTAAATTTTACACTGCTACGAATTGTTCAATTAATGCTTCTCAATTTCATGAATTATCTGTTGCTCTGAAAGTCTCCCATGATCGTGTCATTGAGCTTGAAAAGATTAATTCTAAACTAAATGAGAAAATTGATCAGGATGATCATGATAATTTGGTAAAACATCTTTCTAAACTAGAAGTTGAACATTTTGATTTACAACTAAAATATCAACATCTTAAAGAAAATGTCAAAACCTCAAATATCAAGACATCCTCAGATGTTCCAGAGTTTGATGCAGTTTTTCAGATAAACAAACGTGACGAACAGATTCAAGCTCATTGTAACACGATCAGAAAGTTGAAAGCCCAAATTTCTCAATTAAAGGGTGGAAAAAACAATGTGACTGGCTCCCAAATGCCTCCTCCTTTAGATTCTCAGTATTCTCAAACTTTTCATCTTCAAAACTTGGTTAATGCTTTACAAAAGGAAAACGAAAGTTTTCTAGAAGAAAATGAAAAGGTTAAACGACACTTTAAAGAGTTATATGATTCAATGAAAGTCACTTGTCTTTATTGAGAATCTGAGGAGTTGCATCAAAGTCATCCTCAGACTGCAAATATACTGTGACTGTTAAATACATCCCTCCTCATCTTAGGAATAATGAACTTGTGTTTCATAACTATTGTGCTCACCTTAAGGATAGTCTAGAATGTCTCCGTGAGATTGTGGAAGAGGATTTCATAAATAAGCCTCTGGATAGAGAAATTAGGTTTGCTTGCATTCAGGCCAAACGATCTCAGGAGCTGCTAGAATGCTTAATTGCAACATGTCCTAAATCCTTAGGTGTGAAAGGAAAAGTTGTGATGCCTTGTTCTATGCCTAGTGCCAAGCATTCAAACCATTCTATGCCCAGTGTTAGGAAAGTGAACACTAATGTGCCTTCAAGTAGTTCAGATCCTTGCACGTCTAGTTCAGGAATGCAAAAAGTAGATCAACCAACTAATGTTCCCATAATTCCCTCCACAGGAGTAATCAGTTACATAAAAGCAAGCGGGTCAAAGCCTCCAGACAATACCAAGCAAGATAGGACCTCGCAAGCTAAGAGTGTGCATTGGAAGAGAGTAGAAGATCACCCTAGGAATATTAAGTTTAAGTTTAATAAAATGAATCGTGTTGATTCTAGTATTAGCTATAAGCGTACTGTAATTAATTCGAATTCTGCTACTATTCGCAAACCATGTAATGATGACTGCTTGATTTCTGTTACTAATCATGAATGTGGTGTGAATGTTTTGTCTAATGCTGTCAAATGCCCAGTTAAAACTGTTAATGCAAAAAATCAAGCTAAGAAGGCTAAAAGGCAAAGGCGAAAGAAAGTTAGAAAACAGTGGAAACCCACAGGAAGAATATTTAGTAAAATAGGTTATCAATGGATACCCTCTGGCCATAAGGTTAATGAGTTCTGCCCTCAATTTGCTAAGACAATGCCCACTAGAAAATGGATGCCTACTGGTAGAACTATTCCCTTAAGAAGTGAACATACTTTGAATAGGTCAAATACGGACATTAGCACTGCATCCATTTCTGATGATTCCATTGTTTCTACTTCTGATGTGGGTGTTCCAATTACTGTTACTAACCAAGTGGAACCCATTATTACATGGGGTTCCCAATTATCCAGTTATCCATTCTTGTCTGTGTTCAACTGCAGATCGTTCAAATCGTTCTGTGGTACCTGCACTCAGGCTGTTCCAAGCATATGACTGGAAACCGGTCGCGGCTCATGAACTTCGTGAGTAAATTCATCGGGACTGTTAGATTCGGGAACGATCATTTTGGTGCAATTATGGGTTATGAAGATTATGTTGTTGGTGATAGTGTTATCTCCAGGGTATATTACGTAGAAGGTCTGGGTCATAACTTATTCTCTGTTGGTCAATTATGTGATTCTGATCTAGAAGTGGCCTTCAGAAAACATACTTGTTTCGTTAGAGAACTTGATGGCAAAGAAATTTTAAGATGAACATGTGGTTCAAATCTATACACCATCTCTATCGAAGATATGATGAAGTCTTCTCCAATTTGCTTGTTGTCAAAGGCTTCGAAAACAAAGTCATGGTTATGGCATCGTCATCTCAATCACTTGAACTTCGGCACCATCAATGATCTCTCCAGAAAGGACTTAGTTGTAGGTTTACCTAGACTAAAGTATAAAAAGGATCATCTTTGTTCAGCATGCCAATTGGGAAAAAGCAAGAAGTATGCCCATAAACCCAAACCTACAAACTCAGTTATAGAAGTTCTGCATACAATTCTCATGGATTTATGTGGACCCATGAGAGTGCAGAATATCTTTGGAAAGAAATATGTGTTAGTTGTGGTTGATGATTACTCTCGATTCACCTGGGTTAAGTTCTTAAGGACAAAGGATGAAACTCCAGATATCATCATCAAACTTATCAAACAACTGCAGGTTCGACTTAACAAAACTGTCAGAATCATCCGAACAGACAATGGAACTGAGTTTGTTAATAAACAACTTAGTGAGTTTTATGAAAGTGTTGGAATCAGTCATCAAAGAAGTGTTCCACGAACTCCTCAACAGAATGGTGTAGTTGAAAGACGAAATCGAACTCTTGTGGAAGCCACAAGAACAATGCTGATTTACTGAAAGGTTCCAATGTTTCTCTGGGCTGAAGCCATTGCCACTGCATGCTACACTCAAAATCGATCCCTAATTCACACTGCTCATGGAAAAACTCCATATGAACTTGTCCACAATAGAAAACCTAATCTCTCATTCCTTCATGTGTTTGGTGCATTGTGTTATCCAACTAATGAGGACCAAGACTTAGGCAAAGCTAAAGCGGACATTGGAGTATTTGTAGGATATGCACCAAACAAAAAGGGATACCGAATCTACAACAAAAGAACCCAAAATATCATGGAAACAATTCACGTTACATTCGATGAGCTGACCGGTCCAATGGCTCCAGGACAAACCAGTTCTAGACCCGCATCTCAACTTTCATCAAGTAGTCCTATCAGTTCTACTCTCATTTCAAATCCCTTACCAGCAACTCCTTATGTACCTCCATCAGAAGATGATTTAAAGAAATTGTTTGATCCAATGTTTGATGAACACTATGAGCCAAATGCCATTGAAATGTCAATTCCATCATCAGAGGCTGCTCCTATCCTTGTCAATGAAGTTAACCCTTCTGTTTCAATATCATTAAGCCAAGAAGCGCCTGCTGCTGATCACTCTGTCTCATCAACAAATCATCAATCATCGAATGTACATCATGGAATTGTTTCAGGCACCCATGATGAAGTTAATCCCTTTGCTACTCCCAAAGATGCTCCATTTGAAAACATATTTGCTCCTGAATCATCATCGAACCATCTTCATCCGGAGACATCGACTCTGCTACGTCCGTTCCTCAACAACAACCACATGAACACATTAGAAAGTGGACACATGATCATCCATTGGACAACATCATTGGAAACCCTTCTCGTCCAGTATCTACACGGAAACAACTTGCAACCGATGCCTTATGGTGCTTCTTCAACTACGTACTCTCTAAGGTCGAACCCAAAGATGTTAAAACTGCCATGAATGAAAACAGCTGGTTCAATGCCATGCAAGAAGAAATTCATGAGTTTGATCGACTAGATGTATGGGAATTAGTACCTGCTCCAGATTGTGCTATGATCATTGCTCTAAAGTGGATCTTCAAAGTGAAACTTGATGAGCATGGTGATGTTTTAAAGAATAAGGCTCGATTAGTTGCAAAAGGATACCATCAAGAGGAGGGTATTGACTTTGAAGAATCATTTGCTCCAGTTGCTCGTATCGAGGCAATCAGAATCTTTATGGCTAATGCTGCAAGTAAGAACATGGTAGTCTATCAGATGGATGTAAAGACGGCTTTTCTTAACGGAGATCTGAAAGAAGTCGTATACGTCAGCCAACCTGAAGGCTTTATGAATCCAGAGCATCCTACTCACGTCTATCGTTTGAAGAAAGCTCTTTACGGTTTGAAGCAAGCTCCAAGGGCATGGTATGATACGCTATCAAAGTTTATTCTATTTACTGGATTCAGCAAAGGAGCAGTTGATCTGACACTGTTCACCAGAAAGTCAGGCAAACATTTAATTCACGTTCAAATATATGTTGATGATATTATTTTTGCCTCGACTGACCCCAATGAATGTGATCGTTTTTCAAATGAAATGGGTTCCAAATTTCAAATGTCAATGATGGGACAAATGTCATTTTTCTTGGGATTACAAATTTCACAAAGTCCCGGAGGCATTTTTATAAATCAATCTAAATATGCAAATAAAATTTTAAAGAAATTTGGATTTGATTTTAGTGACCCTGTTGACACTCCCATGATTGAGCGTACTAAACTGGATGAGGACCACTCAGGGATCATGGTAGACCAAACGAAATATCGTAGTATGATCGGATCCTTGATGTACCTCACAGCCAGTAGACCAGACATTATGTTCGCTGTTTGCATGTGTGCTAGATATCAGGCTAAGCCTACCAAAAAGCACCTTGAAGCGGTTAAACGGGTCTTTCGATATCTCCAAGGAACCATCAATATGGGACTTTGGTACCCGAAGGACACCGGTATGTCACTAACAGCCTATGCAGATGCTTATCATGCAGGATGTCAAGATACACGTCGAAGTACGTCAGGAGGTGCTCAGTTTTGGGTGATAAGCTTGTGAGCTGGTCTTCAAAGAAGCAAATGAGTACTTCTATTTCCTCTACAGAGGCTGAATACATAGCCATGTCATCTTGTTGTGCTCAAATCCTATGGATGAGATCCCAATTATCTGACTATGGCTTTGAATTCAACAAAATCCCTTTGTATTGTGATAATAAAAGTGCTATTGCTCTCTCATGCAACAATGTACAACACTCAAGAGCAAAGCACATCGACATTCGACATCATTTCATCAGGGAGCAAGTTGAAAACGGTGTGGTGGAACTTTATTTTGTGAGGACTGAATACCAGTTAGCAGACATCTTCACCAAAGCTCTTCCTAGAGAATGTTTTGAGTTTATCCTCCCGCGACTTGGTCTAAAGAGTCTTCAACCGGTAACACTTAAACGTCTTCAAGAGGAAGAAGAGGAGTAAAAGGTCTTTCTTCATCCATATCCTTGTATATATTTATTCAAAAACCAAAATAAAAAATTATAAAACCAACAAAAAGCAAAGAGAAAAATATAAAACTTTCAAAAATCCACAAAAATTAGAAAATCTTGAAAAATTCCAAAAATATTGTTATGTTGTCATGTTTTTCATTATTCGATATCATCTACGGACTTTGTGTTGACATTCAAAGAATGTCACGGGTCTTTAGATGTTCTTCGAATGTACATAGTTTTGTTTTTATAAAAAAAAATGAAGCGGAGAAAAATGGTGGTTTATTGTCATTTCAGGCAGTAACCCGTTTTAAAAAGTAAAGAATAGAGCCATGCTTTATATTATTTTTCAAATCTTAGCTCTGATTCTTAAAACAAATGTTTTTCATCAAAAAGATTCTTCTGAAAAATATTTGCCATTCTAATGAAAACTAAATTGCTTTGAAAATACCTCGTACTCTATTATTCGTGTAAATCATTTGTGCTTATCAGCTGTCAAAATCTCTATCTCTCAATCAGCAACTTGTGTTATTGATTGAGGGCGAGAATGATTTTATTCGAATTAAAAAGGTTATTTTGAAAGGTCATTTTTCAAACAATTGGCACATAAATGAGCAAGGGTTATTCTTGGAAAATCAAAAGGAACAATACTTTATACAGTTGATTCAAAACCTTTGCTAATGTTATGTTTTCAAAAGATACTCTTGCATGTTTAAACAATGGAGTTTAAAGTCTGAAAAAATTTAATTTAATTTAAATCAATAGAGATCACAACTCTTAAAGGATTTGGAAAGTGTGATCGGGGGAGAATTTGTGATTAAACTGATAACTTGATAATTGGTTTTATAAGTGTTTAGCAAGCTTTCCTCCCCACATGTGCCAAACGATTTCAAATTTTCCATGCACATGTTGAGGGGGAGCATCTTTTTAAACCACTAAGAATTGAAACGTGATTGATTTGTCTCTAAGTGCAGGTTCCCTCTAGTATGTGCAAAACTCTTCAAACCCCGAGGCACATATTGAGGGGGAGCAAACTTTTGAAAACCTCATCCTTCCCCAATATGCTTTATCTACGTGATTTAATCAGGGAAGTGATGATGATATCTTTTAGAAAATGGTAATCAAAGAAGTTAATTCTTCCTCTTGCCTCCGTGTGCTAAAACGATTTCAAATACATGATGCACATGTGAGGGGGAGCTCTTTTTTCTAAAAATATCAAAAACAATTCAGGTACAAAATGCTTTGATAATATATCACAAGTATCGGGATTGATTTGAAAACGGTTTTCGATTGGTTCTAATGGCAGATGAACAATACCAAATAGACTGACCAAATTTACTTTATGCATGGTGATATAAGGATGATAAGGTTAGGTATTTGTTCCCATGATCCGCCAGAACCAGAGGGATCTATCAAGGGACAATCCACTAGATAGTGTAGAAGTCCTTAGGTATGATGAAAAAAGGAGAAAAGTGAGATATGGGAAGAGTGCGGACTGAGACTGAGCTAGTACTAGAATAAACCCAACAAGGTTCTAGTTATGAAGTCTCGGTAAGCACTGAAGGGGTTGAAGAATGAAAAAGAATTAAATGAGAAAAGGGGTGAAAAGAAATAGCCCTCCATTTATTCAACCTTAGGGCATAAACCGGGTTCAATTCATATGCTACTGGTGGTTACCAAGGTAACATCGGTATTGAAGACAAGACGTCATGGACCCAGTGACGCACTGCACTACAACTTCCCAAACCACTCAAGTTCCTCTTAAAAGGACTTGTTTCATTCTCACGGGGAACCGACATTATCTATCGACTTTCTCTTAGAGTTCATTGATATTGAAGAAGGAGACCCTCTCCCTAGTCTCCGATATAGGAATCCAAATATACACTATTGAGTCTAGAGCCACGAGATCATCAATAAATCTCTTTATGACACTGTCATTGAAGACTCTCTGTTTCACACAATGTGGAAAGAGAGATTATATCTTATGAGTCCTATGCATTATCCTTGTGGTATTGCCAGAACATCTGAGTGATATGCAAACATATTCACAATGAAGATGGAAAGCCTTCTGGAGCCAACATCAAACAAGCTCCTGGTGGGTGGCATGTGAGATCTATCCAATAGATCAACCATGTGACAACTGAACAGAAACAATGGGGCGATTCAATCTTTTGAATCAATCCTGGTTCAGGTTATGGATTGACGGATACCTTTGAAAAACCGGTCGTTGTGCTTAAAAACTCTTTTCTTTAGCACATCGACCGTGTACTAATATTTCAAAATAAAAGGTGTTTATGATTGATAATTGATTTTCATTAAAACCTTCGTTGTATTGCAAAAACAATTTCTATCGTGCGGTACTCGATTGTTTTTCAAATCTCTTTTCATCAATCAGTGAATCTCAATTCGCTGGTTCACTCACTCCGTGTTGTCTTCTTTGAGACGTTCCGGTTTGAGAACAGCTAGAGCAGCTACGAAACCCTGTCAAGGAAATTCTTCGGAATTTTACCTGATCACGGGCAGTACTTGTACTGATCAACGGGGAACCGTGGGCCGTGTACCTCAATTCAACGAAAGTGATCAAATACACTTTCGTGCACTTTATTGCTAACTGTTGTATGCAAGTACGCCCGATGTGTGCAGCTGATCAGAATGATGCGGTCAATCCATAGCCGCATGCTCACACTACACATTCATCTCTAAAAGAAATCATGATAAGTGCTTCAACGACTCTAATATTATCACTCCATGCTTCTGCTACGCTGCTGCCAATATCATGAATCAACAAAAGCTTCCGCTACTCTGATGAGAATATATCATGATCCAGAATGTGAGCATGTCGGTCCAAATGTCACAACATCACATAATACCAACACCACAATGGATAAGTCAGAGATTTATGTTAGTTGATGATCTCAATGCTGGCTCAAAACTCATCATCACGTGGATCAGTTAAAGACCTCCACTTGAAATTATCCCTACATGCAGAACATGAAGAATCAAAGACTACGAGCTACTAAGCAAAGAACTTAATCAAGAATCCTAGAACAATCTAATGTTATATCCGTTTGTATTCATTATAAATTGAGGTGACCTCCCTTAGGGGGAGATTGTTAGGAATTAGAAAATTCAGTCGTTAAAGAGTCGGTCACCTCAAGTATATGTATTCGATAGAAAGCTCGTAGTTGTAGTCATAATATGTTAGTAAGTAGTTTGTTAAGTAACACCATGGAGGACGGACGGGTCTTTACCCACTGTATGCCTGATCCACAACCCGTAGGTGGCGTTTATTTGTAAGACACTATAAATACCCTCTACCTCCCAAGTTAGAGGGTTTGAGCTTCAATACCATTTTTCTTTGTTTCACATAGTTCCCAACTCTCTTCCCTTTCTCTCTCTAGAAATTTCTCTCTCTAAAACATCTTGAACGCCTCATATGATTATGGTTTAATGTGTTTGTGAAATCCAATATCCTATACAGACTCCTTCTGTGCCGCCACCATTCCGATCTTCACCTTGTAAAATTTGCTAGAAAATTTTTCATTGAAGAAAAAGACATCATTTTCACTGATATCTTTGCTCATGGGTTTTTTTCTCAAAACATTCTTTCCCTTTGCACAAGCCAACGACTGCAAGCACCGTTTCAATTCCACTCTGGGTATCTCAACCGCCTGTTCAATTTCTCTGTAACTCAACTGATCTGCATCGTTGAATTGCATCAGAACACACATTTGATACGTTGAAACATTAAGCTCATGCTTTACACCTTTGGAAAAAGTTTCTTTGATATCAGCAGAACCCATGTTTGTTTGCCATGTTAATCTTCTTCCATTGTGGGTCCCGAGGTAATACTTTTTAAACTTATCACATATAGAGAGGATTTCGGGAGGAAGGTTGCACGTGGTGGTTGATTGAGTGGGCCATGACCCGGTAGTGAGAACATGTACAGAGAGTGTGGGTCCATCTGCCAACAAATGTCCCATGGCTTCATAAAACCCTTTTATCGCTTCTTCAGACGTTTTCATGTCAGTGAACATCCCTTCCAGCTTTGAGGTAAATTGATATCGGCATTCCGTTTTTAGCTTCAGTATTAAGCTTCTCTCTGCATCTTCAGATACACTCTTACCCGAAAGAAGACATTTTGCCAAATGTTGTTTGTAATACTTTTCAAATACATATTTTTCCTGAAGATAACGGAAAAGCATCATCACTTTGTCTAGTACAATCTCAACATCCTCTTTAAGCATTAACCTGATCCCGATGCTACGAACCAAGCCCATGGAGACAGTTTCTTCCATAGCATGCCATGTAGTCTCCAAGGAAATGGTAGTGTCAATATCCAAAACACCATCTGCATCCAATGCACTATCAGTTGTACCAATTCTTGTAATAAGAGAGAAGATCAAACAAAAATCAATAAAACTGTTAACTTATAAATAGTCAATCACATATATCATGATTTAGAAGGATCGTATATGTCCTCAACACAACACGAGTCTTCTGAGCTTTGAAGTCATAGATCTTTTGGAATTTTTAGGTACATCAAACCTTTACTGAAATATGTGTAAAAAGATGAAAATCATCTTTTCTATTTATAAGATTAAGCTGTCTATTCAAAATATACAAAAGAAAGATACTATACTGACATTAATAAAACTCAGAATCGCATTGATGTCAGGCCCATTTGGATCTTCAATGCAGCAAAGAGTCTCAAAAATCATCGCCTCGTAACTGGTATAACGGGATCACAATAAGAATTTGCTTCACATTAAGTTTATACGCATTCACAAAAGATGATAGTTAAACATACTCAGGGGCTGATTTTCTATAAGGAGGATTTAGAACTACAATAACATCAGAAAAAAATATTGATTATAAACATAAAGTTCTGAGTTGAATAAGGCTTACTTTGTTTATTTCATTGATACGTGATATGCATAGCATATCCTTTATCATCAGTTTCTGCATATGAAGAAAAAAGTTATACAACAAAAAATATACAACAATTATGAGCATAATAAATCACTAGAGGATGGATGAATGATATTAGGGTTTTGAGAAATATAATGAACAAATAAAACGTATATAATTAACAATATTATTGTTAAGATATATTCTATAAGAATACATACCAAAGTTATCCTATTTTTATTTTAAGTAAAAATCAAAAAACAAACAAAATTCTATAAGAATACAGATTTCTAGGAATTGTATTTAGTATAGGATTCCAATAAAATTATAGCCATTTATAGATTATAATATGCAACATAATTATCAAAATAACTTGTTGCCTAAGTGGTAAACACACAAGTTATTTATCCAAAT
Organism: Chrysanthemum makinoi; assembly: GCA_910596185.1. NCBI lineage: Eukaryota > Viridiplantae > Streptophyta > Magnoliopsida > Asterales > Asteraceae > Chrysanthemum > Chrysanthemum makinoi. The sequence continues at coordinate 226,987,874 of OU343223.1, read as the reverse complement.
AACCAAGGTTCAATCCTTGCAAGGCTCCTTTTTTATAAATAATTTTCAAAAAATATTTAATAAAAATCTGAAATTTACAAAAATAATTATTAAAAATCCGAAATTTACAATTAGTGCTTAGGTGGATAAAAATATTGCTTAGTTGGACAACAAATGATTATGTGGCATTAAATTGAATTAGGTGGCATTGAGGTGGCATTTGTGAAAAATGCCTCCGGTTATATATCAGAGATTGGATCATTTAAAAAGTTGATCTCAAGAGAAAAGTGAGAAAAGTAATCTCAACCATTGGATCACCCCCTCTTCCCCTCCCTTTTTTCACACCAAACTACAGGGACCTAATTGTATTTTCCTTCATTCTTTAAGGAGGTTTTGTAAATTCGCACCCTACCCCCAAAAACAAAAAAAAATTCCTACCAAATTTTTTTTTCTGAGGCCAAAAATATTTTTTTTTTGGGCCAAAAATTTCCCGCAAAATTTTTATAACTGTGATGCACCTTTCTATTTTGGTGCATCACAATTATAAAAATTAGTTATAACTATGATTCACCAAATTTTATAACCGAAATGCACCCAACGATTGTTACCTAATATGCTTCAATAATATTGCAATAACTTAGTATACTATGCTCTTTAAGGGGCATTAGTTAGAGACGGAGCTATGGTAGCGTCGCATGCTTTGTCATTGGGATAACGCTAGTGCATATATCAACAATCGTGAATTGATGAAAAGTAAGTTAACCTTATGATTAATAAAATGACTCTGAAACATGTTAGGATAATTGATTTCATTCTATATTTAACCATGTGATTAATAAAATAAGCGTGTTGAATCAGTTGAAAAATCTCTCTTTTATACACAAAGGTTGACGGTTCTAATTCAAAACTTTTTCTGAAATAAGTTAATAACATATGCGATCTGATGCACCTTTTTATTTTGGTGAATCACAGTTAAAAAAAATAGTTATAACTATGATGCACCAATTTTTATAACTGAGATGCACAAAAAAAATGTGCATCACAGTTATAAATTTTTGGCGGGAAAAAAAATTGCCCTAAAAATAATTTTTTTGGCAAGATTTTTTTTTTTTTTTTTTTAATGCGCGGGTGGGGGAGGTGCGGGTACTTCGCCTAAACCTTTCAGTTGTCTAGAAGCATAAGCCATAACTTTCTCCAAATCATGAGTTGTGTAGTTTTCCTCGTGAACTTTCAGTTGTCTAGAAGCATAAGCCATAACTTTCTCCCTCTACGTCAGTACTTCGCCTAAACCTTGATGCAAAGCATCACAGTAAACAACAAAGCCTTCGATTCCATCAGAAAATGCTAAAATTGGCGCACTACAAAGTTTCTGCTTTAAGATTTGGAATGCTTCTTCTTCTTCCTCACCCCATTCATACTTCTTGTTCTTTTACGTCAGTTTGGTTAAAGGCTTTGCTATCTTAGCGAAACCTTCAATGAATTTTCTGTAATATCAAGCAAGACCTAGAAATTAACGAATTTCTATAGGAGTAATCTGTATTGCCCAGTCCTTAATGGCTTCAATCTTGGCAGGATCAACATGTAAACCTTCACCGTCAATCATATACCTAAGAAATTGTACTGTACGAATCCAGAATTCGCACTTAGAAAATTATTCATACAATTTCTCTTTCTTGAGCAATTCCAAAATTGTTCACTGATGATCTTCGTGTTCTTCTTTGTTCTTCGAGTAAATCAGAATATCGTCAATGAACATGATCATGAACTTGTCCAAGTATGGTTTGCACACCCGATTCATAAGGTCCATGAATACTGTCGGTGCGTTAGTTAAACCAAATGACATAACTTGGAACTCATAATGACCGTAACGACTAAATGCCGTTTTTGAAATATCTTCTTCCGGAACTCTTAACTGGTGATAGCCTAGTCGTAGATCAATCTTGGAATAAACACTTGAACCTTGTAGTTGATCAAACAAATTGTCGATCCTCGGAAGTGGATAACGATTTTGCACTGTTAACTTGTTCAGCTCACGGTAGTCTATACACATTCGAAAAGATCCATCCATCTTCTTCACAAATAATATCGGAGCTCCCCACGGTGATGAACTTGGTCAAATAAACCCCTTTATCCGTTTCTTATATAGAAGATCAATAATGGAAAATGAGCAAGTACTCATCGAGAGTCTCAAAGTAAATAGTAAGTAATCATTTCATACTCTTCCCCATGCAACATATCATATCAATATGTTAATAAAAGAGTAAATTACACCATTGGTCCTTATAGATTACACAACTTATAACACAAAGGTCAACAAGTGCAAACAAAATAACTTACTTCCACAACTATTAAGTGCAAAACACAAAACAACACAAAACATAAGTGCAAAACACAAAACATATGTGCAGATACATAAATCACATTGTCTAGGGTTCAAACACATAATAAACTAGCCTATTACAACTTTTTACGTTTTCCTTTTTGCTTTGGTTGATCATTACAATCTTGCCAGATGGTTGAGTAGCCTCTACGTCTGTCTTTGATTCTAGGTTGCTTCCCTACAAGTTTGCTAATGCTACTAAGAACCTTAACTTGCGACTGTTGTACCTTAAGTTTAACACTAGCACTTGCATTAATAGCTTGTACTTGTTCCTCACCGTATACTTCTCTTCTTAGATATTCGAGAATTTCAGCTGGCAATTGATCCTTCGGTTCAACATTCTTCCCATATATCTCATAAATCTCTGGTAGTATTACCTTTCTTAGTACCACGTTTGACCATTCTCTATTATCAACTATTTTGTCGAGGTTAGCTCGATTACCACTCGACATAATGCGAATAAAGTGATGACAATTATGGTTAAGATTTGAAATGGGGAGTAAAATGAGTTGAGGGAAAATGATGTCAAATAAATACACACGTGAGATATATATATTTGTGGTTGGGGTTGAAAGTTATGTTGTTTGTTGACTATATATTTGAACCATTTACTTCCTCTTTTCAATATATTGTCAGGTTGTATGCTTTTTTGTCATACTTTGAATAGTAAAATCATAAAAGGCTTTTATACATTTCAACTTTAGTCCATGTCCACCTAGAAAGCTGTACACGTTTCACGTTTGCATGGTTATTGTTGCATGTTTAGTCCAAAATCTAAGATCAAACCTAAATCTGATAATACACAAAAAAAACAAACACAATAAACGACAAACAGAACATAAACAAAACATTATATATTTGATACCATTGTCAACAAATAGGGTACATAAAAAGTAGATCAACAAAGCTTCACAAAATAACATCAAAAACTAAATAGAAAGAATGTTGCATGCACGAACACGCTTGGGAATGACGCATCCACTGATGGTCAATGTCCCTCTGTACTTGAAGGATCATTTGTTCTTTCAAACGATATGATCTAGAATAGTTGCCAATTCAGCAAGAATGTTGCATGCACGAACACGCTTGGGAGCCATTTGTTGTTGTTGGTTGAAATTTAGTGCTTTGTAAGTTTGCTAAAAAGGAAGAAGAAGAAGGAGAGAACTTTATTGCGTTAAGTGGCAAGAATGTGTGTAATGAAAAGGCTTAAGTGCCTATAAAAAGGAGAACCATCTGAAAACGCGCCGAACCCAATACATTTTCTGACATATATCGAGATACCAACTAGAGATATACGGCTATGGTTCTTTGATATGACCATAGTTGATCATTGCAGTCTTTGGTATATTACCTCTTTAGTCCCCAAAGTTATATCGAAACAATAAATTTAGAATACAAAAATCAAAATGTGATTTATGTGTTACTATACGTTATGTGTGTGTACCGAATTTTGATTTGTGCTTAATGTTGGACTAAATGTGAAATATGTAAAAACTATTAAGTTTACTAGTTGCATTTTGACTACAATGGTTTTATACCAACCGATTTTACTATGATCCTAGCTAAAGTGAGGGACACGTGGATGTTGCTTGTTAACTTTACTTTTTGACTTACAAGACTTGTGTGAACAAGTGGCCAAACGTATCAAGGAAGCTTCCATCGATTTTGGAGAAAACGAAAACATGCGGTGTGTCATGTCAACAAGTTGGCCACTTGTACTTTCATTTATTTTATTTTATTTTATTTTTTTGAAAAAAAAATTATGCAAAGTTGTACAATATTTTTTATTTAATTATTTAACATGCAGTTCACCTTTTTTTCCCTTTAAAGTGTAGTTAACATTTTGTTTGTTCTTAGCTTTATAATGGAGAGAAAACCACAAGTATTGAAAAGAGAAGTTGTACAAAATGAAACTTAAGAACGCTGTTTGTTATTGCAAAAAGTAAATGCATTATAAGTGAAGTGTACACAATTCAGCTGTTACTTAAAGATAAATTACATAATAATCTGATTCATAATCAGATTCCAACAACAACATCAACTCATACTTTTGTTTTTGCCTAATTCTTTCATACAACTCTTTTTTAGCCCTTGCCTCTTATTCTAATATTTATCTTAATGGTTTTTCATCTAATTTTAGTTGATGTTCTTGTTCCTAAGTAACCCATCCATCACCATTGACATTTCCAGGAACTTCAGTTTCGTGTTCATCATGTATCTCTTAATCAAATGAATCATCTAGTGTTTGCTCAAATGTTTCCTCTACCAACACCACTTTTGACGCTTCCGGTTGCATAAAGGGTTTAAACAAATAATTAGATTTGTAACTAATTAACCTTAAAATCAAGTATAGAAACATAAAAAATATGTTTACATTTAGACATTTGCCACAGATTAATGTAGGATTGCTTATTAGGGATAAATTGCAAAAATCAAGTATAGAAAAGAATGTGGGTGTGTGTGTGTGTGTGTGTGTGTGTGAGAGAGAGAGAGAGAGAGATGACAACTGTGTTAGTCAAAAAACAAAAGATTGAAGAAACAAAAATAATAGTTTACAAGTACAAAAGTTTTGTTTCGGTAAAAAAAATACAAAAGGTTTTCTTAAAAAAAATAAAAGTACAAAAAATATATTTGCTACAGTGAAGTGTACAGTAGCCATCACAGTGCATAAGGACAAAAAAAGTGTTCGGACAAAAGTACATTCGTGTGCTTGGCACATGAGGACCGAGATAACAAGAACCCTAACAATTGTTAGAAACGAGGATTCGAGCCCGCGCGTTGCTGCGGGTGCTTTTGTTAAATATGTAGCTACTAGTTTGTCGAAGATAGCAACGGTAAAAGGTATAAGATTGTAAGGATGGGTGTTGCAAGAATTTGCATCATAAAAAAATGTTAAATTTTTTTAAGCATGCATTAAAGTTATATGTAGTATATGCGTAGCACAAAATAGGAGTATCTTGATATGCAAACATGGCATAATTTTTGTTTCAGTTTGACACAAAAGAACACAATGTTTTTGCGCAAATTTCTGCAGCTAGAAAGGCATAAACAACCATGCTAGTCATTGCACCAAACACATGTGTAACTGCAACTTTGCAGCCCACCAAACGGACAACATTTGGATAAAGTACTTCCGGAATGATATGCAAAACAGCACTTGCAGTTTACAGTGACAATACGATACGCAGTTTCTTCTTACAGTTTTATTTAAAGGCATCTAAGCCATTGAGAAACTACCAAGACAAATCATATTTGAGTGACAGTAAATTTGTTGTTCCTTTTTCCTTTTGAGCCATTCTGGTTTGCAGTTTTCGGCATGCCATCATCATTTTGTTGAGCAACCTATTTTGGAGGTTTAACCTTCCTAACAGCTTCTTTTTTAGATCCTGAACCACAATAACCAGGCGGAAAGTAGTTGCTCCATTCCATCAAAAGGTCTGCGGCTGGTGAGCTTGATTCAGTGCCTGAAATGTCCATGGTAGCTGCACATTTAAAAAATGAAAAAACTAAGTACATCTGGTAATGCTGTGTTTGCCTTATATCAGGATTCAGATGAAAAATAAAAACCTTTTTTCCTGCCAAAATCCATGTTGTGGTTTGTTTAAATTATTCTTTGGTAAATCAATGTTTTTTGGAGCTGCTTTTATAGGTGGAATCTGAAATGAGAATGTGCTTTATAAATGGAACATGTGCAGCCAATGTGCATGTTTAAAAAACTGACCACCTGATTAAAGCAGTCACTGCATACACATGCATACACTATTGATGTCATTAAAGTAGAGGTTATGCATGTTTCATCTGATTTTTCTGTATCAGCAGTCATTAATATTGGAATATGCACAGCTGTGCAGCCCATGCTTGAAGGAAAAAACAGTGAACTAAAGCTTTATATTTCATAAAAAAAACAGTCACCACATATAAATGTTGGCCGCAGAAATGATTATGTAATTTCATCCCCGTAACTATTATGATTACATGAATTGCAGCCTCATTGACATTCGCCTTTTGTAGATGATGTCTGGTTGTTGTATGAAATTTGCACGAAAACAGTTCAACATCTGAACACAAATTTAGAACTGCAAATAAGGTTTTCCAACCAAACCAAAGACAACATGTTTATAATACAGTGATACAGCAAAATGCTTTTATGGCAGGCCAGGTTTTGGTATACGGGTATGACAATAATATGCATTCATTAGAGTAACATCCAGGCATTACAATGGTTTCATTTCTGAACAGCCAAGTCCACACTAAATTGAAAACGATGGTGTTGAATATTTTTTTATAGCTGGAATTTTAAATGAAAATCTGGTTTATGAGTGGAATATGTGCAGGCAATTTGTAAATTTCAAATGTTGCATACTTGATTAAAGTAGTCAATATATAGCCTGTTCATGTCACTAAAGCAGAGAACATAGATTTTATATTTCAGTTTTTTGCATCAGCATATTTTGACACTGGAATATGCACAGATGTGCAGTCTATGTCTGAAGAAAAAAAATAGTAAACTATAGATTTTTATTTTATTAAAAAAACAGCTACCACATGTGAATGGTGATAGTGATATGTATTGAAATCCATAAGTAAGTATCGCAAAATTTTATGAATTTTGGTCATAGCCATATAGCAAAAGGAAGTATAAAAATGCATCTAGTGATTTATGACAGAAGTGTGACCTGGTTATAGATAAAAGGCACTCACCATAGTAGCCAACTGGAAATGCAGGAAGTTTTGAGCTTCCCCACGTCTTATTTTTTAGAATCTGACCCAGAGTTGTTAACCGGAAAGTAGGCCTTCAATTGCATAGGAAGATCAGCGCCTTCTGAGTTTGAATGGCTGCTTGAAACGCAGATGATTTCTGCACATAAAATGAAAAAATAAAAGTTAGGATGTGTGCTTTGGATATAAGGATTGAAATGAAAGAGAGCAACCTTTTTCGTTGCTGGAATTCATGTTGCAATTTCTTTTAGATTATTGTCTAGTCAGCCAATGTTTGGTCGAAAATCTTAGATTAGTGGCTGGTTCATGAAGTGCTTAAAGATGCCTTTAGCTTACCCTAAGTTCTGTGCTGGGTTGTTTGGGAATATTTCATTGGAATGATAAGTAATGGTATACCGTACAGGTTTGGTTACATTAAGTTATCAAGCTACTGTTTTTTATCTGCCTATAAAAGGTGTTTTTTTTGTGGCTTCACATAGCTACCTTTGCAGCTTGTGAGTTTTTTAAAAAATCTGTCAAGAAAATGGCTTACACCCCAAACTTGAATCAACTCAAAGAAGCATGTGGCTCCAATGAAGTCCACAATGCCTTTAAGTTCCTGTTTTTACATGAGCAAGGTAAAAATGAGGGGTTCATCATGCAGCTTGGAGAGAAATGTGATGATGTTCGCCGTTGACTTGGGAGTAGGACTGAATTGTTGGAGGAGGGGCGCTGGTTGAGTGGTAATGATGATGTTGCGAGTGACGCTGTTGAATGCTTGGAGGAGGCACATGACAGGGACCACCAGATTCTTGCTGCACTGATTCAGGTCCTTGATCTGGCTAGGGAATCGCGCATCGAGAAAAGGCGCCATGTGTTTACAATGGAGATGTATGATTAGGGTACCATCCTCTGTGTGTCTGTGATTGCTTGTTTCATGGTCTTTATGTTTAATGGTATGGTGTTATGTCTTAGATTAACAGGGTGTTGTTAATCTTTGGTGGTATGGTTGTAATTTATGTTGAATATGAATAAAAGTTACGTTCGTTTGTGCTCCAGCAATTTTGTAGATGTGTGTTTTCTTATGTGGTGGAGAAAAGCACTAATATGACTGAGTCAATTGTGTTTTATTTGGAAAAGTTACGTCTGTTTGTGGTTTAATAATTTTGTTGTTACATATGTAATGGAGAAAAGCAATGATATGGTTGGGTCCCTTGTGTTTTATTTGGACAATGTGTTGAGGGTTTACTGATTGGATTTAACATGAATATGCATTATCAATTAACAAAAGAATTATTAACCTGTGCATGTGTATCATAGTTTACCATCAAAAGTATTGAACATTTTTTAAAATTCAGAAAATGCTCAATTCTTTAAATAAAGGTTGAGTGGAAAAACAAACCATGGCAAAATTTTATGGCTGCTGGTCATAAATAGACACTGAAAAGAGGCATTATAACGCACTCATTGACCATGGTCATTGGTATCAACACATTTTCAAGACAGATTACTCACCTCAGCAGTGAAAAACCTTGCTATGTGATAAGGCAGAGCATGTGCAAGAGGCATCCCTATGTGAGCATCTTCAGTTAGCTGAAAAAATCTTAGTAGCCTCAGGTTCAGAACCAATGTGAGCCTCCTTGATCGATGAGTACTCATTTCCATTCATAGTACGACGGATAATGCCTTTCTGAATTAAAAAAAAATAACACAATCAGCCAAAAAATACTGCAACAACCTTAACACGGATTGATAAGAGAATCACACAGTGATAAACAGCTAACAATTCTCAGTTTTGAAAATTATAGGATAATGGTATACATGAGAAGCGACTTACTATGCTAAACAGGTGATCCAATACATATTTCTGAGAACGACATTATCCTTTCTGTTTTCACCATCTTCCTGCAACAAAAAAAGGAGTATAAACTGTTACCCATATCACGCAATATATATTGATATGTGAAAGCTGTGATGTAACGACACATATCAACCGACCAACTATAGACTGTTTGTCCACCTGCAATGTAGGTTTGTTGATTGAATGGCATGCCAGATCTAGGATGATCTATAAATTTGACAAACGATCCTATGTTTGACGTGCCATTCAATAAACAAAGCTGGATTGCAAGCAAACAAATTATCTTAACTTGTTTGAGCGTTGTGCATTTAAGCTATATCAGTTTTTATTCCCTGTCCACAACGGTTTAATTTTGTAATCTCTATGTTTTTAGTTTTCACCATTTTGTCTCATTTTTTTTTCTTTTTCGGCTCGCTATTTTATATGTAGAAATATATTTTTTTGCTAATTTTTTTTGCTACTCTTGTTTTTTTTTCAAAAGATGAAATTCCTTTGTTTTGGCAGTTCATATGTGAAAAAATGGTAAGCATGACAAAAGATGCCTAATTGATGGCTGTTTATAAGGAATCAAAAGTCATGATTACTTCTTACTGCATTTGCAGGCTATATAGTGGCAGTCAAATCAAAAGTCTAATAAGGCATGTGCTATTACATCATAGCAATAATAACCAACCCATAATTTTCTCTTTAAAAGACACACATACTATCCCAAAAACACACACAAAAGAAAATCTGACCCAATTCTCAAATGAAAAAAAGGTGAAGGAAAAAATAAATATGAACACACCTATGCCTTTTTGCGAAGACCTTGTTGTTGCCGCTGGGTCTAGCTTTGTGAAGGATATGATGGTTGTTCAATTTGGAAGAGAGGTGAGCACGACCATGGTGGATCAAGCAGAGCTGCTGAAAAATTCTCATGACATTAGGGCTCGTGTAGCAGAGCGGGAATATGTGATTGGAGAGTTGGAACTCTTGTATCAGTTTGATTCTTCTGTGCAAAGTATCTCAGAGCTCAAGAAGTTGCAGACCCTGGAGAATGCGACGAAGAAGCAAAAGCGAGCACAGGAGCTTTTGTCATTTATCGAGAAGTTGAAGGGGATGGTGTACTGACATCCTTAGTGGGCTTGCTCCATAAGTGGTTAGGCACTGTCGCAGTGCAATCCACAACCTGTTATAATAACTTTATTGTTAATGTATGAGCAACAAAGTTAAATATTAAAACTTTTAAAATTATGCCATCTGAACTTGCAACTTAAATGTAAAGCGCAGATTAATGCAAAGCAAAATACCAAACATAATATATAGTATACTCATACTTTATCTGTGCCACGTTACTGGGATAAAATCACCAGCTACCCATACCAGTTCTTTTCTAAGTTTGGTATAGGCACCCGACATCATGTACAGTTCAACATGCCCTAGTTTAAAAAATAGTATGAGAAACTCGTTGATCGACGCTATAGGGCTGTGCAAAAAACAAACGACATTAACGGACCTTCCATTGGTGGACACCGGGTGCTGCAGACTGATGGTGGACACTTCCGTAGGTAATCGTGCCAGAGGTGTGCCTTTACCATGCACCTATATGTAACAGCTAAGATGGTCTTTCACATTTGCCTTGTCATGTTCATAAGCAAGGTTGGCTGCATAAAAAATAAAAAAAAAAATAAAAAAAAAATAAAAAAAAGAGAAAAACATGTAAAAAACACAACTATTTTAAAAATCATTGTAAATTCAGGTAGAAAGAATTACCCATTTCCGCACAGAGTCCACTGATACGATCACCTTTGGTTGAATCTATGTGAGGCCTTGTAATCTGCATGTGCCGGTTGTCAACAACACCTAAAAAAAACCGCCCGATATTAGCATTCATATGTTTGCACGGTAAACATCACAATAGGTATAAGCATATCGAGGGCAAGGAAAAAACCCAAAAATAGAGAACGAACCTTTGCGAATAACCAGATATGAGGCGCAGGGTAACTGAGTTTGTTGCCATCTGTTTTTGCGGACCATATTTTTTTCCAGGATGGCATGAAGACGCGGTATCATATATAAGTTCTCCTGTCCCAGCAAATAATAATAATAATAATAATAAAATTACAGCATGAAGATGTGCTTCGGTAATCCGAAAGTTTTATGTAAAAAACAAACAGGCCAGTCAAATTTTACAAACTGTATTTGAAAAGAAAAGAGCAAAAGTAACTTTCCATTGTCGCATCACTTATCGGTCGTCCAATAATGGCTTTTCTACCAGACTTATGCGGCAGAGGTTGAAAAACCTGCAACAATACACGTATGGCCGCTTGAGGAAGTGTGACAGTAATAAGAAACCCAAAAATTAGCATGCACAATGATACATTAAAAAACATTGTAATGGTTATAGTGAAGTGCAAGGACATACCTCAATTGTGAAAAAATGAATATTCAGTTTTGAAAGGTAAGATGAAATACTGTTTAACCAAAGTTCTTACACTTGTAGGACGACATGCTAGGAAAGTTGGCATAATCTCTGGAGAAGTGCCTTTTAAAGAACAACACGCCACTTGATTTATTATGTCTTTTAAAAACTGTGTACTGACATGGCATGAATTGAAAGCGAGGACGTTTATTATGCCCTTTAATATCTATACAGCCTCAGACCTGCGAATCTGGTGGCGGTATCAGAGACTCAGTATGGCTGCAACCACAATTTGGATTAGGGTGCCTTGCCAAAACATGGGACTCTATGAAGCGCGCTCACCAAACACATAAATGCAGGAAACTATCATCATCGGCGTTCTTAATTTAGAATACACGCATAACCGTCACAACATGAAGGACATCCAATTGCATCTGACTTTAACATTAAACCACAGATCAAAGTACTATATAATTTTTTTGCACCAACATGTAACCATAAGTAACATTCCAGCAACCATAAGTAACACCTACTTATTCTAACATCTAAAATATGTGTACAACTGCTGGCTAGCTTTACAGTTATACTGAAAGTTTGCCATATAAGAGTAGGAGGCTTGTATGCTATTGCATACTTCAGGCACAACGAAAAAAATACGTGGCCTCTTTTAGCCGCCCTTTCGAGTGGAAGGCCATCTTGTTAACCCACCCGTTCCATTCATCCCTACTCACATCCCTCCTTTTCATCTTAGAAAGTATGATTACCAGCACGCTACACGTTACTTGTATATTATATACTTTTACATTTGTTTGGTTTGCTTTTTCAGCCACGCGTGAGAATTTTGCTGGACACACGGCTCAGATGGGCGAATATTCAAGCAAAGAGGATACACCCACCATGGCTGCAACAGTGAGCTGTCACCCTGCCAAGATACGGGCCATCTCACATTTACCGAATAAAGCCCATTTCATCACAACCTAAAAAAAGGAATGCAACCGTCAACCATTCGGCATTGCATGAATGACAAAAACTGCAACCACAGAAATCAACATTCATGGGAGCGTTCTCTGCATCTGTAATCTGCAAGAATGAAATGACAGTTCCAGAAAACCATATTTAACAAACCCCAGCGCAAAAGGGCAACTGACAGAAACAAAAGCGCGGAACATAATTTCCATTATGCTCATACCTTTTAGATCCAACCAGGTATATCTCCAGAAAATTATTCGACAATATAATGATCCAAACATAGGTGGAGTCATGTATTGAAAACAACATGCGAACATCGTAGCGGCATCAGCAGCCTGTCATGGCTGCAACCGTAATGTGGATATGGGTGCCACGCCAACAGACAGGGGGTGCTAAAGCACACTAACGAACCAGATCAACGCACAAACCCATCATCATTGCATCATTAATCTCATGACACGCTACAGGTTACTTGTATATTATATACTTTTACATTTGTTGGGTTCGCTTTTTCAGCCACGTGTGAGAATTCTGTTGGACACACGGCTCAGATGGGCGAATATTCAAGCAAAGAGGATACACCCGCCATGGCTGCAACAGTCACCTGTCACCCTGCCAATTCATCACATTTACCGAATAAAGCCCAATTCATCATAACCTAAAAAAAGTACTGCAACCGTCAACCATTCAGCATTGCACGAATGACAAAAACTACAACCACAGAAATCAACATTCATGGGAGCGTTCTCTGCATCTGTAATCTGCAAGAATGAAATGAAATTTTCAGAAAATCATATTTAACCAACCCCAGCGCAAAAGGCCAAGCGACAGAAACAAATGCGCGGAACATAATTTCCATTATGCTCATACCTTTTAGATCCAACCAGGTATATCTCCAGAAAATTATTTGACAATATAATGATCCAAACATAGGTGGAGTCACGTATTGTAAACAATGGCCATAGTTATAGCAGTTGCAGGGTCAAACAGGCACAAAAGCAATATCGTTATGCTGCAACCATCTGGTCACCCTGCCAAGACATGTTTTGAGGCTCAATTTTGATTAGCACTCGAACAATAGCATGGGTTCAACCATCTGGCTACCCTGCCAAGACATGTTTCCAGGCCCGCCCAAGCTATTAATACAAAGAAAAGCTATTTTTTTAGACAGCTTGTTTGGCTGGAAGGCCACCAAGTTAACCAACCCGTAGAATTCATCCCTGCTCATAGCGGCTCAGCTTTGTTTATCCAAATGGTGGGTGCACTAAAAAACAGCATGGCTGCAACCAAATGGTTACCCTGCCAAACCATGCTTTTCAGCAAAGGTAACCCACAGCTAAAAACATGTTTACCGGCGAAGTTAAGTATGGCAAAAATGCGTGATTTGTTAGCAACGCTGCTTAAAACTGCTGCAACCTCGGTAAACCCACTCTGCAATAGCAAGACCTGAAAGCATTGCAAACCCGCAAAATATTTTTAGAAGGTACACTATTTAATCAAAATCTAATAGGCAGAAAGTGGCTAACCATAAGGCATGACATCCAATCCGACCAACATGGAGAGGCTTTTTTATTTTTACACTGACTAAATCAACATAAACTATCAAAGTAGGGCGTAATTCCATGATAAATAAACTGATACAGAAAATTTATATTTAAAAAAAACCTTAAACCCTCGCTACAACAAAGCTAGCGAGAAAGCAAAGGGAAAACATGACAGGCAGTATCCAATGTTCCCAAAACAATGAAAGGTAAACACAACATAGCCCACAAAGCATGAAGAAGAGAGAAAGCAGGCAAAAAAGAAAAGTGAAAAACATGACTCCCTATATCAATCTTTGCTAATCTAAAAGACGCAGCTCAGATTTTTTGAACATTAATAATCGGCATACGTAACCCTTATCTAAGACATGCCAAGCAGAAATACCAAACCCTAACTAAACCTAAAATAACCCAGAACCGAAACTAAACACACGATACCATAACTACCATAAAGATGAAGTAAAACAAACCCTAAAGAAAGGAAAAAAAATTTCAGACCTTTAATCGTTTGTCCAAAATTAGGAAATATGCAGCTAGGGTTTTCCATAATCAATAATTGAAATTGGTAACATCATCGTCAGATTCACCAAGCACACCAAATATATGGACCAAAAGAAAGCTAACGCTGTAGCAAAGACCATGTGGCCAACGGAGATCCACAAAAAAGATAAAAATATTGTTTCCATAGTACAGATCATTGTACCCCTCTCACCAACCAGCATACGAACACACAAAGGTGTTTAGGTTGATCAAGGCACATGGGGGTTTTTCCCCGGAAAAATACCCAGGTGGATCTAAGATGAAACGGACGAATGTGAGTAGACATGAATAGAATGGGCATGTTAACTAAATGGAGCCCCGCTAAAAAACACGGGCAAAAAGGCCGCCCATATGTGTACTGTAGATAACAACTGTAGCAAAGTCCTGTAGCTAAGAATCCCAACAAATGTAATATAGTATAATTTGGACCACCCATATAATATTTTCAAAATGCTGGACTAACGACGTAAGATTTCGCGTTTTTGAATGTCGTATGAAATCTGACACTACTTCAGGAACCAACGGTGTAATTTACTCTATATTTAAATGAGAAACTCATTAAAATTACACTCTCCTCGATAAATGATTAATTAAGACATTGATATATCTAACGACTTAATTTAGTAAATATATATTTAAAAAAAAAAAATAAAAAAATTGTACAAATGTGGTCCCACTTATCCATGACGCGTGAGTCACCCACTCCAACCACACCTCCCTTCCTTTTTCAACATTTCCCAACACCAAAATAAAAAAAAAGCGAAAGCGACACTTATTAAATTAAGAGAAATGATACTCATGCCTAAAAGGTATGCCTAAAAAGATGTCTAACTGGAGTATAAGATTAATACATGTGTCAAAATCAATAGTTGAAATTAAGAGTGAGAAATTGTGAATGTGATGTGTCAAATGATGAATGGATTAGGCATGAATTTAGGCTTATGTTTTAGTCCTCCCTATCATTGCTCTTAAATTAAATAAAACGAAAACAAAACAAAATAAAAAAGAATAATAAAAGCAGTAGGCAGACTACTAGACTAGTCCCGTAACTGAAAGCAAATCCGAAACCAAATTCCAATCACTCATTTCAAATCCGCCAAATAGTACTTCCAACACTCACGTCACCCACCACTTATAACCACAGTCACTTATCACATACCCTTTTTTAAACGTTATGATAAGTCAAACCACTTATCAAATATACATATAAGTAGGATGCATCGAAGATCGTGATAAAATAGACCAAGTCCCTACCTTACCATACATACCCACATCTTCTTGTTCGCAGCCTTTGAAATTAAATTAAAAACCCTAATTTTTATAAGTTTAATGATTTTGGTTTGAAATTGATTTCATGTCGTCTTTGAGTAGAGAATTGGTGTTTTTGATACTTCAGTTTCTTGAAGAGGAGAAGTTTAAGGAAGCTGTTCATAGGTTTGTTTTTTGTTTTTTTTTTGGGGGAATTAGGTTTTTTGTTTTTGTGGATGAGTAATTAGTGGTTAGTTTTTGTGTTTGGGGTTTGCGGGAGGTCTTTCTAGAAGCAGTCTCTCAGGTTCGGGTAGGGGTAGGGGCATGACTGTCTACATCCTACCTCGCTTATACCCCGCTTTCGTGGGATTGGGTATTGGATGAAGGAAATTGTGCTTATGTGTTTATTTGTTAGTTTACGCTGAAATAAGTTGTTTTTGTTAGGTAGTTTATATTTAAGAGGGTGTCTGGGATTGCATTTTTTCTGCTTATGTGCTTAATTGTAATAAGATACGTGGTTTGGAGTGGTTCGATAAAACAAACAGCTTATTTCGGTTTAATAAGTTTTTATTAGGGACTGCTTATTTTTTTAAGACTTTTGTGCTTATATAAGTAGGGTTGGATCAGTTGGTAAACTCCTTGCCTCTCAACCGAGAGGTCAGGGGTTCGATCCTCACTCCCTACAAAAGGCCGGAGGTCCTTTCTACCTTTGGTAGAACTGGAAGCAGCCTCTCTACCTTAGGTAGGGGTAAGACTGTCTACATCTCAACCTCCCCCATACACCGGAAACGGTATTGGGTACCCATAACCCGTGGAAGACGGCATTGGGCGTCACTTTTTGTGCTTATATAAGTTTATCATATTATAACAAACTTATATAAGCCCAAAAGTCTTAAAATATGCCAGCAAATTGGAGCTTATGAAATATAAGCCGAAACACAAATAAGCTTATAATCCACATATAAGCTTAAACAAACACCCATAGTGGTTATTTGAGATGAAATTCAAACTACTTTTTTTTTCCTGTTAAATTAAACCTAAAACGCTTGATTAAACTAGATTCAATCGACACTTTGTTAACCAGTTGGCTGTTTTCGATAAGTTGCTTATGTAGTTATATGTTAGTCGTTATAACTTATAAGCGTATGTTGTTTATTTAAGTAATCCTACCCCCAAAGTAATAACTAGAGGTGTGATTACTTGTAGATGTTTATTACTTGTTTTGACGGACTATAAAATATCTTCTTGTTGAGCTGTTTTGTTTATTTTAAGGGAGTATTACTATTTGCGTGTTTGTGTAGGCTTGAGCAAGAATCTGGGTTTTACTTTAACGTCAAGTATTTTGAGGAGAAAGTGCATGCCGGTGAATGGGATGAAGTCGAGAAATATTTGTCTGGTTACACCAAGGTTGATGATAACAGATACTCGATGAAGATTTTCTTCGAGATCAGGAAACAGAAGTATCTTGAAGCTCTTGATAGGTATGTATTGATTTGATGCTTTATTTTGAATACGGTGTTCAACATGTTTGACTAATTTGAGAATGCGTGTGATGTGGCTTATGATTTTATTTTTGTAACTGGTATTGCCAGGCAAGATAAGGCAAAAGCTGTTGAGATATTGGTAAATGACTTGAAAGTCTTCTCAACATTTAATGAAGATCTATATAAGGAAATTACACAGCTGTTGACGCTTACTAACTTCAGGTAACGTTGTCGTTTTGGAACTTCTTATTTATTATCTGTTTAGCAGTTTTGCTTGTCAAATATCTCCTGTTGTTCAAATCTGCAACGGACATTAATTATTAATTTGATCAATAGTCATTGTGGAGTGGTAGATTGAGCGGTGATTACCTGAAGTTGCTTGTTATTTTAACTTGTTAACTAAGTCAACTTTTATATTAAAGGGAAAATGAGCAGCTATCGAAGTATGGTGATACTAAAACAGCTCGTAGCATTATGTTGGTCGAGCTTAAAAAGCTAATAGAAGCAAATCCTCTTTTTCGTGAGAAGCTTGTTTTTCCTACCTTAAAGTCGTCAAGACTGAGGACTCTGATTAACCAAAGGTAAGGCAATTCTTCTTTTCTCTATAAGTTGATATAATGGAATACATTTAATGATTGTTTGTTTTGTTCAGCTTAAATTGGCAGCACCAGCTGTGTAAGAATCCAAGGCCAAACCCAGATATCAAAACTTTATTTGCAGACCATACGTGCACACCTCCGAATGGTGCTATTGTACCTACACCAGTCAATCTTCCACCTGGTGCAGTCACAAAACCAATGGCTTACACATCGCTTGGAGGACATGGTGTATGACACCCTTTTTGTCCATTCGTCTAATCCTAATCTCGCTTAGATTAGTCATTTAAATAATGACATTTTCCTTAACATTCTGTTGCAGCCCTTTCCGCCCAATGCAGCTTCTGCAAATGCTAATGCTTTGGCAGGGTGGATGGCAAACGCTGCTGCTGCTTCTTCGTCTGTCCAGGCAGGTGTTGTTTCTGCATCATCTTTAGCCGGTCCGCCAAACCAAGGTTAGAGTTGCAGATACAACTTGGTTACAGTTTTATAAGTGCATGTTTAACGTATATAACTTTTTTTTTTTTTTGAATGTCATCTAGTATCCTTCTTAAAACGTCCTGCAACACCCCTTGCTCCACTTGGTATGGCCGAATATCAGAGTCCTGATCATGAACAATTAATGAAACGTCTGCGGCCTGCACAGCCTCTAGAAGAGGTACCATATAAAATTTGATGGAGCAAGCAATAATATCGTTACAAGTGAAATTCATTAGCATTTGGTGCATTTCTCCAGGTTTCTTATGAATCTGCCCGGCAACAGTCATGGTCTGTGGAAGACTTGCCAAGAACAGTAGCCTTCAGTATTCATCAAGGATCGACTGTCACAAGCATGGATTTTCATCCTTCCAACCAAACATTGCTTCTTGGTATGATGGGAATTTTTTGTATCTTTGCTCGAAATGATATAAACCCCTTTGTGACATCACATATATAACTTTTTTTTCTTTCTGATTTCACTTTTATAGTTGGATCTATCAATGGTGATATCACACTTTGGGACATTGGGTCACGCGAAAAACGGATAACAAAACCGTTCAATGTCTGGGAAATGGCAACTTGTTCTTTGTCATTTCAGGTTAGGCTATATTACTGCCTGATGATTTAAAGATCTATTATATCTTTAAACTCTATGTAAGTTATAATTAGTCAACATTTAAAGGATGTAAAATGTTAAGGATGTATAGTAAATAAACATATGATACAGGGTATTTGGCGTGTTTGTGGGAACTAATCTCTTGTGATTGTTTATAAGGTTGAGTAACCATTTATGTAACTACTACTCACAGTCAAGAGATTGTGCAGGCTTCGTTTGGCAAGGATGCACCCATGTCTGTGAACCGTGTTAGGTGGAGTCCGGATGGATTGATTATTGGTAGGTTTATTTTTCTTTTACTTTTTTCCTTCTTAAAGTTGAAGATCTTGAGTAACTGATTGTCATGCCACAGGTGTTGCTTTCAATAAGCATTTGATCCATGTGTATTCTTATCTTGCACCGAATGATTTACGCCAGCGATTAGAGGTGAGTTGATATGTTGCCTAGAGGTGGCAGGATGGGAAGATCAGGCGGGTTGAGTAATAGGTCATAACTGGTCATTTTTTGTATGGGTCAGATCGGGTTGGCTGCCAAAGACTTTGTTTGTCTATTTTAAATGGGTTTAATGCTTCAATTATGACTACAAAAACAATTTTGAAAAAAAAAAAAAAATGAATTTATCTTTCAATAAAACATTATAGGAGGTTTTATGAATTAAATAGTAGTGACTTACCGAATGGTTTTACTTGTTTGACCCGTTATTCTACCCACTTGACCAGTTTAAGATAAAGCTCGCCCCAAATCGACCCATTCATAAGTAAATGGTTCGAATTTGCCACCTATAAGTTGATCCCTCGTTTTTAAATTGTCTCTTCATCCCACGCAGATTGATGCTCATGTTGGAGGAGTGAATGACTTGGCCTTTGCTCATCCAAACAAACAGCTGTGTGTTGTTACTTGTGGGGATGATAAGATAATAAAGGTGCAAATACTATCTAGAACCTTGTATAACTCCATAAATAGCAACCAAAAAAAAAAAAAAAAGAGAGAATCTTTCTAACAGGGAAATACATCAGGTGTGGGATTTAACTGGAAGGAAGCTATTTAATTTTGAAGGACATGAAGCACCAGTTTACTCTGTATGCCCTCATCAAAAAGAAAACATTCAGGTACGTCAGAACATATGTATGTATTCAGTATGTGTATAGAGAGAGATATGAGGCCTTAGAAATGTTCTTTGTCGTTCTGTATAGGTTTATAATGTATATATTAAGTTAGAAGTACTTCTATTACAATTATCATTCACGTGTATATTTCAGTTCATATTTTCAACTGCAATCGATGGTAAGATTAAGGCATGGCTCTATGACAATATGGGATCTAGAGTCGACTATGCTGCTCCAGGTCATGGCTGCACCACTATGCTATACAGTGCTGATGGCAGTCGGTAAGTTTATAGAATTTCAGAAACAAATGGAAGGACCCTTTGCAATAAGTATGTATTACTAATTGTCATGGCTTGTAATGCCTGCTTTCAGATTGTTTTCTTGTGGAACAAGTAAAGAAGGGGACTCTTTCCTTGTTGAATGGAATGAAAGTGAAGGAGCCCTTAAGAAGACTTATTCTGGGTTCAGAAAGAAATTAAATGGTGTTGCACATTTCGACACAACTCGAAACCACTTTTTAGCTGTTGGTGAAGAAAACCAGATAAAGTTCTGGGACATGGATAATGTTAATATTCTCACTACTACAGAAGCTGATGGTGGACTACCGGTTAGTATATTTGTGTTTGCTGAGGCTTATTCTTAACAATTAGAGGTGGAAAAATTAACGGGTTTAGTAAATGGTCAAATCGGGTATTTTGGTATGATTCGAAATGGGTACTCTGGTACTGGTCGAAACATAACGTGTTTGACCTGACTTATTGACATTATTTCTAAATTCTATGAATAAATAGTGTATCAAATATGATAACAAAAGTTAAAAAAGTTTTATAATAATATAATTTTACAAATAAGAGAATATTTGTTGTTTTATGCAATAAATATACTCTTCGTGTGACTTTCAACCCAATTTAATCATTATCTATAAGCATAGATCCATAATTCTTGTTTGTCCAGTTAAAGATAAACATACCACAAATCAGCCTTATCATTAGGTAAATGGGTCGAAATATCTATTTATGTGATTGTGTCAGATGTTTCCACGGTTGAGGTTCAACAAAGAAGGAAACCTTCTTGCTGTAGCGACTGCTGACAATGGGATCAAGATTCTTGCAAATGCTGTTGGTCTCAGGTCATTAAGAACAACTGAAGCCCCATCGTTTGAAGCATCAAAAGCTTCCATCGAACCAACTGCAAATAAGGTGCATCATCTGTTAAATGGTTTTGCACTTTTACCCTTCCATCAGAATTTTCCATAATCGTTTGATATATAACAAGGGCTTCATGTTTCATGGACCAGATGGCTAGCTCCTCTGCTATTGGTAATCCTAGTTCAGTTAACTGTAAAGTGGAGAGAAGCTCACCTGTCAGACCTTCCAACTTTCTTGTGAGTCAATTTTATTTTCTTGGGAGCTCTACCAATAATTTGTTCTTTGTTCCAATTGTTTAGTAAGAAATGATATTCTGGACATATGTTTGTGGACCTTGACAAATTATTTGCTGATAAATGCTAATTCTTCTGCATATGTATGCATCTTATCTTTAGAATGGCAGTGATTCTGTGGGTCCAAGCATGGAAAAGCCAAGGAATCTGGATGATGATAAGATGAAACCCGGGCAGTTGACGGAGATTCTTGATGCTGCCCAATGCCGGCTGGTTACCATGCCAGACAGTGCAGATGCCTCCAGCAAGGTATGTCAGCCATTGATTTTCGTGATAAATTTAGAGGTTGTAAATGAGCTGATCAGGCAGGTTGAGTACGGGCCAAACAGGTATTCTTTTGGTGCGAGTCGAAACAGGCTAATTAGGTTGGGTTGACCTGGAACACTTTTTGTTCAGAACTTGAAGTTTTTTAGAAGTTATGATTAAGATGCTTTGTAGAAGTTATGTTATCTCAATACAAAACTATATTTATTTATTACTACGTATTAAGATGCTTTAGGAAGTTACATGCATTAAATGTATACTATGGGGCCTTTTAGTATATTTTAGCTGTCAACTTGTTTCTCTTTAATATGGCTTTTAAAAAAAAATAAAAAAAATTAACTGTGGCATGTTAGAATTATTAGATAACCTGAATCGACCCTTTCACAAGTAAATGGTTGAATTTTCACCTCTAATAAAGTCAATGCTGAACAAGATAGCTCTTTGCAGGTTGCCCGTCTTCTTTACACAAATTCTGGAGTTGGGATTGTAGCCCTTGGATCAAATGGTATTCAGAGGCTATGGAAGTGGGCCCGCAATGAACAAAATCCGACAGGAAAAGTAATGCCATTACACCATTGATAATTTCATACTCTGTTAGTTCTTTAATTTTTTAATGATTATTAACAACTGATATTGGTAATGTTTGAAGGCCACTGCCAATGTTATTCCACAACATTGGCAACCAAATAGTGGTCTTCTTATGACAAATGATGTGACAGGTGTCAACCTAGAAGAAGCATTTCCGTGCATAGCGCTGTCAAAGAATGATTCTTATGTGATGTCTGCCTCTGGTGGGAAAATTTCCTTGTTCAACATGATGACTTTCAAGGTATATTCACACTGTCACGCATACACGAACCGTGTATTCTATCATTAGATAAATTCATAAATTTAACTAATGCACTTTGTTTTGATGTTTATATTTAGGTAATGACAACATTCATGCCGCCTCCCCCTGCCTCAACCTTCCTTGCATTTCATCCTCAAGATAACAACATCATAGCTATTGGCATGGAAGATTCAACAATTCACATATATAATGTTAGGGTGGATGAGGTAATTATCTTCATTTTTGTTTATGTCTAGTATGGTGCAGTTTCTCTATGGGTCATACAAGGTACCGAAAGTAATGTAATTGAGCTTGGGTTTTTGTAGGTGAAATCAAAGCTGAGAGGTCATCAGAAGAGGATATCTGGCCTTGCTTTTTCTACCCATTTGAAAATATTGGTTTCATCAGCTGCTGATGCTCATGTGAGTTTCTTTGACATATTGTTGCTTAACTTAAGGGAAAATCACGCATAATAGATGTATTATTTCAGTTGTTTCAGTTCAAGATATATTGTACGCAACCTTAAATTATATTTAGTCATGCCACTGATTTGGTCTGAATGGTGTTAACTAAGTCTGAAGGCTGAGTTTGGATTTGGTTGGCTCATGTGGTCTTGTTTGGCATTAAGTTTAAGATGGAATGTAGATCATCCAAAACTTCATCCAACAAATCCTCCTAATGGACATTATATCAAAAAAGCAAGTGATGCTGACTTTTGTAGGTGTATGGTGGCGAAATTCAAATTGGAAGAAATTTAGAAGGGTGTGTAGATATAACATAACCAAAAAGTCGATGTCTCAGAAAATCATGTTGCATCTGGATTTAGACTTCAACACACGTTCCAGTCATATTTTTTACAAATACATTAAACGACATCAAATCAGTATCACCTAATTTTTCTGTAATAATAGAAGCTAATTTTCCAACTCTTATAAACAGTGGTGAAATTAGGTGTCAATCAGTCAATGTGTCATGGTTTAAGTTTAAGTTTATGTTTAATTCTTTCAAGGCCTTGCAGCATATATTATTCTATGTTTGATTTGTGTGTGAGTGATCATAACTTTAGGTCACCAAGCAGTAATATATCATAAGAACATGTGAGAACTAAATTACATGATTTAGCTGATGTATATTACTTAGTATGAGATTTTACCATGCAGATTTGTTTCTGGAGCATTGATTCATGGGAGAAGAGGAAAATGGTACAAATACAACTTCCACCTGGCAAAGCACCTACAGGTGACACTCGTGTTCAGTTCCACACGGATCAGATACGCTTGCTGGTATCTCATGAAACACAATTAGCACTATATGATGCCTCCAAGATGGAACTCATACGTCAGGTACAATGCATCCGCTATCATTTTCGAATAATTATCTTCAAGAATACAACAATGAACCTAAAACTAATATCATTGCAGTTTTTATTTTTATTTTTATATAAGGGTTCTTATTGGCTGGATTCCCTATATTAACCTTGTTGCTTTTTGGAACAACGATAACATTATTAGATGGTTTTGTGAATTTCTGTTGCAGTGGCTCCCTCAAGACAACCTTTCAGCACCTATATCATATGCTTCATACTCTTGCAACAGTCAACTTGTTTATGCTTCCTTTTGCAATGGCAACATTGGTGTGTTTGATGCAGACACCTTAAAATTGAGATGCCGTATTGCGCCTTCTGTATATCTGCCAACATCAGTACCAAATGGGTTAGTGCATCAAGTTTCATGTTTATTTTCTTGGGTCCTGCTACAAGTGCTTTGTTTCTCCTTTGACCAGCTATTGCAGTGATTTCTTCTGATTATTTGTTTATTATTGGATCATTGATGAGTCGGAGGTGGCAGTTTAGACCCTTTTATGACTGGGTCATGTTGGTTGTGTACCTTCTCAAACAGGTCAAGTTTAACTAGTTACCTGAAAAGGGAATGGGTCAACTGGGTATACGGGTTCCAAGGTCTCGTTTTAGTGCACATGACCTCCTAAATTATATTTAGTTCAAAGATTTAGATATTTGTAATAATATCAGTTTTCTAATAATAGTTAACACATCAACTATTTGTAAAAAGAAAAGTAGACAAACAGCATTTAGGTCAACCCTACCCTGCCGACCAGGTTCAACCTGAACAAAAAGTTGAGCGATTTTAACCTAGACCTGTTTTGACCATTAGCCAAGCCGCCGGATCCACCTTACCATCTCTACGCACACACATACATAAGGTTGTCCACCGACACAGTATTATCCATTATATCTCGGATTGCTAAAGGATCATGTTTTTTATGCAGAAATCAAGCTCCATATCCACTCGTGGTGGCAGCACATCCGCAGGAGCAAAACCAGTTTGCAGTGGGACTGTCAGATGGATCTGTTAAGGTAATAGAGCCTTCAGAGGCTGAAGGAAAATGGGGCTTAAATCCATCTGATGAGAGCTGAATACTAAATAGCAGAACCATCCCAAATAGTATGATTTAGTAGAACACAATATATAGATTCTCATATTTTTCTTCGTGCATCCTCCGTATTGAAGGTAAGATTGGCCTATATGTATTCTTCGTAGTGGTTGATTGAGATTTGCGTATTTGTGTAGTAATAACTAATAGCATAATGTGCAACTCGTGTAGTTTATTGTTGGTGAATGAAATCACAGTTTGATCAAATACGGTACATGGCCACCTGGTAAGACTCGTACAGTCCAAGTGTGTACCGTAGGGATTTCGCAAATCATTTGCGAAGGGTTTGCAAATTTGTTGCAAATGAGTTGCAAATATTAGTTCCGAATATTAAAATGGGCTGTAAAATATAAATTTGCTTCGCAGATTTTGAAATCATTTTGCAAATTATGTATTCATTTTGCAATTTATGAAGATATTTGCAGATTTTGTGATTTTCACATGTATTAAACCTTAATGTTTTTTACTTCGCAAATCATTTGTGAAACGAAAGGCTTTTTTATCAAATTTTTCAAAAGTGGTAATAAGCTAAACTTTATTCCCTTAAATGTTTATTTGAATTATTAACCCATTATAAATATGAGAAATGATAGGCATGTCTAAAAACATGTCTAACACTATGTGGCAAGAGTTTATTGGTTTGTGAAGAAGTGGGTCTGGCTGTTACAACCAATACACTTGCCACATAGTGTTAGACATATAATTAGGCATGTTTTTTAGGCATCCCTATCATTTCTCTATAAATATGAGTCTGGTTATGTATGTCACAGTCGTATACTAGTATATTTCTTATCATCATTTTTTGAGTAAATTTTACAAACCGTCTTTTAAATTCATGGCCGGATATAATCTTGAATACGCATCCAATATACATTTGTACTCCTTTTGGTAAACGTCTGTCAAGTCAAACGATATGTTCGTTGCTGTTGGTATTTACCTATTACAAAGAGCTGTTGTGAATGACTAATGTGGCGGAGCCAGGATTATAAGACATTGGGGCAAGCAAAAAAAAAAAAAAAAAAAAAAAATCACGCAAAAGCCGAGTAGAAGAAATTAACAACAAATTATCATAAAATTTGTAAAAAAGTTGTGGATATAAAAGTTTGTAATAAGGGTAAGAAAACTAATATTAAGAAAAAAGTAATAAAGTAGCGGTGTTTTGAAAAAAAATGTTTGTCTAAAGAGTGCCCCTCATGGCACTACTTTTAGTGATTAAATAAGGAAACTTTAAGTTTATTAATTACAAAATCAAAACTAATTAATGTAAATTATAAGATCAATTAATGTGTATTAATTGCAAATTTCAATTTAAAAAGATAATTCAAGATGAATTAATGCATCTTAAGAGATGATGTTAGTCACACTCCACTATATCAGACATAGTACATACTTTCCTATTTTACAATTCCCAACTCATCTTCTAAAAAAAGTACAGTTCTTTCTTCCATACTTTCCAACCAAACAAAATAGTATTTCACATTAAAAGAGCATTTGGATTGTCTATCATATAAGTAACAAGTAATCAGAACCCGCCGCGTTGCGGCGGGGGAGTTTTGAGGTAAGGTTGATGGTGGATGGCTGGTAGAGGAATGTTTGGTATTGGAATAGATGGTCATTGTTTTGCAGGTAACTTTTTGGTACTTTTACATTTTAATGCTCCATATGGTTAGTTGTTGATGTTTGATGCTTTTTTGGAAATGGATCTGTAGTGGTGTTTGTATCGTTAATAGTGCTCCATTTGCTCTGCTATATATTGCATGCTCCCAACGATTAAGGTTTTTTGGGTAGTGGGTGTTCAGTTGGAGGTGTATATAAACGTTTGTGCTTTTAATCTCTGTGTGTGTGTCTTTCTCTTGCCTTTATCTTATTTTTTTACTTGACATGGCCCGCACTGCTTGGCTTGTTGAACTGGGCTTTGAATGTAACAATGATATGTTGCAGAAAAAGATGTGTCTTTGTTTCGAAAGAGAGGTAATCTTAGCGCGTGAATGGGAAAGTATGGTGCGTGGTCGTTGTTTTGAAATTGCAGACCGTGTTTCGTATTTGGAAGAGTTTATCCAAGAGATTGTTAAGGAAGGCGATGATTTGGTTGCCACTAAGTCAATTGCCTTTTTGAGGGAGGTTCAAGGTCGTGAATGTTCAAAGCTTGGCACATTTCAGACCATGTTACGCGCAGCTCATGGTGCTATTAGTGTTGGTGCCGGCTACATCAACACAATTCGGTCGTTGTGATGGTGTTCTGTATGCTGCTATGATTTGTTATCATTGTCGTTGTTTCTGTTTCAGTTTTTCTGTCCTGGGTTCAGGACGTTGTTTAGTCAATAAGACTGTTATGTTGTTCTAGTACCGTTTTGTGTGTAACTTTTGATGTTTAATAAAAGTTCCTTTATTCTAGTTGTTATCTGTTGTATTTTGCGGGGCTTTGTTTCTTTGTCATTTGTCAACAGTAGTGTGCAATGGTGAGGATACTATGCCTGTACGTTACTATAGGATTTATTTAACGGCTGTTAACATAGATAGAAAATGGCATGCTTTTGCTAGTAGTGTTTAGCATGCCTCGGTACAGCCTTTCCAGTCACTTAGTTATGTCACGTACATTTTATGCTACTTAGACACATCTGCTTCCTAGTGGTTACTATACATATCCTAGATTAGGTAGCTACCTGTTCTTTGACCTTGGAAAATATCATTCTTTCTTGGCCTTTTTAGCTTCTAGTTCAACCGTTCCAATTTCTTCATCTGGAAACAGCTCTTTACGAACCCCTGTTGATGCGATTGCTACAATTGGTTTTTCTTTTTTCGCGGGTTCAGCTGTGTGTGATGAGGGAGTGATAATTCCCATCGATATTTCTGTGGCAGGTTCAAGGATAGGAGTTGATGATGAGCTGCCTTCTTCCTGAGTTTGCGGAATGTATGGTATTGCATGGACGATGATTGGAGCATCTGGTGCTTCTATTGCCGGTAGTTCTGATGCACTGTCAAGGATAAACCTGGCGTTCCCTCTACGGCTTCATGTTGCAAAATGTAGTTTGAATAAGCGCCTCGTCTGTTGTAGGTCCCTGATGATTGCTAGTAGGTCGTACGGATTAGGGTCAGGGATGTAGCTAAGCAGCTCGCTACATGGAGGTAACAGTGAATTTGCAGCAAGGCTGAAGCACGTCACAACTATTCTCGCAGTCTCATCTCTTAGAGTTGCTTTAAAGCAGTAACTGCAGGATGTTCATGTTAAGGACGTTTGTAATTCATTGTGTGTACATAGTTAATAGTTGGGTTAAGTAGGTAATGAGATAGGCGGATCATGTACCTGTAATTCGGTGATAGATCGCCTCCGTATTGTTGGCAATGTAAGCGTGGCATCACATCGTTAATTTTTGTGTGGCACGTACGAAACCTGTTAAAGTACCAGCCTCTCATGTCATTTATCCATGTTATTACAACATCGGTTGCGAACTGTTCTTGCTGTCATAAGTTCAAATGTGCGTTTGTGACATTAGTTATTCTGTGTCCAGGCGTTTGCAGATAGTTTTTAAATGTGTGAGTAAGTAGATGTAGTAGATACCATATGTGCCTCTGGGTTCATTTCCAGTAACGTACTGAGGGTTAGTGCAGGTTGATGCCCTTGTCTTTAAGATATGGGCCCTTCCATCGCCGGTAATTGCAGTGTTGGGGTTGGACCAAGAAATTCAGGGGCCCTATCATGTGAGGTTTTTTGTTAGCAAATTAACCTTAGGTAAAAGTTTGACAAAAACCTTTGTGGGTGGGTATTACTTACATTTGTCTGATTTTAACTGTCTCGGGAATTATAGGATTCAGGTAGTAACTGGTTGCCGGAGTGGCTGATAATTGAAGGTCGCCTGTTCGGATACTCTATGTTAGATATATATACCAAAAAAATGTACTTGACTGTTTATGTGTTGGTTGTTGTATACCTGCAAAGCGCTTGGCCCAGCATGAACTCATGGCAATAATAACTGGCTGTTCCATTCCTGAGAGCCTCCCAACTTCAAATCCAGTCGCTACTTCATTCCAAAGGCTGAATGTAATGTTGTTGCCGCTGCAAATGAGTGCAGTATAAGTTACTGATTACGCATGGTTGTTATTTTGTTGTTACAAATCTATTATGTGTACCTTAGGTTCTGTATCGTTATGTTCCTTCGTGAGATCCGGTTGGTAGTAGTGTCACCGAACTCTCTTATGTCACTAACGTTGCGGATTATCCCAATGTAATCTGTAGACTATAATTAGTACACCGAAACACATTAAGTCATTTTTATTGCAGACTGCTTTTGATTACCTGTCAATACAGATTCTCTTTTTTCTGTTCGCCTAGCGACCTCGTTATAAACAACAAAGTTGAAATGGTGGTGCGGGAAGCCATCATCTTCTATCCGTGTTACCTTTGTGTACTTTCCGAACAACAATGTCAAATTATTGTTAAGTGTCTGTTGCCAGTGTTCGGTTTTCTTGCATCCATAGCCTTCTATACGATAGCAGGTATTTATCTCTAGCTTTGTGTCAAAGAGCTTTATATCCCATAGTTGTACGTTGACCTGTATGGCACCGCCCTTTGTAGTTTAATGAACAACAAGTAAACGGTTAGTCGGAATGGTTATAGTAATATGTAAAGAGGCTGGGGACATGAGGGCATGAAATATACTTTTTTGTCAAGTAACATGTAGCAGATTCCTGTTGGGTTGGGATCCGGTACGTTCCTAGACATCCACTTTCTGTAAACTTTTACGTTTAACAGTTTTGCTAAGTCAGCAGGCGTAAGGTTCATAAGGTTTGTCACTTCTTCTTCAATCATTATGGCTTTGCCTTTGTCTTGTTGGTGTTGGTGTGCGGCCATGCTTGTTGTTTAAGAAACCTGTTGCAATGTTGGTTGGGCCAATGTCGTTTCACCTGCTATTGGTTGTACATCTGTTTCCACATAAATAGCTTTACCCGTGTCTTTTTACTATTGATCTGTAGGAACGTCGTTCGGTGCCTTTTAGGACAGGAATTTCAGTACTTTTATCAGCCATATCTCTGGACATACACAAAATTGTTAATGAAGTTAGAAAACATTTATGCGTAGGTGTATGGTGCTTAAATCATGTTTTAGAAATCTTAAACTTGTAGGTGTATTTTGCAACATGTTCAATAACAAGATGCACATAGGATTGTGGAGTAGTAAAAGAAAAAGCACGATATAGAATGTAAAAATAGGCATATGGATGCAATGTTTCCACTGCATTAAACAGTGTTTGTATCACACACAGAAAATGAGTTATGGTTAACGTATGTATAAGTATTTTCTAAAAGTTATGAATCGGTATATGGAAAGCAATGGATAACTAGGACAGAAAATTTGGTCAAAAACACTGTCATGGTTAGCGCTAAGATGAACCTGGAGTGTCCTAATTCTGTTTAGGAAATCCCTGTAAACAATGTTTTTGGTGACGTTATTGGACTGGCTTTCCCCCTCAGCAACGATCATCTTCAAACCTGAAGGTGAGGTTGCTCTTGACAGTGCAACGTATAACTGTCCGTGTCCGAATATTGGTTCAGGTAAGTATATCCCTATCTTTTTCAATGACTGCCCTTGGCTCTTGTTGATTGTCATAGCGTATCATACTTTAATCGGGAACTGATTCCTTTTGAATATGAATGGGAGTTTCTCGTCTTTAACGATCAATATGATGCGGGGGAGAAAGACTTTCTGAGATTTTGTTGTACCGGTGATTATCTTCTATAACTCTTTTAAGTAATTGAGTCACGACCATACGTGTGCCGTTACACCGAGCGCCGGTTCGGTTCAAGTTGCGCAATAACATAATAGGTGTACCTACTTTCAGTTGGAGCAGGTGCGGGGGCAACCCCGTGGGATTTATGGTGTTTAAATATTCTGTGGGATACAGCAATTTAGTAGAGCCTCCATCGTTCCCAACAGGTACTGCTTGGTCGATGCTTGTATATGAATGTGTTGTTCCGGATATTTTTTCTAACACCTCGACATTTATGAGATCTGCTGTTTCATTTTTCGGACACACAATGGCTTTCTCTTGGAGATTGTCTACGGTAGGGTGCTGTAATGTTTCGTTGTCGTAGATAAAATCAATGAGTTGCCTTTTTCCATTCTCATTGTCCGGTAAGCAAAACCTTTTTGGAATCTGGATCCATGAGGCGTTGGCAGCATCGGCTGGATCACGTATCCCCACATCTTCATAACATATATCGAGTAACCATTTGGAAAATTGTCTGACTTCTTCTTTTTCCGTTACAGTCATTCCACGCCTTTGTAGCCTCATATTTTGTTGCAATATAAACACTTTAAAGTGTTGCCATAAGTATGATTCTGATAGTGATGATGCTATTATCTCATCCCTAGTTGCGCCTTTCTTTACTGGTAATGTTTGCCTGAAGTCCCCTCCAAACATCAATGACTTGCCCCCGAAAGGTTTGGTATGAATGTCACAGATGCCACGCAAGGTTCGGTCTAAGGTTTCAAAACACCTACGGTCATTCATCGGTGCCTCGTCCCAAATTATCAAATCAGTTTGTTTCAGGAGATTTCCTAACTGCGTGTTGTTGTTTATGTTGCACACCGACTCATCAGTTAGTGTCAACGGCACTTTGAATCTCGAATGTGCTGTTGTACCGGCTGGCAAAAGCAAAAAGGCAACACCTGAGGACGCAACTGCAAGAACTATTTTCCCTTGTGAACTCAGGGTTGTTATCAGAGTCTTCCATAAAAACGTCTTTCCTGTACCTCCGTGACCATATACAAATACCAGTTCTTGGTGTTGGTCATCTACACTATGCATGACAGTGTCGAAAATTGCCTTTTGTTCCTCATTTAGTTGTGGTATCATCTGGTCCCTTTCCTGTGCCAGTTCTTCGCGGTTATAACACTTTTCTTCCATAACAGCCTTGTTATTTAGTATGTTTAACAGTTCTTGGGATGGCAACGGTAGACCAAACTCTTCCAAAAATCTACCATGGTGAGCTAAACCCGATTGGAGTTCATAAAGGACACCAGATTTCAGTTCTGGTTCATTGACATATAACAAATGTATCCCAAACAATTCTGACAATGTTCTTGGAATGTCATCGGACATGTGTTTCCAAAACCCTTCCATAATGTGATTGGATTCGTGCCGTCACAGAAGAGGAGAATATGTATGAACAAAGAACGCATTTCTGACGCAGATGCACTGATTGCGGCCTCTTCTAATGTTATCGACCATTCACGGTCCTCTTCTAGCAACCCCATTGCGTTTGCAGTAGCCCTATTCATTGGATAAATGTGCCCGTTGAATGTATGTATGTCAGGAAATGAAGTACATCCTGTTTGGTGACACAACAACAGCCGTTGACAAAAAAAGATCACCAAAACTTAGGTGCACGTATGTTAATCTTCCGATGGATGGTTTGTTAAGGTTGGACCTCGGAAACCACTCTCGATCTTTCTGTGACCAAACGAATTCAGATGGAAACTTCAGATATGTTAGGTGTCTACCTATGACAGATGAACCGTTGAAATTCAGCCATTCTGTCAGCGTTGTTCAATGGGAATGAGGATTGTTGAGCACTGATTGGAGCCGGTGACCAGCTTTGAATGTAACGCATTGCATATTCTCCAAATGGACAGCAAGAATTTGTACAGCTAGTTCTCAAAAGTAAATTTCAAAGCCAAAGATACGCCAACATGCTTCATGTGGCCCTATGTACCTGGCATCAACAAAGTTCTTGATCTCGTCTACGTTTTCTGGTAAAGGAGCAACAGAAGGAGGTTGTGCACCCGATGAACATCACAAGTCTGAGAGCGGCCTACTTTTTCTTGTTATGCGTGCAACAATTTTGTTTGTTCCCTTGGAAATGTACTTGAAAAGGTACTTGATGAGCATTGTCCAGCTGCAACACTCAACGTTGATGTGGGCGTAGAATCTGAGGCATAGTTGTAAATTGTAAGGCACCACATAACCGTTATCTAATTGCATGTTTTGACGTGTTGCATCAGATTGCCTGTCCCTACACCGATAATGCACGTACCCAGAGTCATCAATAAATGTGTTTGAGCAGTAGTCTTTCGGGAAATGTTTTTTACACGTTTGACGGTCACGCATACATGGAGCGTCTGGGAATGCGCCACCACATGGGCCGTGCATCATGAGTTCCACAATCACTCTAAAAGCCTCAGGACAACGTGTTCATTTGGCAATTCAGCGGATATGAACATGTCAACATCAGTTGGATTTGTTATCTTTGAATAAGCGTTGTTCCAAAATAGTAGGTGACAATGTCGGAGTCCACGTTTTTGAAATTCCACAGTGTACAACACTGCAAGAAAATAGCTAAATTAGGATCGTAGAATTTTTTTTTTCAAGTAATGTTGTAATAGGTAATCCAGGACATGGAAATGGTACCAAAAAATGACAATCATATTATTCAATTTTATGTGGTGGTACTAACCTGCACTGATAGTGCCAAGTGGTCGTCTTTCACGTACAAACTTTATCAACCTATGGATCTTGCGTTCGAATACACGATCAATGATATTCGGCCAATAAGCTGCCGTTAGGTGCGGAAATTCAACCATGTATTCGTCAATCTCGGGCCATTTAACGTTACATGTGAATGTGACAAAGAATGTAGGGGTTGCCAAGAACTCTGCATATGGCCAATGCATCGAGATAATGGTTGTACATGTATCGTGGACCGCCGGTGAATGATGCATGTAATATGATTCTTTAACCCACATCAGAACCATCATGATCACCTCTTGCTACAACATCATAGAGACCGCTCAAATAGTCACCCCTAATGTCTGATTGATTCTTCCTGACAAAGTCCATGCGATGTTGCTCAATTGCACAATAAGCAGTGACCAAATACTGGTGGAACAAACAGCCTCCCCTCGGAAGGATCCCATAACGATTATAACGGTCATGTAACAAATAAGAGTAATAGGCATTCATGGATATGCGCTTGTCACTGTCAGTTTCCATACCCCGTGACATCTCTAAGTTTTAGACATGTATGATACCGTTTTTCACCATAAACAAATAGTAACAGAAACTGCAGATACATGTAGCAAGGATGGAGTTTGTTGATGCGTTGTGGCTCACCTGAGTGCAGTTCAATTACGACATCAAATTCACTACTTGTTTCCGGACCTGATTCAAACAAAATAGCTCCAATGCAATCTGCAGTAGGCAATTCATGTCATGCTGAACCGACGACACCAAAAAGAGAGATCTTGAATTCTGGTACAATAGAGTCTAGTAATTTATCACGCGCAGTCCTAAACAATTGTACCAATGCATTGTTATGATGAAGGAAATGTATGAGACCTTCATTCATATCTTGTTGTGGCCTCTTCCGAGTAAAATGATCACCATTGGACACGTATTGGGACGTAGCATTAACATAAGTGTCATCATCAGTTGTGTATTAAGAAGGAATCTGTGTTTTTGATCATCAAAGTGTAAGTGTTTTCATAATCTTAATGTTATTACAAGCAAAGGTTTTGAATTTTATGCAAATCCAACGGTTAAAACGTTAGATATGTGTGATTATGTGTTCTACGCATAAGCGTATGAACACACAATCATTGGTGTGTGTTTATGGTTAAAAAGACAGTGTCAAAACGCTTTAATAACATCGTTGATATCTTTTCTATCCTCAAAATCCACCCAGAAACATGAATTGATTGTTTTTCAAAAATTAGGGTTTATGCGTAGTTTTGGGGGTTTTCAAATGTGAATGTTTTTGGTCAAAAAGATTGTTATGTGATGTTGTTATCATGATGAATTAATGTTATCTAAGCTCTATAACAACCCAGAAACACTAATTGATGGTGAATTAGAAATTAGGGTTTAATGTTCTTGAGATTTGGGTACTTATGATTCACTGTGAATTAGGTGTTAAAACTTGGTCATTTCACTCTCACAACATCTTAGACTTACCAGAAACACTTTGGTGCATAACCTATGGCTAGATGTCATACGCGTAAATTTTGAACTTTAGGGTTTTTTGGCTACGCGTAAGGTTTTCTACGCCTAACTGTTTGATGATATGATGATTTTATTTCAGGCTTGCTACGCATAAAACTCAGAATCAAGGTCCTTGTTACTCTACGCATAAGGATCACCTTACGCCTAGAAAGTTATGCGTAAGAGAAATTTTACGCGTAACTATTACGCGTAAGGGTCTACAATGGGACTACGCGTATCCTGTGAAGGATATGCGTGTACAGTGACTCTACGCATAAGGTTTACTCTTACGAGTAATCCTTACGCGTAAGGTTTATATACGCCTACGCTTAAGTTTTACGATATGGTTCTCCTGTTCCTACGCGTAATATTTCTTACGCGTAATTCAGGATCCTACGCGTAAGCTTACGCTCACGCCAGTATACTTATCTTGTTTACGCATAAGCTACTATTCCTACGCATAAGCCTTGATCAAACCTTCATTTTGAATTGTTACGCGTGCAAACTTGTAAATAAATGAATCATAACGTCACTAATCCAATAATGTCACTAATAAACTTAAACGCTTGATATGTTGTGAACTATAAGTGATAACATAAACTTTAAAACTTAAAGTTAACTAACTCACTTAAACGCTTCACGACGTCATTAGACTATTGGACAAACAAGTGACTTAGGACTCGTAACAATCATTAACACCGTACATTCAATAATTAGACAATAAAACCTTCTGTTGACTAACATTATGTCTTTCGATATGTTGGTTCTTTTGGCTAATGTTATTTCGATCACGACATGGTCGCCAAATGAATGTGGATGCACCAGAAGTTCTCACAATTGCCGATATCTTCCCTAATGGCTATCCAAGAAAGATTGTAAAGAACAATCTCAGAGTTGACTTTGAAACCCTCACATGCTCAAAATCTTCTTGCTTGATTCTTTGTGGATATTTTAAAGAATCATCCCTACCGTAACATGCTCTCACACTCGCTACAGATGCGAAATCTACATACAACAATTCTGGAACTCAATGCAAAGGATCAAAGGTCAAAGTGCGGTGACTGTGGACGCCAATCACAAACAAATCACCATCACACAAGCAGGATCTACGCGTTCTTCTAATTCTCAAATCGAGCCAACCGACTTCTATGCCACACCTATGAAGAGACAGCTTCAAATTCCCGATTGATATTGGCTATGATGAAGCTTCATGAATAATCACTAAGCACTCTCATGTAGAGCTTAAGTACATTCCTCAACCGTGGAGAACCCTCTACATCATCATTACCAAATCGGTCTCTCGTCGTGATAGTGGTTATGAGCATCCCAAGCTCATGGAACTACAAATCTTCGGTCATTAATCAACAACAAGGACATCGAAATTGAAGCACTGCTATGGGAAGACATGATGTCATTTCACAAGAAACTTGGCTCAAAGATTCCCTATGTCGGATACACGAAATTGTTGATCCAGAGAGCACTTGGACTTCATCTCGATATTCCACAGAGGCTCAATGACCCAGATAATCACGATATGTTGACCGAGCCTACCCTATCACGAATCAAGGAATCGTCAACAAAGTAACAGGGTGCCGTGTTGCCTCGATCACCTTCTCGACAAATGAAATCAAAAGCTTGAAACATACAAAAGGTATCAAGTAGCAAGACGAGATAGGCAAAGTTGGTCATCTCGATGAAAAGCCTTCGGAACACCTACTAGGAGAACCGTAAGAGGAAGTGCTGGAAGTGCTGCAAGCACCGAGAGTCGAGGATGTTTCCCGTGAGGAATCCTCCACAAAAGGGGACAGTTCCCGCCAAGGAAGCTGTTCCTATTCCCATATCTAAGCCTCGAACCGAGAGAAATCTAATGGACGAGGACTCGGAGGCTACAATCGATGAAGAGACTTTCTACTCGAATCGCAACGAACACCTCCTTCAGCCAGCCTAAACCTCCAAGTCCACCGGTGACAAAGGAAAAGGGAAGACTCTCGTACTTGTGCCTTATGAAGAAAGCTCAGATGAAGAAGAAGAGCAACCGGATACTTCATACAGGAAGAAGTTCAAATTCCTTAGACTCCAACACGTGGCAAAAGAATTTGCAAAAGAACAAATGGGTGGCCCCGAGGGTCAAGTGGTGCAGCTCGACCTTCACCAGTCCCGATGCGGTTAATCAACCCGATAAGGGATCCGTGCCACCACTTTGGTACAACAACAGACACGTGTCGAAGATACTCTTGAGTATGATCTTGAAGAACCATAATCTGAGAAGTTAGCGAAGGTAAAAGCGATGAAGAAGCCGCAACCAAAGCCAAAGCTGATGAACAAGCTAAGTCTGGCAATGAAGAAGATGTTGAGTATGATACCTTTCTTCTAGATAGTCCTGCACGATCAAAGGAAGAAACCTCTGAACCTCCAAAGGATCCAGAGTCTCCTCATGTCTCTTCATCATCAGATTCGTCTTCTCATTCTTCACCACCACCATCAAAGAAATCAACCAAATCATCATCCGATCGTGAAGAAGCCAACTCCATCTTGGATCTCTCAATCTAAGAATTGAATCGTTAAAGTTGTCAAACGAAGTGAAAGAAAGATATTCTCTACAAAAGTTGAATTTCCTCACGATCGATAACGTATCTTCATAATGAGAATGACAAGATGAAAGTTGAAAGGGAGTATGTACAAAAGCTTATGAAGGATGATCTTGAAGGGAGCATGGACGAGTTGATAAAAGGATACACTCACAAGTTCTTAGTGGAGGTCATTCCGAAACTGAAAAAGGAGATGTATACCAGACAACTTTATCCGAATCTCTTACATTTAGCCAAGCAAGCCATGAAATCAACTCCAATGAATTTGAGCATCAATCCAGCTTGAAACTACAATATTCTCGGATGATGAATTAGTAAACCGGCCGGTAGCGCAAATGTGAACACGCCTCGCAACGCTTGCCTCCCATGAAACTAAACTGTTTGAAGCATTGCTAGAATACCAACTCAAGTCATCATTCAGAGAAGAGGCTATAAGGCATAAGCGTTCAAGAGATGATGAAGACAAAGATCAAGATAAGGATAAGGAGCCTAAACGCACAAAGAAGTCGGGTGAATCATCTTCGATTCAAGACTCAATGCCACCTCCACCACAAAAGACTTCCACTCAACAAAGATCTCCTCCCGCCTTCTGCTGATAAACCTCAGGATTCGAGACACCACCCCTGCACTCTAAAACCGGTGATCATTTTGAGTATACGGGTGGTGACGATGAAGAATACCATGAGCCCCAACAACAACCCGCCTCACCCGACAAAGTACAGAAACCGGAATCCTCATCTAGGCCAAAGAAAAAGAAGAAGAAGCCCAAGGCCGACGCCCTATCCTCGGCTAGATGAAGATAACACAGAGGAATTTGAATGGTTTTCTACTCTTGTCAATTCCACTCCCTACCCCAAGAAGGTCAAGATCCGTAGACGGTACTACTTCGGAGCATGCTAAAATTCTGCAAGAAAAGTTCAAAGTAAAGAAGATGACGAAATCCGAAGTTGAAGCGAATCAAGAATGAAGCATTTCAACTGCTAAAAGATAGCTCGAAAAGTGCCATCGAGGTCGAATATCACCTTGATAACATTGCTCGAGCTATGTCTAATAACATGGATTGGCTCAACCCGAAAGCAAACATCGACTTTACGAAGCGGGACAACCCTCCATATTACACCGACCGGTCTAAACCACTACCAACGATCGGCCAACCAGATCAGCCTAGGATCCCATTCAGATATTTCTTCAACAAAGACTTGGAATTTCTTCTTCACGGTGGCGATGGTTCAAGGAAATACGCTACATCCCTCGACACTTCCATTCCTAGCAGCCGAATACTCTAACTGCATAGCTATCGAGGAAAGAGCTAATCACTTGTTCTCCAAAAAAGTGGAAGCATACGACCGAGATGCAATGTACGGGATTCATCATTGGCCGAACGCCGAAGAATCTACTACAGAAGCTGCCAGTCCGAAGTCTCAACATGCAGTGTTCAGTCCTAAAAAAATCGTTGCCATCAAACACGTTGATCTTTCGTCCAAATGGGACTACACTTATCTCAAGAATATTGTGGTCAAAAGACAAGACGAAAGGGATTATGCATTCTCTGAAGTTGACTTTGAGAATTTGTCTATCAACGACATCGAAGACATGTACCTTGCCAAAGTACGGGGTCGTATGAGACAATTCTCCACTGAAGTACAACGTGAATTCATCAAGTCGGTGCTCATCTTCATCGACGCATAGTCATCAAGGAACAGTGTGCAAGATCTCCACTGGCGCTTGAATCTTATCGTACCGTGTCAACTTCACTCCATCGCAGCTTGATCTTCCCGACATCAACCAGCTCTCACAACTTACACTCATCAAGAAACCATTCGTCGTTTACCGCAGTAAACTTCAAAGAAATTGCTTGATGGCGTGCAGAGATCTTCACAAGTTTGGAGATCACACTTTGAAGATGGTTAGGGACGGATTGGCTTACCGGTTGAAGGATATACACCAAAAGATCGGGTCTCCTAAGCGATGGAATTCTCAAGATCGAAGGGATGTGAAGAGGATCATCACAATGATTGATGAACGGTTGTAAAGAAGGGATCAGATTCGTAAGATTGGAAAGCTATGTTGGTGGTAGACCCAGGAGAAACATCATCGGCTTTCAACGCCCGATTCACACTCCTGGCGACATCTCTGGACTACCTGGTACCCCTTGAACTGCTTCTTTCATTATAAATTTGGATGTATGATTTATTATGTCCATGGCTTGTGCACATATTACAGTGTACAACCCGCACTTGTAAATAAAGGACCCTGTGGTACGCTTCAGTGACACAATCCTTATAAAAGGAGCGAAAGCTTCTTACTTTTGAGTAAAACCTATCAAACCTTTCACTTTTCAAGGTTTTGCTCAAAAGAACAAGTACTTTCCCTTATGATTTTCAAAACCTCAACCGTTTATATCACTTGTTGAGGGAGAGTACTTGCCTTAAAACTTTGTTCACAAATTGTTCACAGTGGTCATTCTTCCCGCAACACTCGAAATGGTCATATTTATTCTCAACTTTTCAAAAATAACATTTTATATGCCATTTTTGAGGGGGAGAAAATACGTGATAAGAAATATGTTGTGTTTTGCTATATGAACTCTCGTGTGAAAAGACTTTAACCCATGAATTGACGAGATCTTAACTGTTAGTAACTCGAAAAGACTTGTCCGGGACGGGTAATAATTTCAAGCTAGTTCGCTAGTGATGTAAACATGTCTCGCAAAGGACTTGTCCGAGTAGAATGTACCATTCGAGAAACTCTTGGTAGACATGAACCTTGACGGGTTTGACAACCTTTCGGGGTTGTCCACACCTTCAAGATAGTTATTAGAGTTAGTTGTCACCTAAAAGCTGATAATGCAACTCTTTAAATATGCCACGTAACCGTGTCTCGCGGGGGAATGTATATCTTGAGTCGATCAATTCAAAAGTGCGCTCTCTTTCCTCACTGTGCAGATTTCTGTCAAAACTCTTAAGCACATGTGGAGGGGAGTATTTCTGCTAAAAGATAAAACTCTCACAGTGGTTCAAACATGTTTTTCATTTACAAACCCTTTGAGAGATTTTCTTCAAAATGGTTTTATGGCGACATAGGTTAGTCATGGAGTTATAAGGTGACTAAGGTTAGGAATAACCGTCCTATGATCCGCCATAGCCGGAGGGATCTACCCAAGGACACTACCAATATTTAGAATTTAGAAGTCCTTAGGTATGATTGTAAAAAGGAGAGAATGAGAATTGGAGAAAGAAGGAGTTGAAGAATTAAAAAGAAATGCAAAGAAAAGGGTGAAAAGAAATAGCCCTCTAGATTATTCAACTTAGGGCAGACACCGGGTTCAATTCATATGCTACTGGTTGTCACTAGATGACACCGGTATTGAAGATTAAAAGTTGTCATGGACCCAGTGACGCATGCACTAAACATTCTTAACCACTCAAGTTTCTCTCAACAGAAGCTTGTTTCATTCTCACAAGGAACCCTACGTAAACTATCGGCTTTCTCTTAGAGATTGCTGGTATTGAAGAAGGAGACCCTCTCCCTAGTCTCCGCTCAGGAAAACCAAAATGCACTATTGAGTCTAGAGCCACGAGATTCATCAAAAGATCTCTTAGGTACACTTGACATTTCATCACTTGACATTCAACAATAAGAATTTCAGTGGTTCATTATCGAGTCCTTCACAGATCTTAGCAATCTGTCGAGAACATTTATGAGAGGTTCACAATTGTGATCCTCGGTGATTGAATGGAAACTCCTGCCGGGTCAACATCAAACGACCGACAGCAGATCGCTTCGGCAACTCCCCGTGGATTGCGCTTAGTGGTCTCAAACGGCTACTGATCATGAGGTGATGCTTCGTACCTCACGACTCATCTGAATCGTAGGTGTACTTGGGTACATCGTGTTATCTCACTTGTGGGACTCCGATTCAGAAACGGCCTTTGTAAGAATTAGAGTTGTGTTTTCACACTATGATGTCAACACTCTCGAAGTTCAAACTTGTAAGTGCCGAAATCCGCTTATTACTAACCGCTTTAATGTTTACTTCTTATGGAAGCTCTGGAGCGGAATGATCGTGCGATTCTCCACTTGTTCACACCAACAACATCATCAAAGAAGTTCTATCTTAAAGCAACACAAAAGTCAGAATGATTCTTCGTCAAATCAAAGAATCTACAAAGTTAAAGACTTAAAGAACTTCATCAGTACCGTAATCCAACGTTAAAGAGTGTGTGAGCATGTTGGAGAAAGACGTGGAGACACTGGCAAGGGGCAAGCACTGAGGCGGACTTGAAGCGTATAACAACATACTATTACTTTCATCACAAAGAACAATGATCAAAGAACAAAGTTAAAGATGACGTCAAAGCATAACTGTTCAAAGAAAACTATCTCGCTACACCGGGGAGATGGTTCGAATCAAGGCAATTCATCTCACAAGAAAGAAGAATGTCGAAGACGCGTCAAAGCTACTATTTCATCAACGCCTTCACCGTTTTTCATCACCAACACTTGAGGGGGAGATTGTTGGAATCACTCCTAAACCATAATCAAGTGTTAGTAATTAATATGTAATAGGTAGCTTAATTATGGCCTTTATGTTTGTTATTAGCCTTAAGCTTATGTAGAAGGCCCATGAGCTTAGGCCCATGTCCATTAAGGAAAGGATGGGAACTAGGAGTGTTGCCCTAGCTTCCCTCCTATAAATACTCTTGTAAACCTTCATTTGAAGGTTGGTTGTTCAATTTATTCCTTTCACTCACTCTCTACGCATAACCGTCTAAGCTTAACGTGTGTGTGTGTTTGGTTTACTTGTTCAATCGCCTCTCTATCTTTCTATTAAGCTTGTGTTGTAAATCTAGTGACCTAACAGCGTAGGACCCATTTCTCACCGTTAAAAATATCATGATCCATCAGCTGTTCCACCATTGTACTTAATCGTCATGAATTGGAAACATTGCTTGCTCCTCTGGTTAAAGATTCTGCCAAAAGTCATGCTTCAGATGTATCGAATGTTTCCGCTACACAACTGATAATACTCTAATTTCAGATACACCTGATGATCAACATAATGAACAGAGATGTTTTATCAGCAGTTGACTCTCTCGAAATATTTTTGGTACTTCACACTTGTTCGATCAATTGGACATACATGGTTTCACTGTCTCCTTATACATGGTTTCGCTGTCTTCAATTTATCATCAACATACGTGGTGTATGATTCTGAATCATTGAAAACATCGAGGGGGAGAGAGTGTGTAGGTGGTCATTGCTTCCTTGTTCTTCTACATGCTTCTTTGCGAAAACCCAATGCCTTCTTGAATTTCTTCAATTAGGGGGAAGAAATAAGACGATCTGTGGCTCAAATGTCTCACTTTGGAGTTATCGTCTCGATTTCACGGGTGATCTTGTGTGAATTTACCCAAATATGATGTTATGATGCCTCACACACGGTCTTGGTATCGCGTTATTGCATATTCACAGTAATTAGTATTCTGAAAGACCACAACATTCATGGGAAGTCGTTTCATTTCGTCTTTCGTGGTTTGTTTGGTGTGATGCGTCTACATACGTGAGAAGATCTTGTTG
The DNA here is from genome assembly GCA_910596185.1 of Chrysanthemum makinoi. NCBI lineage: Eukaryota > Viridiplantae > Streptophyta > Magnoliopsida > Asterales > Asteraceae > Chrysanthemum > Chrysanthemum makinoi. Next base: position 226,944,845 of record OU343223.1, on the reverse strand, counting down.
ATTTTTGGCATGTTACCCTCGAACGGATCTTCCGCAATTAGTCAGATTTTCCTTGTGTGGTTTTCTGCTCTTCTACAAATTAGCATCTGAAAAACTTCAAAAGTTAGAAGAAATGTCTACTACATCAGTGTTTCAAATATGCTAAAGACAGCTTGTCAGTTTGGGGAAACTGATTAAGAAACTTCGTCAATATCTGTTTATATTCACAATGGCTTCTGAGTATAACAGCTTGGAACCCGGACACAACCGCTTAAACTTCCCCAAACCCCATCATCAGGTGAACAAAGCCCCCAGCTTACTCGTCAACAAATGGAAAGGTTATTTGCTCATTGTTCGTGACGATATTGATGAACGTGCTCCAGTGTATCTTTGTTTCCGCTCAACCCGATAATACTCATATACCTGATACACCTGCTACAACAACTACGGTTGAAGAAGCACCACCGGTTGACTCCAACACAACAGTTGAACAAACCGCTTCCAACAATGATGAACCGGCTGATGATGTTCAGAATGAAGTACCCCCACCTGCAGATTTTGATCCAAATGCGTTTTTAACCCGTTTGCTAATGAGACTGCTGCACTGATGTCGCGAATCTTCAACAAGCAATTTGAATCCTCAGAATCTGCACAATGTATACCAACATCAACCCTCCACACATAGATGGACAAAAGACCATCCTCTGGAAAATATTATTGGCAACTCGAATCAACCAGTCGTTACAAGACAACGTCTTCACTCAGATGGTGAACATTGCATTTATGCACTCACTGTCTGCCAATCAAAACCTAAAAACATCAAAGACGCAATGACAAAAGACAACTGGATCAAATCCATGCAAGAAGAACTCAACCAATTCAAACGTCTTGAAGTATGGGAACTGGTTGAATGACCAACAGGGGTCTACGTCATTGGTCTCAAATGGATTTGGAAAAACAAATTGGATGATGAAGGAAACGTTATCGAAAACAAGTCACGCCCGGTGGCTAAGGGTTAACGTCAGGAAGAGGGTATTGACTTTGAAGAATCTTTTGCTCCGGTTGCTCGTCTTGAGGCTATTCGGATTTTTCTGGCATTTGCGGCTCACATGAACATCACGGTCTTTCAGATGGATGTCAAAACTGCTTTCTCAATGGACAATTGAAAGAAACGGTTTATGTCACAACCGAAGGATTCATTGATCTAGAGTTCCCTAATCATGTCTATAAACTGAAGAAAGCTCTCTACGGTCTCAAACAAGCCCCTCGGGCATGGTATGATAAGCTATCATCTTTCCTCATTGCCAATAACTTTATCAAAGGTTTGGTCGACCCAACTCTTTTCATACAATATCACGGGGAACATATTTTAATTGTTCAAATTTATGTGGATGACATCATTTTTGGGTCAACTCATAAAAAGTACTCAATCGCTTTTGCAAAACTAATGAAGAAACATTTTGAAATGTCCATGATGGGTGAACTTACGTTCTTTCTAGGACTACAAGTTCATCAATCACCCCGTGGTATTTTCTTGAGTCAGTCCAAATATGCCCTTGAATTGTTACACAAATTTGGAATGCATACCTGTGACACCTATGCCACACCAATGGCTCATACCAAGAAGCTAGACGCTGATTTACATGGGAAATTGGTGGACCCTACAAAATACCGTAGTATTATTGGGTCTCTCATGTATCTAACAGCTAGTAGACCTGATATTGTCTTTGATGTATATCTTTGCTCCCATTATCAGTCGCGACCAACTGAAACCCACCTCTCAGAGGCTAAAAGAATCCTCCGATACATAAAGGGAACCATTAACTTGGGGATCTGGTATCCGACGGATTCTGGTTTTGAACTAATCGCTTTTTCGCAGACGACCACGCAGGATGCGTAGATTCACGGAAAAGTACTTCAGGAGCGTTACAATTTCTTGGTGATAAACTGGTGTCATGGCAATCGAAGAAGCAGGATTGTACATCGCTGTCCTCAACCGAAGAAGAATATGTAGCCATGTCGGCGTGTTGTGCTCAAGTCATTTGGATGAGAACACAACTCAAAGACTATGGTTACGTATTTGACAGAATCCCGATGTACTGCGACAATCGGAGTGCCATTGCGATATCGTGCAACTCAGTTCAAAGACTCGAAATCAAAGCATATCGATCTTCGCTATCATTTCATCAAGGACCACGTGGAACAGGGTACAGTTGAATTATACTTCGTAGGGTACGAATACCAATTGGCAGATTTGCTCACCAAAGCCTTGCCTCCGCTAGGTTTAATGAGTTGGTCCACCGGATTGGTATGAGGTGTTTGACTCAAGAAGAATTGTATGACCTCCTAAAACAGTCTTTAAAACCGTCAAACACCAAAACTCCTTTTGTAAATATTTTTCAAAAACAAAATACAAAAATATAAAATCAGAAAATCTCAAAAACATTCTTCTATCTAAATTCTTTCAAACATCGCAAGTACAAATCTTCATCCAACACTTTGTTTTATAAAATCTTTCACTATTTTTCCCGAACAAGTGTTGAGGGGAGAAAGTAAATATTTTTCGGTTTCATAAAACCTTGTACTTCCATGTTTTCAAAATTATGTTGTTTCTTCTAAAATGGTGGATAAGTTTCTTGTCATATACTCTCCTTGGACTCAAATGTTTTAACCATTTCATTATTTCAAAAGTCGAGGGGGAGTATCGTGAAGTTTCTTGCCTTACAAATGTTTTGTCTTACCTAAACGGAAGTTAAAGGATCTTGGTTGGAACCTCTTTAAGGTTGAGGGACTGAATGTGTCAACTTGGCAAATTAATTCATTTACTCCTAAACCACCAAGATCAAACGGCCCAAATCAAATCTTCTAAATCCGTTCAAGTTTTTCATAATCTATAAGTTCTAAACTGTTTTTAATCAAGATGATAAACAAGGATTTCTAAAATTCTTTCAAATCCAACGGTTAAAACTCTTTAAATATGATTTTGGAAAATTGTTCACTCGAACGAATTGGGTGTTTATGCATAAAAGTGCTTGGATTGAAATGAGTTGTGTTAAAACCTTTCTTAGTGTCTATTAAACTTGTTTCAATCGTCCAAAACCATCCTGAATCTTAAATTTCATTAATTTGAATTCTAGGGTTCTTGCGCTCATCTAGGGTTTTTCTTTTCTGTGATATGTTATTAGGTAGTCAAGAAAGTGTTAGAATAAGTTTATATGCATGTTTTTGAACCTTTAAATTAGCCCGGAAACATCTAAACTGTATGAACTTAAGTTTTAGGTTTTTAGGGTTCATCTCCCATAAATCTTTTGATTATGTGGTGGAAATGTGTTAAATCTTGTTCCATTGCACTCATATGACATCTAGGACACTCCGGAAACATTCTTGTTTGATTTGTGTAGCTATATCCCTTACACATAGATTAAGGGTTTAGGGTTTAAGTAATTTTACTCCTAAGTCTTTCTATGTATATCTGATATGTTCTTATGCTTGTTTTGTGATCTAAAAGATGTTTGGAGTTAACTGCAATCAAGTTTTCATGTTTATATTTAACAGGTTAATTATTCGTAATGTCAGAATCTTTAGGTGTTCAAACCGTTACGCTTAAGGAATACTTTATGCGTAAAGGTCACGCCTAAGAGTAATCTTACGCGTAGCTCTTACGCATAAGGGGTATACAGTGGATTACATGTATCTTGGAAAGATATTCGTAAACAAGGCTTGTTACGCATAAGCTTTGCTCTTACGAGTAAACTGTACGCGTAACATCTAGATTTTCCCTACGCGTAAGCTTAAAGCCTTTGAACTTGTCTTACGCGTAAGAAACTCTTACGCCTAAGCTTGGTCTTACGCTTTAGCTTACTCCTACGCATAAGCTCCTTTCTTACGCATAAGGATCCTTGTTACTCATAACCCATTGTTCACTACTTTTTGGCCCGTTACGCATATGTTACTTGTTAAATGTTACGCATAGGTCACAAATATCAGATGTTTCATATAAGCTTACAAAAGTTAATATGTTGTGTGTTAAGTGAATTATTGCTCTTTGAAATTTCAAAATTAACATGTTCACGTAACTTATCACATCAACTTCATACATTTGGACTAATGTGACTTAGGACTTGTAACTAACATAAACATGTTACCATCATACAAGTAATTAGATAATAAATCAGACTAATACAAACACATTGTGTTTCCATATGTCTGTCTCTTTGTCTAATGACTTTCAGATCATGAAATGGCTGCAAATCAAGCAAACATCAATGCCCCAGTTGAGCTCTCGATGGCAAACACATTCCAAGCTGGATACGACAAAACAATTGGAAAGAACTATCTCCGTGTCATCTTCAAATACTTCATATGCTCATAATCATCTTGCAGATTTGCTGTGGACATCCTTCTGCTACATCCATTCAAATTCATGTTCACAAAGTCATCCTGATGATGAGTATGATTCAATAGATGAGGTAACACAATTTCGTAAGACATTAAAGGTAAATGGATGGAATTCCATGCTTCAACCTTTCCGGTTTATCAACCCGGTGGGGCAGGAAGGTCAAGCAGTAGTCCTTCCATTTATGGAAGATCCATTGTAAACATTTCTTACCCCATCCGATCCGGTTAATCAACCCGGTAAGGATCAGGGTATCACTGTCTCTACAACTATTGAAATGAAGCAACCACAACAACAACTTATACAACCGCAAGAAGAAAAGCATGGTGAAGATGTGGAAATATATGACGAAGGAGATTACGATCATGATAAGGATGAAAGATTCACCGATGATAATTTGGTGGCTGAAGAGGAAATGATTCGAAAAGAGGCAAAAGAAGCTGCTAGAGCTGAGGAGGAAAAGTTAAAGAAGGAATCGGACAACTACATAGTTGACAATCCTATACACAAACCTCAACAGTCTTCTGTAACACCTCTTGACACTTCCACCAAACCCAAATCATCATCTCAATCATCACCTCCATCAACATAAGAAACACCTATGTCAACAACAAAATATGTTAAGAAGGCAACTCCATCCAATGATTCGATAAATGGTTAAGCAGGTTATCACCACTACACAACAAGCTACACAGCCACCACCATCGGATCAACCAAGGGATTCAGAAACCACACCACCAATGGAGAAAACCGTTGATCACTTTACATACACTGGTGGTGAGGATCACGACATACCCGAGCCCTAACCGAACCTCAACCAAATTTAAATCAAGTACCTTACTGCACTCCTTGTTTTCATACGCTTCAAATCAAAGAGCGTATTGAAGTTCTTCACCTCGGGGTCGAATCTTACCTAAATTCTACACTTCATCGGAATCAATCAAGAACCTCAGTACAAAATCGTTCATAAACACAAGTTTGGGTTTGTCTACCAAAGTGAATATCATCATACTTGCTTCATGGCTTTCGATGAAATTCACTAAGTTCTAAGACGCCACCCTAGAGATGGTTCGATATGGATTGTCATATCGATTGAAGGACATTGAGTTGGGTATAATGCAGACGAAGAGATGGAATTCAAAGGATCGCAAGGATGTTCGTTGATTAATCACTAGGATTGATGAATGTTTTATTCATCGGATCGATGCAACGGTTGGAGAGCTATGTGGGAGGATGACCAAACTTTCCGATTCGACTTTCCAACGTCCCTCGAAAGTAGCCGATCGTCTATAATCATTGGGTATTATCTTGATTGTGATTTTGCTTGTTTGATTATCTGTCAATGGCTTGTGCACATATTACAGTGTACAACCCGTACTTGTAAATAAAGGACCCTGTGGTACGCTTGCTGACACAATCCTTATTAAAAGGAGCGAAAGCTTCTTACTTTTGAGTAAAACCTATCAAACCTTTCACTTTTCAAGGTTTTGCTCAAAAGAACAAGTACTTTCCCTTATGATTTTCAAAACCTCAACCGTTTATATCACTTGTTGAGGGGGAGTACTTGCCTTAAAACTTTGTTCACAAATTGTTCACAGTGGTCATTCTTCCCGCAACACTCGAAATGGTCATATTTATTCTCAACTTTTCAAAAATAACATTTTATATGCCATTTTTGAGGGGGAGAAAATACGTGATAAGAAATATGTTGTGTTTTGCTATATGAACTCTCGTGTGAAAAGACTTTAACCCATGAATTGACGAGATCTTAACTGGTAGTAACTCAAAAATACTTGTCCGGGACGGGTAATAATTTCAAGCTAGTTCGCTAGTGATGTAAACGTGTCTCGCAAAGGACTTGTCCGAGTAGAATGTACCATTCGAGAAACTCTTGGTAGACATGAACCTTGACGGGTTTGACAACCTTTCGGGGTTGTCCACACCTTCAAGATAATTATTAGAGTTAGTTGTCATCTAAAAGCTGATAATGCAACTCTTTAACTATGCCACGTAACCGTGTCTCGCGGGGGAATGTATATCTTGAGTCGATCAATTCAGAAGTGTGCACTCTTTCCTCACTGTGCAGATTTCCGTCAAAACTCTAAAGCACATGTGGAGGGGGAGTATTTCTGCTAAAAGATAAAACTCTCACAGTGGTTCAAACATGTTTTTCATTTACAAACCCTTTGAGAGATTTTCTTCAAAATGGTTTTATGGCAACATAGGTTAGTCATGGAGTTATAAGGTGACTAAGGTTAGGAATAATCGTCCTATGATCCGCCAGAGCCGGAGGGATCTACCCAAGGACACTACCAATAGTTAGAATTTAGAAGTCCTTAGATATGATTGTAAAAAGGAGAGAATGAGAATCGGAGAAAGAAGGAGTTGAAGAATTAAAAAGAAATGCAAAGAAAAGGGTGAAAAGAAATAGCCCTCCAGATTATTCAACTTAAGGCAGACACCGGGTTCAATTCATATGCTACTGGTTGTCCCTAGATGACACCGGTATTGAAGATTAAAAGTCGTCATGGACCCAGTGACGCATGCACTAAACATTCTTAACCACTCAAGTTTCTCTCAACAGAAGCTTGTTTCATTCTCACAGGGAACCCTATGTAAACTATCGGCTTTCTCTTAGAGATTGCTGGTATTGAAGAAGGAGACCCTCTCCCTAGTCTCCGCCCAAGAAAACCAAAACGCACTATTGAGTCTAGAGCCACGAGATTCATCAAAAGATCTCTTAGGTACACTTGACATTTCATCACTTGACATTCAACAATAAGAATTTCAGTGGTTCATTATCGAGTCCTTCACAGATCTTAGCAATCTGTCGAGAACATTTATGAGAGGTTCACAATTGTGATCCTCAGTGATTGAATGGAAACTCCTGCCAAGGTCAACATCTAACACCCGACAAAGGTCGCTTCGGCAACTCCTCGTGGATTGTGCTTAGTGGTCTCAAACGGTCTACAGTCGTGAGGTGATGGATCGGTGTACCTCCATGACTCATCTGAATCGTAGGTGTACTTCGGTACATCGTGTTATCTCACTTGTGGGACTCTGATTCAGGAACGGCCTTTGTAAGAATTAGAGTTGTGTTTTCACACTATGATGTCAACACTCTCGAAGTTCAAACTTGTAAGTGCCGGAATCCGCTTATTACTAACCGCTTTAATGTTTACTTCTTATGGAAGCTCGAGCGAGAATGATCGTGCAGATACTCCACTTGTTCACACCAACAACATCATCAAAGAAGTTCTATCTTAAAGCAACACAAAAGTCGGAATGATTCTTCGTCAAATCAAAGAATCTACAAAGTTAAAGACTTAAAGAACTTCATCAGCACCGTAATCCAACGTTAAAGAGTGTGTGAGCATGTTGGAGAAAGACGTGGAGACACCGGCAAATGAAGGCAGACTGAGGTAGACTTGATGCTGATAACAACATACTATCACTTTCATCACAAAGAACAATGATCAAAGAACAAAGTTAAAGATGACGCCAAAGCATAACTGTTCAAAGAAAACTATCTCGCTACACTGGGAGATGGTTCGAATCAAGGCAATTCATCTCACAAGAAAGAAGAATGTCAGAAGAAGTCAAAGCTACTATTACATCAACGCCTTCACCGTTTTTCATCACCAACACTTGAGGGGAGATTGTTGGAATCACTCCTAAACCATAATCAAGTGTTAGTAATTAATATGTAATAGGTAGCTTAATTATGGCCTTTATGTTTGTTATTAGCCTTAAGCTTATGTAGAAGGCCCATGAGCTTAGGCCCATGTCCATTAAGGAAAGGATGGGAACTAGGAGTGTTGCCCTAGCTTTCCTCCTATAAATACTCTTGTAAACCTTCATTTGAAGGTTGGTTTTTCAATTTATTCCTTTCACTCACTCTCTACGCATAACCGTCTAAGCTTAACGTGTGTGTGTGTTTGGTTTACTTGTTCAATCGCCTCTCTATCTTTCTATTAAGCTTGTGTTGTAAATCTAGTGACCTAACAGTGGTATCAAAGCTTAATACGTCCCAATACCAAACTTAATACACAACCGCAATACGACGTTGATTATGACTTTTGTGTTGTCTTGTTAATACGACGTCGAAAGGTTGTCAAACCCGTCAGAGTTCATGTCTGCCAAGAGTTTCTCGAATGGTACATTCTACTCGGACAAGTCCTTTATGACACGTTTACATTACTAGCTTAACTAGCTTGAAATTATTACCCGTCCCGGACAAGTCTTTTTCGAAGTTAATGATGCTTAAGATCTCGTCAATTATTGGGTTAAAGTCTTTTCACACAAGAGTTCATATAGCAAAACACAACATATTTCTTATCACGTATTTTCTCCCCTTAAAAAATGGCATATAAAATGTTATTTTTGAAAAGTTGAGAATAAATATGATCATTTCGAAGTGTTGGGGAAGAATGACCACTGTGAACAATTTGTGAACAAAGTTTTAAGTCAAGTACTCCCCTCAACAAGTGATATAAACGGTTGAGGTTTTGAAAATCATAAGGGAAAGTACTTGTTCTTTTGAGCAAAACCTTGAAAAGTGAAAGGTTTGATAGGTTTTACTCAAAAGTAAGAAGCTTTCGCTCCTTTTATAAGGATTGTGGCAATCAAGCGCACCACGGGTCCTTTATTTACGAGTACGGGTTGTACACTGTAATATGTGCACAAGCCATTGACATAATAAATCATACATCCAAAGTTATAATGAAAGAAGCAGTTCAAGGGGTACCGTGTAGTCCGTAGATGTCGCCAGAGTGTGAATCGGGCATTGAAAGCCGATGATGTTTCTCCCAGGTCGACCACCAACATAGCTTTCCAATCTTCTGAATCGATCCCTTTATACAACCGCTCATCAATCATTGTGTTGATCCTTTCACATCCCTTTGATCCTAAGAATTCCATCGCTTAGGAGACCCAATCTTCTGATGTATATCCTTCAACCGATAAGCCAATTCGTCACTAACCAACTTCAGAGTGTGATCTCCAAATTTGTGAAGATCTATGCACGCCATCAAGCAATTTCTTTGAAGTTCATCATGTAAACGACGTTGAATGGTTTGTCGATGAGTGTAAATTGTGAAAGCCGGTTGATGTCGGAAGATCAAGTTGCGGTGGAGTGAAGTTGACACGGGTCCGATAAGATTCTACCGCAAGCTGGAGATCTTCTACACGTTCTTTGATGACTATGCGTCTGATGAAGATGAGCACCGACTTTATGAATTCACGTTGTACTTCAGTGGAGAATTGTCTCATACGACACCTGACTTTGGCAAGGTACAAGTCTTCGATGTCGTTGATAGACAAATTCTCAAAGTCAGCTTCAGAGAATGCATAATCCCTTTCGTCTTGTCTTTTGACCACAATATTCTTGAGATTAGTGTAGTCCCATTTGGACGAAAGATCAACATGTTTGATGGCAACGATGTTTTTAGTAATCGAACACCGCATGTTGAGACTTCGACTGGCAGCTTCGTAGTAGATTCTTCGGCGTTCCGCCAATGATGAATCCCGTACATTGCATCTCTGTCGTATGCTTCCACTTTGTTGGAGAACAAGTGATTAGCTCTTTCCTCGATAGCTATGCAGTTTGAGTATTCGGCTGCTGGAATGGAAGTGTCGAGATGTAGCGTATTTCCTTGAGCCATCGCCATCGTGGTAGAAGAAATTCCGTGTATTTGTTGAAGAAGTGTTGGAATGGAATTCTAGGCTCATTTGGTTGGCCAATTGTTGGTAGTGGTCTAGACCAGTCGGTGTAATAAGGAGGATTGTCCCGCTTCGTGAAGTCGATGTTTGCTTCTGGGTTGAGCCAATCCATGTTATTAGACATAGCTCGAGCAATGTTATCAAGGTGATATTCGACCTCGATGGCACTTTCTGAGCTATCTTTTAACAGTTAAAATGCTTCATTCTTGTTTTGATTCAACTCGGATTTCGTCATCTTCATTACTTTGAACTTTTCTTGCAGAATTTTAGCATGCTCCAAAGTAGTACCGCTCTACCGATCTTGACCTTCTTCAGAGTAGGGAGTGGAATTGACAAGTGTAGAAAACCATTCAAATTCCTCTTTGTTATCTTCATCTAGCCGTGATAGGACGCCGCCTTGGGCTTCTTCTTCTTTTCTTAGGCCTAGATGAGGATTCTCGGTTTTGTACTTTTCGGGTGAGGCGGGTAGTTGTTGGGGCTCATGGTATTCTTCATCGTCACCACCCGTATACTCAAAGTGGTCACCGGTTTTTTGAGTCTGGGGTGGTAACTCAGAATCCTGAGGTTTATCTGCAGAAGAGGGAGGAGGTGATCTTTGTTGAGCAGGAGTCCGTTGTGGTGGAGGCGGCATTGAGTACTGAATCGAAGATGATTCACCAGACTTCTTTGTGCGCTTAGGCTCCTTATCCTTATCTCGATCTTTGTCTTCATCATCTCTTGAACGCTTAGGCCTTATAGCCTCTTCTCTCAATGATGACTTGAGTTGTTATTCCAACAATGCTTCAAACAGTTTAGCTTCATGGGAGGCAAACGTTGCAGAGCGTATTGACATTTGCGCTACCAGCCGGTTTACTAATTCATCATCCGAGAAGATTGTAGTTTCAACTGGATTGATGCTCAAATTCATCGGAGTTGATTTCATGGCTTGCTTGGCTAAATGTAAGAGATTCGGATAAAGTTGTCCGGTATACATCTCCTTTTTCAGCTTCGAATGACCTCCATTAAGAACTTGTGAGTGTATCCTTTTATCAACTCGTCCATGCTCCCATGAAGATCATCCTTCATAAGCTTCTGTACATACTCCCTTTCAACTTTCATCTTGTCATTCTCATCATGAAGATACGCTATCCGATCGAGGAAATTCAACTTTCTCGAGAGAATATCTTTCTTTCTCGACTCGCTTGATGCCTTTAACGATTCGATTCTTAGATTGAGAGATCCAAGATGGAGTTGGCTTTTCGATCCGATGATGATTTGGTTGATTTCTTTGATGGTGGTGGTGAAGAGTGAGAAGAAGAGTCCGATGATGACGAGATGTAAGGAGACTCCGGGTCCTTGGGTGGTTCAGAAGTTTCTTCCTTTGATCGTGCAAGACTATCTAGAAGAAACGTATCATACTCAACATCTTCTTCATTTCCAGACTTAGCTTGTTCATCGCCTTTGGCTTTGGGCAGCTTCTTCATCGCTTTTACCTTCTCTAACTTCTCAGATTTTGGTTCTTCAAAATCATACTCAAGAGTATCTTTGACACGGTTCCGTTGTTGTACCAAAGTGGTGGCACCGGATCCCTTATCGGGTTGATTAACCGCGATCGGACCTGTGAAGGTTGAGCTGCACCACTTGACCCTCCGGGGCCACCCATTTGTTCTTTTGCAAATTCTTTTGCCACGGGTTGGAGTCTAAGGAATTTGAACTTCTTCCTGTATGAAGTATCCAGTTGCTCTTCTTCTTCATCCGAGCTTTCTTCATAAGGCACAAGTACAGGAGTCTTCCCTTTTCCTTTGTCACCTGGTGGACTTGGAGGTTTAGCTGTGAAGGAGGTGTTTGGTTCAGAGTAGAAAGTCTCCTCATCTGATTCAAGAGCCTCCGAGTCCTCGCCCATTAGCTTTCTCTGCGGTTCAAGCTTAGATATGGGAATAGGAACAGCTTCCTTGGCGGAACTGTCCCCTTTGTGGAGGATTCCTCCGGAAACATCCTCGACTCGGTGCTTGCAAGCACTACCAAAGACTTCCTCTTCTGGTTCTCCTAGTAGGTGTTCCGTAAGGATTTTCATCTAGATGACCAACTTTGCCTTCTCGCATCGCTACTTGATACCTTTTGTATGTTTCAAGCTTTTTGATTTCATTTGTCGAAGGTGATCAGGCAGACGACACCCTGCTTTCTTTATTGACGATTCCTTGATTCTCGATGATAGGGTAGGCTCACCAACATATCGTGATTATCGGGTCATTGAGCCTCTGTGGAATATCGGGATGAAGTCCAAGTGATCTATGGATCAACAATTTCGTGTATATGACATAGGGAATCTTTGAGCCAAGTTTCTTGTGAAATGACATCATGTCTTCCCATAGCAGTGCTTCAATTTTGATGTCCTTTTGTTGATTAATGACCGTAAGATTTGTAGTTCCATGAGCTTGGGATGCTCATAACCCTATCACGCACCGAGACCGATTTTCTAATGATGATGTAGAGGGTTCTCCACGGTTGAGGAATGTTCTTAAGCTCCACATGAGAATGCTTAGTGATAATTCCCGAAGCTTCATCATAGCAAATATCCATCGAGAATTGCGAACTGCTCTTCAGTAGAGGTGTGGCATAGAAGTCGGTTGGCTCGATGTCGGAATAAGAAGAACAACCCGTAGATCCGCTTGTGTGATGGTGATTTGTTTGTGATTGAGCGTCCACATCACCGCGACTTTGACCTTTGATCCTTTGCATTGAGTTCCGTAATTGTTGTATGTAGATTTCCGATCGTAGCGAGTGTGAGAGCATGTTCTAGTAGGGATGATTCTTTAAAATATCCACAGCAATCAAGCAAGAAGATTCTGAGCATGTGAGGGTTTCAAAGTCAACTATGAGATTGTTCTTTACAATCTTTCTCGGATATCCATTAGGGAAGATATCAAGAATTGTGAGAACTTCGTGCATCCACATTCATTTGAGCAGCCATGTCGTGATCTCAAATAACATTAGCCAAAAGAACCAACATATCGAAAGACATAATGTTAGTCAACGAAGGTTTTATTGTCTAATTATTGAATATAAAGTGTTAATGATTGTTACGAGTCCTAAGTCACTTGTTTGTCCAATAGTCCAATGACGCCGTGAAACGTTTCGTGAGTTAGTTAACTTTAAGTTTTAAAGTTTATGTTATCACTTATAGTTCACAACATATCAAACGCTTAAGTTTATTAGTGACATTATTGGATTCGTGACGTTATGATTCATTTATTTACAAGTTTGCACGCGTAACAATTCAAAACGGAGGTTTGATCAAGGCTTATGCGTAGGTATAGTAGCTTATGCGTAAACAAGATAAGTATACGCCAGATGTAAGCTTACGCGGGATCCCGACTTACGCGTAGAAATATTACGTAGGAACAGGAGAACCTTATGGGTAAAACGTTACGCCGTAAGGATTACCGTAAGAGTAAACCTTATGCGAGTCACCGTTACGATATCCTTCACAGGATACACGTAGTCCCATTGTAGAACCTTACGCGTAACACTTACGCGTAAAATTTCTCTTACGCATAACTTTCTACGCGTAAGGTGATCCTTATGCGTAGAGTAACAAGGACCTTGATTCTGAGTTTTATGTGTAGCAAGCCTGAAATAAAATCATCATATCATCAATCTTAACATGTATAGTCATTTAAAAAAACAGGTCATAGCATGAAACTGATTCAAACAGTTAGGCGTAGAAAACCTTACGCGTAGCCAAAAAAACCCTAAAGTTCAAAATTTACACGTATGACATCTAGCCATAGGTTATGCACCAAAGTGTTTCTGGTAAGTCTAAGATGTTGTGAGAGTGAAATGACCAAGTTTTAACACCTAATTCGCAGTGAATCATAAGTACCTAAATCTCAAGAACATTAAACCCTAATTTCTAATTCACCATCAGTTAGTGTTTCTGGGTTGTTATAGAGCTTAGATAATATTAATTCATCATGATAACAACATCACACAACAATCTTTTTGACCAAAAACATTCACATTTGAAAATACCCAAAACCACGCATAAACCCTAATTTCACAAGTCATTCAATTCGTGATTCTGGGTGAGTTTTGATGATTAAACCTGTATCATTGAAGTATTAGAAACGTTTTTTACACTGACCTTTTAACCATAAACACACAATCTTGATCATGTGTTCATACACATACGCGTAGAACACAAAAACAAGATTATACAAAGTTTTGACCGTTGGATTCATGTAAAAATCAAAACCAATGTTTAAAAACACGTTAAGATTATGAAACAACTTGCAAAATGATGATCCAAAACACAGATTTCTTGAACGATTTTCGTGCGTAGGATTAGATAGGTTATGAGTAATAAATGTGAGTAGAAATGTTAGGTGGAAGAGTTTTTATTAAAAGTAACTTTAAACTTTTGGCAGTTTTGGTCCCTCCACCTTTTCCTTTTTCATACAAAGCCATTTCACTTCCATTTTGGTTACCAAACAAAGATTTTAAGAAAGAAACTTGACGACACTCCCCCTTGACTTAAGAAAATAATGAAAGGTTATAATTTTAGACTGGGGAGTGTCAGTTTAACCAGAAAAGTTTACCACCATTGATACAAGAAACAACCAGAATAGAGTAACATGCAAGTACACAGATGTTTTTGAAACAGTTAAGTATTTATTTTCTCCCCCTCAACACTTGATCGGAAAAATACTGAATTTTGAAAGATTAGAGTGTTGACGGTTGAAATGTACTTGCCATGTTGAAAGAAAAAAATAGATAGAAGAATATTTTTGTTGTTTTATCAGGTTTTATATTTTTGTATTTTGTTTTTGAAAATAATATTTACAAAAGAGATTTTGGTGTTTGATGTGTTTTAAGACTGCTTTAGGAGGTCATCCAATTCCTCTTGAGTCAAACACCTCATACCAATCTCGTGGACCAACTCATTAAACCTAGCGGGAGGCAAGGCTTTGGTGAGAAGATATGCCAATTGGTATTCTCACTCCACAAAATATAATTCAACAAGCACTGCTCCACGTGATCCTTGATGAAATGATATCAAGATCGATGTGCTTTGATTTCTAGTGCTGAATCGAAGGTTGCGATATCGCAATGGCACTCCGATTGTCGCAGTACATCGGGATACTGTCAAATACGTAACCATAGTCTTTGAGTTGTGTTCTCATCCAAATGACTTGAGCACGACACGCCGACATGGCTACATATTCTACTTCGTTGAGGACATGATGTACAATCCTCGCTTCTTCGATTGCCAAGACACCATTATCACCAAGAAATTGTAAAGCTCCCGAGGTACTTTTCTGTGAGTCTAAGCATCCTGCGTGGTCGGCCAGTCCAAAAAGTTTATTAGTTCAAAACCGAATCCTTCTGGATACCGTGATTCCCAAATTAATGGTTCTCTTTATGTATCGGAGGATTCTTTTAGCCTCCGAGAGGTGGGTTTCATTGGTCGCGACCGATAACGGAGCAAAGATATACAAAGAAAGACAATATCGTGTCTACTAGTCAGTTAGATACATAAGAGACCCAATAATACTATGGTATTTTGTAGGGTCCACCAATTTCCCATGTAAATCAACGTCTAGCTTCTTGGTATGAGCCATTGGTGTGGCATAGGTGTCACATGTATTCATTCCAAATTTGTGTAACAATTCAAGGGCATATTTGGACTGACTCAAGAAAATACCACGGGGTGATTGATGAACTTGTAGTCCTAGAAAGAACGTAAGTTCACCCATCATGGACATTTCAAAATGTTTCTTCATTAGTTTTGCAAAAGCGATTGAGTACTTTTTATGAGTTGACCCAAAAATGATGTCATCCACATAAATTTGAACAATTAAAATATGTTCCCCGTGATATTGTATGAAAATATTTGGGTCGACCGAACCTTTGGTAAAGTTATTGGCAATGAGGAAAGATGATAGGTTATCTTACCATGCCCGAGGGGCTTGTTTGAGACCGTAGAGAGCTTTGTTCACTTTATAGACATGATTAGGGAACTCTGGATCAATGAATCCTTCTGGCTGACTGACATAAACCGTTTCTTTCAGTTGTCCATTGAGAAAGGTAGTTTTGACATCCATCTGAAAGACCGTGATGTTCATGTGAGCCGCAAATGCCGAAAAATCCGAATGTACCTCAAGACGAGCAACCGGAGCAAAAGATTCTTCAAAGTCAATACCCTCTTCCCGACGATAACCCTTAGCCACCAGACGTGACTTATTTCGATAACGCTTTCCTTCAAAGATCCAATTTGTTTTTCCAAATCCATTTGAGACCAATGACGAGACCCTGTTGGTCTTTCAACCAGCCCCATACTTCAAGACGCTTGAATTGGTTGAGTTCTTCTTGCATGGATTCGATCCAGCTTGTCTTTGTCATTGGCCTTTGATGTTTTAGGTTCGATTGGCAGACAGCTGAGTGCATAAATGCAATGTTCACCATCTCGAGTGAAGACGCTTGTCTTATAACGACCGGGTTGATTCGGGTTGCCAATAATGTTTTCCGAGGATGGTCTTTTGTCCATCGATGTGTAGAGGGTTGATGTTGGTATACATTGTGCAAATTTTGAGGATTTAAATGGCTTTGTTGATGATTCTGCGACATCAAAGTAGCTTTCATTAGCAAACGGGTTAAAGAACGCATCAAAATCTGCAGGAGGGGGTACTTCATTCAGAACATCATCAGCCGGTTCATCATTGTTGGAAGCGGTTTATTCAACTGTTGTATTGGAGTCAACTGGTGGTGCTTCTTCAACCGTAGTTATTGTAGCGTGTGTTTCGGTATAAGATTATTATCGTTGAGCAAATGGAAATAGCGGATACACCTAGAGCACGCTTCATCAATATCGCTCTAAACAAATGAGCAAATAACCTTTCCATTTGTTGACGAGTAAGCTGAGGGCTTGTTTCAGCTGATGATGGGGTTTGGGGAAGTTTAAGCGGTGACCGGTTCCAAGTCAAGTTATACTCGAAGCCATTGTGAATATAAACAGATATTGACGAAGTTTCTTAATCAGCTTTCCCCAAACTAACAACCGCCTTTAGCAGATTTGAAACACTCGATGTAGTAGACATTTCTTCTAACTTTTGAAGTTTTCAAGATGCGCAGAATTTGTAGAAGAGCAGAAAACCACATAAGGAAAATCGACTAATTGCGGAAGATCCGCTTCGAGGGTAAACATGCCGAAATCAACAAGATCTTCTCACATATGTAGACGCATCACACCAAACAAACCACGAAAGACTAAATGAAACGACTTTCCCCTAAATGTTGTGGTCTTTCGAATACTAATCATCGTGAATATGCAATAACACGATACCAAGACCGTGTGTGAGGCATCATAACATCATATTTGGGTAACTTCACACAAGATCATCACCCGTGAAATCGAGACGATAACTCCAAAGTGAGACGTTTGAGCCACAGATCGTCTTATTTCTTCCCCTAATTGAAGAAATTCAAGAA
The DNA here is from genome assembly GCA_910596185.1 of Chrysanthemum makinoi. Lineage (NCBI taxonomy): Eukaryota > Viridiplantae > Streptophyta > Magnoliopsida > Asterales > Asteraceae > Chrysanthemum > Chrysanthemum makinoi. Next base: position 226,927,282 of record OU343223.1, on the reverse strand, counting down.
GGCATTGGGTTTTCGCAAAGAAGCATGTGTAGAAGAACAAGGAAGCAATGACCACCTACACACTCTATCCCCCTTGATGTTTTCAATGATTCAGAATCATACACCACGTATGTTGATGATGAATTGAAGACAAATAAACCATGTATAAGGAGACAAATAAACCATGTATGTCCAAATGATCGAACAAGTGTGAAGTACCAAAAATATTTCGAGAGAGTCAACTATTGATAAAACATCTCTGTTCATTATGTTGATCATCGTTGTCATTGTTGTTGGAAGCGCTTTGATCTTCAAGTTATAGAAGATTCGGTTGTTGTTGTAGATTCAGTGTGTATCCGAAATTAGAGTATTATCGGTTGTGCAACGGAAACATTCATACATCCAAGCATGACTTTTGGCGTAATCTTTAACCGAGAGGAGCAAGCAATGTTTCCAATTCATGACGATTAGTACAATGGTGGAACGGTGATGGATCATGATATTTTTAACGGTGAGAAACGGGTCATACGCTGTTAGGTCACTAGATTTACAACACAAGCTTAATAGAAAGATAGAGAGGCGATTGAACAAGTAAACCAAACACACACACTTTAAGCTTAGACGGTTATACGTAGAGAGTGAGTGATCGGTGCTGAACCGTCAAGTTTAATCACTCAAGCTAGCCACTTGTGAATGGCCAAACGTAATAAACTCAAAACAGCTCAAACACCAAATGCAATTTAGATCAGAGGAATATAGGGGATTCCTGGGTCGTTAAGTCCCACGGAGGATGAATTGGTGTTAAACAACTTCAGATGATAGAATGATCACTAAGGATAGTGATCAGTAAGGTTTTTGATGGATAATTACCTAAAGAAAAGATTAATAAATTACAAAATACTTAAATGCAAATTAACGGAAATTAAAAAGTTAAAATATATTAAATAAACGCTATCACTATTTTTACAATGATGTTTTTGTGATTTTATAAAACAAAATCACTTAAATAAACTATTTTAACTAAAACGTAAACTTAAATTATCTAAAAACGTGACTTAAAATGAAAACGATTTTAAAAGTATAAAATTACGCGAAAGCTAAGCAAGCAAAAACGTAAAATTTGTGAAATAAAAGTCCTACAAGTGTAAAAAACAATTTTATTACGTACTATATGATAAAAGAAAATTTTAGAAAAAAGATTTATATTTTTAGACTTTTATATTTTTTATTATGAATTAAATAAGATTTTACACTAATTAAATGTTTAAAAATATTAAAACTATTGAGAAAAATCTAAAACTTTTTTACAAAATATTTTATCACAATACCAAGCTAAAAGAAATACCAAACATGTAATGTTTAGTCTAAATAAGCTATAAATAAGCTAAAATGTTCGAATAAGCTAAAGTGACAAAGAGTACTTAAAGGTTTGATTATGCATGAAATGAACGAGACAAGTCCCAAGGGCAACTGGTATCCAGGTACTTTCCTATCACTCTCATGAGGGAGAGGTCTCAGGTTCGACCCCTGCCTCTCCCTTTTTGCACAATCATTTTTTTTTAAAGTACAATACAAAAGTGATATTTGACTTGAAACAAACTTAAAATTACACCGAGACTTGAGATTTGAGCTAAAACAAATATTTAAAGAACTTTTACACTACTAATGGTCTAAAAACATGCGACAACTCTTATCACTGCCTTCTTTTCTTCTTTATAGACATCCAAAAGCTTTTCCTCTTTCCTCTGATCATTTCCCACCATTGGATATGCTTGATAGCATCTTAATCGCATAAGTTGAGTTTTTGGGAAAAGTGGTAAAGGGTGTTTTAGCATTTAATGCTTCAGGAGATTGTGGAGGTGGAGGGACATGGTGGGAAAGGTAGGTGTGAGTGGAGAGATAAGTGGAGTGAGAAAAGTGGTGGTGAAACCACCGGTATTGGGTTGCGAGGTGGGAGAGGAGAAGAGCAAAGTAAGCGGTTTTATTTCATTTAAAATTTGGGCCTGGGTTATGGTATTGGGCTTGATATTGGGTTTAGATAATATAGGGTCCTGGTTGGCATTATATATAAGCACAAGGACCATATTTGTAATTTATGAGAGTGTAGGTGCTGGCTTTGACAAATTTCCAAAGTTATTTCAAGGGTTAAACCTGCAATTAATGATTAGTACAAGGACTAAATTTGCATAAAATTTCATTTTTTATAAGTCCAGGGACCAAAAGCTCAACTTTGAAATTCTAGGGACCAAACTTGTAATTTCTCCAAAGTTTACCATAAGGACCAATTTTGTCATTTATGAATAGTACAAGGTTTATTTTTGATAAATTTCCATTTTAAATTCACCAAGGACTATTTTTGACATTTTTGTAAAGTTAAGGGACTAAAGTTGTCATTTTGCAATTTTAAACTTTAAAAGGTTTATTTTGACAACTTTTGAATCCCATGGACCTTAAATGACTTTTTAAAAGTTTTTGAAATACCAGGGACTAGATTTGACAACTTTCGAAACTTGGGGGACTAAAACTGCCAATTATGCAAACTTGATATGTTTTTCACCAGATTTTGGTATTTTTGCATTTAAAACACATAAAACACTTATTTGTGATATTTTCATCATTTTGATGCATTTCTGAGTGTTTTCAGATGTTTTCAAGTCTAGATAGTACAAAAATGATAAGTATTTAGACACTCATCAGTGAGTGAAAGGAATAAATTGAACAACCAACCTTCAAATGAAGGTTTACAAGAATATTTATAGGAGGGAAGCTAGGGCAACACTCCTAGTTCCCATCCTTTCCTTAATGGACATGGGCCTAAGCTCATGGGCCTTCTACATAAGCTTAAGGCTAATAACAAACATAAAGGCCATAATTAAGTTACCTATTACATATTAATTACTAACACTTGATTATGGTTTAGGAGTGATTCCAACAATCTCCCCCTCAAGTGTTGGTGATGAAAAACGGTGAAGGCATTGATGTAATAGTAGCTTTGACGTCTTCTGACATTCTTCTTTCTTTTGAGATGAATTGCCTTGATTCGAACCATCTCCCCAAAGTAGCGAGATAGTTTTCTTTGAACGCTTATGCTTTGACGTCATCTTTAACTTTGTTCTTTGATCATTGTTCTTTGTGATGAAAGTGATAGTATGTTGTTATCTCGCATCAAGTCTCGCCAGTTCCGCCTTCACGCTTGTTCCACGCCTTTCTCCAACATGCTTACACACTCTTTAACGTTGGATTATGGTACTGATGAAGTTCTTTAAGTCTTTAACTTTGTAGATTCTTTGATTTGACGAAGAATCATTCGGACTTTTGTGTTGCTTTAAGATAGAACTTCTTTGATGATGTTGTTGGTGTGAACAAGTGGAGAATCTACACGATCATTCCGCTCCAGAGCTTCCATAAGAAGTAAACATTAAAACGGTTAGTAATAAGCGGATTCGGGCACTTACAAGTTTGAACTTCGAGAGTGTTGACATCATAGTGTGAAAACACAACTCTAATTCTTACAAAGGCCGTTCTTGAATCGGAGTCCCACAAGTGAGATAACACGACAAAATCCGGTACACCTACGATTCGATGAGTCGCCGAGGTACACCGGCATCACCTCACGATCAGACCGCTTGAGACCACTAAGCGCAATCCACGGGGAGTTGCCGGTTTATATCTTGTCGTGGCCGTTTGATGTTGACCACGGCAGAGTTTCCATTCAATCACCGAGGATCACAATTGTGAACCTCTCATAAATGTTCTCATGATTGCTAAGATCCGTGAAGGACTCGATAATGTATCACTGAAATTCTTATTGTTGAATGTCAAGTGATGAAATGTCAAGTGTACCTAAGAGATCTTTTGATGAATCTCGTGGCTCTAGACTCAATAGTGCATTTTGGTTTTCCGAGCGAGACTAGGAGAGGGTCTCCTTCTTCAATACCAAAAATCTCTAAGAGAAAGCCGATAGTTTACGTAGGGTTCCCTGTGAGAATGAAACAAGCTTCTTGAGAGAAACTTGAGTGGTTAAGAATGTTTAGTGCATGCGCCATCCTTTGGGTCCATGATGACTTTAATCTTCAATACCGGTGTCATCAAGTGACAACCAATAGCATATGAATTGAACCCGATGCGCCTCTAAGTTGAATAATCTAGAGGGCTATTTCTTTTCACCCTTTTCTTTGCATTTCTTTTTAATTCTTCAACTCCTTCTTTCTCCAATTCTCATTCTCTCCTTTTTACAATCATACCTAAGGACTTCTAAATTCTAACTATTGGTAGTGTCCTTGGGTAGATCCCTCCTGCTCTGGCGGATCATAGGATGGTTATTCCTAACCTTAGTCACCTTATAACTCCATGACTAACCTATGTTGCCATAAAACCATTTTGAAGAAAATCTCTCAAAGGGTTTGTAAATGAAAACATGTTTGAACCATTGTGAGAGTTTTATCTTTTAGCATAAATACTCCCCCTCCACATGTGCTTTAGAGTTTTGACGGAAATCACAAATGAGGAAAGAGCGGCACTTTTGAATTGATCGACTCAAGATAGACATTCCCCCATGAGACACGGTTACGTGGCATAGTTAAAGAGTTGCATTATCAGCTTTTAGGTGACAACTAGCTCTAATAACTATCTTGAAGGTGTGGACAACCCCAAAAGGTTGTCAAACCCGCCAAGGTTCATGTCTACCAAGAGTTTCTCGAATGGTACATTCTACTCGGACAAGTCCTTTGCGAGACACGTTTACATCACTAGCTAACTAGCTTGAAATTATTACCCGTCCCGGACAAGTCTTTTCGAGTTACTAACAGCTAAGATCTCGTCAATTCATGGGTTAAAGTCTTTTCACACGAGAGTTCATATAGCAAAACACAACATATTTCTTATCACGTATTTTCTCCCCTCAAAAATGGCATATAAAATGTTATTTTTGAAAAGTTGAGAATAAATATGACCATTTCGAAAGTGTTCTTGGGAAGAATGACCACTGTGAACAATTTGTGAACAAAGTTTTAAGTCAAGTACTCCCCTCAACAAGTGATATAAACGGTTGAGGTTTTGAAAATCATAAGGAAAGTACTTGTTCTTTTGAGCAAAACCTTGAAAAGTGAAAGGTTTGATAGGTTTTACTCAAAAGTAAGAAGCTTTCGCTCCTTTTATAAGGATTGTGGCTCACCGCACTACGTGGTCCTTTATTTACAAGTACGGGTTGTACACCGTAATATGTGCACAAGCCATCGACATAATAAATCATACATCCAAATTTATAATGAAAGAAGCGGTTCAAGGGGTACGGTAGTCGTAGATGTCGCCAGAGTGTGAATCGGGCGTTAAAAGCCGATGATGTTTCTCCTAGGTCGACCACCAACATAGCTTTCCAATCTTCTCGAATCGATCCTTCTATACAACCGTTCATCAATCATTGTGATGATCCTCTTCACATCCCTTCGATCTTGAGAATTCCATCGCTTAGGAGACCCGATCTTTTGGTGTATATCCTTCAACCGTAAGCCAATCCGTCCCGAACCATCTTCAAAGTGTGATCTCCAAACTTGTGAAGATCTCTACACGCCATCAAGCAATTTCTTTGAAGTTCACCGCGTAAACGACGCCAATGGTTTGCTTGATGAGTGTAAGTTATGAGAGTTGGTTGATGTCGGGAAGATCAAGCTGTGGTGGAGTGAAGTTGACACGGTCCGATAAGATTCAACCGCCACCGGAGATCTTCTACACGCCTTTGATGACTATGCGTCTGATGAAGATGAGCACGACTTGATGAATTCACGCTTGTACTTCGCGGAGAATTGTCTCATACGACCTGACTTTGGCAAGGTACATGTCTTGATGTCGTTGATAGACAAATTCTCAAAGTCAGAGAATGCATAATCCCTTTCGTCTTGTCTTTTGACCACAATATTCTTGAGATAAGTGTAGTCCCATTTGGACGAAAGATCAACGTGTTTGATGGCAACGATGTTTTAGGATCAACACCGCATGTTGAGACTTCGGACCGTACAGCTTCGTAGTAGATTCTTCGACGTTCCGGCCAATGATGAATCCCATACATTGCATCTCGGTCGTATGCTTCCACTTTGTTGGAGAACAAGTGATTAGCTCTTTCCTCGATAGCTATGCAGTTAGAGTATTCTACTGCCGGGAATGGAAGTGTCAAGGATGTAGCGTATTTCCTTGAACCATCGCCACCGTGAAGAAGAAATTCCAAGTCTTTGTTGAAGAAATATCTAAATGGGATCCAGGTCGATCCGGTTGGCCATCGTTGGTAGTGGTTTAGACCATTGTAATATGGAGGGTTGTCCCGCCAGAAAGTCGATGTTTGCTTCCGGGTTGAGCCAATCCATGTTATTAGACATAGCTCGAGCAATGTTATCAAGGTGATATTCGACCTCGATGGCACTTTCGAGCTATCTTTTAGCTTGAAATGCTTCATTCTTGATTCGCTCAACTCGATTTCGCCATCTTCTTTACTTTGAACTTTTCTTGCGAATTTTAGCATGCTCCAAAGTAGTACCGCTACCGATCTTGACCTTCTTCAGTGTAGGGAGTGGAATTGACAAGTGTAGAAAACCATTCAAATTCCTCTCAGGTTATCTTCATCTAGCCAGATAGGACGCGTCGGCCTTGGGCTTCTTCTTCTTTTCTTAGGCCTAGATGAGGATTCCGGTTTACGACTTTGTCGGGTGAGGCGGGTTGTTGTTGGGGCTCATGGTATTCTTCATCGCCACCACCCGTATACTCAAAGTGATCACCGGTTTTCTCGAAGTCCGGGTGGTGTCTCTAATCCCGAGGTTTATCGTGAAGAGCGGGAGGAGATCTTTGTTGAGTCGAGTCTTTGTGGTGGAGGTGGCATTGAGTACTTGAATCAAGATGATTCACCGACTTCTTGTGCGCTTAGGCTCCTTATCCTTATCTTGATCTTTGTCTTCATCATCTCTTGAACGCTTAGGCCTTATAGCCTCTTCTCTGAATGATGACTTGAGTTGGTATTCCAAAGAATGCTTCAAACAGTTAAGCTTCATGGGAGGCAAACGTTGCAGAGCGTGTTGACATTTGCGCTACCAGCCGGTTTACTAATTCATCATCCGAGAAGATTGTAGTTTCAACTGGATTGATGCTCAAATTCATTGGAGTTGATTTCATGGCTTGCTTGGCTAAATGTAAGAGATTCGGATAAAGTTGTCCGGTATACATCTCCTTTGTCAGCTTCGAATGACCTCCACTAAGAACTTGTGAGTGTATCCTTTTATCATCTCGTCCATGCTCCCTTGAAGATCATCCTTCATAAGCTTCATACATACTCCCTTTCAACTTTCATCTTGTCATTCTCATCATGAAGATATGCTATCCGATCGAGGAAATTCAACTTTCTGTAGAGAATAGCTTTCCGACTCGCTTGACGGCCTTTAACGATTCGATTCTTAGATTGAGAGATCCAAGATGGAGTTGGCTTCTTCAATCGACCGATGATGAATTGGTTGATTTCTTTGATGGTGGTGGTGAAGAATGAGAAGACGAATCTGATGATGATGAGACATGAGGAGACTCTGGATCCTTTGGAGGTTCAGAGGTTTCTTCCTTTGATCGTGCAGGACTATCTAGAAGAAACGTATCATACTCAACATCTTCTTCATTGCCAGACTTAGCTTGTTCATCGCCTTTGGCTTTGGTTGCGCTTCTTCATCGCCCTTTACCTTCGCTAACTTCTCGATTCTCGTTCTTCAAGATCATACTCAAGAGTATCTTTGACACGTCTCTGTTGTTGTACCAAAGTGGTGGCACCAGATCCCTTATCGGGTTGATTAACCGCATCGACCGGTGAAGGTCGAGCTGCACCACTTGACCCTCCGGGGCCACCCATTTGTTCTTTTGCAAATTCTTTTGCCACGTGTTGGAGTCTAAGGAATTTGAACTTCTTCCTGTATGAAGTATCCAGCTTGCTCTTCTTCTTCATCGAGCTTTCTTCATAAGGCACAAGTACAGAGTCTTCCCTTTTCCTTTGTCACCGGTGGTGGACTTGGAGGTTTAGCTGCAAGGAGGTGTTTCGCTGGATTCAGAGTAGAAAGTCTCTTCATCTAATTCAAGGTAGCCTCCGAGTCCTCGCCCATTAGCTTTCTATGCGGTTCAGCTTAGATACGGGAATAGGAACAGCTTCCTTGGGGAACTGCCCCTTTCGTGGAGGATTCCTCCGGAAACATCCTCGACTCGGTCGCTTGCAAAGACTTCCAAAGACTTCCTCTTCCGGTTCTCCTAGTAGGTGTTCCGTAAGTCTTTTCATCGAGATGACCAACTTTGCTATCTCGCATCGCTACTTGATACCTTTTGTATGTTTCAAGCTTTTTGATTTCATTTGTCGAAGGTGATCGTGTAGCACGACTGCTTTCTTTGTTGACGATTCCTTGATTCTCGACCGATAGGGTAGGCTCACCAACATATCGTGATTATCCGGGTCATTGAGCCTCTGGGAATATCGGGATGAAGTCCAAGTGCTCTCTGATCAACAATTTCGTATCGACATAGGGAATCTTTGAGCCAAGTTTCTTGTGAAATGACATCATGTCTTCCCATAGCAATGCTTCAATTTCGATGTCCTTTTTGTTGATTAATGACCAGACGATTTGTAGTTCCATGAGCTTGGGATGCTCATAACCACTATCACGACCTGAGACCGATTTGGTAATGATGATGTAGAGGGTTCTCCACGGTTGAGGAATGTTCTTAAGCTCTACATGAGAGTGCTTAGTGATTATTCCTCAAGCTTCATCATAGCCAATATCAATCGAATTTCGTAACTGCTCTTCAAGGTGTGGCATAGAAGTCGGTTGGCTCGATTTCAGGAATTAGAAGAATGCCGTAGATCCGCTTGTGTGATGGTGATTTGTTTGTGATTGAGCGTCCACAGCCACCGCACTTTGACCTTTGATCCTTTGCATTGAGTTCCGTAATTGTTGTATGTAGATTTCGGTCTGCATCAGAAAGCGAGTGTGAGAGCATGTTCTCGTAGGGATGATTCTTTAAAATATCCACAAAGAATCAAGCAAGAAGATTCTTAGCATGTGAGGGTTTCAAAGTCAACTCTGAGATTGTTCTTTACAATCTTTCTTGATAGCCATTAGGAAGATATCAAGAATTGTGAGAACTTCGTGCATCCACATTCATTTGAGCACCATGTCGCGATCCAAATAACATTAGCCAAAATAACCAACATATCGAAAGACATAATGTTAGTCAACAAAAGGTTTTATTGTCTAATTATTGAATATACAGTGTTAATGATTGTTACGAGTCCTAAGTCACTTGTTTGTCCAATAGTCCAATGACGCCGTGAAACGTTTCGTGAGTTAGTTAACTTTAAGTTTTAAAGTTTATGTTATCACTTATAGTTCACAACATATCAAACGCTTAAGTTTATTAGTGACATTATTGGATTCGTGACGTTATGATTCATTTATTTACAAGTTTGCACGCTTAACAATTCAAAACGAAGGTTTGATCAAGGCTTATGCGTAGGAATAGTAGCTTATGCGTAAACAAGATAAGTATACGCCAGAGCGAAGCTTACGCGTAGGATCCCCGACTTACGCTGTAAGAAATATTACGCGTAGGAAAGGAGAACCTATGCGTAAAACTTAAGCGTAGGTGTATATAAGCCTTACGCGTAAGGATTACTCGTAAGAGTAAACCTTATCGCGTAGAGTCCCGCTACGCATATCCTTCACAGATACGCCAGTAGTCCCATTGTAGAACCTGCTGCGTAATAGTTACGCGAAAATTTCTTACGCGATAACTTTCTACGCGCAAGGTGATCCTTATGCGTAGAGTAACAAGGACCTTGATTCTGAGTTTTATGCGTAGCAAGCCAGAAATAAAATCATCATATCATCAATCTTAACATGTATAGTCATTTAAAAACAGATCATAGCATGAAACTCATTCAAACAGCTAGGCGTGAGAAAACCTCACAGTAGCCAAAAACCCTAAAGTTCAAAAATTTACGCATATGACATCTAGCCATAGGTTATGCACCAAAGTGTTTCTGGTAAGTCTAAGATGTTGTAAGAGTGAAATGACCAAGTTTTAACACCTAATTCGCAGTGAATCATAAGTACCCAAATCTCAAGAACATTAAACCCTAATTTCTAATTCACCATCAATTAGTGTTTCTGGGTTGTTATAGAGCTTAGATAACATTAATTCATCATGATAACAACATCACACAACAATCTTTTTGACCAAAAACATTCACATTTAAAACCCCCAAAACTACGTCTAATTTTGAAAAACAATCAATTCATGTTTCGTGGATTTGAGGATAGAAAAGATATCATATGTTAAATTTTGACAATCTTTTAACCTAAACAACACATTGCTACGCTGTAAACACATAACACACATAGTTAAGATTATGAAAACACTTACACTTTGATGATCTAAAACACAGATTTCTTGAACGAATTATGTGCGTAGGATTAGTTAGATGAGAGTAATAAATGTGAAGTGAAAAATTAGGTGGGTGTTTTTATTAAAAATAACTTTAAGCTTTTGGCAGTTTTGGTCCCTCCACCTTTTCTTTTTTCATCCAAAGCCATTTAACTTCCATTTTGGTTACCAAACAAAGATTTTAAGAAAGAAACTTGACGACACTCCCCTTTGACTTAAGAAATAATGAAAGGTTATAAATTTTAGTCCGAGGAGTGTCAATGAACCAGAAAATTTACCACCATTGATACAAGAAACAACCAGAATAGAGTAACATGCAAGTACACGGATGTTTTGAAACAAGCTTAAGTATTTATTTTCTCTCCCTCAACACTTGATCGGAAAAATACTGAATTTTGAAAGATTATAGTGTTGACGGAAGAAATGTACTTGCTATGTTGAAAGAAAAATAGATTAGAAGAATATTTTTGTTGTTTTATTAGGTTTTATATTTTTGTATTTTGTTTTTGAAAAAATATTTACAAAAGAGATTTTGGTGTTTGTGAGTGTTTTTAAGAATGCTTTTAGGAGGTCATCTAATTCCTCTTGAGTCAAACACCTCATACCAATCCGGTGGACCAACTCATTAAACCTAGCGGAGGCAAGGCTTTGGTGAGAAGATCGCCAATTGGTATTCGTACTCCACAAAATATAATTCAACAGTACATTCTGCTCCACGCGGATCCTTGATGAAATGATATCGAAGATCGATGTGCTTTGATTTCGAAAAGTCTTTGGCCCGAAGTTGCACGAGATCGCAATGGCACTCCGATTGTCGCAAAGACATCGGGATTACGTCAAATCACGTAACCATAGTCCTGGAGTTGTGTTCTCATCCAAATGACTTGAGCACAACACGCCGACATGGCTACATATTACTGCTTCGGTTGAGGACACATGTACAATCCTGCTTCTTGATTGCCATGACACGGTTTATCACCAAGAAATTGTAAAGCTCGAGGTACTTTTCGTGAGTCTAAGCATCCTGCGTGGTCGTCTAAAAAGCGATTAGTTCAAAACCGGAATCCCGGATACCGATCCCAAATTAATGGTTCCCTTGATGTATAGGAGGATTCTTTTAGCCTCAGAGAGGTGGGTTTCGGTTAATTGGTCGCGACCGATAACGGGGAGCAAAGATATCGGCAAAGACAATATCGTCTAGCTACTAGTTGTTAGATACACGAGAGACCCAATAATACTACGGTATTTTGTAGGGTCCACCAATTTCCCATGTAAATCGGCGTCTAGCTTCTTGGTATGAGCCATTGGTGTGGCATAGGTGTCCGCGTTTTCATTCCAAATTTGTGTAACAATTCAAGGGCATATTTGGAGTGACTCAAGAAAATACCACGGGGTGATTGATGAACTTGCAGTCCTAGAAAGAAAGTAAGTTCACCCATCATGGACATTTCAAAATGTTTCTTCATTAGTTTTGCAAAAGCGATTGAGTACTTTTATGAGTTGACCCAAAAATGATGTCATCCACATAAATTTGAACAATTAAAATATGTTCCCGTGATATTGTATGAAAAGAGTTGGGTCGACCAACCTTTGGTAAAATTATTGGCAATGAGGAAAGATGATAGCTTATCGTACCATGCCGGAGGAGCTTGTTTGAGACCATAGAGCTTTGTTCAGCTTTGTAGACATGATTAGGAACTCGGGATCAATGAATCCTTCACGGACATAAACCGTTTCTTTAAGTTGTCCATTGAGAAACGCAGCTTTGACATCCATCCAAAGACCGTCATATTCATATGAGCCGCAAATGCCGGAAAAATCAACACCTCAAGGCGAGCAGCGGGCAAAAGATTCTTCAAAGTCAATACCCTCTTCCGGCGACGATAACCCTTAGCCACGGGCGTGACTTATTTCGATAACGCTTCCTTGACATCAATTTGTTTTCCAAATCCATTTGAGACCAATGGCGTAGACCTGTTGGTCTTTCAACCATTCCCATACTTCAAGGCGTTTGAATTGGTTGAGTTCTTATGGATTCAATCCAGCTTGTCTTTTGTCATTGCGTCTTTGATGTTTTAGGTTGATTGGCAAAGATGGTGAGTGCATAAATGCAATGTTCACTATCCGAGTGAAGACGCTTGTCTCAGTAACGATCGATCGTTGCCAATAATGTTAGCCATAGGATGGTCTTTTGTCCATCTATGTGTGGAGGGTTGATGTTGGTATACATTGTGCGGATTTTGAGGATTCAAATGGCTTGTTGAAGATTCAGACATCAAAAGAGTGCGGCGGTTTTCATTAGCAAGCGGGTTAAAGAACGCATTTGGATCAAAATCTGCAGGTGGGGTACTTCATTGTAACATCATCGGCCGGTTCATCATTGTTGGAAGCGGTTTGTTCAACTGTTGTGTTGGAGTCAGCTGGTGGTGCTTCTTCAACCGTAGTTGTTGTAGCGTGTATCGGTATAAGAGTATTATCGGGTTGTGCGCGGCAAATGGATACACCCGAGGCACGTTCATCAATATCACACTAAGCAGCGGTGGGCAAATAACCTTTCCATTTGTTGGCGAGTAAGTCGGGGCTTTTTGTTCACCGATGATGGGGTTTGGGGAAGTTTAAGCGGTTGTGACCGGGTTCCAAGTCAGTATACTCGAAGCCATTTCCGTGAATTCATCAAAATGAGCATGAATCGTTTCCATAACCTCCTTTGTTCGACGATTCCGAGTTCGGAAACCTTTAGAATTATCACAATATACTATAAAGACTCCAATGTCAGCTTTGGCTTTGAGCTTTCCAAAGTCATCACGATCATTATTCGGATAGCAAAGAGATCCAAATACATGAAAGTGTTTGAGATTCGGTTTTTGGTTGTGGACAAGCTCGAAAGGTGTTTTGTTGTGGCGTTTTGTAATCATAGACGGGTTTTGAGTATAGCATGCACGAGATACAGACTTACGCCCATAAGTAATCTGGAAGTTTAGCATTGATTAACATTGTTCTTGCGGCTTCCACTAGCGCTTGGTTTAGTCTTTCAACAACTCCGTTTTGTTACGGTGCGTGCAATAGATGTCCGATCTTTGAATTCCCACTTTCTCATAAAATTCACGAAGAGTTTGGTTAACAAATTCAGATGCCTCTTGCTCTGATACGATTTGTCGAGCGGTGTTTCGTGAGTGAACTTGTATTTTCGTGAGAAGGTGATGATCATCTGTGGAGCTTGGTCTTTGCTTGAAGAAAGTAGACCCAAGTCCAGCGTGAATAGTCATCAACAATTACTAAGATGTAGCGTTTGCCATTGATCGTTTGCACGCGCATCGGGCCACACAAATCCATGTGAAGAAGATGAAGCACATCTTTGAGAGCGTGTTCCACCTTTGAATAAAAATGAGCACGAGTGCTTTTGCCTTGTTCACAAGCTGAGCAAAGGTGATCTTTAGAATACCGAAATCGTGGGAGTCCTTCAACTAGTTTGTGTCGAGCAAGGTTGGTGATGGTTTGAAAGTTTAGATGTGAGAGGCGACGGTGCCATAGCCAGGATTTTGTTGATGTTGCCTTTGAAAGTAAGCAAATGGGAGATGAAGCAACCATGTCTTGCATAGAGATAGTGTAAAGACTTGAATTACGCGAGCCGGACATAAGGTCATTTCCTTGTAGATCACGAATGAAACAAGTTTTCTCCCGAAAAGCAACCTCCAAATCTCCATCACAAAAGCCGACTCTCTTGAAAGCAGTTGTGACCGAGGCCTTCCACATAATAAACCCTGCTTATTTCGATGTTCCCATTGATATAGTCTCGTAGCCCATGATAGGCTGCGAAGTGATCATTCGAACGACAATGCCAATGAACTTTGCATAAAGTTTGATAACAGTTTAAGGTTGCTGTCATGTGTCGGGAACATCCGCTATCAACAATCGAGAGAATGATCGTATCACCGCATTACACCGAGGCGACACGGATGGAATAGAAGTAGATGTGGAACCGAAATGTTAGAGGGTTCCCGGAGCGATTATAGTAGATATACAAACATCAATAGCTTTAGGTATCCATTTAAATCCTAGTGTGTTATATATCCATTTCGGCCATCTCCAACTAGTATTTGCTTTAGTCTTAGTGAATGCACTAGGTGGTACTACATTCCTAGGAGGTGGCCGGAGCTACGAGGGAAAGCAAAGCGTTTCTTAGAATCTAAAGAGGCGGTCTACCAAGCACAGACTTAGAAAGATTAGTGGGCCTAGAGGTATTCGGTTCTTAGGATTCCTTAAACGAGAGATGATAGCTTTAGCAACACATTTATCATGACAATCAATATTCATACTTTTACGACAAATAACACAAGGTGCATCGGACTGAATATCAAAAGTGCTTAATGGTTTAGCATTCGTTACATCACTATTTCTATTACATTTGCGAGACGCAATATCTATAGTGGAAGCAACGTGAGTCTTATTCATAGTCCTAGGGTGTTCTTCTACTTTAGCATTCCTTATTGATCTTTTCTTAGGTCGCAACTTCCTATTCTTGATTTAGTGCTCTAGGTCGTGAAGTGCGGACGTTTGGAAAAACGCAACTATTCTGTTTTAGTAGAAGAAAGCGCGTTAGCAACTTGTGATTTGGCAGTAGGGATTCTAGGTTCACGATTACTAAGTGTTACCGGTGCTATTCTCTTAATCACAGTAGGCGGAAGTTGTTCATACTTTCCTAACATTTCTCTTAACTTGAAGATAGTGTGAATCGGATCTTGATTTTCGGAACCGAATATTTCCAGTAAATTGCATAACTTCTTTAGTGTGTGCAAGATAATGATCAAGTTCATTTGATGCTTCATCACGAGTCTTTTTGAGTAAATCAAATATGACACCATATTCCTTTTAACTTTTACAAGTTCTTGTTCATATTTTGAGATTTGACACTTAAAGACACGTTTTGATCATCCAGTTGCTCAATTTTTGGATCAGAAGTTTTGTCACGTAACTGGGCGATTTTGTGTTGAAAAGCAAGTTGTTGATCGTGAATATCTTTTGACACCAATTAAGACGACGTATTGCATTTGAAAGTTCGTTTGACAATCGTTTGTTTTCAACTTTTAAGGACTCGTCGAAGCACATTATCGGTGTTCTCAACATTTACCACAGAATCAACGATCGCGTGAGAGATATAATCAAATGCATATGACAAAGAATTCAATAGCACAACATTATGGACATCGGCACGGATGACTTCTTCCAAGAGTCGATCAACATCTTTTCTCAACATTTTCTTTTTACGTTTAGTGTTAGAAATAGATGTTTCGTTTTCTCAAAACGACCTTCATTATCCAAGTTCCTTATGAAAGTCCCTTTCCCAAGACAATGCACAACTTTTCAAATTTTTAACATTTGGTAAAAGATTTTTATGAAAAATGTCTCTTTGTTCTCGCTAGAGCGATTGAAAATGTTGAACTTTGATTTTAGAACGATATTCTATCTCATGTTGTAAAGTTTTGAGGTCAGCCATGAAAAGGTCAAAATATCGAAGAATTTTGCGATTTTCGGGTTTTGAGTTTACTTCACTGATGGAAGGTAAAGGACCATAAGTTTGTGCATAATCCTGTTTGGGATTAACATTAGAAGACTCTGACGTTTTTATGATAATCCTTGGTGTGTTAGAAGAATCCGTTGGTGTGACGAAAGTGACCGCTTTTGAATAGTTAAAAGGTTTGTTGTAAACAACATTTTCTAATTTTGATCGACTCTCGTCTTATGCATCTAATTCCTCTTGACGATGATATTCAACAACATTCATAACAGAATTATCAATTTTATATTACGCCTTTGGAAACTTGGGATTTGGTTTGAATGTTTTGGTTGAAAGCTTAGGTTTGTAATCAGGAAGATTCGGTCCATATCCATTTGGATTGGGTTTTAAAGTAAACTTTTCAATAGGTGTGACCGACTCGCCATGTTTGTAAACAACAGTTTTAAACTCTTTAAGTTTGTTTTGCAAGCCGATGATTTCTTCAAGATGATCATCTATTCGTTTAGTTGAATGCTTTTTGTATCACGAGAACTGCTTTTGACAAGTTAACAACTTCGACCTTAGCTTTTTGAGCTTCCAAGGTGAGAGCGTTAATTTGCTTTTTATGTTCATGTTTCAGTTGTTCTATTTCGAACAACAAAGCATTCTTGAGCGGCTAGATCACACATCTGTCTCTCTAAATATTTTTCATTTTGATGAGATTTGGCAAAGGCTGCTTCAAAACCTTTTTCACGTTTTTCTTGAGTTTTGAAAAAGTTGAGTTGCTTTTGTAAACATTCAAAATCCTTGGTTAACATGCATTTTGCTTTTCAAGTCCTAATTAATGGCATGACATTTTTCCACTATGGTTTGATGGTCTTGTATTAAACGAGCAAAATCTGGATGAGGCAAAAGTTCGATGTGTTCAACGTGAGTCACAACATCATCATTACTTAGATCCTCAAGTATAACCACGGAGTCAATTTGATTATCAAGGGAAACCATTGGGTCATCTTGATCGTCAAATATAACTACGGGGTCTAGTTGAAAATCGTCGGAATGAGATGTGGGCGACTCATTTTGAACATTCGAGCCTTGCCGGATCGGATGTTGGCGGAGATATGAGATCGAGATAAATATGGTTTGTTCGAATTTTGAGACAAGCCATCGGTGTCATACACGGGCCCGCGTGTCACTCATGTGTAACTCATGCATATTAGCCATCAACATAACTTGGCATTGGCACGCAAGTCCTCCATATCATCATCAAGTCGCATTTGCCATAAAGCTCGTTCTTTGTCGTGAGAGTTCCACCGACTTCATCCTTAAGAGCCAAAAGAAGAGCCTCTTTGTGATAAGCCGCCTCTAGTCCTAGGCTTTGGGCATGCATTAGCAGTGTCCCTTCTCATTGCAATTGTAGCATCGAAGACCATTCAACCCATTTTGAGCATTTCCCTGTTCCACCACTTGAGCTCTATTGTTATTCCTACCCACATCATTAAACCCTTGACCACCGCCCATCTGGCGACCATAACCACGATTCTGAACTTCAACTCGTCCATTGTTCACAACAGCTTGATTCCTTGTATTAGATGAGGAGCGAATACGGTTGTTGGATTTGTTGGTATAACGGCTAAAGGCATTAGCAATCATAGCAAATCCTTGTTGCAATGCTTGAGCGGATCATATTCCTCATTAGCTTAGCGACAAGTGCTTGAGCATTGTTGTTGTTGTATGGAACCAATTGAGTTTGTTGAGATTGAGGCGGTGAAGGATCATATGGTGTGATTGTAGCAGTTGGTTGAGTTCCGGTTGAGGAGAATAAGCGTTTGAGCATATAAGGCAAGTTGTTGAGTTTTCGGATGTGTCGGTGGAGCAATTTGAGCACGGAGAATCCTTTCCCTATCAACTTCCTTTTCATGAGGCTTCAAGTAATCGTACAACAATCCATATGTAGAATGATGCATATTCTTCGCGGCGGAGAAAAATGACATACTTCTCCCATTCAGGACCAAGACTACTCAGAAACTTAGTATTCACTGCAATTCTTGGCATGATGATGTTGTGTTTATCCAAATCATTGATGATGTCAAAAAATCGATGATGATAAGACTCTAGTGTCTCTCCGGGTTCAATCATGAAGTGTTCATAAGCCAAGTAAATTTTGGATTCCAAATCCTCGATTGAGTCTGATCCTTCCATAAGAAGATGAATATGATCCCACATTTCCTTTGCAATCTTTTGAGCATCAACACTTAGAAGAATTGGGTTAGGTAATCCTAAGAGGATATATTGCATTGCAAGTTCATCAGCTTCATAGTGTAGAAGTTCCTGCATTAGGATTCAACGCCTTGCAACAATAGCAATGTTGGATTGTTCATCTCTTGGTGGATTAGCATTTGGATCTCCGGGTACGATAACAAAGGTAGGCATCTCAAAAGGACCTTCCAAGATAACCTTCTTTAAGAACTTTCCGTGTGGCTTCTTTAGATCACAAAACCTAAAGAACCTTATCACCCATTGATCGTAGTTTCCTGGAGTGAGCATTGGAGGTCTATCAAGTGATCCACCCTCATGAATTGATTGTTGGCTGCTTAAAGCTTCACACATCTTTGCAAACCAAGTGGGTTCCTTCATAGTGTTCCTTGATGGATGTTGATTGAATTCATTTGTGTAGGGTTGAACTTGAAGACTTGGTGGTGGTTGAACCATTTGAGGTTGTGGAATTGCAGAAAGTTGTGGAGTATGTTGTTGATTAAATTGTTGTTGATAAATTGCTTGTTGTTGATTCCATTGTTGATGTTGCGGAGTTAGTTGTTGTTGACGTTGAGAATAAGTGTAAGGGAAATAGTTAGAGTATGGTGGTTGTGACATGTTGAAAACTTGTGTTGGTAAAAATGGATCTTTGTAGTCGAATGAACCTTTGTTGATGAAGTATCCTTAGGCGTAGAAATCACAATAAACCAAGTAGGACTTATGCGTAAAACACCAAAGTTACGCGTAACAATGAGGGTTACGCGTAGTTTTAGCTTACTGTAAGTAGGGAAAAACACTAAAGTTATGCGTAGAAAACTTAGGCGTAGGATTACCTTATGCGTAAGACAAGGCTTAGGCGTAAGATTAATCTTATGCGTGGGATTTCTCGGCGTAAGCTTTATGCTTATGCGTAAGTTTAGGGTTTTATCCCAAATGATCTTTTACACTATCACGATTGCAAAAGATATCCAAAGTCGATTTTTTCAGGGCTTATCCAAGCAAGAAAACATGGAGTAAACCACTGGCGAAGATCAAACCAAGGATAAAGTTACGCGTAAGATTAGGGTTTTAGTTACGCGTAGCTTACTCGTAAAAGTGATTTTGCCCAAAGTTGTTTCTAAACCGGATTTTTGTTATGGAATAGCTTCAATATCACCAAAATAACACAAAAGTGTGAAACTTGATGAATCAAAGCGGCTAAAACAGTTACGCGTAGAACGACACCCACGAAAAAAACAAGCTTAAAAACTATGATCCACGCATAAAGTTTGAAACTTTTGCCAAAACAGATTATTTTAACACCTTAAAACATTGAAAGTACAAGAATCTTGGATTAAAACGTGTAAAATTGTGTTTTAAGCGAACCAAAGTATCAAACGCACGCTATGTTCTACGCGTAGGACCAAAACCACTTCAAGAAACAATACGTTCACCCAACTATTAGGCGATTGATACCACTGTTAGGTCACTATATTTACAACACAAGCTTAATAGAAAGATAGAGAGGCGATTGAACAAGTAAACCAAACACACACACGTGTTATGCTTAGACGGTTATGCGTAGAGAGTGAGTGAAAGGAATAAATTGAACAACCAACCCTCAAATGAAGGTTTACAAGAGTATTTATAGGAGGGAAGCTAGGGCAACACTCCTAGTTCCCATCCTTTCCTTAATGGACATGGGCCTAAGCTCATGGGCCTTCTACATAAGCTTAAGGCTAATAACAAACATAAAGGCCATAATTAAGCTACATATTACATATTAATTACTAACACTTGATTATGGTTTAGGAGTGATTCCAACAGTGATGCAATAATTGTTCTAGTGCCAAAATCCAAGTTAAGTGGGCCATAACCTATGTGACACTGTAACATGAGGATCATGTATATTAGTAACATTTTAAAAAGAATATCTACCAACAGCCTTACAAATAAACTTACTTAGCACCTAGCCACTTACGGCCACAAACTGTTTACAGATTACCAATAT
>OU343223.1:226836462-226907011 GCA_910596185.1 Chrysanthemum makinoi | reverse complement strand
AATTTTCCTTTTAACTTTTCAAGTTTTGAAGCATTTAGTGTTTGAGAACACCGAGAATCTGGAGGAGGTTTGGGAGCCAGCCACATTGTTCTTTTCACCTTTTAATTGTGAAATTTGGGGTTCTCATATTTTTCCATCGTGTTACAATGAGCTCTAACTGCTTCATCACGCTTGCTAATTTCAAAATCGCATCAAATTCAGGAGCATCCAAGGATGTCTTGATATTTGAGGTTTTAA
Source organism: Chrysanthemum makinoi (assembly GCA_910596185.1). NCBI lineage: Eukaryota > Viridiplantae > Streptophyta > Magnoliopsida > Asterales > Asteraceae > Chrysanthemum > Chrysanthemum makinoi. The sequence goes on along the minus strand of OU343223.1, from coordinate 226,906,774 downwards.
CATTTTCTTTTAGATGTTGATATTTTAATTGCAAAGCAAGATGCTCAACTTCCAATTTAGAAAACTGCTTCACCAGGTTATCATGATCATCCCGCTCAACTTTCTCATGCAATTTAGAGTTAGTTTTCTCAAGCTCAATGACACGATCATGGTAGACTTTCAGAGCAAATGTGATAATTCATGAAATTGAGATGCATTAATTGAATTAAGGCAAGTATAAAACACATCTTGAGTGATACATTCGTAAATCGATTCTCATTTAAGGTATGCAAGTTCTTCCTCTCAATCTCATTATATTTTAATTATCGCTCATAGTCATTGACCTCAACTATCATTGCATCAAATTCCTTTTCCATTTCTTTTAATATCCTAATCCATCCCTTTTAAGACTCTCAAATTGACCTTTTAATTGTTTAAAGAAAGGCATGACCTCGCTAAATTAGCATTCTTTTAGCTCAAAACCCTCTCCCCTCAGCTATCCCATAGGGTGTGATCCTTTTCTTACATGTCTCAAAATCAACAAATAATTGATAAATAAACATACCGACCGATTAAGGTCTTGCTCTTAGTGGGAATAGATCTAGGAACTAAATGCAATGGTGTATCGGGGATATACAGCGGGCAGAAGCATTCTCCTACATGGGGATTCCCGCTCAACAAACTCATCACTTCTTCATGTCCATATCCTTTTTCCGTAACACTTGTTCGTGGGCCACGTGTTTGAGGTCTAAACTTGTTAAATGCAATCCACTTTCCTTAGCATAGTCAGTGTTTTATAACCGTTTTCTTGTCACGCATAGGGCTCTTAAGTTTTTCATCCAATTCTTTCTAGTGATCTTCTAACCGCTATCTTCCTCATTATTCTCAACTAGGTTCTCGTTTAGGCTTAAGGATTTCATTTCTATCATAAATTACCTTCTGTGCTTTCTAGCTTCTTACAAGCCTCGTGGTTTGTTCATCAACTAAGGCCACACTATGTTTGTCACTTAGAACTCTATGCTTAGTGATCATGTGCGCAAATTTGAATGATGTTTCCTTTGTACGCATAATTTGTTTCAAGTTTGTTTTTCAAAGTTTTTAGGTTGGAAAATTCATTTAAAAGTTTTGATTCATTAGCATTAAATTCCCGCTAAGCACTTTCACATTTTCTTGAAGTTCTTGTTTTTGCTTAGCCGTTTTATTAAGCTTTTCTTTTAAGGAATCTAGCTCTTGTTTTAGTATTTCTTCCCTAAAGTTACTTTTTTCTAATAATTGTAACGATTTGGTCATCCATTTCCTCACAAGTGGTTAACTCAAACTTAGCTAGGTTGTTCATAAATAGCAACTTGTTCTTTATAGGCATTCTTCGCAGACAATGTAATCATCGGGGCACATATAGTGTATTCATAAAAACATAGTCATTGTTGATTGCAGAAGATGCATCACTTGGTTCAATCACACTTTCACTTTGGATCACATATTGATCATATGAGAGAATATTACTATTACCCATATTAACAATATCTCGCTTCAAGTTTCATGTGATTGCACTTTTCATGTATCTTTGCTCATCAACTTCATCATATAATTTTAATAACTCCGAGATGATTGGTTCTTTGATGGACCAGCTTGCTTTGATGATGAGACCTTGGAGGGACCATTGGAGAAATGCTAGCCATGAAGATTGTCCCAAAGTGAGGTTCATCATCGAAATCAGAGTCATATGCATCACAATCGGCAACTTGAAAGGCATTTTGATGATTGTGACTATTTCCTCGAATTCGCCTCATCCACATCTGCATCATATGTCTTAGCATTCCCTCTCGCAAGAAATAACAACTCTTCATCCAAAACTGCACCATTGTCCCGGAAGCTTGCACAAGCAACATCTTGTCTCGTATTCGCATTTTGAGGGCGTTGGAGATGAAGTTCTTGCAATGTGTCCATCACCACCATAGTTGTAGCACTTGATTGGCTTTACTTGTCCCTGATTGGTATTTCTTCCAAGATTCGATTAGCCATATACTCCACCTACTCCACCTCTTCCTCGCTCATACATGCCTTTTTGAACTGGTTGCACCATAACCTTCCATCTCTCGACAGTAGCTTGATTGTGGGGGTTGGATGCTGTCTCGAGGTTATTGTGAGGAGTGGTATTCTTTTTTACTAACCATGAGAGACAGTTGATTGATGAAGTTTTCCATGATTGTGTTTGAGTCTGGAGGCTTATATGTTGGATCGTGAATGAGCTTGTAGTTACCATTACTGTGAGGTATGACTTATGTTTTGGTGGTAATTCCAACATTTGTGTAAAAGGTCATGAATCATTTGAAGAACTTGTTTCTCCCTGTTTAGTTTTGAACTGTTCAAGAATCCTTCGCTCAAACATAGCATGTCTCTCATTCTGAAGAAGAAAGGCATACAGTTGCTATAGTTGGTGTTCTTCAATCCTTTGGTTAGCTTCACAGAGGTGACAAATTTGTGCCATTCGGGATTCATGTTCTTCACAAACTTGAGTTCAGTTGAATATTTGGCATGGTCATTTTGATATTCCTCATATCATACAAGCTTGTGGAATCTCAACGTAATATCATATAGACACTTTCTTCTGGTTTCATCTTAAAGTGCTCAAATTCATCATACAGTTGTGATTCTCTGCCTTTCTTAGTTAATTCGAACCTCGAGAAGCATCTTGACATTATCCCAAAGTGCCTTGGCTTCAATGTTGTGATTGATAAGCTTGTAGATATATATTTTGAAGACCTCAAGTATAATGTTTGAAGCCCCTGAGATCAAGATTTAATCTCTTTTCTCTCTTATCACCGAAGCTCATCATACGCTTTGGTCTGTCCAATCCAAAGATCATTGTTCCATCCTGCAGCAGATCAATTATGTCTCTTGTAGTCTCAATCTGATAAGGTCCTTCATCAATTGATTTGAGAATGTTAACTCCGTTTTCCTTTCCCAAACAAGATAACCCGATTGTTGAGCCCATGAGTCATAACAGCCTCCAAGCATAGGGGACGAGTATCCATCCAAATGCTGAACGCCCCTACCTACAAAAGAAATGATAGTAGGCACGTTAGACATGATTACAAGTTCTACGGATTTTACTATTCTTTGATTAAACTGGAAATTGATTCTTTCACGGGATTTTACTAAGCCAAAAGAACAACCGTAATAATGTAGCACGAAGAAGTGACAAGTCTCAATAGACAAGTAGCTAAACAAATAACTCGATTTGGTATCAACTCGTTAAAAGTCAACTCGCTAAGAGACAAGTCGCTTAAAACTCAAGTCGCTTAAAGAATCAACTCACTAAATAGCCAAGTCGTATACAGAGACAACTCGCTTAACCACCAAGTCGCTTAAACCAACTCGCTGACATTACAACTCGCTTAATATCCAAGTCGCTTTAAAACTCAAGTCGCTAAAGAATCAACTCGCTTAATAGCCAAGTCGCGATACCATACCAACTCGCCTAATACAACTCGCTTAATACCAAGTCGCAAACCAACTCGCTTCCAATAACAAAGCAACTCGCCTCCAAGAAACTCAACACCGTGAGCTCAACCTGCTTCGCATAAATATATGAAACCAACCACTTTATCAATAAAAAACAGCTAAACCACAATGATTCAAGCCTTCTAATTCAAAACCTAAACAAATATGATGATCCTAAACACAAAAGTACAATCAAAATTCAAACTTTAACACTAGAAATTGACCAAATGATTCAAACTCTCCTAAGCAATTATAACCCCAAAACCTTATGAAATCCACCAAAACAAAGAGCATGAAAGATGAGTGATCAAATCATGGCTCTTGATACCAATAGTAAGATATAGGATTTCACAAACACATCAACGCAAATCCATATGGGGAGTATACAATGTTTTAGAGAGAGAAAGGGAAGAGAGTTTGGGAACTATGTGAAACAAAAAAAATGGTATTGAAGCTCCAACCCTCTACCTTGGGAGGTAGAGGGTATTTATAGTGTCTTACAATAAACGCCACCTACTGGCCGGATCGCATACAGCTGTAAAGAACCGCCCGCCCTCTCACGGTGTTACTTAACTAACTACTTATTAACATAACTTGACTACGACTACGAGCTTTCTAACGAATACATATACTTGAGGTGACTGACACTTTAATGACTGAATTTTCAAATTCCTAACAGATGTTATAAGCACTATGTTATGAGCTTTATTAGATTTAGTATCGAGGAGGCCACCTAGGTCACATTTGAAGATTATAGTTGGTGATTATGCCAACAGTTGAAGAAAAGGTAGTGTGCCCATCACGACGTCCTCTAATGACACATTTACCTAGTATTTCATGATCCGGTTTCTAGACTTCAAAGCTTGAACTTTTGGCGGACGAGAAGTGGTGATGACTTGGTTATAGATTTAGACTACCTGCTTGTTTTTTTTATTTTACACCATTTATATATCCCATGTCTTATCCTACCCTTTAGTCATGAAGCATATCTAGGTGATGCAACAGCAATCTTTGGTGTCTTGGCCATGGATTTGGTCATGTATCATTGATTTTGTCCACTTCACTGTGACATGTTAGTAATGACGAGTCGCCTTAACCTTTGTTGTCTACCCATATTGCCTTCAAGAATTGTTTAGCCCTTAACTCTAGTGGTGGAGATTTGTGTAACCGCCAAGCTTATGATAGAATACATGCTATGATCGTAAGCGATTGAGTGATCACCCCAAAATTGACACTTAGAATAGTTGAGAGATTTGAGTGTTTCGTTCCCATTTTGTGAGGTGTTCGGCTTTGTTTTATTCTAGCATAAGGGATTTGTAAACTTATATTTTTCATGTTATGGGAGATATCTTTTTAGGAATCTTTCTAATAAGGTTTACTTGAGGGCAAGTAGAGTTCAAGTGGGGAGATATTTGATAACATCAAATAGTTCATATTAAGTGTCAATTTCTCCAGATAATGCTTGTAATTTATATCATTTATATGGATTTACGCTTGTTTTCCACTTCTGTAAATTATGAGCATTGGAGCTAAAGAGACGCTGAACCGGAGAAATGTCAAAAGATTTATCATAGTATGTCGACTTTGAAGAAGTTATGGCGTAACTCATCTCTCATATTACTGTAACTAAAGCATGACTGAAAACCAACTCATCGTAAGGTTACGCGTAACTCTCCCCAAAGGCGCCACGTATATTAGGTCAAATGAGGTTCCACGCTGATATACTACCGTAACTATTTCATCAACTACGGTAACCAAGTATATTGAATACTACGCCAGAACCACTAATAAGGTTACCAGTAACTAGATCTAGTGCAAAATAATAAGGAATTGAAGGTTACGGCGAACTCTTGTTATAGTTACCAGAACGTGATCCGCCTATAAATACCCACTAATTCCAAAGATTTCTAATCATCCCATTCCACACAACAAACAACCGAGAACGTGGGAAAAAGCTAAAGGCGTGTCTAGAGGAGCATACGGAGCTCTCAAGGGAGAAATCACTCCCTACGATAAGCATTAGCATTTTATCTTTTCTTTACTTTCGATTCATGTATTTTGTACCTTCAATATTGAATTGATTTGTATGGTTAATATGAGCGGCTAAGCACCTCTTGGTGCTGGCCTAGTTATGATTCCTTAATTGTTTTGTTTACGTTTACATTACTTTTGTATAATTATTTCTAAGTGTATGCATGCATAGTTTATTGGTAGCTACCCTTGTTCGATAGTTTTGAATGGCGGTAGAGGCCAATTGCCTAGGAGATATGACCACCCTAGGTGAGCGGACTGAGACGGGAAGGGTAAGATATGACCAATCGACACCTTTCTACTTGTGCATTTGACCAACGATCACATACCGCTTGGATGAACTTAAGAATTGGGGCGAGTGTTTGTTGCTAACGCCCGCACTCACTATTATAAATCTAGCATGTAGCTGTACTTAATGACTTGGCTTAGGGACCGGAACAACAAGGACTTATGGGGACACTGACTTCTCGTGGTGGCATCTGCTGATAGGTTAGGGCTAATTGACCAAATGATGTCCTCTCGACTTGACTTACCCAAGTAATTGGAAGTAAGTAGACGTAGACATAACTAGCTAGGAGGATTAACTAGGTTAGCACCTCTATTGATTTATCCTTTTTTATTTGCTATTTTCTGCTTTTAGTAGTTTAATAATTAATTCCTTATCGAAATCTTATTTAAAATCACACACCTAGACTTAGTAATAATCCAACACACATAGCTCTTGGGACGACCTCTGCTTTACCGAATACTACACTACACACGATCGAGTACACTTCCGGTTAGTGCATTAGGGTAGACCATAGGTATAACGAGACACTTATAAATATTAAAACATGGTCAAGAAAACTCGTGATCAACATCAAAGTTTTGAATCACAAGCGGTTGGCGGTTGGGGGAAGCCGACAAGAAACTCACAAAAAAGAAGTGTACAGAGAAGCTGCTAAATACATGCATCATGAATTGTGGGGAAGTTAATCCAATTTATGCATATTACATCATTTGCCTACAAGTGAAGAAAACGGTTCTCAAGTCGAGGTACAAGAAGAAGACAAAGAGCGTTAACTATCATCATCCTCAGCATTTGAAGAGCTTATGAAGACCTTTCTTTATTTGTTTTTTAGTACTTGTAGGAAATGTTGTAAGTAATCCCTTATGTCGTCCCATTGAGGGAAGATTTTTGAAATTGCTCCTAACACGTAAATGGAACGACATTGACGGGATTACATTATCTATCTTTGTTAGCCAAAAAACATGGACTAGATATGTCATATTGTAATAGATGTATGTGCTAGGCTATAAATACCTTTCCATACTTCCATGGAGGGGTGAGACTAGTGTGTGTAATTTCCAAATAAACACATAGTATTTTCCCTTCTCTCTATACTTTCTCTCTCTAACTTGAAGATGATGTTCTTTCATCTTCTCCGACCTCCCGAATCACCATATCAACCACAAAAATGGTGCTAACATAAAAATTTGTCATGGGGATATAAATAGAACTGGCCGGTTAAACAGTGAAGCAATAACCAACCCCGTTTTTGGCATACTTATCCAGTAGGCCTGCGGTGCAAATCAATGATTGAACCATGCTACCAATTTCCGAATATCGTTAAAGGCTTCATTCGACCACATATCTCTGTAATATTCCCTGCGACTGTCTAACTCATGGGTTAAAAGAGCTCGAATATCGGACCAAATATTTTCGTGGTAACCAATACCGACGGAAACACACCGAAACCCACAATTTCCATCACCAACAACATTATAAATACTTATGATGTATGGATGGAAAAGCTCTGGAATATCTCTAATCAAATCTTCGCTACTCGAGCTATGTCTCCTACTTTGTTCAACTTGGGGATCTCGAACGTATGAACTATGTCTCGCAGGTTCTTTGTTCAAGTCTGGAACTTTTTTAGATCTTGAATAACTTCTTCGGTGATCTACGTTTGGTTCTTCATTCAAGTCCGGAACTTTTGTAGCCTGGGACTTTTTGTCCTTTGCGCTCGGACGTCCACGAGTACTTACGTGAACAACAGGTTCACGTATATCAACAGATTCGGGATCGTATATCCCTCTCACCTTCTTTAAAATATTTTTCTTGACAAACGACGACATTTTGCCAAAAAAATTCTTGAATTGTCGTAAGTCATTTTCACAAGAAGGACCATCTTCACGTGTAGGAGTATTGATACTAGGCCACGGAACAACTAGGGTTCTCCAAAAAATATCAACACTATCAAGTGGAATGACCATAGTTGCATTCATTAAAAGTGACTCATATAAATTATTGATATTAATGGGGAAAAATAACTTGATAGTCATAAATTTAATCCAGTGTTTTTTGTTTCTGGTTAGATCTTTTTAGATCTGGCGGTTTTTAGATCTTTTTAGATCCGGTTGTTTTTGTTTAGTGTCGGTAATCGTTATATTTAATCGTGTGTGATACTGGTACTAGCTAGATTAGTACTTGACATTTAGCTTAGTGTCGGTAATTGTTATAAGCGACGTTGTATGGTTTTCTTCGCTTGAAGGGAGTTTTGTTGACATAGTGCTTTGAACTATCGAGTTGGATACTCGAGGAGTGGAGTAGCGTGAAGATGAGCTTCGTTACTGAACCACTACAAATATATGTGTCTCGGTTTGATCTTTTCATCTCTTACTCTTTATCTTACAACTTATATTCTAGTAGTTATTGTCTAGTTAGTTATATCTTGTTCATATTTTAATCGATTTGTTTCACAAAAGATTGAATTAAAGTTTTTCAGAAAGTAAATTTATATCAAAGTTAGAAACGGTAAAACTATTCAACATTCCTTTCTAGTTTTCCACACTCAGAAATTTACTCAAATAGACAAATCATATAAAAAGTTCATTAAAAAAATCAACCACAAAATTATGTATTGTGCTTTGAAGCTATTGATTTTCTTTTCAACAAATTAACAAATAGGGCGGGGATGATTCAGTAACTTTCATATGGAGTCTAGTTTGATTTCAAAACTGTATCCAATAATCAAAATTCATAAATACAAATAAACCAATCCTTAATTCATCAAAAATCCAAACATCCACTAACCTAATTTGGTTTCAATCCGAACAAAAAGTAAAAATAAAAACTACCTTAAACTGAATATGGTTGATTTGGGATGATGCGTTGTTTCTGCAATTGTACGATTGAGTTGTGAAGTCTAAACTACCAATCGGAATTGAAATCATAAATTTGTAAAACAGAATTGAAATCAAAATAATTAATGATTTGTGTGTTATTTATGGCGGTGTTTGCAGTGTGTGTTTGATTTTGGCAGTGGATTTAAGTTTCCTTAATTTTCGGGTTTTTGTTTTGAATTTACTTCACCAAATTGCTTTTGAATTTTTTGAAAACTTTCTATATTTGATGAAAAGAACCACATGTCTGTTTTTTAGAGTTTTGGATCTTTTTTTCTTCTAAAAAAATAACAATCACACTTGTGCCTTATATAGGTTAGGATTTCTTTTATAAATGAGAATGGATCATTGTTTTGTGTATATAATTAGGCCACTAAGTGCCATAAGCCCACCATGGTGTCGCCCTTCGGTTTATAATTTCATTTAGGGTCCCAACTAATAAAATGGGGTAGTGGTTATATGCTGGAATAGGACCGAAACTGCGGACTATACACGAGAGACGTAACAAACATGTTACACACGTTTTTGACTTACAAATTATAAGATTATATGAATTTATAGTATTAACCATCATGAATTCTATTGCTTCTATTTTATACCATTTCAAATTTTATAAAATTTTAACCATACCACTTAGGGGTCGTTTGGTTTGTTGCTAGGTGTAGGATCATTCTTTTATGTTGTTTGATGATTCGAGTGGTCTAGGATGATGGTAGATCAAGTAAGCCATTTTAGAGAAAGAAAGTAAAGAGTGGGTGTTTTCTAGTGAGAGAAGTAAAACAAAAGAAAAAGGTTAGATTAATGAAAAGCACCACCTCTTCCCAAATGGGAAGAGGTATTTATACTACATACTACACGCCCTCCTTTCGGGCTGTGGATCAGGCATACAGTGGGTAAAGACCCGTCCGTCCTCCATGGTGTTGCTAAACTAACTAACTAACTACTAAATAACGTAATGTCTACGAGCTAAGATATGCTAAACAATAATTGGGGTGACCAACTCTTCAACATGGATTTTATAAATCCTAAAAATCTCCCCCTAAGGGAGGTCACCACATGAATTACATTTTGTATCCTAGCATTTTATCTTTAACTTCATTCTTGAGCTCGTAGACTTTCATTCTTCAATTTTCGCAATCTTTTTGCTTTAGCAGTGATTTTTCAAAGTCCGAATGCTTTGTACTTTCAGTGGAGGTCTTTGAACTAATCCACGACTTGGTGATCCTTGAGCATTGTTTGAGATCATCAGCCACAACAAATCTCTAGATCACCATTTGTTGTATCGCTTTCATGTGATGTTGTGACTTTTGGACCGATATGCTCACACTTTCAGGATCATGACATCTTTTCATCAGAGTAGCAGAAGCATTGTTGTATGTCATGATTTTCTTCAATTAAGTGTGTGTACTAAGAGCATGCGGTTATGAATTGACTTCTCAATATCGATCAGCTGCAACCGCCAAATGCTCCTGGAAAAACAACAGTTAGCAATAAAACTCACGAAATTGTCTTTGTTCACTTTCGTTGAATAGGGTTGCAAGAACCACGGTTCCCCGTTGATCAGTATAAATACTGCCTGTGTTCAGGTAGAATTCCTAAGAATCTCCTTGACAGGGTTTCACAGCTTGATCTAGCCTTTCTCAAACCGGAGCTTCTCAAAGTAGACAACACGGAGTGAGTGAAACGGTGAATGGAGATTCACTTATTGATGATAAATTGATTTGAAAACAATCGCGTATTGCTTAGAAGAAAGAGTTTTGCAATACGACGAAGGTTTTATGAGAAAGATCAAATTTCAATCATAAATACTTTTTGTATTTGAAACATGAATACACATTCGATGTGCTAGAGAAAAGAATAATATTGCACATCGTATGGTTTTTCAAAAGTATTCATCAAATCATTTCCTGGACCAAGGTTGATTCAAGATTGCATCACCCCATTGTTTCTATCCAGTTGTCACAAGCTTGATCTTTTGAAAAGATCTCACATGTCATCCACCAAGAGCTTGTTTGATGTTGGCTCTAGAAGGATTTCCATCTTCATCGTGAATATTTTACATATCACTCGGATGTTCTGGCAATACCACAAGGATAATGCGTAGGACTCTCAATATATATTTTTACTTTCCACATTGTGTGAAACAGTAAGTCTTCATTAATTTTGTGTCCTAATGAGATTTACTGAATGATCTCTTGGCTCTAGACTCAATAGTGCACTTTGGTTTCCTAATCGGAGACTAGGGAGAGGGTCTCCTTCTTCAATATCAACCATCTCTAAGAGAAAGTCGATAGATTATGTAGGTTCCCCTTGAGAATGAAACAAGTCCTTTTAAGAGAAATTGAGTAGTTTGGGAAGTTTATTGCAGTGCGTCACTCGGTCCATGACGTCTTATCTTCAATACCAGTGTTACCTTAGTAACCACCAGTAGCATATGTATTGAACCCGGTTTCTGCCCTAAGGTTGAATTATTGGAGGGCTGTTTCTTTTCACCCTTTTCACTTTAAATTTCTTTTTCATTCTTCAACCCCTTCAGTGCTTACCGAAACTTCATAACTAGAACCTTGTTGGGTTTATTCCAGTTCTAGCTCTATCTCAGTCGGCACTCTTCCCTTATTCTCACTTTTGTCCTTTTTTTCATCATACCTAAGGACTTCTACACTATCTAGTGGATTGTCCTGAGTAGATCCTTCCGGTTCTGGCTGGATCGTGGGAACTAATACCTAACCTTACCATGCTTATAACTCTAATGCATTAAATAAAATGGTCGGTCTTGTGGTATAGTTCTTTCCTCTTTGAAACCAGTTGAAAAATATTTAGGAAAATCAATTGAGGTACTGGAGAAAAAATACCAAAGTATTTTGTACCTTAATTATTTTTGATCATTTAGAAAAGCTCCCCCTCAACATGTGCTATATGATCTTGAAGTTGTTTAGCACATGTAGGCAAGAGGACTTTGAAATATTTCCGTGATCACAATTTCCATGGAAAAAGCCTTTTGATATTTTTTGGTAAATGCTCCCCTCAATATGTGCGTTGGTTATTTGAAATCATTTAGAACATAGAGGAAGGAGGTCTTTGAAGTACTTCCACGATCACACTTGCCATTTAGAAACCATTTCAAAATCAATCAAGGTACTTTATATTAAAACACAGAAGCCTTTGTACCTTGATAGTTTATTTTCTTTTGAAATGCTCTCCCTCTCAATATGTGCTTTAATTAATGAAAATGTTTAGCACATATAGGAGAGCAGTCTGCACTTTTTGAATCAAAACGATCACCTTTTATCAGATTCTTTCATATTTAAATCACATTTTCTCCCCCGATCAAAAATATCATATCCTTTGAGATTTTGGATCCCAAGTGGTTTAAATAGGTTTAAAAAACATGGGAGAAAATATGGTTCTTAAACGAGGCCATCTTAAATGCTCTTCTGGATTTTTGAATAAATGCTCCCCCTCAACATGTGCATCATGTATTTGAAATCGTTTGGCACATGGAGGAAGGAGTGCCTTTAAAAGACTGAAACAATTACCATTTAAACAGATTTGAGATTTGAATCACGATCTCTCCCCCGATCAAAATTTTCAAACCTTTTGAGATTTGTGATCCCAATTGATTTAAATCATTTAGAAAATTTTGGGGAAAGACGTGGCTGGATTTAATTTTGAAATTGACTGATAAGGAACAATTTTTGACAATAAAAATTTTCATTTTGAAAGATCTTTGATTTTAACGAAAAAATCATACTTTGACATAACATTAAATCTTTAGATTACCACTTCATATTGTACAAATGGACATATTTGAAGAAATATCGTTTGAAAATATTTAATTTGAAATCACTCTTCCCCTCAATCGATGACTGTAGTCGTTGATTGAGTGACTCAAGATTTGACAAAATCGAGTCCGGTTGATTTTCAAAATTTTGAGTCCAACTTATTTTCAAACAATATTTTACCATTTTGAGAATTTCAAATATCGTATCATCCACTACTTGTCCTGCACAAAGATGTGTTAGGTGGAGAAAATCACAAGCAGCTTCTGTTGTTGCTGAAAGGAGGGAAGAAACCATTTGCTGATGCAGTGAGACCTGTGAAGTTGTAGCTATCATGCAACATATCCATCAAGATCTGATTAAGTTCCGTTTCTTCCTTTTGTCGACCCAAGATATCATTTCCCTTTCCAATTAGCAACCAATCATCAACTTTTGTGGGAACGTTCTCATAAACCATCTTATCTGCATACGTTAGTCAACACAGATAGACAGATATATGGTGGTCGACAACACCCAAACAACAATCGACTAATAAAAGTCAATCCAACATATCAAATCATTCACTTAGATCATATAAAGGCATGAGGAAAATGTGTGAACATCAAGCTTGAATCATCTTAATCTAACAATCATATCCTAGATTCCTAGCCATTCAACGTTGGCAAACATCTTTTTCTGTTAAGTATATATGATGATTAAATAAGCTCGTTTAGATGATATAAATTTGAAACATTCTCCCCCTCAATCAATGACTCATTTTATGAAAAGTTTTAAAAACGCTGTAGTCATTGATTGAGTATGCAAATTTATGAAAACTCCAAGTCTGATTGATTTTTAAGCAACTCATTTTCCACCATTTTTTGAAACACAACAAATATTTTTCTGAAGAATTTTAGAAGGAAAAACATTTGTGTAGGAACAGCCATCTTTTTGTCGACTAGCTTTCCTTATTTTGTTTTTGGATAAGTGCTCGATATTTATGAAAATTGGTTTAGCGCAGCACTTTCCCTTTTTGAAACGCGGGTTGCATATATGAAATAATAGCAAACCATAGTTTAAGCACATTGTAGAAGATAGAAGTCATCATCTCTTAAACTTTCACCACCAAAGCTTTCGAGGCTCTTGAATCGTCGTTATAACTTGAACCTTCTGAAAGTGGGACTTTGGTAGCTTCCCCCCAAACCGAAAATCTTCTTGCTGAGTAGATTCTAAGCTCTCTTTCAAGCTTGCCTTAGCCAAGTGCACATAGGAGCACACCGTATCATCGATCTTGCTGCTCTTTTTGAGAATGATCATCGATTCTCCGTTCGGGGTTATATCTTCAAATAGAACAGCAACGTATCATCCCATGCTTGAATAACTCTTCTCATATTTTTTTCCACTGAAGTCTGAAGTGATGCATACCAAAAGTGTCAAGAGACCACTTCCCTTAAGTAGTTGAATTGATGCGGTCAGTCTCCTTAAATAAAGCTCACGAACCCAAAGTACGCATATAGCCGAAGAGAGAATAATCGATAACACCGAAGTAGCAGATTGAATCACTGATCATCTTTGCGGATGTCAACTCCGGAATAAATTATTAAGTCCGATCACGTGAATCTGCTAAACATCCCTGAAGTACATTTCTCTCCCCTGATGATAGTGTATGAAGCTCAAGAACCCGAAGTACCAAAATGCCCAAAGAAAGAATAACCGGTAACATTGAAGTAGCAGGTTGAATCACTGATTATCTCTGCGGATGTCAACTCCGGAATAAGTGATTAAGCTCTCAAGTGAAACAGCTTTGCGTCCCCAATGTACACATTTCTCTCTCCCCTGATGATTGCGATAACATCGAAATCATCACACACTTGTGTACCTCTTTTATCATCAGAAACTAACTCTTCCATCTCTTCCCCCACATAGTTGGAATAAGAACACTAAACGCCATGAGTTAAACATTGAGTTTCTCTGCGGTCATGACATTTGTCTTCCTGGGATATCTTCAATCACTTAGATGTATTAAGTTCATCAAGTTTACTCTTTGCTTTTAGATGTGTGTCTCCTTCCCCCTTGCTAGTTTTGATACTTCAGAATCAGCAACACATTGTAAGCCCGTATACTTGAAATCTTTTGAGAAGAACACTTGAAATCTTGTAAGAATCAACTTGCTGAAGAACAAAGGTGAGAAAATCTAATTATGGATTAAATCTGACTTTTTACTCTCCCCCAATTAGTGCTCTCCACTAAACTGACAATCTTTTGATGAATGCCCGGAATAAGAAGAAGTCTTTTTATAGTTAAATGCAACTCGTCTTTAGTCTTCTAACACGTAGCAGAAAATGTAGAACAGACTGTAGACTCGACCTTCTTCAAGATTGTCTGTTTGGGGAATAGAATGTTAACATCTTCATCTCACTAAATGCATTCCAATTAACTTTCATATTGCAAATCCCCTTAACTAAAAATCTCTCACAATCAAACAAGAACAGAAAGATGTTCATTAAGGAAATCAGCCCGCAACTGGAAGCACTTTGTCATTAATCATATCAGCCCATGAGAAGATGTCAACCAACGGCTCTTAGAGAAAACTCCATGTGAAGATGACCCGATAAGAAGAAGCTCGGTTCTTACATGAGTTTGGAGCCGTATGACCATTTATTCTCAGATGTTAATCAACATGCAGTATTTTCGCACTTTCTCCCCCTCAATAATTGCATACGAAGTTGTCATTCTTGATTGAACAAGTGAAATCATCCAAATGTAGTCTATTCACACTTCTCCCCCGCAAAGTTGCATATGATGTCACCATCGCCATTTTGATTGAGCAAGTGAAATAAGAGTACTAGCAATTGTAATTCGGTTCACTTGATGATTGAGAGAGCATGGAAAAAGCATGAAGCTTGTTGATGAGAATGGTCATAAATGAGAAGATTTCTCTTCTTCTGAAGATAAAGCGCACTGAAGCGTACACTTTTCTTTTCTTTAGGGAACGAGGTTTGAACTGAAGTATTCAAACGTCATTAACAAGAAGATTTCTCTTCTTTAGAAAATAAAGCGCATTGAAGCGTACACTTTTCTTTTCTTTAAGGAACGAGGTTTGAACTGCTGAATTCAAACGTCATCTCTCTCTTTTCTATATCTCTTGGCTAACTTGATATCAACCCCATTATCAGTCAGTCGGCTCTTTTTCGTGACAGCTGATGGAGAAAACCCAATATGATGAATTTGACACTAAAGTAAACTAACCCGAACTTGTGACTTAAACTTGCACAAATGTGTGACTAAGAGCGGTGCAGAGAGTTCATGCAACTTTGAATCCCTAAGTACTCTATACTCTTCACCCAACCAACCATCAAGTATAAGACGTACATCGCCTCTTGAAAATCCACAATTTAATGTGACATTGAGCACTACAATGTAACTCCTTAAAGTGATAGTTATTTTGTGGTAGTAAAAAGGAGGAATGACCCAAAAATAACTAGATTTCCAAGTCTTCGTCATTGTATATGTTAAAAGCTCGAAGAAAGATCTCGAAGAATCTTCATCCAACCATCCCCGATACCTTCAGATACTAAGTACACTCGCCCGTGAAATTTCACCTCAACCTCAAATAAATAATAATGAATTGACGCCGTTGTCACATCTTATGGTTAAAAGCTCAGATCTAGCCCCTTTTTGATGTTTTCAATGAACTTTGATAATGGTTTCATCCTGACCTTATTCAAAAGCACATAACCCCGTAAAACCTTGTAATAACCAAACTGCCATGAAGAATATCCAAACAATCATGCAAGACATGAAGTACACACTTTATCCCTTCTTCGAAGTAGAAACTGTAGCACCGGCATCAGATAAGATCCAGAAATACACTTTCCTTTCTCCAGGATGGTTCCATTATCACGGAATTTTACAATTCTATGGTTTAAACCGAGAAATAGTTTCTTTCACGGGATTTTACCAAACCAAGAATAAACCAAGAGATAGATCCAAAAATGCACTTTTCTTTTACCAGGATGGTTCCATTGTCACCGGATTTTATAAATCTATGATCAAATCGAGAAATAGATTCTTTCGCGGGATTTTACAAAATCAAGATTAAACCGTAAACAATGTCAGCTTGAATGTGTTATGACAAATTTGGTTTCGGTGAATATTTGTTTTTGGGGAACATGCAACGGTTCATCAACAATTCTTCTCCATCATCAACAATTCTTCTCCCATATGTAGAATACTTCACAAACCATACTAAGTAGAGTAGTATACACTACTTCCCCCTGGAGGTTGACCTTAAAACATCAAAGTACATGTTTCTCCCCATTATGGTTTCGAACTTCTAGAAGCATCATTAACATGTATGAACATTTGCACGAGAAGTTCTTGTCATAAGCAAACATCTTGAAAAATCATGAATGACGTAGAAGATTCTTAAAAGATTTTGCTTAGACTGTGAAGTATCATTGACATTCTGTCGCGTCGAATATCCCATGAGAATTGCTGATCACTTCTCAACCTTTAAATACTTTGGTAAACACATCATCCACGTATTCTGTTGGCTATTGCAGTGACCACTTGGTGAAGTAAACCAGACATACCAAACTTGAACATGAAGTAGAATTCCCTGGATTTGTTACTTAAGCTTGTACTAATCCTTATGAAAAAGAAATGGTGTACCAAATGTACAAAACCTCTTGACGAATCCTCAACTGCGTGAGACACCGAAGTGAAAGCTACGTTGTGGGTTAAGTGAGAAAGAATCACAAAAGTAACTAGATAGCCAAGTCTTTATCACATTCAATAAACGCCTAAACAAGTCATCTTCGCGGAAGGGAAAAAAGAAAGAAGACGAAATGAGTAAACGTGCCCGAAAATCCTCACATCAAATTCAAATAAGAAATACCGAACAAACAACCCCGTAGTCATCCTAGTTCCAATAACAATTCAAGCCGTGAAATAGTATCTTCCGTGAAAATGTATAAATCAAAGTACCAAACCGCATAGCACAGTAACTCTCATCATCAAATGTCATAGCACGACAAATCTCATCTTCAAACCGCACTATCAAATCTCATAACACAACAAATCTCATCATCAAATCTCATAATTCAAATCTCATTATCACAGATCACAACTCGCATCCCATGATGATAAAATATTAGCTCAACTTCTTAACACCACATCTGGTCCAAAGCATTAGCTCAAGTCCAATGGGTAATCACACGCAGCCCAACTGATACAAATAATAACCCCCGATCCATTCCATCTTACCCTAATATTAATCAAACCCGGTCCAAGCATATCCATCACACCGAATCCAACCCCGATTCAAATTCAGCCTAAGTCCAATGAAACGCAGCTCATGGGAATTTTATTTGACCAAAACTACAACTCATTATCTAACTACCTCAATCTGATAGTAGAAACAAATTAATTCAATTGATTGGAACATCTCAATATTACTCATTTTATCATCATCCCGGTCCATTGTTTTATATTTAAGCCCACGAACGAAATTAATCAAAGGCCCAAATCAAGTGGTGTCAGGTCCACTACGCAAATCACACACCCAGATCCAAGCCCACTAACGTTCACATTAAAACTCAGCCCAATGTATTATCAAACCGCATAACAGATTAATCCTATGTTTCCCTAATTTATAAGGAGTATAAAACTGCTCACACAATCTCACACTAACCCTAATAATACGCTCTCCTAACTAACCCTAAATCCTCTCAATCGTTTTCTGTCTGCCCCCATCTCATTTTCTCTCACCCAAACCAAACTGATGCATCCAAAATCATCCAATGATAATCTGAATCAACCTTGACCCCAATCGTACATGATGTACTTCACTTTTGTACCTCCTTACGAATTCAAGAAAGCTAAAAGGCTTCAAGATTTTGTAAAAAGTCACGGGTAGGTTTAATTTTCGTGTGCTTTATAATGTTTTAGTTATGAACGAATCAAAGATATGATTTACCATACATTGTTAACCTCATATTTTTATTATTCGGATATTATCAATTGTTTAGATCAGTGATGATTTCTTATGGGTAGTTTGGTTCTGAAAGGAATCATTAAGAAATCTTTTACCCACAAACAAGGAATCTGAGCTCTAGCTATGTATTAGACTTTTTGAGAATAGATCTATGATGATGTTCTTAGGGTTTGTATGGATCTGAAAAGATCTTTGAGAAATCTCTAACCCACAAATAAGAGAATTTGAGATCTTGCACTATATTTTCAGTTTTGATTAGGTCCTAGTCTTGTCTGTGAAAGATGAGGATTAAGGTTGTTTGAGGCTCGAAGTATTTGATGGATCGATGATGGTGTTGAGTCGTGTGAATGATCTTTAAAGGTCTTATATGAATTGAAAAACACACGACAAATCTGAGATCTATTTTTATTTTTCATTTTGATGTATGCTTGAGTCGAGTCTTGGACTTGATGATTTCCCTTTTTGAGACCGATTGAAATGTTGTTGATGTTGTAGATGTTGTAGGATGTACTTTGATGTTGTTGGATGTTGTAGGATTGGATGTTCATTGATGTTCTTTGATGTTGTTGTTTGATGTGCTTTGATGTTGTTGTTGTTTGATGTTGGATTTAATTGTAGATGTCTGTTGATAACTCTAGATTCTTGATACGTTTCTGTGATAAATTGTATATATGTTGCCGTGATAACTTGTATGTATGTTGTATCAAAACGCATCAAGACATTCAGTGCTTTCTTTTCACCTTAAACGATATTAAAGCCTTAAACTCAATCAATCAACAAACCTCTTTTAGTGTGAAACCTCTTTTGGTGTCAAATCGCTTTTAGTGTCAAACCACTTCTAGTTTCAGAAGTCTTCAAACCACAGTCATTTTAATTGTCAACACACATACTTAAACACAAACCGCATCTAATTAACACAAAACGCTGTTGACCGGCCACAACCCGTAGTTGACCGGTTAGAGATGAGTCAAAACGCATATCTGATCAAAATGCAACTCTTTTTGTATCAAACCGTAGTAGTTTTTATGTCATCAAACTGCATTCAGATCAAAACGCATTTGGATGTCAAACCTCACTTGAGACATTGAATCTGGACAGTTTTATATCAAACCGCATTGAAGAATCTGTTAAACATTCAAACCGCACACAAGAACTTTCGTCTTTAACACAAACCTCAGTGAAGAACAAGCTTAAAACAGTTTCAAAACTGCTTAAAAACCAGATTAAACAATATCAACACCATCAGATTCAAAACTGCTTAACAACTCTTAAAACCAAAGATAACAAACTGTTTGAAGACTCTTAAAACTCATTATTGCACTTGTAAAAACTGTTTGACCACTCAATCATAAAACCATTAAGTATATTCAAAACCAGTTAACAACTTAACATCAGATTCAACAATAGCATCAACCTGCATCAAAACATCACCAAACCGCGTCAAACCGAATCAAAGAACCATATAAACCGCATACAAAAACAAGTGCAAAAACCGTACGAATCATCAAGAACAACACAACCTTGGCTCTGATACCATTTGTAGGATCATTCTTTTATGTTGTTTGATGATTCAGGTGGTCTAGGATGATGGTAGATCAAGTAAGCCATTTTAGAGAGAGAATGTAAAGAGTGGGTATTTTCTAGAGAGAGAAGTAAAACAAAAGAATAAAGGTTAGATTAATGAAAAGCACCACCTCTTCCCAAGTGGGAAGAGGTATTTATACTACATAATACACGCCCTTTTTTCGGGCTGTGGATCATGCATACAGTGGGTAAAGACCCGTCCATCCTCCACGGTGTTGCTAAACTAACTAAACAAACTAACTAACTACTAAATAACGTAATGTCTACGAGCTAAGATATGCTAAACAATAATTGGGGTGACCGACTCTTCAACATGTATTTTCCAAATCCCAACACTAGGAATTAGAATGAGTATCGGATTTGGTATGGGATAGAATGACAATGGATATGAAAAAGTGTATCATTACGATTGTTTATGTTTGGTTGATGAAATATGTAATGAAAAAGTGCATAGATGTTTGAATTTTGTAATGAAAAAGAGAGGGGCCCGCGGGAATGGATTTCATAGACACTAAATTGGTGTGTAATGAATCTACGACTATGATATACCCATTTCATTACTAGGTCCACAAAACAAACATCTTTAATCACTTTCATAGTAATAGTCTCATTGTAATAGTGGGATACCAAATGCACCCTTAATAAACATTCAGGGGTGCTTTGTAGGATATTTTTTAGGGTAGATAATGGCAAAGATAATGAAAAATAATGTTTGGTACTATATAATGAAATGACCCATTATCCAATAGTGGGTAATGGAGCATTACTCAATAAAATTGGAGGGAATGTTTTTTTCTGCCTTTCTCCTTCCCCAGTATATTATCATTATCTTTCTCTTTCTCTTTCCCGAGTTTGAACCAAATACACCCTCAAATTGTTGGGTTGTTACATAGGTGGTTGTAAGTTGATATTTTTAAATAGCAAATAATAAATAATTAAGGCTGTTATGAATTTTTATTTATTTATTTATTTATTTATTTTTTAATAAATCATGAGAAGCATATTATCTTTGAAAAAAGGGTGGAATGAAATGACATTTGTATAATTAATTAAGAAGTCAAGTGAAAATTATTAAGGAAGAGGTCAAGGGTAGTTTAGCCATTTAAGTGTAGCCAAGAACTGAATTATACATGCCAAAGTTTAAAATAGAAATGTTCGTTACACTTTCGAAAAGATGAGAACCAACATGCAATTTAACGAAACCACAAGGATTAAAAATGCAATTTACTATTGAATAAATGGTACTTTTTACCACAAAGTTTGAAAATGTAAGAAAGTCTCCACGTATATACAGAAAATAGTTTTTTATAAGTAATAGTATACTTTTCTTTTTAACTTCTCATCTATTTTGTAACACTCTCGTTTGCATGGACGGACCCACATTGGTGTCAGGTGTAGTACAGGCAACATTCATTTTTAGGTCACGAAGTGTAATTTTTTTTCGAAAACTGTCACTTCTTCATCCGTGCAACACCCGAATTTTTTTTGCTATTTTTGTTTTTTATCTTGTCAACTTTAGTTAGTCTTGCACCTTTTATCTAGCCTAAAATATAATTGTAGAGCCCACTACTCTACTAGCTCATTAAACTTAAATTAATTAATCTAATAGTACACACCATAGAATATTTCTGTATAATTTACCAAATAAAAGTTTCGAGGCAACTGTTCCTCTCGTTCTCCCCATCCATATGTTTCAACTTCTACGGTGGGCATCATCATTTCAATAGAGATCATAATTCAAGATCAAAAGGTAGCTATTAAAAATATTTTTATTATTACTTGTAAAGGTGTAAAATTTACATAGAATATAAATTATATTTATGATTTAGTATCATTTATTTATATAGGGTTTTGAAATTTGAATACTACAAGCATGTTAACTGTTAACGTTTATTTTATTTTATTTTTATTATTTTTTTTTTTGACAGTTTAATGAATACTACTATAGTACTATACTAGATTATCAGTTTGTATCATAACCATCTAAACGATCTAAAGGGTTAATTGTATGATTATTTGCTTATTGTGTTTAAAACATCTCTGATAGGAACTATGGAAAGGTATAGAAAGCTTTGGGAAAATGTTCCTAGCCGTAGTGGAGGTGGAGATCTAATTCCAAAACCTACTCCACAGTCTGTTTCACAACCTACTCCACAATGGGATCTATCAGATAGACCAATCATCTATAGTTATGACCCTAACATCGTAAAGGAAATAAGGCGAATGTACTGGGATAGAGGTCCTTGTCAACCAAAGGGCCATATGTTTCCAACAAAAATGGTCGAGATTAAGAAAAGATGTTTTGAGTCCATGTGATTCATTTACAATGTTTGATGCATCAAAGATAATTACATTAACTACGTTTTATCAAGATGATTTTACGGATGCGGATAGGTTTTCTCTTAGGCGGGAACTTGACCTCTACTATGAGACTGTGATTCATGATATAGACTTTATGAAGTTGAAATGAATTTCCGAGCTTGCTACGTCAATGGTGACACGAAAGAAGCATATTTCATTTCCTTTGATTTATAAGTTACTGAAGCTTTCGTTAGTTTTACCTGTGGCAACTGCAACCGTAGAAAGATGTTTTTCGGCAATAAAATTGATAAAGACGAATCTCCGCAATAGAATGGGTGAAAATTATATGAATGATGTTTAATTTGTAACATAGAAAAAGAATTATTTGCGAACGTTACTAATGAAGACGTGATAAAGCGCTTTCAAGGCTCAAAACGTCAAAGATGTCAATAATAAGAGACAGGGTACTTTATTTACTAGTTTGTCATTTTTTACAATTTATATAACGTTGATTTTTTTTGGTACTTATGAATTTATTTTGTGCAACACCCCATTTGAAAATCTTGGGTCCGTCCCTGCTCGTTTGCACCAATGTTTTGAAACTGGGATTGAGCCAGTCGGTTTAACTGGGAGCATGATCAGTGTCTGGTTCAGGAGACGTCGAGTCAATTTTAAGCTTATAGATGGGAATGAACTGTCCTCATATTCCAGTTGAAACTGGTTAAAGCATTTTTTATTTATTTTTACTTTTTTATGTTTAACTATTTAATTTTTACATTGTTCAAGTCACTTTAAAAACTGAAACTATTTATTCTCATTGAATTATAAGTGATTGGTATTTTTAGGTTGGTACGGAAACCGGTTGAACTAAGTGGGAACTGAACATGGTCTGGTTTGGTTAATATGCCGGGCTACAAAAAAACATTGATTAGCTCATAGATGATCTTTTGCTTTATTTTCATTGCAATGATAAAAATATTTGATTGACAAAACCAAACGTGTTAAGCTAAAAGGTTAGTTTTGATAAAGTTTATCACTTTTTTATGTGATTGAGTGAATGAAATGAAAAATCAACGTATGCTCACTTTATAACTTTTTCCTTTTTAACTAAAAAATGGAACATGAAGATACTCGACATTCTTATGTATCTACTGTTTTGTTAACGGTCGAAGAAATTGTGTTGTTTATCAGAAAGGAAAAATATATCTCATTGGAATTAGAATGACATGAATGTTTTACGTATGTAAACAGAGATTATCTAACAAGTTTCCTCAAAAGCATCGGTTATGGTGCAATAAGTCATCACAAACTTTCCTTTTAAATTAGAAAAATGCATTTGACACTCATTTATTAAACTTATAAATTATATTAGTTAATTGTTGATTTTTAATTTAATTTAATAAGCATAAAATTTTCTTATTTAATCATTAAAATCAATGGCTTGAAAGCATTGGTCAGACAAACCTATGTAAATAAGATTGATCAAGTGTCGTGAGAAACCAATAGAACCATTTTGGTGATGTAAGGGAATAATGTAACATGGCCAAAACAATCTTGGTTGTAGTCAATTCAATTTATTAAAAAAAAAAAAAAAAAAATGTTCTTCACCCCCTTAAGTCAGATCAGAACGATTATCAGTCTCTATGGAAGACCCGGGTGATGCTTGATTGGTATCCAGAAGAGAAACGAGGTAAAAAGTGTAGAATATATTTCTATCATCATTAACAGTAATTATAATTGCGTGTCGTTTTGTCAATTTTGGATTATAATCATGCAACTGATACTTTTCATGACTTGAATCAAGAAAGTTAAAAAGATACGGCCAATTCTAGGAGCACATGATGGAAACCGTAGTTTACTAAGTAGATAATTGAAAACCCAGCAGTGAACAAAGATGGATAGAAAGAACCTAACATTGGAATTCAATATTCTTAAACTTCCTTACAGGCATTGATTAAAAGCCTAAACACATTTCACATAGAGTGAGGTTAGCTTTATGCAAATTCATCAACAGAATTTGTATTTACTTTTGAGTTTTGAGCTTAAAGATAACTTTCAGCAAAACTAAAGATGAAATTAAATAATAAGATGTGCTCGATTTAGCAATCTTGTACATATGTGTGTGACAAAGTTATAGGATGGTTTCACGAACTTTGATGGCCTTGCCATTATCACAAAACGGTGTTTCTTTATCTACCAAAGGATGCAAGCATGATATTAATATTGAATTATTGTTATATTGTCATAATCATAAGGACGTCAAAACTGAAACAAAATAGATGCTAAAAACTGAAACAAAATAGACTATACAATATGATGCTTTACCACTTTATACATTTGAGTGTATAAATAAAAAATGAGAGTATGCCAATCAATTCTAAAAACTAAAGTTGCTATTAGTTTGAAGTTGATAAGGAGGTGGGATGCTTTTTCTTGTTGTATTTTGTTATCGTATTTGGTTCCGTAATATAAGTTGCCTTTCTATTAAAAAAAAAAGTTTGAAGTTGATAAGAAAGAATCACTTCATCCAAAAAGTACTTTCAAAAGCACAAGATGAACCTAGAAACTTTCTCATGAGCACCAACCAATAAACATTTTATGATACCCAAACAAAGAACTACCAGACCACATCAAACGTGTTCAAATCAATAATATCAGCATCAATTGAAACACCAATAAGTAGATTTTATAAATCAAGGAACATTAAAAGATTCAAGTTCAACCACATCTCAGATCAAGACAATTACCAAACTACTTCAAACACAATCCTCATACATCGAACTTAGAAAATTATTATACGGGTTGGGCCGGGCTAGCGGCAAGCGCTGCTTCTCGACATGTTGGATTTGCCCATAGATGACACACGTACCCTCTTCCGGTCAGTGTGATCTTGCTTCTCCATAAACTCCCTCAAATCATCACCGAACATATCCACAAATGTCTTTTGCAAATCCTCTAGACTTTCCACCTGATTATTATTTCTCCATTAGAATAGTTGTACTCTTCAAATATTTATTTATTTATTTATTTATTTATTTATTTATTTTTTTTGGGACTCGGGGGGTGTTTTGTGTAGCTAATTATTTGGCGGAACTGAATTTGTTAAATGCAGATAAATTCATTTTGAACAGCTTACGGGCATATCAATGTAAGACTATACAGTAAGACTGTAAACGGTAAACTACAAAATAAGTCGAAAAAATGGGCTCAATAAGCCAAGCAAATCAAGCTCATAAGCCTTATAATAAGCTAAAACAAACACTTCCTAATACGACTTACTTCCTAGCTTCTCAAGCTAAGGTTGTGACTAAGGTATCTACTTTTTTATTCAAATCCTAAGAAGCGCATAAACCAAGAAAATAAGCTAAATCAAACAACCTCACAACCTACAAAAAACCAGAGGGTCGAATACTCGAATGCTCTTACATTTCACGGCGATATTCTAGTACGGATAATAATTATCTTATAAAAGACTCTATAGCCGATTAGTAATCAAGTTTATAAACCAGTAAAATGCATCCCGTAATAAATGTTCACATTTCTATTATAATTTGTCTAAAGCTAAACATCCACTTTCAAATTATTTAAAGGTAAGAAACATTTTAAAAGTGCACACTGTAATAAGCGTGGCTGCGTTTTGTAGTAGGCATCCAATTTCAAACAGAGCATTATAAATACTCATGAACCTAGTTATTAGTTAACGTACAAATGGATTTAAACCGAAATATTGATTATTGTTACCTGAGGTCCGGTGTTTTGGTTTTGGTCCATCATTTTCATCAAATCATGCAAGAAATCACCCATCCCCTGTATCACGTTAAAAAAAATTATAATCAGTACAACTTTTATTACTATATAAGAGGAATTGATTGGCACACTCTCATTTATTATTTGCAAACTTAAATGTACAAACCGGTAAAGCTGGCATAAAATGAATGTAAACTATTGAATGCACAAATTAGAGTCTCCAAATAAGAAATGAAAATGTGCAAACATTCAACACGCTGACCAAACTAAAACGTTGTCGTATCATCTCCCCATAATAATAGTAATAATAATGATTACATAATAAAATAATAAAATATCTAGGATATTTTGATAGTAGCTTCTTACTTCTTTATCGTCTATGTCGTCAAATAAATCAAGCCCACCGGCATCGTACATCGATTTTTTACTTTGATCCGATAATACTGCAATATAACTCAATCTCAGATTTTTACATAAACATCGCAAAATAATATAATTCTAGAAAAATCTGATATCAAATTACATTACCAGAATAAGCCTCTTGAATCTTTTGAAACCTGCGGTTAGCTTCTCCGGCTAGTGAAGGCGGTTTATTCGTCCACTTGTCCGGATGCCATTCCTATAAAAAAAAAAAAAAAAAAAAAAAAAAAAGCCAAAAAAATTTAATTACACAAAAAGATTTAGATAAAAAAAAATTGTAAAATGATATAAAAAATGACTAAATTAATTAACCAGAGCGAGTTTGCGATAGGCAGATCGAATATCAGAAGAAGATGCATCTTTACGAATACCAAGAACAGAGTAATAACAAGATGATCCATCCATAGATCTTCCCTCCATATTTAATAAATTTTCAAGAAAGAGGGATTATCTATGATGGAATAATTTTTGTTGTTGTTGTTAATTGTGACGGAAGCCTAAGAATAGCTTGCTAATACTGTTATTTGCAATAATCAACATAAGTGATTTTTGGAACAAATTTTTGGTTGTTTAGAGGATTATAAGAAGGAGATGAATAGAGATATTTGGGGGAATTGAATTGAAGGAAAAGATTTCCATGGGCTATATATTGTGTTGTTAAGTTAGGTTTGTGTTGTTTTAAACCCTTCAAGTTTTTAATGTTGACATTTTTGGTCTTAGTAGTTTTTAACTCTACTTTTGGCAAACTATCGTGTCATAGGTGATTTATTTAGGTGTCATTTGTATCATCATGGTAGTTGTCGAAGTAAGGAAATTAAGGTGTCTTTAGAGGTAATAAGTACGCAATGAGGTTCAAGCTCTTGATAATCAGTTTTTTTAGATCATTTATATTTTTCTATCGTGTCGAGAATTTTATTCTAGTAAGATTTTTTGCTTTTTATCATTAGCATAGTCAGGTGACATTTAGCATCTAAAATGAAGTGTATCCCAATTCGTGTACTTTAACTAGTATAACAGTTATCAAACGTTTCAAACATCCAATGACGTATTTGGACCATAATCTTTTAGCTATTAGTGGTTGTGTCATAAGCTATAATAGTAAAACAAAAAATAAAATAGAAAAAGAATATTATGTTTTTACATTTGAAAGAAAAATCATAATTTATTAAGTTTAACTAGTGAAAAGCTTCGATAAAATGGTAGGTGGTTTTAGATGGTACAATATATTAGTTCTCCCAAGCTCGGCTTCTACCGGATGTTTTCATCAACAATTTACTTAGTATATTAATGTGTTTAGTTTTCTGCTCCAATATGAGCTTTAACGATTTCGTCACTCAAACTACGAAAGAGTTAAATGATAAAATATGTTAGTTGGCCCAAGCTGGATTTGAAAGCTTATGTCTAGGTTTAAGTTGCTGCATTTGTATAATAATTAATAATAAAGTAATCCTTACGTGTTTTCTATCATGTGAGAGTTCAAATGCCATCTTTAAATACAAATAAACTTAAAGGGTTAAACAGAATAACAAAGAGATCACAAGGGCTAACCATACCAAAATAGTCAAAATGTATGGCTCTAACGCCAGAGAACATTCGAGAGCTTTGAAGCTCAAAGATGAGATATTTTTGTTGGACTTTATTCATAAAAACCCCAAACATTACAAGTATTACGAAACTGCCATTATGTAACTCACAAGTAGGGCTGAGCATCGGTTCTGGACGGACCGACCGACCGACCAAGACCGGAGATCGAACTTGCCAAAAGCCGAGATCGATGACCGGACCGCATGTGGTCGGTCCCGGCCCGGTCCGGCCCGGCCTTTGCCGGTCCATCGCATTGGTCCGGCCCAACTAGGCAAAATAGCCGGTTTCAGGTCCGGACCGAACGGACCGGACCGGACCGGACAAGACCGAGACCGACTAGCCTAAAACCGAGACCGAAGACCGACCGAATGTGGTCGGTCCGGTCCGTCCGGTCCCCGCTTGGCTGGCCCTTCGGCTCATCCGCCCGTCGGTCGCTTCACCCTACTCACAAGTATCTATCCGGGGGTCAGCGACCGAAAGTCGCGTGTCTTAAATGGCTAAAGCAAGCATTATTTATTATTATTATTATTATTATTATTATTATTATCTTCAATTTTTTTATTTCACAATATACAAAATACAAAATACGATTATCTCATATATTTTAAACAAGACTTGCACTCAAAATAATTTTAATTAAATATTTTCTCGCACAACAATGAGTATCATTAGAATACAAGCCCTTTGTTTTTATTGTTTTTCTTTACCATGTACTCGTTTTAGAACATACATACGTATACAATGACGAATACAGGATTTTGGAATGTTTGACACCATTTACTGCTTGTTTCATTTCATGAATATTTCTTAATTATAGTTGTCCATTTATGGGTAGGGGTGTCCATGGTACTGGAATCGAACTGAACCGGAACAAGACCTGGAAGAACCGGGAATCGAAAATAAGAAAATTGTGGAACCAAGAACCATCTCATGTTCTTCGGTTCGGTTCCGGTACGATAATCTACGGTAATTCCCGATGAGAAACAAAATGTTTAAAAAAATCATTTTTTTCATTGTCGACCATTTATAAAGGACTTGCAATTCAATACAAACACACACAAAATATCTCCAACAATGCAAATCATTTCAATAATTTCATTTTGTTCAAAATAACATAAACAAAATCTCAAAATATAAGAGAAACCTCGATATTATAGTTTATCAATATAGGCGAATTTGTCATATACGAAGGTTTAATTTTTTATCTCATCTTATCGTAACATAATATCGCTATCTAATCAATTATGATCACAATAAAAAGTAAAAAATATATAGAAATAACTTACTTTCATGTTGGATGAATAATGATGATAATGATATTTGAAGCTTTGAATATATTAGTAATTGTAAAACACCAAAACTGATATTCGAAATGGATTAAAGGTTAGGGTTTTTAGGTTTTAGATTTTATTGTTATAACTTATTAACGGGATAGGTTTTTTGTTTTTTTTTTTGTTTTTGTTTTTGTTTTTGTTTTTTATAATCATCTTAAGAAGCTTCAAGTACACAATGTAACAAACAAACCCTATAAAATTTTATATTTTATTAAGAGTCGGTTCTTTCGCGAAAGTACCAGAACCGGACGGTTCCGACCCGAACCGTTCCGAGAACTGATAATTTGAAATTTTAAGAACCAAAAATCGGACCATGGTTCTAATGTACGATTCGGTTCTGGTACGGTACCGGTACGATTCCTCGGTTCTTTTAATTCCTCGGTTTTTTTAACACCCCTATTTATGAGTGCAAAACTAATTTTTGTCGTTTCCGTTCTTTTTCTTTTGATCTAACATTTCTCTTCGACATTGCACTCTAGGTAGTTTTTGTTCTCGAACACAAACAGTTTAAACATAATATACAAATAATTTGTTATGGATAATATTATGTGAATGTACATATAACCCATAATAAGCCCATGACCAAATTAGCTATTGTTATGGATAATATTATGTGGATGTTTTTTTTTAATCTTCTCGACTTCTAAGAGGTAAATCTTGAACTCAACCGATCGTCGCAATTTATTATTATATATACTAAAAGTCGTGCGTCGAGTGGTGCAAATGAAGTTTGTTACACGGTAATTAGGAACATAATGTTGAATTCTATTGGTTGTTTCAATATCATTAGTGCCATTTTTTACACTAGGCAACTTATGATTGGCTAATGAACCTTAATTACATTACACATGTGAATAGTAGGTCGGTGGTGTATGTTTTTCTTACACACAACCATTAAATGCAAGTCAAACAATTCAAGCTAGAAAATACATATACTCGACACATGTGCATCTTCAATTAATGCAAACTAGAATCTTCTGTATATTTGCACTCTCTTCTTCAAGATCAAGATCTCCTTCATCAGTACACTTTTGCTGTTGTTTTCCATACGATAAACAACCTGCATAGTGATCAAAAAACAGGTAACAAATCTCGCTTTGCCTTTGTTGACAGGTTCCTATTGTATTTACCAAGTTTAAGTATGCTAACAGATTTGTTTCATGTTAACCTGCAAAAAAAACATTGTATGCAAACTCATATTTGCTTGCATATTTTCTCTTTACGTATTTTTTGTTCAGTTTGATTGCTTACATACTTTTAAATCAGTAATCTTTAACAGTTAATGTTAGATACAATATTAGAAGATATGATGACAGAAAAAAATAAAGCACAACCAATAAGTGAAAATGAAAATAGTAATGCATTCAATAACCAATCAGAGATTATAAAACCAACAGCACCTACATGTTTAAATATATGTCCAAAAAAAAATCCCTTGTCTATTGTCCGAACACTGAAGGCGAATATGAAACAACAACCCCCCGCAGCAACGCGCGAGCAGACCCGCTCGTTTAATCTATGTTTCGAATCTTTGCTTCGAAGTTACTTACCACCACAATTTTGCTATTCAATAATATAAATTAGGCCAAAATGCATTTTAGTACCCTGAATTTGTCTAACCGGGTCTTCTAGTACCCTAGACTCTTAAGGGTTGAGAATGGTACCCTTAACTTGGAAAAGTGGAACCCTTAGTACCCCGACTCACTTTAACTCGCTCACATAATTCTCATGTGACTTCCTCAATTAGTTTTCAAACGTCCGCAATAGAATGTCATTTCTAAAACCCCAATTATCAATTATCTTGAACCCTAATCTACATAATTGATCAAAATTAGCTTTATTGAATAAAAATCCTTACTTTCTTATAAAATGCCACAACATTTCCAAGATCATAAACCCATTTTGTAAAGATAGATTCATAAATTGACTCATGTAAGGTGCGTTTTATTGAATTATATATAAGCTTTAAGTAAAGAGGGGTTCTTTTGAAATATATTTGTTTCTATTTTTCATCTAGGTTATTCAAAAATATTTGTTGTACATATACTAGAGTGAAAGAGTGTAATTTGTTGATTATTTTGTACCGCCATCCATTATTATGCAATTAAAAAGAAATTTCTCTTATATTGATTGTGCGATATTGCTTCCCGAGATTTAGATACTTGAAATTAGCATAAGGAGGACAATTTAGAATTGCTTTGTTACAAATGAAACTAAAACCCATGTTAATTTTTAACAAATTTGGACGAATAAACTAATGGCATGAATTTTGGGTTATTCTTTAATTTTAACTATTCATAAACGTCATTTTATTGTGGACGTTAAAAAAACTAACAGAGGAAGTCACGGAGAATCGCTAAGCAAGTTAAACCAAGTCAGGGTACTAAGGGATCCATTTTTCCAAGTTAAGGGTACCATTCTCCACTCTTAAGAGTCTAGGGTACTAGAGGACCCGGTTAGACAAATTCAGGGTAGTAAAATGCATTTTGGCCTATAAATTATAGTTTTCTAGTATTATTATTTTTTAATATAGCTTCAATGAACTTAGAATATGACAAGTGTATAAAGATGTATTCCAAGTTTAAAAACTAAATCTTAATCTAGATGATAAACACAACTGTTCTTATGTTATTCACTTTGCTGTTTATTATTAATCTAGATTGTCGTACAATCACTTGCTTGTAGTTTGTTTGTTTTTTCACTTTGATGTAGTATTAATCAAATATTGTTCTTTTCCGTTACGTATTTTTTTACCTATCATATACAATTACTTTTGTAATTTGTTACATGATTTTGTATGTTGACTAATACATATTAACTTGCTTTGTTGTGCTAGTATGGTTTACCATGCGGTCAAATCTGGCGACTTTGATAATTATCGATGTTTATGCCTGTTGATACAAAAGTTGGGCGTTCCTTGTTTGGACTCCGGTTCCTGTATCAATTGGATCTTGATGCTTGAGACCTGCGCACTAAGTAAACAGAAAACACCGTTAGGCTTATCGTGGGATTGTCTCCCACGATTATCCTCCGGCGTGAGAGTAAGTAATCGGTTTTAGGGTTTTAGTTGAGAGTTAGAGTTGTTGATCGTACCTTTAATGAGGGCTGGGATGCCCTTTATATACACACGAAACCCTTATTGGTTTCGTGTTCCCCAAACTTCGGCGTATCCCGCTTACGTCGGTTATGAAACCCTTATCTCCCAAGATAAGAGATATCCGATATCGTAAGCCATAAATAACTTGGGTTTGGGCCTTCGTGAGCCTAAACTGTTATCGGGTTAGCCCAGTCGTACTGGGCTCGCTCGTAGCGGTCATTGGTCGGGTTCGTGACCCGAATGCGGACTATACGTCATCATGTCCCCCCAGTCTAGTATGCGCAGGGACAACCTGCAGATGCTAGACTAATAGTTGTAGCCCATAAATTCTTCGAAACGTAGCGAAGAAGCTAAAAAGGTTTCCCGCCTTAAAGAATACACGGTGAATCTAGTCAAAATATGTCAAAGGCATACCTCGTAAAACGTGGGAAAGTAACTGAAAATGTGTCACGTCAACAGATCCTATCCACACGGCCACGTGTCAATCATTGCGTGGATGCAAAACTTTATATAAACTTCCGCCTCCTTATTACTGTGATTATCACAGTAAAAATTATTTCCGCCATTGTTAAAAAGCTCCAAACCGTCAAACAAGAACCCTTAAGATTCCAAAGGTAACAGCGCGTGCGCCTTTAAAAACTGTATCATGGTCCGTGGTTTGACTGACTTTACCTCTGACATGACCGAGGATGAACTGCGTGAGTTCACCTCGGATTATTATATTCCGATGGCGCTGCATCTGGTGGTTCCGGCCTGCGCAGCGTCAATAGCGGATTTCAGGGGAAAGTAGGGTATACACGTTTCTTCAATTTTCGAATCAACGTGTGCCCATATCCTTATTCTTGTGCGACGTATTAAATTACTATCGCCGCACATATCTCACCGCACTATAGGTGCAGCAAAAATAACAAACTTCGAGGTTAATTGCCGCTTATTGGCGATTAACCCCACTATATACCTCTTCAGCGCTTTTACCACAATGTGGTCAAACAGGTGGGTTTCGTTTGCTAAGCGCGCAGGGAGGCGCAATGTTACACGATAAACTGGACGCGCTTAGGAACTGGAGGGAAATTTTTTCTGGGTCGATGAAGCGTTGTTCCCTTGGCATTTCGCATTCTACACCCAAAGTTCACTCGCCAAAGGATGAGCCCCTCCCGGAACATACAAAGCGGACGATGTGGATACGATAAACACCAATCGTATTCCCATCAATTCCTACCCCGAGGAATTTTTGGTGCACTTGGGCATCAGTCGCAATTATTTTGGTAGACCTGATGAGGTGCCAACCTTCTTAGACGCGGATGGCCAGGGTGGGTGCTCGTCCTTCGCATTCCTTTTGCTTTATTAATGTGAGCCTCTCTTTTCATCTTTGTACTTTTTGTAACCCGTTTGTTGTTTGTTTCTCATCTGCAGAGATGAATCTATTCAGCGTTGTGAACTTGGCCAAGCCAGCCAGTAACGGTAGGGTGCCTCGCGTGAGAGGGGGAAGTCCCCATTTTGGAGGCTACAGCAGGGCGTACCATGGAGATGAACCTGGAGGAAGCTGGGAGTAGTCCACTCGTTGTGCTAGAGGCGATCCCTCTACAAAGTGTGCCCAGCCCCAGGGTACCTTCCCCTTTAGTGGAGCCGTCACACACAGATGTGGCGGAAAGCATGGAAGAAGAGGAGGCAAGCCAAGGACTAAAGCGCAAGAGGGCGCTTGGCGGCGATGGCGCAAGCTCCTCCAGGAAAAAGCGTCCTGTCATTCTTGACGTGGAGTCGTCATCAAGCGATGTTGCATCCTCTCGCTCAAAGGAGACTGCTCCACCTAAGTAAGTATTATCGCCAAAATGCTTATCTTACTTTTTGGCCACGTTATTAATTTACGTCTCTTTGCGTGCAGTATTGAAGCTGTTGGGTTAACTTCTGAGCAATCTGGGCAGTCACCGCCTAAGAAAAGTCCCGCGCACGCTGACCCTCAGGATTCAAAGGACCAAAGCACTGAGTCGTTGGCACCTGGGGGCGTGCCCATGGACCAGCTAGTTGAGGAGCTTATTTCTGCTGCTACGCACCAGGCTGCATTGGTTGCGCAGCTAAAGACGAGGTATGCTGGGGAGAGCTGCCAGTGCTCACAAAAGGATGAAGAGATTACTCAGCTGAAGGCGCTCTTGGCCAATTCTCAGGCGGAAGCAGAGTCAACGCGCTCTTATTCCCCAAAAACTTGCTGGGGAAAAGATAGAGTTGCTGGCCAAGTTAGCCAGGAGCGTGCCGCGTTTGAAGAGTACAAGGCCTCTTGCGTTTGGGCTGTGAATCACTTGGAGAAGGGTAAGGATGAGCACTTCTCCCGGCTGGGAAAGTTTCGTAAGGCTGTTGATGGGATGCTGAAGGAGCAAGAGATGAAGCTGCGCAAACTCAGCATCGAATATGATGAGGAGTTATACCCTCAGTTGGTTTCAATGGTTGCTCAGCGCAGATGGCTTATCAACCATGGTTTGCGCCTTGCTGCCCTCAATACTTTGGAGTCTCCAGAGGTGGTAGATAAATTTGGGGCGGTTGTGTAGTGCGCGCTTGCACGTGGCAAGGCTGAGGCTATAGAGGAGGTTCACGAGGGTGGCCTTCTGAAAGTCGCTGCTGCTCAGGTTCCTGGGTACAATAAGGATGCTTATGAGGAGCTCGTTGTTGCTATGGAGAAGATGAAAATATTGGAGCTTCCTCATATTGCTCAGATGGAGCGCGACCAAGATTACCCTATCAGTGTGATTATGGAGGGGTTAACTTTGGCTCGCCACCGCGTTGATGGTGCAGAGGCACAACCGGACTTTTTTCTGAAGCCTGATGAGTCATAGCTGCATGTGCCCATTTTTGCTCGCCTGCGCGACCTCTTGAACCCGTTCGCACTGGAGAAGGAAATTCCTTTGAAGGAATCCTTAGAGGCCCATGCTATGAGGCTTGACAAGAAGAAGGGTGTGAAGGGAAAGGCCATCCTTTGTGGTGTTGGCGCAGCGCACCTGCCTAGATCCGACGGGGTACCTGTGAGTGTGGCAACGGTGTCATGCCAGAACTCTGATTTGTTGAAGAGGCTGAAGGAGGCTGGGGATGCTACAAGCCGTGTGGAAAGCTCTCGTCTTAAGCGTTGTAGTAGTATATAGATTGTAGCTTCTTTTGTACATATCATTTTGTAAGAACTCATGGTCCTTAATGAAATATTCCTTTTGTTGAATGTGGTTGCGACTTATAATGTGTGTACTTAGTTATCCGTCTTTGAATAAAAAACGTACTTGTTGTCTAAGAATCAAACTGTTACATAAGCGTGAAAAATATGTGGAGTTCATAATCATGTATGACCTATCATACTTAAAATATAATGTCTAAGTATTTTGAACATAATCGTGTATGGTGTGATATGCAACATACTATAAATATCATAGTAAGGAACCAAGAGTTTTGATTCCTGGTTTTGTTAAACGCGCATAGTATGCATTGCTGCGCATTCGTCGTGGAATGCGCATTGAACTTATTCCAACGTCTTGAAAATAAGGTGTTTAACAAGGATACGTGATCCAATGTTGATGGTTTTGCAACCCTCTTACTCAACGAGTTATTTAGTAGGTTTACTCATCCTTTTACCATCGTGGGTTTAGTAAGTGCATGCACGCCATGTAGGCAAAAGGTAATAACGATGTTAAGACATAAATAATATGACAAATTGAAATGTGTCGCGCAGTTAGCTAGAAACCGCGACGTTGTATTAATACTTGCAAGTGTTTGTAATAAGAAAAAATATTTGCCTAAGTAAGAAAAAACAGAATTTAAATACATGGACATTTATTGAGCACGATACTAAAGTGCGGGGGTGTCCATGCGATGGGCCGTAGCCGTTTCTAGAGATAACACCGTTTGAGGTTGCAAATGTTCCATGTGCGTGGCAACTCAGGACCATCCATGTCTCGCAGCTTGTACGCGCCTTTTCCTAATGCTTCAGTGACCTCATAAGGTCCTTCCCACTTCGGTCCAAGCTTTCCTGTATCTTCTGCGTGACTCGCATCATTGGCACGATATACAAAGTCTCCTGGTCTGAATGAGACGCTTCGAACTTTAGCATCGTAGTATCCCTTCATTTTTGACTTAGCTTTTGCCTCACATATTGCTGCGCGCTCGTGCCTTTCTTCCAATAGGTCCAAGTCAATACGCCTTTCATCGTCATTGGTTGTAACATTAACTTCAGCAGTGCGAATAGTTGGCATCCCTATTTTGGCTGGTATGACGGCTTCTGTCCCATAGACAAGAGAAAAGGGAGTGTCTCCCGTGATAATTTTGATTGAAGTGCGGTGCGCCCACAAAAAATGCGATAATTCCTCCACCCACCTCCCTTCGCTTGTCCGCCGCGTGCCTTAATTCCTTTACCCAGACTTCGATTTGCACGCTCGACCAAGCCATTGGTTTGTGGGTGTTTAACCGACGCGAAGTGTTGTGTAATATTTAGCTTTTCGCACCATTCCTTGAAAGGGTTATCACAGAATTGTTTTCCGTTGTCTGAGATGATTTCCCCAGGTAATCCGAAACGGCATACAATATTTTCCCAAACAAACCGTTTTACCTGATTTCCTGTGATTGTCGCAACCGCCTTTGCTTCAATCCACTTGGTGAAATAGTCTATAGCTACTATGAGGAATTTCAATCCTCCTGCTGCAACAAGGAAGGGACCTGCAATGTTGATACCCCATTTATAGAATGGCCATGGCGACGTAATAGGTGTTAGCTCCTGTTGTGGTTGGCGTGGAACGGGTCTGTGAACTTGGCAGTCGCCACACTTTCTTATTAAGTCCCGCGCATCACAGTGCATTGTAGGCCAGTAGTATCCTGACCGTAAAGCGCGCGCCACCACGGACCGTGGTCCTGAGTGCATACTACATGAACCAGCATGGATTTCTCGGAGTACGTAATCTGCTTGAAAGGGTCCTACACATCGAAGCCATGGTTGTAGAAATGAACGCCGATATAGTACATCGTCTCGAAGCTCAAACCTCTGTGATATGCGTCGTACTCGTCGGGCTTCCTTATGCTCTTGGGGCAATATGCCCTTGCTTATAAACTCGATGATTGGGGTCATCCATGTAGGAACTTGTTCCTCTATCACCGTGGATATCTCCATCTCCGAGATGGAATTGCTCTTCAGAGTTTCCACCAATACTTGTTTTGACAGGTGCGCAAAGCTTGTGGATGCAATCTTGCTCAGCGCATCCGCCTTTTTGTTTTTCCCTCTAGGAACCTGTTTGATGGTAAACCTGTCAAAGCCCTAGATTAGGGACTTGGTTTTATCGAGATATTGAATCATGTTCTCCTCTTTAGCCACATACTCGCCCAACACGTGGTTGGCCACTAGCCGGGAGCCCACATTTGCTTCCAGGTTGCGTATGCCCATTCGAGCTGCAATGCGTAATCCAGCGATCAGGGCTTGATATTCTGCCTCGTTGTTTGTGGCTGTGAATTCGAAACGCAGTGCGTAAGTGAATTCTATTCCTTATGGACTTGTGAGGATAAGGCCTGCGCTGACCGCTTCTACGCATGAAGATCCGTCCGTGAACAAGATCCATGGTTCTTGTAGTTCCACTTTTCTTTGTGAAGGTGCGTCATCAGTGTCCGGTTTCTCGATGATGAAGTCTGCGAGTATCTTCCCCTTAACCGCAGTACGTGGTCTGTAGGAAATGTTATGCTCACCTAGCAATACACTCCACTTCTGTAGACGTCCCGATGCGTCAAGTTTGGAGATAATTTGCTTGATAGGCTGGTCTGTAACCAACTTTTCCATTGCGCTGTAGTTAATCTCCGTTTTCTTGAGTGCTTTGCTTACAAAATACACTGGTGTTTGTTCTGAGTTTATGTCTGTTAGTAGCATCGCGCTGACTGCTCCATGGGTTGCTGACAAATACATAATTAATTCTTCCCCTGGGCGAGGCGCAACTAGCATGAGGAGTGCTGCTAAATGCTGTTTAAGTTGTATGAAAGCTTCTTCTGCTTCCGTAGTCCAGCGGAAGTCTCCCTTTTTTGTACACTTCTTGAGTGTTTTGAAGAGAGGGAGTGACTTGTCTGCTGATTTGGACAAGAATCTATTTAAACCGGCTAGTTTTCCGTTTAGAGATTGAACTTCTTTCAACGTGCGTGGTGAAGGAAGTTGGATGACAGCCTTCGTTTTTTCTGGACACGGTTTAATGCCATCGGGCTCTATCAGATATCCGAGGAACATGCCTTCTGTAGCGCCAAAAGTGCACTTCTTAGGATTTAGCTTCATGTTGATCTTTTTTAGTGTCTTAAATGTTTCCTCAATGTCACGCACCACGTATGGATTTTTATTACAATGTCGT
This sequence comes from Chrysanthemum makinoi, assembly GCA_910596185.1. Classification (NCBI taxonomy): domain Eukaryota; kingdom Viridiplantae; phylum Streptophyta; class Magnoliopsida; order Asterales; family Asteraceae; genus Chrysanthemum; species Chrysanthemum makinoi. Next base: position 226,867,931 of record OU343223.1, on the reverse strand, counting down.
CAACATAAACCTCTAGGTTGCGGCCCACCTGTCTTTCAAATGCGTTATCCACCAATCGCTGGTAAGTGGCGCCTGCTAGGGGTGTAATCGAGTCAAGCCGAGCTCGAGCTTGACAAGGCTTGAGCTTGGCTTGAAACAAAAATAGTAGGTTTGAGCTTGGCTTGATAGCTTGTTAAGCTTTAATCATCCAGGCTTGAGCTTGGATTGAATATGTTCGAGCAAAGCTTGAATGTATACAAAAATATTGTATTTGATAGACAAAGTCATCAAAATATATATATTTATAAAGTAATACAAACTAAAACCACATTGGAAAACCAAACTAAATTAATTTAACAGTAATAATAATAACATTTTCGTACTAAGTCTAACATTAGAATGAAACATAAGCCAAAGTACTAATTAATGTTGTCATCGATATACTAAGTATAAACAAAAGGTAAAATTATCTAATAGTAGTATATATTTTGGTCTGTTAATATTCATGATTCATAACTAGAAACTTATATTCACTTCTAGATATAAAGCAAGTAAGCAACATCACTGGTTAAAGATATCGCCGTTACAAATAATTACAACTTTATTTACCATATAAAAGTCCTTCAAGAGTACATTAAATAATTCTTTATGAAAAATCCTTATAATTAGAATAATATTCAAATTAGCCCTTAGTTACTTATATGAATTTAATATAAAAAGATATATATACTAAGGCTTGATAAAAGCTTGATAAAAGCTCGAGTCAAGCTATCAAAAGCTTGAGCTTGGCTTGTTATAAGTTTCGAGCCAATTTATTGGGATTGAGCTTGATAAAAGCTTGGCTTGATCGAGTCAAGCTCGAGCTCGAGCTCGAGCTCGAGTTGCTTGATAAAAGCTTGGCTTGATTGCAGCCCTAGCGCCTGCATTCTTTAAGCCAAAGGGCATCTTTGTATAACAGTAGACGCCTTGACTTGTATGGAAGGCCGTTTTTTCCTCATCTTCCTTAGCCATCTGGATTTGGTGGTATCCTTTGTATTCGTCGAGGAAGCATTTAAGTGGGTATCCACACAAAGATTCTACCTTCCAGTCTATCTCCAGTAGCGGGTAGCAGTCTTGTGGACATGCCTTGTTGAGATCTGTGAAGTCCACGCACATCCTCAAACTACCATCGCTCTTCTTGACCATCACTGGGTTGGAAAGCCAGTCATGGTAGTAGACCTCTCGCATGATACCTGCATCCACAAGTTTATGTACTTCTGCTAGAATTGCTTGTGCGCGCTCTGGAGCCTGGCCGCGCTTCTTCTGTCGTACTGGGGAGTATCCTTGTCAGATTCTCTCAACTTGTGTTCTCAGAATCGAGCGTGGTACACCGGTCATGTGCTTTGGTTCCCATGCAAAGATATCCAGGTTCTTTTGCAAGAGTGTGCACACGGCTGCCCTACTGCTATCAGACAACGATCCTCCGATTGATACTTCTTGTTCTGGGGTACTCAAGATGAATTGCAACCTTCAGGTTTAGTACCTTAGGTGCGCGCTGTTCTGGAATGTGTGCCGTCTCACATGTAATCGTGTTACATTATCTAGATGGTACGGTGGTATTGTAGAGAGTAACAATGCCTCCCTCCACTGGGAACTTGAGCATCCCATGTGCTGTAGACGGTACCGCTCGTATGGATGATATCCCTGGTCTTCCAATAATGCCATTGTATGTATTAAGGATTTGATCACCATGAAATTCATCCAGCTGTGCGTCGAGTGTTCCCTGGGTTACCAACTTTGACTAGTAGACGTATTTGCCCCATGGGCCATATCTTTTCTCCTGTAAAACCAGTCAACGCCGTCATGACCGGGCTTAACTGACTCCGTATCTCTGATCGCAGTCGCTTGAAACAATGTTCATATATTATATCTGCAGATGCCCCTCCATCGACATACATGCAGTGGATATCGTGACCCCCTGCATTAATCTCAATGGCGAGTGGTTCTACCACTGCGTTGTCCGCAACCAAGTTGGGGAAGGAGATTTCACTTCTGCGGGAAAACTTTTGGCTGATCTTCTGCCTAGTCACGCCTTGCCATGATTGTATCATGTAGATGGTGTCAGCCTTATCTTTGGGTGCTTCCTTCTTATTCCTAGCCTTTTGCTTATCTTTCCCTTCCTTGATGTTTTTAACCAAATGGTCCAATCTGCATTCTTTTACTAGTTTATCAATTAGTTGGCGCAATTGGACACATTCATTGGTTGTGTGGCCCTTCTGTCCATGATAGTCGCAGTATCCGCTCCGCACGCGCCGATCTTCTGGGGTGCGCATTGGTGGAGGCCTCGGGAAGTTCGCGCCTTCCGTCGCGAATATCTCCTTTGGAGTCTTGGTTAGCGGAGTATATCTGTCATTATCTCGTCCGCTCCCCTGGCCGCGGTAGTTCTTGTTGCGGTTGCTACTCTGATCAATGGATTGTCTCCGAGGTTGTTCCTTGTTCCATCGTAGGTTTTCACATTGGCGGGCATGCGCCTTCTCTTATCTTCTAAGAAATTGCTGATGCACCGAGTGAACGCATCCAGCTTTTGGCGGCGCCAGGGGAGAGACATATCTTCCTCCTCCTGGTCGCGATATCTTCCTCTGGACTTCCAATGTCCTGTTTCGCTGTCCTCGTTGTCCGAGGAATTATCAGGGAACGAGCTTTTTGACTGTCGGCGCTTGCGCCGACCATCTGAGGAGTCACAAGAGGACGAGCTTCCCCTCTTTCGGCGCTTGCGCCGACTGTCCTCATAATCCGAGCATGAAGAGCTTCCACTTGGGGAGTACCATCGTCCAAGTCTGTTATGGACCCTGCGGCTGCCAAGCCTAGCGTGGATATTGGTACGCCGTTCGTCCTCTTCATGCTCTTCCAGATATCTGGAGGTCGATGCTTCATCGTTCTCAACTCTACTCCCAATCCGGTAAATACCGGGGTCGGCGGCTATCTTTCTCGCGCCTCTTCTTCTGATGGCGCGACGGGGATGCTTCATACTCTGTGTTGAAGTTTAGTCGGGCTTTTAGGCTCTGGCTCGACCTCTTTTTCGCCTCCTCTTGCATGAGAGTAGCCAAGGTTTCGTAGTTTTGAGACACGAAGTCACTTTGCGCTAATTCAGGCGCGACTCCTTCTAGCGTGAGAGTATCTATTCCTACATCTGGACTCCTATTTCGGAGAGGTGCGCCTGGCATTTTTGTGAGGTCCTTTTCTGGTACCGACTGCAGGGGAGTGGTAAAAAGGTTACGCAATGGATCTTCTACGTTGGTTGTTGTTGTGGTGGTATGGGTTGTCCCCGTGCGTGGTTCCACTGCAGGGAAGACCAGATCTGAGCCTGACCCTTGGTTTCTAGCCACACTGGTTGTTCCAGAGGCTTGCTTAGAGGCCGATCCGCTTTGCTATTACTTCCCTTGTAGGTCACCGTAGAAGAATTTATTCGTGAAAAGCTCCTTCCAATCTTATGTAACTTCTTCTTGATAAATTAAACCTGCACACTTGAAGAAAAAAAACGAAACATTCGCGTAAAATCGGCGGTAATAATATATATAAGACTCTACTAAACTAGGATATAATGCTTGTGGAATGGATGTTTACAGAATTTCTTGAAAATTAAGACCTGGAAAATTCCAAAAATTTATAAGTAGCTCAGAAAACGAGAAAAAAGTAATCTGATGTTTTTACTCCATCCTGACGCCGTCAGTTGCAATCCCTCGACGCCGTCAGGTTATCCTGACAAAACCGGTCTGCGATTTTTGGAAAAAATTCTAGAAAATTTACATCTTTAGAATCTGGAAAAATTTCTGTAAAACATCCATTATAACTCGATACAAGCATTTGACTCGAACAAACACACATGTATATCTTTTAAATAATTGTAATTCTCATGTTCACGTTTCTTTTGAAAACGTGTGTAATCCTCCCTACACTTATCCCTTATGTAAAATACCTTTATATGTAATTAAGACGAGGTTAAAAACAAAATAAAGCATTTTTACAAATTCAAACATGAGAATAAACAATTAATAAAAGATATACGACACACAAATGAAAATGAAAAACAAATACACATGGGTTGCCTCCCAAGAAGCGCTTGTTTTTGTTCGAGTCACGAGCTTGACTCTACCCTTATTTAACGGATAAAGGGGAGGTTTTCCCTACACTTAAGTTTAAGCGCGGGTGATAGTAGCAATACACACCCTTAGGGTGGAAATTTGCTATGGGAGGAGAGGGTGATGGGTGATTTATATGCTCAAAGGAGTGTGCTCCATTCATTATAACCTTACCTAATTCTATTGGTGTAGCGGGTGAATCAAATCTCTTTCCTAAAAATGGATCATCTTCTATCAACTTCAAAAGATTCTTAGTAAAGGATCCATCTTGACCTAATAAACCCGGTTTAAACCCATAATGTTTCTTGTTATCAACCATGAATGGGTGATATAAGTGTGTAAGGTCATGGGTTACTCCTATATTAGCTTTCACTCTACATGGCCTAGAGTCTACCACCTTTATCAAGCAACTACCCGGACTATCTATTGTGATGGGTGGATTGGGGCCTAATTCAATTCCAAGATTCACATCTAAAGACGGAAAATTGGGTAAGGTTTTTGGTTGAGGCTCCAGTTCAACAAAATTAGGAACTTCCCAGGACTAAGAGAGGTTATGACAACAAGCATGTGATTCCTTGGGGGGTTTCGTCCTGCTTACTAGAATTGGAGAGGGTATGGGTGTCATCCCAACATTTTCCGGTATCGCATATACCTTTTCTACCTTTTTAGGTATATTGTTCTTTGCGATTTCTTCACGGATTTCCAGCATGAAGTTGTCAGCTAGGCCCAATAAAGTGTCATGAGTTTTTCGCATTTGAGCTTCGAGGCGTTTTATTTCCTTTTCTTGCTTGTGGACAAATGTCAACATTATGTCCTCGAATTCATCTTGCCGGAACTTTCTTAGGAGCAAAATTCCTTGACCGCATTCACATGCTTATCGGCATGAGTGGTTACTTCCATTAACGCCTTCACTTGGGCCTCCATACTCATAATTGCTTGTGCTCGGGAAGTTGACTCGTTCGTTGGACAACGGATTTCCCAACCTTCCTCTTCATATTGAGCTAGGTCCTCAATGACCTCCCAGCATGCCTCAGCATTGAGGTTACTTAGCCTTCCACCGGCGACATAATCAATGGTTCGTTGGAGGGAGAGACTAACATGATCATAGAAGAGTTGGACTTGGAGCCAAAGATCAATGCCGTGATGAGGGACTTTATGAAGTAAGTCCTTAAATCGAGTCCATGCTTAAGTAGAGATTTCATTCAGCGTTGTTGGAACATCAAGATGTCATTCCTAAGTTTAGTGGTTCTCCCGGTGGGAAAAATTGAGCAAGGAAACGATAGATGAGATCCTCCCAACTTGAGATGGAGCCGAGGGAAGTCGCGCAAGCCAATTACTAGCTTGGTCCCGTAGAGAAAATTGGAAGAGACGCAGGCGCGTGGTCTCCCGAGTAGTAGCATCAAGGTCGATGGAATCGACTATTTTAAGGAAATCCCTTATGTCGATTTGGATCTTCGATCGAAGTCCATGGAATGCACATCCGTTTTGCACCAACCGGATGGTGTCGGATCGCAGGCCGTAGTTTGGGCTTGGTCGGGAAGCTCAATGGTGTTCCTATAGCCTAGGTGTGGTCTCGAGTATTCACCAAGAGTACGGGCTCTTGGCCGGTCAATTGGTGGTGGGTTGATGAATGGTGGGTGGTTATCACCTTCCATGATGAAAAGTGATGAGGTTACGCACAAAGGTCACGAAGAAGGGGGATAGACTATGAGAAAGCTAAAAATGAGAAAAATTTCTTGATAGGAATCAAGCAAAGAAACCTAAACGAGGTGGACTACTAACTAGCTATTCTATTCCCCAGAAAGCCAAAACTTGATAACGCTACACGCGCCGTTCGGGGTCAAAGGAACTTCCTTTTCGTCGAGCAAGTTTTTCAACACCCTAGGCAGTGAACCTAATCGTTGTAGTGTAGTATTAGGGTAAGCCACGGGCATTGATATCGTTCTCTAGGGGAATAGGAATGCTAGTGAGAAGTTACTACGCTAAGGTTGGGGTTGAGGAAATTTTTTTTTATCTTTTATAATTTTTGAGGAAATTGAAAGGTACGAATCTCGGGGTTTGGATTTGGGGGTTGGTATTTCTACCGATCACTCTACTTATCTAATTATCTAGTCTAAGGTGTATGTAGTCTATGTCTAATTATTGTGTGCTCGTATGATAGTTTAAAGATGTGTTTACTTAGGTTTTACTACTCCTTAATTATCTCCTATTGGTGGTTGAATTGTCACGTCCTTATTCTTAGTTGCGTTGTGTGTCTAAAGTTGTAGGGTATGCGTTCCTCCCTAACTCTTTGAACTTACCAAAGGGTCTCGTCTACAAAACCCACTAGGGATAATAAACTCTTACTCTAAGGTACTCTTTGGATGGTTTAGCTTACAACTACTCAAGGAGTTATATTCTAAGGTTCACAAAGATTTAATCAAGCATTAAGTACACAACGAATGACCTATCGCATTACTAGATCATTAACAAACTAAGATAAGAGACAACCAATCAATATTCAATAATTAAGTTTCATATTCCTAAGCAAACACACAAGTAAATTAGCCGACATGGAGAACATGCAAGCATACACACAAATAATCAAAGACATAATTGAATTAATGAAGTAAAACACTTATCTTGGTGTAAGATAGGGTTTGGAACCCTAAAATACCGTACAAGACATCCTTGGTTCGGTTTAGGTTTTTACTCCAAAAGACTACACACAAATACTGAAAAATTCGGATTCTATATATAAGATTACACATGCAACGGCGTCACCTTATGTTTTGTGACGCTGTCGCCATTAGGGTTTCGTCTTGCCACGTTAGATTTATGACGGCATCACCTTATGCTTGTGATGTCCTTCGCCTTCGACCGCCCTGATTGCATCTAGGCCGCCCGAGTTGTGACGGCCTACTCTTTTATAACTTGACGTCGTCACTTGAAAATAAGAGTTTTGGCTTCGTCCGTCACAAAATCCTCCCATTGCCGCATAAGCGTGACGCCGCACCTTGTATTTTCAGCACTGAGTGTCTCGATTCTTGACTTTGGCCGCTCAGATATCCGCCTTTTCGTCCAAATAAGTGCCATTACAACAATTTGCCTTCAAGAGACCTAAAAAGTGAAAAGGAACGATATTAAGTAATAACGGATACAAAAGTGATCAAATAAGGGCTTAAATGACCCTCAAAAAGGTACATTTTAAAACCTTATCAAATATCCCTACACTTGGTATTTGCTTGTCCTCAAGCAAATGTGCTTTTAGCCAATTAATTTATAAGTTAGGGTCATGAAGCATTGGTTTAAAACAGTCCACAACACATATAAGCCCCGCAAAAGTCATAACAAGCACGAAATTACATACTAGCACCTCACATGGGGTGTTTGGATACTCACATCTCTCTCCGGTGTATATGAAATATAACAAATTGGAAATGGAAGATAAACACTCATTAACCGGTCCTAGTACATAGATTACCATAGGCATGAGAATAGATCAAACCTCCATCGCTTTGGCGTAAGCACCTAGGAAAGACTATCAAAGAGGTCTTTAAAGGGTTGTAATGTTAGGCTTACGGTAGGGAAACAAAGGGTTTGGTGGAATAGGCTATTTAGTGGTGGTAAGTCAAAAATCTCTATGTTAAATGCATACGAAGAATGGCGCTTAAGCGCCAAGACTCGACACTCTAGACTTTAGCTAATCAAAACAAACAAACATAAATTTAAAGGATAGATGTAGGATGGTAGCCCGTATGTTTTGTTTTGTTTTGTTTTTTTTTGTTTTTTTTTGTTTTTTTTTTCATACACTTTTACTCTACCATCCTCTACGGTAACATCAAAATGATAGGGATTTATAGGCACATCCCTACACTTGAGTTTTTATTACTCTAACACTAATTTGACCCGAATTGAAAAGATCAAAACACTTGGGGTATATTATTACGCAAACAAAGGGAATTTGAATTTAACGTTCCCTTCCCGTCATTTCATAAACTTTAACTTTTCCCATGAGTACCAATCGTCCCAAAATCAGAAAAGGATATGACTCGACTTAGCAACTCATGCAAGCAACCAGATAATTGAACTAAGGGTAGGGTGATAACAATAATGCACTAAAAGTGAGTGCATATAAGGTAGGCTAATGCGATTTGGGTGTATATTTGGGGGTGGGGTGTAAACAATGCTCTTCATTGATATTCTGGAAAATCAAAACATCACGAGAACCGCGAAAAGGATAGGCTCTGAGGGGTTAACTAGGGGTATCGTGTACTAAAGATGAGTACAACGCAAAGGGTGTGGGGAATTACTCAACCGAGGTGGAAGAGTTGGGAATAAATTTCTAAATTTTTTGATAAGAGAATAAATTTCCTCTCTAGGGAAGAGTTGGGAATTTTGAAAACCCGTTTAGTTGGAGTTATATTTTTCCTTTTTTTTTAAATAAGAAGATTACCTTGGATTGCGACGGTGGCGGCTACAGTGGGCGGTGGCGGCAACGATGGGCGGTTAGAATGGCGTGTGTTTTTTTTTTAGATCCCGTCTCTTTTTATTGAGAAAAAAATGAGAACGAAAAAAGTGAGAATGGTAAAATAGACTTTTCAATTTCTTAGTTAAAATTTGGAAAATGAGAATTTTATTTTTTTTGAAAATTGTTGGAAAAATGTGTGACTAAACGGATTTTCAATTTTGTGTGACTAAACCCGTTTAGTTAGAGCATACAAAGCATGTAGAAAACAAAAAGTCAAATTGTTAAAGAAACGCCCGATGACCTCAGCCTTATAAATCAAGTGCCTTCATTTATATATGTTATAATATCTCGGCGCATGTTCAAACCAATATATTTTATTTAGTGTCTTTAAAATACTAATTTATCTTGTCCCATTTTGTTAGCATGTTTTCCATGGGCTTTCTCTTTCTGCCTTTCTGTTTACACTGTGTTGGTAGCACCTACAAAAGTGGGTGACGTTTTGCTTGCTTTCTCCAGAAGGAACCTCTTTTCTTCAAGGTTGGTGAGAGCCGGTTTAGGTGGGTAATCCAGATCTCATTCCTTTTTTTTGCATGCACTTTTGCTAAATTACAGTTGTTGCATGTTGTTTATGTGTCGTTTGACATCCATACTAGATGTATTTGATGCATGGCTTTGTATGCTGTAGATGTTTTGTTTTTGCTTTTTTTTGGGCTGTTTTTTTGTTGCCGTTTTTCAAACTTTTAGTAGCGTTTGTGTTATGTCAGTTTGTGGAAAACTAGAAGGGGGAGGGGGGGGGGGGGTTGAATAGTTTTACCGATTAAAATTTGATTTTAAACTATTTAGATCGACTTATGTCAATCTATTTAAACATGTGTGTTGGATGTTGATAGACAAGCATATATAAATATGCAATGAAAGAATAAGGAGTAAGAAGCACAAAACCACAACGCGAGTATTTTTAGTGGTTCGACTATAAGGACACCTTCCTTGCCCTACTCCACTCCCCGAGTCACCTACTCGAGAGTTTGTAAACACTACACGACACCAACTCCTTATGGCGAAGAAGCCTTCACAACGTTGCCTACTCTTTATCCGGTACAAGGCTAGATACCGGATTCTTCCACGAGGTAGAACCAAACCTATCACAACGTCGCCACCCTTTATCCGGATAGGCTAGATACCGAGTTCCATTACAATGGAGGAACTACTACCCAATACTACAACAATAACTAACCCCAAAGGAGATCCACTCCTTATAACAACATCAACAAGGATATCAATATCCTTTGACCCAATACTAATCTATCTTGTACATCGAGAACACCATATCGAATGTACACTTTAGACACCTTCCACTAATGCCTTTGACTCGATCTCAAGGCACCCTTCACTAATGCCTTGTGACTTGACTTCTAGACACCCTTCACTAATGCCTTTAGCCTTGACTTCTAAGCACCCTTCACTAGTTCTTTCAATACGGACGTTCGACGCCTCTCACTAATGTCTTCGTCTTGACCCTTTAGACATCTTTCACTAATGCCTTCAACGCTACACTTCTTATGAGAAAAAAGAGAACTATCAACAAGAGAACCTCAGTAGTATTGATGATAACGAAGCATGGCAACTTATGGACTTAAGCTTGCTCGACTTCAAAAGGTGGTGATCTCGCCTTTAAGTGGAACCTAGAGAATCACACAAAAGCATAACTACATACATAGATCACTTGGATCTGAGGTTAGAGAGTTTATAACTCAAAGAGAAAATATGTGAGAAAGGGGTGTGAAACAATGAGTAAATGGCTCACTATTTATAGACGAAAAATAGCTACTGCTCCACGGATCCCTCACTTGAGGGATCCGTCCAGTGTATTACTGGGGATCCGTGGGACGCTCCCTTTGGCCCATGGGTTTTGGGTCATGGGTCATGGGTTATGGGTCATGGGTCCTAGACATTGGATCATGGGTATCCAAGTAGATACAATGTATCTACAAGATGCAATGCATCTAGTCCATGGGTCATGGGTTAAAACCATGGGTCATGGATAATATCCATATATGACTTATGCATGATGTCATGCAATGGGTTATGAGTTATGCTCCATGGGTATAGGTCATGGACTTTGGGTTTTACCCAACTACATTCAATGTATTTGGTCAATGGGTCAAATACTTAAGTTTCTACCTATTTATATTACCTATTATAATACATACTAGTTATGTATATATTTACCCAATATGTAAACACTGATTGTTGTACATATGTATTACTAAATCATAAAATCACTTATACTTATTTTAGTGTTTTATGTGACAACGTAAGTGTGTTAGTAAACTATTGTCTTCAAGCCATTTACGTATTTTATTTGTTTCGTTAAAATGATTTTACATTTGTTATCGACAAAACATTAGAAGATCGTAAAATATAAATAAACGTTTTTACGGCTTATTTGTATTAACAATCTCCCCCTTTTTGTTGATGACAAAACATAAAATTATTTTAAGGAAAAACTAAAATTCGTAAAAGTTTGAATTGTAGTTTTTACTTTCTTCTCCCCCTTTTTGTCGAAACAAAAAGTGCTTCGAAAAGAAACTAACACATTGTTTTAAAGAGAAAAAAAATGCGAAGAAAAAAAATATATAATAAGAAAAAGTTGAGAGCAAGGAATGAGAAGAGTTCTCGTCTTAACTCCACCTTGACGAGTCCATCCCTTTGTGAGGGCGTCAAGTAAGAAAAACTAGTTCATTTGCACCTATGTTCGCAAAAGATTTCGTCTATGTGACGAATATGCTCCCCCTTGATGATTGCAACTTTGCAATGGGACGTCATGAAATGTAATCCTAATATTGCAAGTGATTTTGCAATGTATTGCTTTGACACAAAGCTCCCTCTAGCTTAGTGTATCAAAGTCTTCATGTGTAAATTGAAAATCTACAAAACAAAGGTTAGAAAACAAGTATATAATGCATAATTTCATGCAAATAAGACTCAGGTTAGTAGAAAACTAGTCTTCTGTTGCACGGATCCCACAGTTCCCTCCTTGGAGGGATCCGTCTAAGCAAAACGTAGGAATCCGTCTGTCTGTAACTAAAATACAGAAAATGTGATGTACCAAAAGTTTTTGGCATCAAAATGAGATATGTATTAGAACAATAATCATATACTCAGAACAATATAGCAAATATCATGTAATTTCATTTAATAAAACTAGAGATATGATATACATGACTCTTAAGAACTAAGAAAATGAACAATACATGACTTTGAATTACTAGACTCTCTAAGTCGCGCTTGATACTAGGACACCACTAGAATCCTCTAGCTCAAGTTTGTTTAGGTTTAATCTCGTCGAAACGTTCGATGAGGTGATAAAACATGAAACGTTGATCTTCACGTACTTCATGTATCAAACTTTCAGCATGTTGACAATGATAACAATCTTTGTCATGGCTCGGTAGTGGTGATGGAAGAAAGGAAATTGCTTGATGTGAAGGATCAAGTGAAGTGAGTTAAGGAGCCTCAAAAGAGGGAGGGATTGGCGGAGGCGCATTCGAGGATGGCTCAACTAAGAATGATGGTGGTGGTAGAGAAGTGTCAACTTCCATGTGGTCGGGTGGTTGACTTTGATGATTTCTCATAATCCAAAAGGGATTATTTGATGGTAACGGAGAAAAAGAAGCTGGAGCTAGTGTTGACTCAACACCTTGATTTTGTTCCACTATTCCTCCTAAAGAGGAGAATGTCATCGGTGGTGGAGGATGAGATGGCCTAGGAGGCAAGTCCTCTAGATTGTAGAGGTGTGGTGATGAGAGTGGAGTGGTGAATGATAGGGCTTTAGGCACTAATGGTGATGGTTTAGTGGAAATGGGGTTGTTTGGTTTAGGAGGTATGGTGGTGTTTGGCATTGGTAGTTTTGTGGGTACAATCCTCTTTGGGATTGGTTTGATAGGTGGAGGGGAGATCCTACCATTTGTGGTTTTAATGGGAGATGATTCGGTTGAGGAAATTTCGTGTACAACACTAGCAATTTTCTTGGGTGGTCCTTTGGTAGATGAATTACCACTAGGAGCTTTCCTCATGATGAGATGATTAGATGAGGTTTGTAAAGGTTTCTAAGTGCTGAAAATGAGAATGAAGATGATGACTTTAGGAGTCCTAATAATGTGGTTTATAAAGAAAGAGACTTGGCAAGTGCATTCAAGACTTAAGCCACTAAGATCTCTTGGAATGTGATGATTAGCATGCACAAGAGTCAACTTCAGAGTCGTACTGATCTAGGATCTTAATTAAGATAAGATGGAGTGTTCAAGTAAGCAAGATGAGCTTGAAATGATTGTTTTAGCTAGAGTTGACATGAATCTATCACCCGGATCCCACGGTTCCCTCCAATGAGGGATCCGTCTAGGCTAATCCTAGGGATCCGGCTCTTAGCAGCTAGGAAAGGGTAAAAATGATGTTTGTAAGGTCTAATGCCTATACCTTTTTGAGTGTTTCAGTCCTCCTAAGTATCTTAAATGAAAGGGTACTTAAATGTTCAAGGGCAATGAGTGATTGTAGCTAATGATTGCCTTTTATGAAAGAAAATGGAACTTTTATGAGTACCAATGAATGACCAAAGATGACACTAAAAATTTGAGAGTGTCAAATGGAGCTAAATGATCCTAAAGACCAGATAGTAACTTAAGATAATATTTTGGAAGATATCTTAAAGATTTATAGAAAATCGAAAAACTAGAATTTGACCCATTTTGAGGTAAGGATGACAAAAATTAATTTGCAAAGATTGAAAGATTTCCAAAGCTAGATGTATCAACATGTGAGGGATGATCTACAAGTGTCTTGAGAGTGATCTAAGTGAGTTATGAGTGAGTATGAACCTTTTACTCAACTTGATAAGGACTTAATTGGTCCTAAGACACTATGTTTAGCTAGTGTGAAGTGATCTAAAGGTATGGTTTGAAGTATAAAGATTGCAACTGCATTTCTGTTTGCCCGGATCCCACGGTTCCCTAAGAGGAGGGATCCGTCTAGCACAAACTTAGGGATCCGTCTTCCTGCTAAACAACACCTTTACAAAAGGTATGCAAGGGTTGCACAAAGCATCATATTTCCAAGCTAGTGTTTTCTAAGAAGTTCTAACACTAATATAGTAGAGATATCAAATGTTCGATGTTTTATTTCATGAAAGAAATTGCATTACATTGATAGAGTTGGAATACTAAGGTTTAACCCTATTTTGAAAGGAAACTAAGTTTCTTGAGCGTTTTAGCTAGATGGATCATCAAATGGTTTATGAGTATTCGCCGATTCAGAGATGAAGAACGTCTTCATGAGAGATGTGTTTAGAGGTTCCATCATCTTGTTCACAAGTACGTACAACGAACTTTGAAATTGAGGGTGGAAGTACATGATGTGATGATAAAGGCGTGTCAAGAACATTCCATAAGGGATTAGTTTGTTCTTGGAGCCTTGAAGATTTACAATTCGCCTTGCGAAGAAATAGGCGAGATTGTATTGTTGTTGTGTTAGCAAACAATACATTATGTGAGCACAACAAGCGGGAAGGATTTCTCGATTTCCCCTAAGATTCCAAACATTTTCACGTAGGATGAGTGCGAGAGACTTTTACTCTTCTCGGATATCCCGTGTATAGATAATGTTTGGATCAGATTAATAGGGTCGAGGTTTGCATAACATTCGACTTAAGTCTTGAGGGGAAGGTATGTGTGAACAATATGTACTATTTTCTTCACGATGGTCGAAGAGAGAATCAAGAGACCAATCTTCAGTGAAGGCACATTGTCCAGGATTTGGAATTTGGAGGATGTGAGCAAATTGCCCAAGGGTTAGAACAAACTTTTGGTTTTTGATCCAAAACCAAAGAGATAGAGAGCGATCCTCGTTACGAACGAGTTCAACTTGATGGAAGAATTCCAATACAAACCTCGGACATATTTTCTCATTAATTTCGAGAAGACATTCTAGTCCTATGGTTCGGAAGGAGGTATTGATACCTTCTTCGTATTGTAGAGGAGTGTCAACAATACGTCCTTCATAGAAGTGACGGGTTTCGAGATTATTGAACCACGGACATGATTGCCAGGTGTGTTGGGTTCAAGAGAGATGTTAGGGGTGTAGATGCAAGTGAGTGAAAAGTCGAACTCATACTCATGCGACATGAAGAAACCTATAGAAGTGAAGAGTTAATAAGATGAGACGTATTTAAGGCAAAACAATGATTACCTAACGTTTTTACTAGATATTTATTAACAATGCTAATTAACTCACTTAATGTTTGACATTATAGTGGAATATTACTTTAAAGAAGGAAACGATTTTTAATTTGCATGAAAAAACTGTTTTCCAGAAGGACGGTTCTCACGGTTCCCTTCCATGAGGGATCCGGCTAGTAGAACTACAGGGATCCGTGGATCTGTAGTGACAGACACAAGATTTTGACGAAAAGAGATTTTTGCATCTTATATGTTTATACAAAGATATGTATTTTAGCCAATGTTTACTTTAGCATGCATTGTTGATTTCTAATGTATCTTAAGACCAAAAATACGAAAGATAAAAAGTAAACGAAATGTCAAACATATTACGAGAAATAAACTAGATAGACTAGAACATTAGTAATATTTCATTTCAATGCTAAGAACGATACAAAGGATTGGGTATATAACACCAATGTAGATTAACAACACAAAGTATATGTCTCCATAAGAAAACTTAATCATGGGGAACACGAGAGTGATGAGTGTTAAGGCGATGAGTATGAGGGCGATGTATACCATGTTGATGAAGATCCTTCTTGGTTTTGGTTTGAGATGAGATGAGAAGGAAGATGTAGTTTGAATGAGAGGTAATTTTTGAAAGTGGAAGATTTGAAAAATAAGGGTTTGGTGGAGGAAGCGATCGGAAGGGATATTTATGGGGAAGGAGGAATTTTTGAGATTTTTTTTTGTTTTATTATTAGAAAGATATGATTTTTGGATTAAGTGAAATAAAACACAAATTCTATAAACCTAGATTTTAAGAGTAACACGTATGCAAGAAAAGTTTCCTAACGAAGTTACATGTAATATATGAGTATGTGAAAAGATAATCATATAAATTCCTATGTAAGCATACTTATTATTTAAGCTTATGTTATTTAGAGATAAGTTGGACAGCATACCTCTAATGCACTTAGGAATGTCGTTACAAATGACACAACAAATGTCACAAGACAACTCCAGTTCTTTCGTGTTTAAGATACCTTCTTAGGGAAGGTATTCTTGTTACCAAGCAATTCCTATGACTTGATAGGTATGAGTTTTAACTAAGAAACATGACAAGGAGGGTTAGTGCAATTAAGTAAGAGAAAAAATAAGAAAAATGTTGTCATCTAATCAACATCCAAACAAGTTGTTTTAAAACATGGTGTTTATTTTTGTAAAAGACATTCTTTGTTGTTTTCAATTAAACATGGATCGTATCAAGTTTTTAAAGTATAATATACTCTAAGAAACTTGGTAACGAAGCTCTGATGCCAATTGTGGAAAACTATAAGGGGGGTTGAATAGTTTTACCGATTAAAACTTGATTTTAAACTATTTAGATCGACTTATGTCAATCTGTTTAAACATGTGTGTTGGATGTTGATAGACAAGCATATATAAATATGTAATGAAAGAATAAGGAGTAAGAAGCACAAAACCACAACGCGAGTATTTATAGTGGTTCGGCTACAAGGACACCTTCCTTGCCCTACTCCACTCCCCAAGTCACCTACTCGAGAGTTTGTAAACACTACACGACACCAACTCCTTATGGCGGAGAAGCCTTCACAACGTTTCCTACTCTTTATCCTGTACAAAGCTAGATACCGGGTTCTGCCACGAGGTAGAACCAAACCTATCACAACGTCGCCTACCCTTTATCCGGTATTAGGCTAGATACCGAGTTCCATTACAATGGAGGAACTACTACCCAATACTACAACAATAACTAACCCCAAAGGAGATCCACTCCTTATAACAACATCAACAAGGATATCAATATCCTTTGACCCAATACTAATCTATCTTGTACATCGAGCACACCATATCGAATGTACACCTTAGGCACCTTTCACTAATGCCTTTGACTCGATCTCAAGGCACCCTTCACTAATGCCTTGCGACTTGACTTCTAGACACCCTTCACTATTGCCTTTAGCCTTGACTTCTAAGCACCCTTCACTAGTGCTTTCAATACGGACGTTCGACGCCTCTCACTAATGTCTTCGTCTTGACCCTTTAGACATCTTTCACTAATGTCTTCAACATTACACTTCTTATGAGAAAGAAGAGAACTATCAAAAAGAGAACCTCAGTAGTCTTGATGATAACGAAGCATGACAACTCATGGACTTGAGCTTGCTCGACTTCAAAAGGTGGTGATCTCGCCTTTAAGCGGAACCTAGAGAATCACACAAAAACAAAACTACATACATAGATCACTTGGATATGAGGTTAGAGAGTTTATAACTCAAAGAGTAAATACGTGAGAAAGGGGTGTGAAACAACGAGGAAATGGCTCACTATTTATAGAGGAAAAATAGCTACTGTTCCACGGATCCCTCACTTGAGGGATCCGTCCAGTGTATTACTGGGGATCCGTGGGACCCTCCCTTTTGCCCATGGGTTTTGGGTCATGGGTCCTAGACATTGGACCATGGGTATCCAAGTAGATACAATGTATCAACAAGATGCAATGCATCTAGTCCATGGGTCATGGGTTAAAACCATGGGTCATGGATAATAGCCATATATGACTTATGCATGATGTCATGCAATGGGTTATGGGTTATGCTCCATGGGTATGGGTCATGGACTTTGGGTTTTACCCAACTACATTCAATGTATTTGGTCAATGGGTCAAATACTTAAGTTTCTACCCATTTATATTACCCATTATAATACATACTAGTTTTGTATATATTTACCCAATATGTAAAAACTAGTTGTTGTACATATGTATTACTAAATCACAAAATCACTTATACTTGTTTTAGTGTTTTATGTGACAACGTAAGTGTGTTAGTAAACTATTGGCTTCAAGTCATTTACGTATTTTATTTGTTTCGTTAAAATGATTTTACGTTTGTTATCGACAAAACATTAGAAGATCGTAAAATATAAATTAACGTTTTAACGGCTTATTTGTGTTAACACAGTTCTCAGTCTTCTTACATGTTTATAATGCATGGTTATTTAGGTATTGGTTACGTGTTTGTATGTGGTATAGATGTTAGGTCGTTGCCTGGCTTTGCTTAATATTTTTTGGCCCTTCTTTAAGTTGTTACTGACGTTTGTGCAATGGAACAATATTTGTTTCCCAAAAGTCATAATCTGCATTTCGAATATCCATTTGTGTGTTCCGTTTTCATTTTGTTTCACTTTTCATTCGTATTGTCCTTCCCAAACATGAAATCAAATAGAAAACTTGTGAGTAGACTACGCCCTTTAGGAATCAATGAGGATGTTTTTGGTGATGCCAAAAATTGATTTGTCAATAGTAGTATATTTGTTTTTTCCAAGAAATACAAAAGAAATATGTATTCCCGAATCGTTTCCCAACGAAGGTTGAATGGAACGTGTGATTCGAGTCGCGATTTTGTGTTATGAATAGTGAAAATAAGATATTTTTGGATTTTTACACTAAATTTAACAATCATAAACTAAAAACAACTTAATAAGCAACTAAAACAAATATATGAAGCAATTGTGAGCTAAAACGCAAAGAAAAACTAAAATGGGCAAAACCCGGGCTAATCCCGAGCCTAAAAAGTGAAACTAAGAAATTTTAACCCTAGGAACGCAAAACTATTTTTTCTACGTCCTAAATGATAAAATAAAATTTTAAAAAAAAACCGGATATTTTTTTTTTACTTTTATTTTAATTATTATGAATTAAAAACTAAAATAATGAAATCTAATTATTAAAAATATTAAACGTTTATGAAAAATTACCAAAAATTTAGGAAAAATACTACTCAAAAAGTTGGATTTATGAAAAATAAGTACAAGGGCCTAACTTATACGGATAAGCTTTAATAAGTTGTTTTGATGGCTGGTAGCTTAAAAGGCTAAAAGAGTATAAGAATTAAATGTTGCAAAGTTAATCATGTAAGTCCCTAGAGCGCAGTGGTGTGTGTGGTGTGTTGAGGCTTTATAAAGGAGAGGTCCAGGGTTCGAGCCTGGCTCACCCTGGAGCTCCTTTTTTATTTTATTTTTTTTTCAAATTTTCTTTTAAGGACTCATTAAAAGATAAAGATAAGCAAGTTTTGTGAAAACAAGATTTAAGGAAAGTAAAAATAAGCTAAGAAAAAGCTATTTTGAAGCTGAAAAGACTGAAAATGGACTAAAACCACTTAATAACTAAACTGTTAAGGACTAAAAGCTAATGTAAGCTTGTAATAAGACTCTAAAAAGCTATAAGCAAAGAAGTTATACTCAGATAAGCTAGATTAACATATATAAGCAAAGGTTAAAGCTTAATAAGCTGAAATACTGAAAATAAACAAGACAATTTTGTAACAAGCAAATCCAAAACTAAATAAGCTAAGACAGACTCAATAAGCGATAAGCTAAACCTAATTAAGCTTATTATACTTAAAGCAACCTAAATTAACTGAAATAGACCAGATAAGCTATCCTAATAAGCAAATAAGCTAAAAAGTAAATGATAGCTGAACAGATATACTAAAACCAAACAGGCCTAAGTGCCCTATTTGCAGCCTAGAAAATAAGCACTAATTAAGCTCCACTAACCTCAAAAAAATAAAAACAGATTAAGCTTATACTATAACCTATCTAGAAACCAAAAATTAGATAAAAAGCTCAACTAGATAAGCAGATAAACAGTAATGAAAAGGCACACTTAGGCCAATAAAAGCTTATATGCAGACACCAACAGACCAAATGGCACTTTTTAAGCTTAGATTTAAGAACTTATATGAATAGGCTAGACTCTATAAACCTAAAACAGCTTTGGAATAGCAATAAAAGGACTAGGAAAAGCAATTTGTTTTGATTTTTGATTAAAAATAAGCTTTAAAAAGGACCGTTAATAAGCTGACTCTCAAACTTGTTTTTTGGGCTTTTAAAGTTGACCCAGAAATGGAAACTGGACTTAAAAACTTGTAAGAATTTGGATATTGGGATCGCTCCTAACACGTAAATGGAACGAAATTTACAGGATTACATTATCTATCTTATTTAGCCAAAACACGTGGACTAGTTATGTCATAGTGTAATAGTTATGTATGTGTTAGGCTATAAATACCCTCCTAGACTTCACTAGGAGGGTGAGACTTATTTGTGTATTTCACTTTTCCTTATTAATAAAACACCTAGTTTCTCCCTTCTCTCTTTACTTTCTCTCTCTAATATGAAGATAGTGTTCTTCCATCTTCCTCGACCTTCCAAATCACCATACCAACCATCATAACGATCCAACAAGTGGCATCGGAGCCAAGGTTTTATTACTATGGTTGATTTGTGTGGTTTTGTATCTTGTCAAAAATTCGTATTTCTTATGAGTTTGGTTCATGTTTGGAGGTGTCATACCTGTTTTGTGATTGTTTCTTCAACTTCTTGGGTTTAACAGTTTTTTATCATGTATTAAAATTTTACCAAGAGCCTTAACGTTTCATCACTATTTTTTTGTGGTATTGTTTTATATATATCTGTTTGAGTCAAAAATAACAATGGTCAGAAAGTTGGTCAAAAACATGGTCAGAATCGAGTCTTATTCAGATCTGTATAATTTTTTGTGGCTTATTCAATCAATCATTGCTGTCTTATTTGTAACATGGTCGGAAAACATGGTCGGAATTCCTGGTCGGAAAAGTGATCCGTGCAGAAAAGTCAACAATATGGTCAAAACCATTTTCTTACGAATAAGGGTCATTTTTACGAATTTCTTGGAAAGAAATTCGTAAACCCTTATTTTACGAATTTTCCAGTCTTTACGACTAAGTTCTTACGAGTAAGATGGGTTACGAACAAGATTACAATTTACGAGTAAGGTTTCCTTTTCGACTAAATGTTTACGAGCAAGAACCTTACGACTAATTTTTACGAATAAGGTGTTTTTTGCGAATAAGGCATGTTACGATTAAGAACATCCTTACTCGTAAAATGACCATGATAGAAAAGAAGAAGAACTGTTAGACCAGACCACAATCAAACTCAAACTATGTCATGAGTTATAACCTCAGATTCATAACTTTTCATCCTTGGTTCATAACTGTTACAAGAATATTATGAAGAAGAGGTATAAAAAAAGCAGAAATCATGAGACATTAACACACCTTTAACAAATCCAATACTAAACCCATCACCATTCATATCAATCACAACAAATCCAAACAACTCCACTATCCTAAACCCATCTCAACCTTCACGTCTCAAACATAAACAAGGACTAAAATGGATCTCATATTCATTCTTTGTGTTTTCAAAGTAATACATGATGACTCGAAGGTCACACACACGAATGATATCATCACAGATCCTAAACTGTAATGAAATAATTCAATAAATGTTCTCAGATTTATGTTCATCTTATATACAAATCTTTATTGGATTTCTAAGATTGAACATCAAATTCATCATAGATCTGTGATGAGATTATACTCTTTCATATTCGAAAATTAAAGAAATAATCATAACAAATTTGTTATACCATTTCTTTGTTTCTTTCCTAAAAACACAAAACAAAAACACAAGAATAGTTCACCTACCGTAGACCTTGTTAACATGATCTTGAAGTTAATTGGCTCGGTTCCTCGTGGGTCATTGGCTTGTGCTAAACTATTTAGAAGAAGGTTGTTTTTGTGCTATGTTTGTGTGTTTATGGAGAGATAAGGATGAGATAATGTTGCGGCTGCCTGTTTGTGAGAAAAGGTTGTTGACTGCGTTTTCACATTACATGCGTGATGGGGGCAGCAATTAGATGTAAAATATTATTATCGTTAAGGACTTAAGGTAATGGGAGTTTGTATGCTTTAAATACCCGAATATTAGGTTAAGTGGGGATTGGATATGGATAACCTTATGTAGATTTAGATTGGATTTAAGTCTACATAATTTGACATTGGGCCGAAATATTTTATCACAAGATTGGTGTTGGGCTTCTATCCGAACCTATGGGCTTAATCTATGACATCCAAATTGAATTGGTCTACAATCTAATGGTTGTTGCACTCGACTGAATGATTTATCACAAGAGAATCATGGGGCTGAAATATTATTTATGTAGACTGTTATTCATCGAAAATCATTGGGTATGTATTTTTAAAAATACATTGTGTTAATTTTTGATTTAATTGTTGGCAAGAAGAGTGGTATTTTGGTATTACAAATTTTTTACGGGGATACATTTTTACAAGATCGGGAAACCATTATCATAGTTCACTTTAACCATTTAACAAAGGTTAGTTTTGGGCATTCCGCAAGATGTGTCTACGGCGTGAATTCATTATTACTTATTTGAGGTTGAAGTAGGATATCACGGGTGCGTGTACTTAGTATCTTGAAGATATCGGGGTTGGTTGGATGCATGATTCTTCGAGATTCTTGTTCGAGTTTTTAACCGTTCCGAATGACAAAGACTTGAGTTTTCTAGTTATACCTGCTGTAAGGAGTTACGTTGTTGTGCTCACAGCGTATAACTATCACTTTAAAGGAGTTACGTTGTTGTGCTCAAGTGTCACAAAAAGCTGTGGATAATTCGAGAAACTTTAGTTTACCCCTTTTCGATCCGGTTTATCAACCCGGTAAGAAAAAGGGTTCTTCGTCTGACAATAGTGAAAGTTTAAGTCACAAGTTCGGGTTATTTTAGTTCAGTCTCAAGTTTATCATATTGGGTTTTCTCCATCAGTAGTTACTACAAAGAGGTGTCAGAATGATAATGGGGTCGGTAAAGAGTTAGCTGAAAAGAGTATAAACGAGTAGAGAAGTTTTATCAGCAGTTTATTCTCATGAGATATTTATGCTACTTCACACTTGTTCGATTAATTGGACATACATGGTTTCGCTGTCTCCAATTTCATCATCAACATACGTGGTGTATGATTCTGATTCATTGAAAACATCGGGAGGAAGAGAGTGTAAGGGTCTCTGTTTCTTTGATTTTTTTTGCGAAAACCCTTTCCCTTCATGAATTTCTTCAATTAGCGGGAAGAAATGAGATGATATGTGGTTCAAACGTCTTACTTCGGTGTTATCGTCTCACTTTCACAGGGTTATTTTGTGTGAAGTTACCTAAATATGATGTGATGATGCCTCACACACGGTCATTTTATCGAGTAATTGCATATTCACAGGTGATTATTATTCCGATAGACCGCAACAATCAGGGGGAAGTTGTTTCATTTCGTCTTTCGTGGTTTTTTTTTGTGTGTGAAGCATCTACATTCGTGAGAAGATCTTGTTGATTTATTGCATGTTACCCCCGGACGGATTTTCTGCATTGTGTACAACTGTGATTACGTAACAAGACAAATTTACCTGGTGTGGTTTACTGCTCATCTACAAATTCTGCTGCGTACTGAAAACTTCAAAAGTTAGAAGAAATGTCGACTACATCAAAGTTTCGAATCTGATGGAGATGGTTGTCAGTTTGGGGGGAAGCTGATTCAGAAACATCGCCAAAAAGAAGTGTACGGAGAAGCTGCTAAAGACATGCAACATGAATTGGGGGGAAGTTAATCCAATTCATGCATATTACATCATTTTCCTACAAGTGAAGAAATAGTTTTCGAGTCGAGGTACAATACTAAGACACAGAGCGTCAAATGTCATCATCCTCAAAGATTTGAAGAGCTTATGAAGACCTTTCTTTATTTGTTTTTAAACTTGTAGGAAATGTTGTAAGTAATCCCTTATGTCGTCCCATTGGGGGAAGATTGTTGGGATCACTCCTAACACGTAAATGAAATGACTTTTACGGGATTGCATTATCTATCTTATTTAGCCAAAACACATGGACTAGTTATGTCATAGTGTAATAGTTATGTATGTGTTAGGCTATAAATACCCTCCTAGACTTCACTAGGATGGTGAGACTCAATTGTGTATTTCACTTTTCCTTATTAATAAAACACCTAGTTTCTCCCTTCTCTCTTTGCTTTATCTCTCTAACATGAAGATGGTGTTCTTCCATCTTCCCTGACCTCCCGAATCACCATATTAACCATCATAACGATCCAACATTGGACAATTACTCAAACTCTCAAATCACACTATAAAGACTGTTTTGACTCAAAAAGTAACACATAAAAGCAACTAATCCTATGAAATGAAAATTAAGCTGTGAAAAATATTTTAAGTTTATGAAATTATGAAAATCAACTCAAAAGCTATAAGACCTAATAAAATAACTGAAATTAACTTTAAATTTACTAATTAGACCCAAATCAAGTTAAAACAATTTGACTTAGTGACCAAAATGGACCAAAACTCCAAATGAATACTAGTACCAAACACTCCCTTAGTTGACTGTTTTGCTTTTTGAGACTGATTAAAACCAAATGAAATTGAGAATCATGAAAACAGATGAAGTAAAGATTATTTTAAGTCATAAAAAACACTTTTCAAACACTAATAAGCACTTGTAAATAAGTGACAGCTTAAACTTGTATTTTTGGACTTTTATGAGATTTTAGATGAAAACAAGCACAAGTTCAAAATAAACAAACACCATAACAATAAATGGACTACTAAGATAGTTCTAAGCAATTAAACACTAATAAGCTACTAATAAGCAACATAATTCCAAAATGCTTAAAAATAAGATGAAACTTATAAGGACCCTTGCTCAAAACATGGCCAAAATACAATCTACAAGCTTCAGCTTGTCATAGAGAAGCTGGTAAAGTCCCATAGGTCCATCCAGTTCTGACTTATCATCCACAGCTTATTTTTGTGCTTATTTGACTTTTCTGTTTGACTTTAATTGACTTTTTGAATTATTTGTAATTAAAACAGTAATTAAACAATGATAAGCTCACAATAAGCTATTAGAGCTTAATGAAACAGTAACAAGAGCTTAGAAATAGTTTGTAACTATTTGAGAGAATTTAAATGCATAAAAACTAAATTGAATAAGTAAAACAAAATAGAATTTATATTAATGAGAGTGAAACTACAATACTTGAAATGAGATACATCTGAATTTAAATTGCAGGAAGTAAATGAGGCAAAAAGTTAAACGGCCTAAATTTCCTAAAAGCATGAAAATTGGACAGCCCTATGTGTGAGGAATCCTTGGTATTTATAACCACTACGGGTGCCTTCTAGGGTTTCAATGGAAGCTTCATGATCCTTCAACCTCAGCCTTTGATCTTCGTCCCATCAATCAATCTCTCAATTTTAGCCCTTGATCATCCAAGTGAGGTGTTTAAACCAATCAGATAGCTTCCTTCTGCCAAAGATGGCCATGTGGCAGTACATGTCAGAGCTTCTAGAAGTACTTAAATGATGGGTAAAATTGGGGAATCGGGGTGAATTTTGGGGATGATGATGTACGGTTAAAAACAGGGCGGGTAAGGTTTATTTTATATTTTTTTGATCGTTTGACTTGGGATGGATGGGTTTTTTAAGCGGGTAAGGGTATTTAGGGTGGTTTGGGCTGTGTAATGTTAATTGTGTTGGGAATTCTGTGAAACCGTGATACTGCTGAACGAGAAACAGTGGAATCTGCTGAATTAGTGAAGTACGGTTTCACGAAGCGTTGTTGGTATCTCTGAAGATATAAAACGGCTGAAGTAGTGAAGCCGTGATTCTGCTGATATAGTGAAGCAGAGTAGGATATGCATGCGCTGTATTAATTATAGGTTAGCACGGGCTTATATTGTACGCTTCCAATGTTAGCATAGGCATATGTATGGGTTTTACATTTATTTATTTGCATGCTTGTTCTCTTCCCAAGAAAGGGATTAGGGTTCCTTGTCTATAAAAGGAACATAGGTCTTATGTTTTAGTGATAACTTTTCAGAAAAACATTCAAGAAAAACCTCTATAGAGAGGGTGTAAAGATCCATAGAGGATCATTAGTTTTAATAGCAAAGCCTTGTTGGTAACTTTGATTGTGTTCTTATTATTCCGCTGTGCACATTCAATCATCGTTATTATACACTCTAGTTGAGTCCGGATCTTGTATTAACAATTGGTTTCAGAGCGGGTGGCTCTTGATCTAGAAGTTACAAGGTTTTTCGTAGAAAAGAAACAAAATTCGTAGCTGATAATAATTTTCGTAATGTCTCTGCTGGGCTGTTTTAAAAAAGTCATAACTTTGTCGTTAGCCGTTGGATCGGCATAAATTTTGGACTGGAAGTTCTTGGTATATCAAGGAAGGTTTCCACCGGAGGGATCGTGGATCTGAGCCTCTGAAAGAAAGTTATACTATCTAGAAAACTGCTGCAGACACACTTTGGAAGAGATCATATCTGTAAAGAAAAGAGGTTGCAGACAAAAAGGGTTGTCACAACGGATGAAAGAGCAAAGAGCGTAAGCCTCGTTGGTATTGATGAAACAGTTCAAATATTCTTTAATTAATACTGCATCGCATCATGGTTTTACAAAATCTGTGTGCAATTAATTGATTGAATATAATAGTTATACTTATTGATTCATGTGTATCTCTTGGTCTATGATTAAAAGTTTGAATTGAATGTGGTGCGGTCTATGACTATTACCGGGTCTTGCACTTTTTTGGTCAATACGTTTCATATCACGTGATGTTTTAATTGGTTAACTGGTTATATTGAGTCATTTGTGGTATACACGAGAGCTTATTGGTCACGTGAGTATGCCTGTCGTGAGTCTATGATCAAGTGAGTCAAATTTATCAATTGAGTGGTCTCATGGGTAAACACATTCTGCTGATTCTTAGTCATTTCGCTGAGATTCAACGTGGGATGAGATTGTATACGGGCGACATATAATAGTTATGGTGGATGTGCACTTGATTGGTTCATCCATCACGTGGGATCATGTACTTTGTATAAATTGACTGGCCTCGTGAAACTTAGTTGATACCACATAGGTTTTTATTTCTCTTAAATAGGCTATAAGCATTGTTGGGTGTCCATTTATTATAGGTTAGATATTCTTTTGTTGTCTAGCACTATTTAATCTCAAGTGGGTCCTAGTTTGAACGTGATATTGATTTCATTGGTCCTTTGATTTGTGTGATCACGTGGGAATATTCTGTACATGGGAGAATTCATTGTACATGATTTCTTGTTTTGAATGTTAGTCCCACATTGAAATTAATATTGTTTCATCTGATTGGAGGATACTAAAGTTAAAGCTTTTGGAATCTTTATTGTCTCTTTTGAATTTTGATTTTCACGATGGGCTAGCGCATGATATCAGATCTCTATGTGGTCCCTATTCAATTATTAGTATTATTTGTGTTCACATGATCTTTGGTTTGCTTTAAGTGGGGATAGAGAGTGATTGGTCAACTGATGCAACATGGGTCTCACATTATGATATTTCATTTCTGCTGAAGTGGTAATTGGCTAACGTGATATTACTTGTTTGGCCACTGATTTTGGTAGTTCTCAAGTAAGATAAGATTCACTACAAAGAGTTGTTGTTTTCATACTCTATTATTTGGCTATCGATATTGCTTTTGATTAGGGACATTTTATTGTGCACACATGGGCATGTGCATGAAATTAATGGGTCAAAGGTTGATTTCGATCTTGTATCTTGCTAATAACAATTGTCCATCCTTCTGATGTGGGTTGTCACTGTTGAATTTGGTTGATACATTCGCAAAAGTGATTCAGTGAGACTCGATCAATTTACGTCTTTGACATGGGAGAGTTGGATAATAATTGGGATGATGTGTTTCCTTATTTGATGAATGATGAGTACGAGGTTTGGGCTAAAAAGATGGAACACTGGATCATGAATAATGATATGAATATCTGGAAGGTGATCCAAAATGGCAACAGTTTGAAAAGGATTGGAAACAATCAAGATGGAAGCATCTTTATTCATCCTCCACGACTCAGATGAACACATTGTTGTACAAAGAGAGTCAAAGGCCTGTACTATCTTGCTTAAATCTATTCCTGCTGATCATGTAGCAGATTTTCGCTATATGGATGATGCAAGTCTTATATGGAATGCTCTCAAAGAAAGGTATGGAGGAAAGGCATAATTCAAGAAGATGAGCAAGGAAGTTGATGCTACGTGTTGTCTTTGAAGGATTTTCCAGTCCAAGAAATTGCTCTCATGGGCATCTCTCGGTACATACTTGTGTTTTGGTTGTAAGGAGAGATATAATGAACTTAAGAAAGCCTATGATGAAATGAAACCTAAGTACAATGAATGCTATGTTGATAATGAAGCTTATAAACTGTCATTAAAAACATTAGAAAGACAAAAGGTATGGTTTCAAATGAATCAAGTGGCTTATGATGAAAAGATTAGGGTGCTAGAAAGTGATCTAGAATTTGGTATAATTGACTTAAAGCGCACTGAGAAAGAAAAAGTTGCTGTAGTGTCTGAAAACAAAGTGCTAAAAGAGAAACTAGATGAGGAAATTGCTAGGCATAAGGAATGGTTATTGAATGGAAATAAGTTAGCTAGTCACATCTATGCTAGTCAAAATCCTAATACTCCTATAGGTTTAGGCTTTAAGAAGTATGTAGGAATAGAAGCTAGGGATGACACTCGTAAATCTTCACCAAAGAAGATTAGCTAATTTGTAAAGAAGGTGATTTACATGTCAGACGTGGACCTATTAGAGGTGAATTCATGCCCATTGACCTGTCCATTCCAGTTGACTTTGATGGATCACACCATTTATATGGCAAAAGGTCAAGTGACAATGACTGCCTCTTTGCTCTAAAAGTGACAAGTCGCCGCACCTAAAGTCCAATGTCTATGCCTCATGTGATTCAAGTGTAAAGTCCGACTACCTAGGCACACACCCAAGACTACACCCAAGTCCATAATAGCTGATGATGAGCTCAAAACTAAGTCAGTTCCTTATTCTATCAAACACAATTTTGATGCTAATTCGCTTCGATAAGTTTAAATGTAATAAACAAAGTTGTGTTAAGAAAAAGTCTTTTAAGAAGAAATCTTGTTTTTGTGTGTGTAGTAAACTCCATCTTATTATAGACTGTGATTATCATGAGAAAAAGATGGGTGTTTCCTCTTGCCATAAGACTTCTAGACCCACATGGACTAATGTTGCTAGTGTTCCCCCTTTTGTTCCTAAAGTTGCTCATGTGAAAGGTGTAAACCCAGTTCCTTCGGTAAACCAAAGGTGTATGCATCTGTTTCTGCTGACAGATTAAAAGGCCTTTTCCAGCCTCCCTCTCGGTGGAGGATATTCTTCACCGTTACTATGGTTGGTGGAACAAGAAGGCTAGGCTTATGCCCTATAGACCTAAAAGTTCTTATTTTCAGTCATATACACCTTATGTATCTCATATGAATAAGGCACATGGTGGAGTTAGTGTGGCAAATGTTGTTAAGCCCTCAACATGTTATTCTTGGAAAACTCAAAGGAAAGGTCCATTCTGGGTACCCAAGAACAATAGTCTTTGTCAGTGCATTGATTGAGGGGAGGCATAAGCCTAAGGGGAGGCTTATTGTTGTATTTTTGTTTTCTAACTATTTTTGCAGCTGTTGGATCTTTATACGCCTAAGGGGAGGCTTAGTGTTTCTCACGACACTACAACTGTCTTTGGTTTCTGCCTGCCGCTTGATGGTATCTTGTACATGTTTTGGTTATTTCTATTTCTTCTTAGGTAAAAAAAAAAAAAAAAAAAAACATCTAACCTGCTGTGTTCGGGTTTCTACCTCTCTCTTGCTTGCAAAGGTTTTGGTGTTGGTTCATTACTACACCACTCATGGTTTTCATCTCACCATGTCTTCTCGACACAAGAGTTGGCTAGCCCACAAGATTATGGCTTGTGGTAAAGGTCGATGCGAATCCATAAATGGTTATCAACTCACCATGATGATGACGCATTCCATCAAAGAGTTGGCTAGTCCTGAGCAAACGGCTCCAGGTAAAGACACATCAAATCCGTTTATATAGTTGCTGATTTGCTCATAAATCAGATGGTTATCAATGTACCATAGTTTTCGGACTTAAACATCTGGCTACTCTAGTAGTGATGGCTATTGGTAAAGAGACATCAAATCCATTATTTTGAATGATTCACCTCTCACAGGAGTTCACACACCTGGATGTGATGAGAATAGTATGCAACTAATAAGTTTTGATGTACTTTATGTCATTTGTTGTCTGCAAAGACCGGCGTTTCAAAGTTTGGTCATCATAGAGATGAGATTGTTATTGGTTCTTTGCTACCGATGTTCGAAAGTACAATCCTCAAGTTCTGAAGTGTTAAAGATTGTTGGGAAGGATTGTTGGGAAATTTCTGTCATTTGTTGGTACAATCCTCTAGTTCAAATTTTTAAAGATTCGAAACGGAACTTAACCCAAGGTCAAATTCCAGTTTAGGGAGGATTGTTGGGAATTCATGTGAAACCGTGATATCGCTTGAAACGAATCGAAAACAAAGAGAATCAAGTAGTGAAGTACGGTTTTACTTAAGCAAAGGTTGGTATCTGCTGAAGATATAATAACCGTAAATAGTGAAGCCGTGAATCACGATATAGTGAAGCAGAGTAGGATATGCATGCTACTGTATTAATTATAGGTTAGCATGGGCTTATATTTATCGCCCAATGTTAGCATAGGCATATGTATGGGTTTTACATTTATTTATTTGCATGCTTGTTCTCTTCCCAAGAAAGGGATTAGGGTTCCTTGTCTATAAAAGGAACATAGGTCTTATGTTTTAGTGATAACTTTTCAGAAAAACATTCAAGAAAAACCTCTATAGAGAGGGTGTAAAGATCCATAGAGGATCATTAGTTTTAATAGAAAAGCCATGTTGGTAACTTTGATTGTGTTCTTATTATTCCGCTGTGCACATTCAATCATCGTTATTATACACTCTAGTTGAGTCCGGATCTTGGATTAACAAATTGGGCTAGGGGTTGAATTGGTTAAGGTTTGGGTTGGTATTTTAAAAATCGGGTAAAGTGAATAAAATGAGTTTAAGGTTTTGTGATTAATGGTTTAACTAATATCAAGGTTTAGGGACTAACTTTTTCAATTTGGAAAAGTTAGTTATAAGGACTTAGGATGTAATTTTGGATAATGTTGATGGTGAAAAGGTAATTTAGGAAAAGATGAGGGTGTATTGTGTAATTTTGACTAAGAAGAGGGTGTGATTGGTAAACATGAGAAATCAAGGTCCAAAATCCGTAAAACTAATTCTCCGGCTTCGGCTTTTGATACTCTTTCCATTCTTGTGCTCGTTTTTGTCGGTTTTTCCTTGATTTTCGCCCTTTTTCACAATATCCGTACATGCACATGAATAAACACAAAACAACATATATTTGGCATATTTGATTAGTTTTTGGTCTATTAAGTTCGTTTTAATAGGTAAAAGGTATGTGTATTTTGACACATACCAATGGTGTCAATGGTTGTGGACAATCTGTTGGCCAAGGTGGCATGAATATTGTTCCCCAGTGTAGTGTACAATCTGTTCGCCAAGTTTGCACGAACATTGTACCCCAGTGTAACATCCCTGTTACACCAATTGGGTGTGACATTTTTTCTCTGGTGTCTGCTTCTCTTGGTAAAAGAGGTTTAAATGAACCTGATATGTCTAATGGCACAACGGCAAATAAGAAGGTGTGTGTTCAACAATAAGAGCGCGCTTCCAGTTTATGAAAGTTGTTCTGGCATTTTTGTCGTTTTCCTGTTGTTTTTTTTGGTTTTATGTTCATCTTTGATTCGCATGCCTTTCTTATTATTTTTGTAATTTGCAGCAG
>OU343223.1:226802648-226836362 GCA_910596185.1 Chrysanthemum makinoi | reverse complement strand
ATCATGAACTCCTCTCTTCTCAGCAAGAAGACTTTGCAACCCATAAAATGCACCAAAACATATTCCAAGCCGAACACCACCTACTATTAAACCGCGAGTAATTCTAATGAACCTTTTCTCCATTGCATCTCTCATTAATCGATATTGTTCTCTTTTGTTGGATGTGCTCCCTAATTTCAAAGTTACTTCTGCATCCTTATTCTGAGATCATTGGCAAGAAATGTTAAGTAGTCATATATACCTTGAATATTTAATAATTTAATGATACATAATTTGAAAATGAATACTAAGAGAGATGTATTAGTAATGTCACTCGTTAGTATTATTCACGTAGCTAATGTTAAGCAATTCATTTTATAAAATGCAAAGTCATAGCTTGTTAGTCTAGAAATGAACATGCATTATATAGGAAGCGAGATCCTTCTAAAATGATGAAAATGAATTGAGTAAACAACAAATGCATGCAAAAGTTTCAACTGTATATGGGAAACGTTGAAGAGTGGAAAGCTAAAAATAAAGATGTACCTTGGTGCGTTCTTCTTCCATCTGTTCGAAATTTTGCCTTACACTCTCTGGGATTCTAGGCTTTGTGACACGGACACTGATAATTTCAATGCCTGGTGCATAACGCGTACAATCTGCTTGAAGAGCATCTTTCATTGTTTCATCAATCTGAATATTTACATGATTGGCTCAATTAATGCAAATCTGGTATTAATGACATTGCTTTTTATATGTCAAATATAGATATGCTCCTTTAAATGAACATTCGTAAATAAGACATATGAAGTATGCATACAAAAAAAATTGATATACCATAAGTGTATCCTCTTACTAAAATGATATGAACTGCTTTCAAACACCTAATTTAGAAAACAGGACATATAATAGAGTTACTTAATACCTGATCAAACTTGTCAATATAAACTTCTTGAAGGGAGTGAACACTACAGAATTGATTGATCTCATGATGAATTTTGTCATATATCCAAGTATGGTCATACTGTACACCATAATTGAGAAGGGTATCATACACAGCTTCCTTGTTGAGGCGGTTAACAACCTGTAGAAGAAAAAAACTATAAATAAAGCACTATGAATGCTAAACTATAAGCACTTGTGCCAATATCCTTGTATTTAAAGGTTTACCTCTATCCTATTGAAGTTGATCATAACACCTCCTTTTGTCCCACAAGGTATATCCCTCACCTATTATATATCAAACATTATCAACCAATTTACTCTTACTAAGAAGTTCAATGATGCATCGGTTCTTGATATTTAGGACATACTTACCAGATCTGTCTGAAGGGTCACCTGAACAGGCTCGTAATGGGTTATTAGAGGTAACTTCAGATGAAAACCTAGAATCCAAGACATACCAAATGTATAAACAAAGGAAATATTTGGTTGTTCTATAGCACAAAAACGTTCATGTATGAAGTACTATTAACAAACCTGGAGTTGTAGTTGTCTTCTGGAGAGCACCTCCTAGCCAGTAAACCCTTACATGACCTTCAGGAACCTGATGTAAGACTGTTAAACTGTTCTTCAAGTTTGGGGACGAAGATGGGATCAGAACCTACAAATATAAGAGACGAAGACATATGAAGTTAAATAAGTTATAACATCAAAATTCACACTTAATTTCATGGTAAGCATAATAAGAGCGGTAGTTTTCATGTTCCACGCTCATAAAGGTCACTAAAGAAATGCGGACACTTACAAAATGAGTAAAAATACTATAACAATTCCTAGAAGTTGATTTCTCTAAACTAATAAGAATATTATTCGATACCTCAATAAAGCAAGTGATGGTTTCACTAATAAGAGCAGTAGTTTTCATGTTCCACGCTCATTTTATCAGTCTTAGCATAGCTTTTTAAATCATTTTTAGTTCGTCATAAAAATTTGTAAAAATTAAAAATAGAATTTTCAATAGATGGTTTCACTAATCCCATAAGGAAAAAAATTAAAAAATTCATTTACATAGGTCTGATGGCTCAAAGTTGATGGTTTGGCCCATTCTTCCCCTGCATCAAGTATAATCTGTCCTGATCAGCTGATTGCTAAGCTGATTTTTAGCTTAATCTGTTGTTTTATTTTTTTGATTATAGCTTCTTTAGGTAGCCTACAGTATGGATTTTAAATGTTTGCCCTTAGTTAGCCTTTTAGTGCTTATCTATTAGCTTATTTAGGACTGCAATTAGCCGTTTTCTGCCCCCTAAATCTAATGCTACAACATCCTTGTTCCCTTCCTTTTAGCTTATTTACTTAATGTAGCTTGATCCAATAAGTTTATGTAAGTTCTCTATAGCTTATTAGTGTTTCCCTTTAGTCCCTTAGTAGCTTATTAGTTGCTTAGAATAGCATAGGGGCTGTTTGGAGATTAGACTTCTCAAGTGCTTTTCAGCCTAGAATGGTAATTACCCCATCCGACAACAAAATGCCCTTTAAAACTATTATAAAGTTCAATATATTGTACTAACAAAGCTTTTAAACTTTAAAATTATGGATATTCAATAATAGATCAGATAGATTTGATTTAAAAGATCAGGGATCATCTCCTCATCAACTATTAACCATGAAATGGTCGCTAAACAAAAAGGTTTGAATAAATAACAATTCCCTTCAACAAAAGTCCCTCCCTCATTGTCACTGAACTAACATCACCTCTATCTGAACCAAGTCTTATAAAAGTCAAAACTATATCAAACATTACTCGTTTTAAGATAATGTGAATATTAAAAACAACAACTCATAACTTCATTCACCATTACTTTCCACTATGATACCTATAAAAAAATTAACGACTTTTATCAAACACCTAATACGCAATTACATTCAAAATAAGCACTTTGGAATAAGCAAGCCCAAACACCTAATATGCTTATCAAAACTAAATATTCTTTGAAATAAGCAAGGTCGAACCTAACTTCGAACAACTTTAGAGGGTGTCTAAGATTGCTTGTTTAAGTGCTTATAAGCACTTTGAAAACACTAATTTGTACAGACCCATATATAAAAAATTTAACAAAAGTGTATCTGGTATGAACCTGTCAAATAGTGGTGCATCAGATGTTCCAGGTGTAGCTGGTGTAGATGGTGTTGTTCGTGTATCTTGAGTGTCCATTTTTTACTATTTAGAATTCTACATCTAGTATAGCTTACTTATATCAATAACAATGATAATGACTATAGTGATGGTCTACTGAGTACCTTAAACATAAAGGTCCTCATGCAAGTTTTTCACATGAATCTTGTAGTACTGACCTACTTCACGTGAAAACCTGCATAAGGGCATAGTTTTAACAGCACACTTAATTCTGAATTCGAACCTTGAACAATGGTAATCTTTATAACAGCAAGTATGAAGACAAAGCAGTTAAAGTTTAAGGGATCGTACCATCTGTTTCAAGGTCACTTATTTAAGAGTTGAGTTCTGATTGTCTGCGCAGGCACTAATACTTACCGTTTTCCCATTCGTGACGATGTTGTGTATCCTACTTATAGAGATACTTCCCTAGCCTCTCCCTCAACTCATCGTGGGCTGCCTCATCCTCAACATGACGCTCTTCAGATTACATTTCAGTAACAACTCCCCAACTCATAGCTCCAAGTAATTTGTATGGGTGGGGACATCAATAGTCGAGTGTCTCCAATATTGGCAATCACGATCTCGTCCTTCTTGATTAGCAATAGTAGCGAACTACATCCAGATGTGCTAGGGAACCTGCCTTCTACCATCTCTCTTTTCAGATAATCTTCAACAGCATGAAAGGCTCTTTGAAAATCATTTTGTCGCATCTGTATTCTCCTTATAAGATCTAGTCCAGGGAGAATTCTTGTTGGAAATCAAATCAAAGAAATAAACAAAATTATTTATGATTATATAAGAATAAATTAGGTTTATAACTTATAGCATATTTGACCAAAAAAGTTATTGCAAAGAAATGCAGCAGTTTGCCTTCCATGATCTCCATGGACCTCATGAAGGACAGCTAGCCTGTTTAAGAAGACATAAACTATATTCGGAAAAGCTTACCCTGTGGTTCTCCACTTTTGCGGTTGTACAGTCGATTATATTCAGTGTCCTGCATAGAAACTATGGCTTCCTTTACAATGGACAAAGCTTCCTCAGATGCTTTCGTTGCAGACTCACGTTCCTTAGTAATCAACGTATCTTTCAATTCTGCCTGCATATATAAGTTAATTTCAAATTTTTGATGGTACGAACATGATGAGTTCAGATGTAAGTTGATTAAAATGAAATTACAGTCTACATTACTACATTACTGGGTAACAGCTTATTGGGTACTATATTTCTGAATTAGAATTTAATGTAGACCCAATTATTTTATCCATGTGCATTTCCTTTATTGAGTACATAACCATCAGATAAATTTTTATATTAATGACATCAGACTTGTACAACTTAACACATGCCATGATGAGCTTCTATCTCACCATTACATGTTTATTTAAGAAAAATCAATATCAAGTCCCTTGCTTAGTATAACTCAATTTTCATGTGCTTTGATATATCATTAGTTTGACATCATAATTGTACTTATCAGCAACATAGCGTATCTATGGTTTAACTGTGGCAACTATACAGTCTGCATTAATCAAGGTGTGCACATATGTATAGAATTAACTAGGTTGAAACCTAAAGAACACACAATTATACAGACCACATGAGGATGGCTCACCTTAACAGTTGACAACGTGAGAGGTTGGAAGTACACATTCAGTTGTTGCTCTTATATAGGCCACCGACGCTACAGGAGGACAATAATTGTCAACAGATGTACCATGATGAGTGTCATCACCGGTGTTTGGGTCAGTACTTGTTTGAAGATCAACAACTCTTTTTGTGAGTCCCTTGGCTTGAAATTCGAAACAGCCTATAGGTTGTGTTGGTAAAGAAACAGCTGCACAAAAATAATCAGAAACTGAAGCGTGATCAAACAGGTGTGTTAGAAAAAAGAACAATATCATTTCAACTAAGAAAACAAAATAAGTAACCTTCATCCACTTGGCTCTTGCCGATAGCAGCATGAGTCACATCATTATTAGAGACTGATTGCGCGTTAAGCTGATCGTTAAACAATCTTCGTCTAACCAAACATTGTCTTTGGGACGTGAGTGTAAGGTTTACGTTATCAGGTTGTTTGGGTGATTGGTCGTCAGGAAAATGTGGAATAGGAATTTGAGAATCATGATTTAAGCAATATCATCGCATAAAACACTAAATTCAAACACAACAACATGTTTACATATCAAATTCCAGTGAGGACTTTCATCAAACATTTGGTATACAAAATTTATCAAACATTTTATGGTCTTTTTGTTGAACACATTCTATCAAAAACATAAACCAAATAATCAATAATCAAAATACATAAATGCATAAGAAACTAATATCGAATTCATTATACATAAGAAAATTATTGGCTAATCTAATTCAGTTTGGTTGGAACAACAATTAAAAATAAAAATTACCTTAAATCGAAGTTGGTTGATTTGTGAAAAATCTTTATCTCTGGACTTTACGATCGCCTTTTTTCTTAAATTGATGTTGGTGCATGTTTCTAAGGGTTTTTTTATTAAGCGGGTATCGATTGTTTTGATTTTTGAATCATGAACCAAAATAAGATTGATTTTGGGGATATTTTTTAGGTTAATTTGAATGATCTTCAAACCAATATATGATTTGAGGGTTTTGTGCACCGATTGTGTAGGTGGAATTGATTGTGATTAGCTGAAGATCAGGGAAGGAGTTTGGGATTGTGATGGCGTGTGTTCTCGGTGGAAAGATGATGGAAAGCGTGTGTTGCTAAAATATGTGGCATTGCCAGCTAATTAATTTTGGCCAGCATGGCATTTATGGGTACCAAGTGACATTAGTGACTTGGCAAGTTCCTCTAATATATATGTGGGGAGATTAAGATCAAGAAGAAGGTGATTACATGCAAACCAATAAGGTTTAGGAGCTTACGTTATTGCAGGATCAAGTAAGTAACCCTAAACACCCTTTATACATGTTAGATTACGTTATATCTTTGATTAGGAGATTTGTCTATCAAAGGATTAGTCTGCATTACCTTATGTGTTTATTTATGTTGTGCATGTTTCATAGGTTATGCGGGCGACCACCAATACCCTTCAATGAGTAAATACTTTTAGTTGAAGTGAGGGGAAAAATGAAAGTTTAGAAGAAATGGGTATGAATGGACAAATTAATGATGGGTGCGAGAAGAAAGGTAAGAGAAATAACGTAATTTAATATGAGTCATTTTAACTTTATGCATTAATCTAAATATGGATAAAGAAAGCTCGCTAATTCATACAAAGCATATTCACATTATCTTTCACTTTTTTGGATAGGAAATTAAATAACAACTATAAATAAAAATTTGTAATTAATGTTAGCTAAAAATATTCGTTATTCGTAAAGTCATTGTCATAAAAGCGTAGAACCGAAAATATAGTTGGTCGAAGAACTTAATCACATCTTTTATGCTGCCGAATCTAGTATTAAATATAACAACACAACATTTGTTCTTTTTTTTCTTTTTTACTAATTATATATTATACTATATAACATTTATTGAAGTGTTTTGGGATCCTGCATTGTTACGAAGCCGCTGACTTGGAGGTCGGTTTGCGGGAGTGGGATGGATTGGGTGCAGTGTGGACCTGCGGCTTAAGCTGACACTGTTCACACGCCGAGCAGAGTCGTCGGCTTATATGGACTAAAAACTTAGTTAGTGGGTTTTCCACTAATTTTCCATGGTTAGTGAGTTTTCCACTTAATTGTCGTTTAATGCATGGTTTACACCTGTCATGATTATGTTCTTATTGTTGGTGGGTTTTGTATTGAGGCGTCATTTGATTTCTAGGGTTGTCTCCATGTTTTACACTTGTATTCCATTACCATACTTTAAGAGATCTTATATAGTAAGCTGAGATGGGAGAGTTCTAGAGCTATTATTTCTAGATCCGGTACAAGTTGGTGTGTGAAATTGCGGTGCGGCATTTTTTAGTTACTTGGTATGTGAAACCTTTTGATTTGTTATTTCTTAATAGTTAGATTGGGAAAATTTGAATATGTGTTGTGTTAATGCTATTTTTTGTTGAGGGTGCATGTTCATGTTCCAGGTGATTTTCTACTTTTTTTTATGCTACTTTTAATTAGTGTCGGGTTTAAAGTATGAATGGAAATTGAATCTTGGAAATGGAAATAATGAGCTATAAGTATCTAATGATTTTTTGTGTTTTTTTATGCTTTGTGATGGTCTTGATATGTGATCATGTGTGTTTGTGTTAATGAATTGTGTTTAGGATTCTTTTAGGTTTGTATGCTATCAGTGGATTGGTAGTATGTGTTTGTGTTTGTTTATGCTTTCTAACGTGATTCGTAAGTGATCATGTGTGTTAAATTCATGTGGTGTGCTACAAATTGTGATTTATCTGCTTCTAATGGTCTTTCATAATTGCTTCAGTACTTTCTTTGCTGTTGGTGGATTTCTGAATATTGTTTTGTGTTTGTTTGAGCTTTTCATGTCTATTAGATTGTGATTTATGGTCATTGGTGCTACATTTATGTTTTAAGATCTTTGAAGTTTTGTTTTTAGAGTCTGTGCAAGTGAGTGGGATGATTAAGTGTGATTTTGACTCGATTTCAGTGAAGTCATGTTGCCGTATTAAGGAGATATTCTTGTATTGTTTACATGTTGCAGCTGATGTTGGTATCGTGGAAATTATATGCATGAGGCAACAAGAAGTTTTCGATTGACATATGGCTAATGATGGTTCGACCATTTGGTTAGTCTATTTTTTTGTACCTGATTCAATATCTGAGGTCATGCATAAATATTCTTGCTCCAATTGTTAATCGTTTGTTCTTTTTGGTATTGTGGTGTCTCAGAAAAATGTTAGCTAGGCATACTAATGTTGGCGTGAGTAGGATGGAAGAAATTCATTTAAAGGTTTAGTATGATGCTTCACGAGAATTTTG
Source organism: Chrysanthemum makinoi (assembly GCA_910596185.1). Taxonomy (NCBI): domain Eukaryota; kingdom Viridiplantae; phylum Streptophyta; class Magnoliopsida; order Asterales; family Asteraceae; genus Chrysanthemum; species Chrysanthemum makinoi. The sequence goes on along the minus strand of OU343223.1, from coordinate 226,828,339 downwards.
GTCATGAGGTATAGCTTGATTAATTAGGTAGCTCCATAATCCAATGGGGTATGTGGATGTTTGGTGATTTGTTTAGCAGCCAAATGTGGAGTAGGGGATGGTAATCTAGGTGTGTATACTAACGTGTGCCGACGTTGCCCATTTTCACTTTGGATATGGTTGCGGCCTTTGATTATCATCATGAGTTGTTATGCTTGTTGTTACAAATTTGGCGTGTTATGCAGAAGGTTACAATATTGAATTTTTTGTCTGTTGATGTTACTACATGTCATTGTTTAGATGCTAACGATTTTGGCTTATTTTATATTTGTTGCTAGCAAATTGTCTATGGTTTGAAATGAAATGCATGTTTATTGTGTGGAGAATGTAGATTAATGATGGATCTATTTCTGTAATTGTTGTTAAAAGTTTAAATGCTACTTGATATTCATAATCTTAATTAGTACAAAGTTTTGTTGTTTGTAACAAGGTTGCTTTGCTGAAGTGGTATATGTATTGGCTTTCTGGTTGTTGTCTTTGGTGTACAACTTTATTACATTAGGCAAATGGTCGCAGTATTGAAGCATTTGCATGTTGATGTTTGTCGTTGTTTATATGCTAACGGTTTTAGCCTATTTAATATTTGTTGTTCGTAGATTGATTGTGCTTTGAAATGAAATATGTGTTTATTGTGTGGAGAATAGAGATTAATGATGGATTTGTTTGTGTAAAAATCGTTAAAAGTTTAATTGCTACTTGATGTTTATAATCTAAATTAGTGCAATATTTTAACAAGGTTGCCTTGTTGAAGTAGGATATGTATTGACTATGTGGTTAAGGTTTGTGTTTTTTTAGTCAACGGGTCATTAGTTAAAGACTATTTAGTTTGCCTCATATTTTGTAGGTTGTTTTTGCATATCTAATTTTGGTTGTCAGTTGGTTGGCATTGATGATTTTGTTGGATGGTCCGCCTTAATTTTGGGACGGCACAAACTGCCACATGTAAAATGTATCGGTGTTTAGTTACCAACATAGTATCTGAACCGCCGCATAAATTACACGAGTTTTGTAACAGGAGACATTGGACAAAAATATACTTACAAATTTGAAAAGTGCATTTAGATAATGCCATAAGGCAGAATACTTACGGGTTACAACATTCTTCAGTCTCAATGTTTCAGTTTTACGTGCAGATTTATCAATGATCTGGCCCCCGTTAACGATAGAAAATACACATCATCAATTGAAAATTGATGATTCGTGCGGTGTTTTTATAGTGACAGGGGCACATAGGTGTAGAGTAGTGGGCGTTTTGAATGGTGCAATGTAGTTGGCGTTGTTCGCTTTGCAAAAACCAAACGAGAATCGTCTGCTGCAGAAACTGTTAACAGATGAGGAGAAAGTCTGTATGCTTGGTTAGATCATATAACAATGCCTGGGTGAGGATGATGTTAATGCTAGAAAGAGGGGTTTTCACCACTGAAGACTTTAAGTTGGTGTCCCTTAATTGGTGCCTTTATTGAGGTGTATTATTTATTCAATTCTTTGTGAGATTAGGTTTTGCTAGAGTTTGAGATCATATAACTTTTTATTTTATGTTTCTGCACATCTTTTACACTGATGTATGATGTTAAGTTATTAATGGTTTAACCATAATGCTATTCTCAATAATTCAGAGTGCAAATAATCAATGTAAATGCTCTGTATGGTACAGGTCAAGGTAAAGGATGATGTAGATTCTGCAATGTCAGTAGCATTTGTTGCAATGTTGTACATTTTTCCTTATATACATGTATTGTCTTGGCAAGCTGGTCGAGGTAAAGAGTTATGACAAGTTGGATAGACCACTTGACATGTCATTCGTAGTTGCTATTAAAGCAAATTATGAGTGACACGTCGAGTGGTCTAACCAATGTCTTATAGCTCTCTAGCATGACCACCTTTATGATATATCCATTAATTAAAAACTTGTTTATATTGTATGTATACGTAAAGAAGGTGAGCTTATATTAATTTTCGATTGAAATCAAGTGTTTTATTTTGGTGCGCGGGACAGTGTCGTATAAAGACACATCGCAACAACGCGTGAGCTGAATTCCTTGTGTATAAAATTTACAAAAGTAAATTTACTTTAGATGAATAGTACATTGCTTTGGTAAAAATCAAAAATAGTCCCTCCAGTTTAGTTACATTTCAGAAACAAACCTAGAAACTTGCAAAAAATCCATGCCGTTAAATACGATTTCAGAACACTTCTTATGTTAAAATTTTAACTATTTGTTTCAGCTACCTATCAATTTCAGTAACGGTCCGTGAATTAATTTTAAGAGCACTTGATATGTAACGCCATAGGGCGCGTTATTGCCCTATAATGTGGCTCTATAGCTCCAATCGACATCCCTCCTCGGGCCTTAGGTCCCCCGCCAAAATACCAACTGAAGTTATCTGACTTTATTTTTTATTTTATTTTTATTTTTTTTCATATTTGCAACGGTCAGATGGTTAAAAAAGACGTGGGGGGGGCTTGGAATATAGTCGTTTTTTTTAAAGAAAGGAAAAAAACCCCACTTCACTCAATTTCTAACCCTTTAAAAATCCTAAAAATACCCCTTAATATTTTAAATTTTACACACACTCTTACCTACACATCTCAACAATACTTCTACTTTTTTCTACCTCTAACTCACAAAAATCAATCCCGATCAATCTTCATGGATCAATCAAATACTCGCCAACCTGTAAAATCAAATACCAAATTCCTCATATTCATATAATCCAAACACACCATCATCCGCAAATTCCATTACCTCAAGTTCCAACCAACTTTCACCATTTGTACGTCATACCAAATCCCAAACCAATTTACCAAATTTAACCCATTTGCCAACCAACTTACACCCGACAACTTCAACTATTCGCTCAATTTTAACTTCAACAACAACTCCAACAAACCTAAATTTCCTAAAAACAATACCAACAAACCCAACAACAATCCCCACAACCCTAACAATCCGAAGCCGTGGGGCCATCATCACCTATGAAACGTGGAAAAGGAAAAGGCAAAAAAACCTCGCGCAAGAGAAATGAAAACTGAAATAACTCGTACGCCATGGAGTCAAACCAAAGAGTTAATTTTGACGGAATGTTGGTTACATATATCCGATGATCCGAAACATGCATCGACCAAACCAATGAGACGTTTTGGTACCAAATTCTTGCGGAATACAATGAACAAGCCACAAAAAAGGGTTACATAACGCGTTCTAAAACACGTTGACCGGAAAGTAAACTTCCATGAATCGAGAAGTACATAAGTATATCTTGATTGTCAACCAAACCGAGAGGCTTAGTCGTGAAAATGATGAAGATTTGAAGACGTGTATTAGATTATTGTATCATGACAACGAAGGGAAACAGTTTCCTCATACAAACACTTGGAATTTTTTAAAAGACAAACTTAAATGGTTGAATCCGGATTTGACACATACATGAAGCATCCGAAGATGGCCAACCGGAGAAGAACCCGAGCTATTTGGAGATGATGCTTTGCGCATCCACGACAAAGAAAGAAAGTCTAAAGTCAACGATCTTCAAACTCATATGCCACTTCGATTCACAAAAGCTTTTCAAGAGATGTTGCAACAACAACTAGCTCTAGACTGTGAGGTGAAGATGAAAGAAATAAGAAACGAGGCTAGGGTGAAGGTGAATTTTTAATCAAGGCTTAAACAAGAATTGAGGACATGTAGATGCTTGCAATTAACACCGAGGGGATGGATCCAACAGACAAGGCTATTATTCGAGCAAAATATTTCACAAAACTAGTTTAGTTCATGTGCTTTTTCTATGTCTTTTATTATTATTATTATTATTATTATTATTATTTTATGTACTTTTTTATGCCTTTTATTTTATTAGTGGAATTTTTTATTTTAGTTTAATGTGTTGTTTTATTTGAATAAATAAAAAACAAAATTAAAAACTATGGGGTTCGAGGGTGTTCTATAACTTGATTGACTGAGGCATTTTTTGGTTAAGTTATGAAGGCTTATATAATTATTATTATTATTATTATATATATATATATATATATATATATATATATATATATATATATATTATATAAACATCACTTTTATTAGAAACTCAAAGGATTTACAAGAAGTTAGTGGGAAGCCGAGATACTAACTGGGCTCCCACTCCTCTAGCTATAGAAAAGCTAATCCTACTAAAGATATGAGAAGCAACACGTGCTCCAATGTCTTGGGTCATCGAGAACTTTCGGATTCGTTTCAATAAGGTCACCGCATCCTTCTCAAGTTCCCCAAAGGAGGAGAATGAGAAGGGGAGAAACCCATATCCAATATCCGCGCACTTAGCCTCATATTTGACGCGTTTACGTTGTGCAGCCACAGACACCGCACGATCAGGCACAAAATCAACCATACCAGTTTACGCCAAGGGCGATGGCCCAGTCAAATCAACACATACATCAAGCCCTCCATCCCATGAGTAGAGCAACATATCAGCTGGACGTAATGGTTTGTCCCTTTCTCCACTAAGCCCGATGTCAACTTCCTTACCAGCTAAAATCCTGGATCGAGAACAGATGTCAACCAAGGTATCGCGCACCACGTTATGACGATGTTTAATACCAATAATGCCAGCACACGATATAGCATGGTCCTTATAAATATCTCCAGTAAAGACCCTAGAACAAGCTGGACATGGCATCTGAATAGAAAATAAAGGAACACCCAATCGATAGCATAACACACACCGGTAGGTCCTAGCACTCATAGTCTGCCCCAACCCAGAGATCGGGACCACCCTAAGCTAATCAGAAGTATGGTCCTCCATCTGAGATTTCCATAAAGCCATTTGTCGAGTGGATAGAGAAAATGAGGATTCAGCCGTTTGAGTAACACGCGTGAAATATATATCTGCCGGTTTCTTCATAAGTTTGGGGCGCGATCTCACTTGGATTACTCAAAACATCAATCTCCATTTTAACATTAAAAGCACATAAAGCATCATCAAAGGAAGGCCCAAAAGTTACAATACCATAATGTCGGGCGGCTTAGCACGCAAGCTAGCGGTCGAGTCTAGATGCAAGGAATGCATAGTTCAAGACATCACCTACCGAGTAAACACCAAGCCCCCCAAACACAAAGGGTAAGGTTGCAAGCCTCCATTGCCAATAACCAAAACCAGGCCCAGAACCAGTGACAATACGCTCCAAGGAGGAACGAAGTGTTGCATCAAATGAAACCTGAGCATGCTCAAAGACCCGAGGAGAACATGTGCGCATAGAAAAATATAACTTGGAAATACCGGCACAAGCACGAAGGAGCAACAACTCACACTGGGGGTCATTAATCTTGGCAACAGCACCCATAAGCTCAAAAGTTTTGGCAACCCTTTTCATAACAAGATCACTACTAAAATCAAAGTCCACACTAGCAGGCCCACCCAGTAATTTAACACCGTGCAAAGGTCGGGCAATATTAGGTGGGAAAACACCCGCAAGCCTACTTCTTAGGTCTTCCTTAGGCAAAAAAACCTCGGTTTTATCAACATTGAGGTGCAAACCACGACGAGATCCATCCATCATAATAAGCTCTAAAACCTTCCCCACGACCAAAGTATCGCCAATAATAGTGCCATCATCCAGATACCAAGCTTGAAAGAAAAGGCTAAAGGAGTCTTTAATCTTGCATACCAAAGGATGTAATACTAAGGCAAAAAGCAGAGATCCAAGTGGATCACCTTGTTGCACACCTTGGTGTGACCATAAGGTATGTTCCTCATAATATAACCTAGCTGGGCTGGAGTAACAAAATTCCACCCAACGCGAAATAGCAGGACAACGAAGGTGAACCTCTTGTAGCATAACCTCACGATCTACCATATTGAAGGAACTTTTGAAATCTACCAACAACATCGAAAGACCCACATCATCTTCACGGTTCTCAATCAGTCGATTCACAGCATGAAGAATAGCCTCCCCTCCTCCCGATACACCAACACCAAACTGTAGATCATTTAAATATCCATTCAAGGAGTGGCCAATCATAGAAGCACTGACCTTGGAAACTAAACGCCTCTAAATGGTCCCCACAGAAATAGGACGGATACCACCACCTGGCTTGACCAGCGGTGTGAGAGGAGCACTAGCAATATACTCACCCAGTGCCCTAGGGCATTTACCTTCAAGAAAAAGATTCACCACTTGGGTGATAGAAGCAACTAACTCATCAGAAATAGCCACAGTGGAACCACCTAAATAATCCAAAAGGTGCTGGGCACGCAAACCATCCCGACCACAAGACGTACCACGAGGGAAACTCTTAACCATATCAAGAACCATAGCAGGAGATGAAACGAGGTGATGATGATCAGTAAGTATATGCGGCAAAGAGGGAGCATGTTTGAAAGGGTGCTTAGCCTTTAAGTCCTCAAGAGTAACATCACTATAAGGAGCAACACCAGAAGAAGAAAGAACTCTCGCAGCCGCAATATAATGACCATCACAAATCTTCCTCTTACATTGCTTGATATTACGATCACCTAAGTCCAAGTTTTCCTCATCAATATTAGACCAAGACGGAGAGGGTTCGGCTAAAACCTCTTTCGCAAGTTGCATTATTATTATTATTATTATTATTATTATTATTATTATTATTATTATTATTATTATTATTGTCATTTTTAATATTAGTTTAATGTATTATTTTATTTGAATAAATAAAAAAGAAAATTAAAAACTGTGAGATCCGAGGGTGTCTAATAACTTGATTGATTGAGGCATTTTTTGGTTAAGTTAAGAAGGCTTATATTATTATTATTATTATTATTATTATTATTATTATCACTATCACTATCACCATCATTATTATGTACTTTATTTTATGCCTTTTAATTTATTAGTTTATTAGTGGATTTTTATTTTAGTTTAGTGTGTTGTTTTATTTGAATAAATGAATATATATATATATATATATATATATATATATATATATATATATATATATATATATATATATATATATATATATATACTAGTATTCGAAGCCCGCCCAATGTGCGGGCATGACTTATAATTATTTGTTTGTTGTTTTTTGTTAGCATAAATATGTTTTAAAAAATTGTCATAGAATATTATAAGACGATTGGTCGGGCATTTTTTTTTAATCATTTGTTTGTTGTTTATTTTAATTTTGATGGTGTTAGTAAACGGAAAATTATTTTTAACGAAGGCGAGCTTCATGTATAATTTTCATTGTGAACAAAATGAAACTGCTTAACAATACAGATGTGATAACTTTTTAGTTTTACTATTTTACAGACTTGTTGGATGCTTGGATGGTTTTATAAAGACGATGTGATATCAGATACATGATATTAGATATTATTTTTGCTTCAATGATATTCGTTCCCATCCATAATATTTACAATCTAGTACCATTGCATAGTCCTCTGTTCCGCATACACATCGATAAGAACACAACAGTCTACCTTTCTTAGGATGTCCGCCAGTATTAGGAATTGGTCAAAAATAGGCATCTATCTCCTAACTTTTCTAGAGGTGCTTAACCAAAAAATGTTGGAAGTATTTTACTACAAGGATCCATTTGTAAATCTGAATATGATGTGTTTAGTGATCAAATAAGCTATTATCAAAAGTCAAAACTTAATGCCACTTAAGTTTGTCCAACTTTAAATATTAATACATAGTGATGAAGTTGCCTTAAGCAACTGTTCTATGAACAGTGGAAATACCATCCACAAAATTTGTCCGAAAAAGGATATTGGCATTGTTGAACAATTCTTATTTGATTGAACAATGAACCGCGAACACAAAAATGTAGGTTGTTGATCATTTTCGGGTCCATAGAGCAAGAATAAATGATTTTACATAAGCTTAAGTATAATAGAAATAATGAATAATGGCAAACATGTTAAACAAAATAATAAGAAACAAAAATATAGTATGCATGTATTATATGTAAAAAGAAAAATCGTTAGTATGATAACTGTTAGGATTTAGAAAATCGAGTCGTTAAAGTGTCGGTCACCTCAAGTATATGTAATCGTTAGAAAGCTCGTAGTTGTAGTTATTTTATATTATTTAGTATTTAGTTAAGTAACACCGTGGAGGACGGACGGGTCTTTACCCACTGTATGCCTGATCCACAGCCCGTAGGTGGCGTTTTATGTAAGGTACTATAAATACCCTCTACCTCCCAAGGTAGATGGTTGGAGCTCATAATAATAATTTTACTTTCTCTCACTAAGTTCCCAAACCTCTTAACTTTCTCTCTCTAAAACCTTAAACCATACGCCTCCTTTGTATGTGTTATGATGTGTTAGTGAAATCCAATATCTTACAAATGGTATCAGAGCCAGGGTTTGATCATCTCTCTTACATATTCTTGGATTTCTAAGTGGTTTTATATGGTTTTTGGGTTAGAAAAAGTTTAGTGGTATTTGCATCATTTGGACCATTTCTAGTGTTAAAGTTTGGATTTTGATTGTACTTGTGTGTTTAGAATCATCATAAGTGCTTAGGTTTTGATTTGGAAGGCTTGAATCATTGTGGTTGGATTGTTTTTGGATTTAAAAGTCGCGTTTGTGTTGTTTTAAAGTTAGCGATTTGTGTCTCGTAAAAGTATTCTGACTAGCGATTTGTCTTTGTTTGGAACCGATTTGTGTCTGCTACAAATCACTTATTTAAGCGATTTGTCCGGGTAGTGGCTGTACTTTTGCGATTTGTGCGGAGAAGCGATTTGTCATCTTTCAGCGACTTGCTTATTTAAGCGAGTTGTTAGTTTAAGCGATTTGTTGTATTTGTGCGATTTGTCACTTCAAGCGACCTGTTCATTTTAAGCGACTTGTCATTTTAAGAGGTTTGTTGGGTTAAGCGACTTGCTTATTCAAGCGAGTTGATTGTTTAAGCGATTTGTCTTATCAAAGCGATTTGTCACTTTGAGCGATTTGTCAATTTGAGCGATTTGTCTCTTTGAGCGATTTGTCTCTTTGAGCGATTTAGTGTTTTCTTTGTATTACGTTTTACGATTTTCTCTTGATTTAGTAAAATCCCGTGAAAGAATCTATTTCCCGGTTTAATTAAAGAGTTTTAAAATCCCGTAGAAATTGTAATCATGTCTACCAACGTACCCACTATCATCTCTTTTGTTGCTGAAGACGCGTTCAAGCTCTGGATCCGATACTCGTCCACCTATGCTTGACAGAACTTATTATGACTCATGGGCTCAACGAATTAGGTTGTATTGCTTGGGTAAAAAAAATGGGGTTAACATTCTCAAATCAATTGATGAAGGACCATATCAAGTTGAGACTACCAGAGACGTACTTGAGACTGCTGTTGATGGCTCGGTAACATTAGGACTGGATAGACCTAAGATGTATGATGAACTGACTGATAAGGAGAAGAAGAGATACGATGCAGACATCAGGGCTTCTAACATCATACTTCAGGGATTACCTAAGGACATTTACAAGCTGATCAATCATAACACGGAAGCTAAAGCAGTTTGGGACAATGTTAAGATGCTTTTGTCTGGTTCTGAATTGACTAAAGAAGATAGGGAGTCTCAATTGTATGATGACTTTGAGCATTTTAAGATGAAACCAGGGGAAAGTGTCACTTAATATTACGTGAGGTTCCACAAGCTTGTGAATGACATGAGGAATATCAAAATGACTATGCCAAATATTCACCTAAATTCAAAGTTTGTGAACAACATGAATCCCGAATGGCACAAATCTGTCACTCAAGTTAACAAAAGGTTTGCGGAACACTAACTATGAGCAGTTGTATGCGTACTTGCTTTAGAATGAGAGACATGCTACGTTTGAACGAATGATCTTGGAAAAATTCAATTTAAACTCTGGTAATTGATAACGCTACACGCGTCGTTCGGGGTCAAAGGAACTTCCTTTTCTTCGAGCAAGTTTTATAACACCCTAGGCAGTGAACCTAATCGTTGTAGTGTAGTATTAGGGTAAGCCACGGGCATTGATATCGTTCTCTAGGGGAATAGGAATGCTAGTGAGAAGTTACTACGCTAAGGTTGGGGTTGAGGAAGATTATTTTTTATCTTTTTATGTTTTTTTAGGAAATGGAAAGGTACGAATCTCGGGGTTTGGATTTGGGGGTTGGTATTGCTACCGATTACTCTACTTATCTAATTATCTAATCTAAGGTGTATGTAGTCTATGTCTAATTATTGTGTGCTCGTATGATAGTTTAAAGATGTGTTTACTTAGGTTTTACTACTCCTTAATTATCTCCTATTGGTGGTTGAATTGTCACGTCCTTATTCTTAGTTGCGTTGTGTGTCTAAAGTTGTAGGGTATGCGTTTATCCCTAACTCTTTGAAGTTACCAAAGGGTCTCGTCTACAAAATACCACTAGGGATCATAAACTCTTACTCTAAGGCCTCTTTGGATAATTTAGCTTACAACCGCTCAAGGAGCTATAACCTAAGGTTCACAAAGATTAATCAAGCATTAAGTACACAACGAATGACCTATCGCATTACTAGATCATTAATCAACTAAGATAAGAGACAACCAATCAATATTCAATAATTAAGTTTCATATTCCCTAAGCAAACACACAAGTAAATTAGCCGGACATGGAGAACATGCAAGCATACACACAAATAATCAAAGACATAATTGTATTAATGAAGTAAAGCACTTATCTTGGTGTAAGATAGGTTTTGGAACCCTAAAATACTGTACAAGACAGCCTTGGTCGGTTTAGGTTTTACTCCAAAAGACTACACACTATCTTGAAAAATTGGATTCTATATATAAAGATTACACATGCGACGGCGTCACCTTATGTTTTGTGACGCCGTCGGATCGCCGTCATTAGGGTTTCGTCTTGGCCACGTTAGACTTGCGACGGCGTCACCTTGTTCTTGTGACGCCTTCCTCCTTAGCTTCTGACACCGTCTGGATCAAATCTAGGCCGTCTGAGTTACGACGGCCTACTCTTTTATAACTTGACGTCGTCTCTTGAAAATAAGAGTTTTGGCTTATGTCGCGTCACAAAATCCTCCGACGGCGTCGCAGTTAAGCAGTGACGCCGTCACCTTGTGTTTTCAGCGGCTTGGCGTCTCGATTCTTGACTTTGGCCATTTTCTTCTTATATCCGCGCCTTTTCGTCCAAATAAGTGCCATTACAGCAATTTGCCTTCAAGAGACCTAAAAAGTGAAAAGGAACGATATTAAGTAATAACGGATACAAAAGTGATCAAATAAGGGCTTAAATGACCCCTCAAAAAGGTACATTTTAAAACCTTATCAAATATCCCTACACTTGGTATTTGCTTGTCCTCAAGCAAATGTGCTTTTAGCCAATTAATTTATAAGTTAAGGGTCATGAAGCATTGGTTTAAAACAGTCCACAACACATATAAACCCCGCAAAAGTCATAACAAGCACGGAAATTACATACTAGCACCTCACATGGGGTGTTTGGATACTCACATCTCTCTCGGGTGTATATGAAATATAACAAATTGGAAATGGAAGTTTAAACACACATTAACCGGTCCTAGTACATAGATTACCATAGGCTTGAGAATAGATCAAACCTCCATCGCTTTGGCATAAGCACCTAGGAAATACTATCAAAGGGGTCTTTAAAGGGTTGTAATGTTAGGCTTACGGTAGGGAAACAAAGGGTTTGGTAGGATAGGCTATTTAGTGGTGGCAAGTCAAAAATCTCTATGTTGCAAGTATACGAAGAATGGCGTTGCTAAGCCAAGACTCGACACTCTAAACTCTAGCTAACTGAAATAAACAAACATAAATTTAAAAGGATAGATGTAGGATGGTAGCCCGTATGTTTTTTTTTTCTATTTTTTTCGATTTTTTTTTTCTTTTTTCATACACTTTTACTCTACCATCCTCTACGGTAACATCAAAATGATAGGGATTTATAGGCACATCCCTACACTTGATTTTTTATTACTCTAACACTAATTTGACCCGAAGTGAAAAGATCAAAACACTTGGGGTATGTTATTACGCAAATAAGGGAATTTAACGTTCCCTTTCAATCATATTTAAAACTTTAACTTTTTTTCCCATGAGTCCCAATCGTCCCAAAACTGTGTACAAAGGATATGACTCGACTTAGCAACTCATGCAAGCAACCAGATAATTGAACTAAGGGTTTAGGGTGATAACAATAATGCACTAAAAGTGAGTGCATACAGGGTAGGCTAAGGCGATTTGGGTGTATATTTGGGGGTGGGGTGTAAACAATCCTCTTCATTGATATTCCCGAAAAAACCGAAACATCACGAGAACCGCGAAAAGGATAGGCTCTGAGGGGTTAACTAGGGGTATCGTGTACTAAAGATGAGTACAACGCAAAGGGTGTGGGGGAATTACTCAACCGAGGTGGAAGAAGTAATTATATTACGGGTATCAAACAAGGGTTATCCTAATGCCTCTTATCATTTAGTTATTCCTAACTACACAAGTGTAGTCTTACTAGCGATCTCGAAATGCATCACAAAACAAGTTCTAGAATCTAATATACTACCGGTTCACACTCTAAGCATTAAAGATGAATGTTTTTAATTCATACTAATCTAAGGGCGATCCTCACATTTTGGGTGGAATTTAGGTGGTAAAGGGTTTTTGTGCTAGACATGCAACTTCCTATCCGTGAGATGCTTTTGTTAAGACTAATGGCCCACTCCTATATATTATGAAAAATTAAAAATTTGGTGCCAAAATTACCCTAACCGACATTTTCTCATGGTTTATTACACAAATACAATTGGACAAAGCAAATAATCAAGGATAAGCATAGTTTCAAAGTTCCCGTTTTATTTTCCCTCCCTACACTTAAACTGAACATTGTCCCCAATGTTCCCCGAAAGTATCAAAGTTGATAATGGAAGGTAATGAAAAACGAAAGAAATTAGTACTCCCATGATTAGCTCGGTAGGATCCGTGTAAAGTAGTGGTTAAATCCTTTCCAAGAAAAATATGTGGTGAAAAGCTCCTTCCAATCTTTTGTTTCTTCTTCTTGATAAATAAAACCTGCACATTTGAAGAAAACAAATGAAACCTTCGCGTAAAATCGGCGGTAATAATATATATAAGACTCTACTAAATTAGGATATAATGCTTGTGGAATGGATGTTTACAGAATTTCTGGAAAATTCCAAAATTTATAAGTAGTTCGAGAAACGAGAAAAAGTAATTTGTTGTTTTACTCCTTCTTGACGCCGTCGGTTGCAATCTGACGCCGTCAGTTATCTGACAAAAGCGGTTGCGATTTTCGGAAAAATTTTACATCTTTAGAATCTGGAAAAATTTCTGCAAAACATCCATTATGACTCGGTACAAGCATTTGACTAGAACAAACACACAAATATATCTTTTAATGAATTGCTATTCTCATGTTTACGTTTCTTATGAAAACGTGTGTAATCCTCCCTACACTTATCCTTTATGTAAAATACCTTTATATGCAATTAAGACGAGGTTAAAACAAAATAAAGCATTTTTACAAATTTAAACATGAGAATAAACAATTAATAAAAGATATCTGACACTAACAAGCAAACAATTAAGCATGGGTTGCCTCCCACGAAGCGCTTTTCTTTATTTAAGAGTCTTGTAGCTAGACTCGTAGTCGTGTCCTCACGTGACTTCATTACCGTCATCTCCTTCCTCATGACGGTCTCTATTGGGGGATTCCATGTTGTAGAAGTGCCCTATGATGCACCTCTCTAAGAGTTCGTCTTCTCCCCACTTGGTCCTATATTTCGATCCTAGGTTCAAGCAGTCCTTATAGAATCCGAAAATCTTAGCCATAACATAATCTACTCCTTTTTCTTTATCCTCCTCATTCCTATAATAGACCGACATTTTAAGTTCCTTTTCATCATTAGAGAGTGATGAGAACTTCTCAATCTTGAACGGCATTTGGTAAGCTATGTCGTCATTCTCATCCTTGAATCGCACTATTCCTAATGAAGGATCATAAGTCATCCCGGTGTTTTCTATGAAAGGTTTTCCTAGAATAACGTGGGACAAGCTAGGGTCTATGGCCGTGCTAATATCATCCACAATTATGAAGTCCGTAGAAAACGTGAAACTACCTACATAAACGGGCAATCCCTTAACTCTACCAAGAAAATTGCAACTAACACTAGGATCATCGGGGTCTTGCCTAGTTGGAATCGGCTTTTTCACTACCCAATTGTAGTAGGTGCTAGTCATTATGTTGATTGGGGATTTGCGGTCAATGTATGCCTTTGCCACGAAAAGGTGTCCTATGCAACATGGTATGTTAAGATTCCAAGGGTTCCCAAACTTGATTCTAGGGCTTTTCCTAACATACATGTGACGGAGGTCACGTACTAAGTGAGGGTGGCGAGATAGTTCTTCTTCCATAGGAAACTTATTGAAATAGTCATTGTCTACTTCATCTACTTCCTCGGTTGTTTCATTAGTCTTACGTGTATGGTCCTCTTCATCATTGGTTCTATTAGGTTTCACTAAGGCGATGGTATTGACGAATTGGACATGCTTAGCTAACTTACTTGGGTCCTTAATCTCTACACCGAAAGGCTCGGGAGTTGAGATAGCATTAACCTTCCTATCACTATTGGTCATGGCTTTCAAAAGGTTGTCTATCTTCCTATCCATTTCGACTTGTTGTTGGTTAAAGCGGTCCGAGAGCTTAGCTATTTGGGCTTCTTGGGTTGCAACTAGGTTTTGCAACATCCCTTCGATGTTTTGTTGGTTAGGACCGTGGGGTGGGGGCCATGAAAAATCATTGGAAGTGAATTCCTTGGTTTGTCCCCAATAGAAGTCGGGCTTGCCCTTCCATGCTTCTCGGGTTTCATTGAAATTCCTAGGTCCGGGTATTGTAGGGAATCTTCCTCCCGTTCCATTAACACGCGAGGATGCGTAGTCAACGGAAGCATGTTCGGGGGATCGGGTGCAAGTGCACGTGTTATGAGGATCATAAAGCGGCTCACACGAAGAAGAAACTTTGTTCACATGGCGTGAAGACTTAGGGTTTTCGTAGGAACTCATTAGGAATTTGACTTGATATTCAAGTTCGATCATCCTACGATCGGAAGATTGTGAGTCAATGGGAGGCAAGGAGATTGCCTTAACGGTTTTGGGCAACTCACGGGGGTCATTCCAACTTTCGTTGTCATAAAGAGCAAGGTCCTCTATTATACCCCATGATTCTTCCGCGGTGAGATCACTAAGTTTTCCACCGGCCGCTTGGTCAATGGATCGCTTGGTGAGGAAGTTGACATGATCATAAAATATTTGGACTTGAAGCCAAAGATCAATGCCGTGATGAGGGACTTTATTAAGTAAGTCCTTGAATCGAGTCAATGCTTCGTTGAGAGATTCATCTTGACGTTGTTGGAACATCAAGATGTCATTCCTAAGTTTAGTGGTTCTCCCCGGTGGGAAAATTTGAGCAAGGAAACGAGAGGTGAGATCATCCCAACCTGAGATGGAGCCGGCGGGAAGTCGCTCAAGCCAATTACTAGCTTGGTCCCGTAGAGAAAATTGGAAGAGACGCAGGCGCGTGGTCTCCCGAGTAGTAGCATCAAGGTCGATGGAATCGACAATTTTAAGGAAATCCCTTAGATGCTGATTTGGATCTTCGGAGCGAAGTCCATGGAATGCACATCCATTTTGCACCAACCGGATGGTGTCGGATCGCAGGGCCGTAGTTTGGGCTTGGTCGGGAAGCTCAATGGTGTTCCTATAGCCTAGGTGGCTTGGTCTCGAGTATTCACCAAGAGTACGGGCTCTTGGCGGGTCATTTGGTGGTAGGTTGATGAATGGTGGTTGGTTATCACCTTCCATGATGAAAAGTGATGGTGTTTACTAACAAAGGTCACGAAGAAGGGGGATAGACTATGAGGAAGCTAAAAATGAGAAAATTTTACTTGATAGGAATCAAGCAAAGAAACCTAAACGAGGTGGACTACTAACTAGCTATTCTATTCCCCGGAAGCGGCGCCAAAAACTTGATAACGCTACACGCGTCGTTCGGGGTGAAAGGAACTTCCTTTTCTTCGAGCAAGTTTTATAACACCCTAGGCAGTGAACCTAATCGTTGTAGTGTAGTATTAGGGTAAGCCACGGGCATTGATATCGTTCTCTAGGGGAATAGGAATGCTAGTGAGAATTTACTACGCTAAGGTTGGGATTGAGGAAGATTATTTTTTATCTTTTTTATGTTTTTTTTAGGAAATGGAAAAGTACGAATCTCGGGGTTTGGATTTGGGGGGTTGGTATTGCTACCGATTACTCTACTTATCTAATTATCTAATCTAAGGTGTATGTAGTCTATGTCTAATTATTGTGTGCTCGTATGATATTTTAAAGATGTGTTTACTTAGGTTTTACTACTCCTTAATTATCTCCTATTGGTGGTTGAATTGTCACGTCCTTATTCTTAATTTCGTTGTGTGTCTAAAGTTGTAGGGTATGCGTTTATCCCTAACTCTTTGAAGTTACCAAGGGTCTCGTCTACAAAATACCACTAGGGATCATAAACTCTTACTCTAAGGCCTCTTTGGATAATTTAGCTTACAACCGCTCAAGGTGCTATAACCTAAGGTTCACAAAGATTAATCAAGCATTAAGTACACAACGAATGACCTATCGCATTACTAGATCATTAATCAACTAAGATAAGAGACAACCAATCAATATTCAATAATAAAGTTTCATATTCCATAAGCAAACACACAAGTAAATTAGCCGGACATGGAGAACATGCAAGCATACACACAAATAATCAAAGACATAATTGTATTAATGAAGTAAAGTACTTATCTTGGTGTAAGATAGGGTTTGGAACCCTAAAATACTGTACAAGAGCCTTTTGGTTCGGTTTAGGTTTTACTCCAAACGACTACGATATCTGAAAATTCGGGATTCTATATATAAGATTACACATGCGACGGCGTCACCTTATGTTTTGTGGCGCCGTCGGATCGCCGTCATTAGGGTTTCGTCTTGGCCACGTTAGACTTGCGACGGCGTCACCTTGTGCTTGTGGACGCCGTCCTCCTTAGCTTCCGCGCGGATCAAATCTAGCGTCGAGTTGCGACGGCCTACTCTTTTATAACTTGACGTCGCACTTGAAAATAAGAGTTTTGGCTTCGTCCCGTCACAAAATCCTCCGGCGGCGTCGCGGTTAAGCATGGCGCCGTCACCTTGTGTTTCAGCAGCTTGAAGCGCTCGATTCTTGACTTTGGCCATTTTCTTCGATATCCACGCCTTTCGGTCCAAAACAAAAAATAAGTGCCATTATAGCAATTTGCCTTCAAGAGACCTAAAAAGTGAAAAAGGAACGATATTAAGTAATAACGGATACAAAAGTGATCAAATAAGGGCTTAAATGACCCCTAAAAAAGGTACATTTTAAAACCTTATCAGTAATGCAAGTTCGTCAAATGATTCAACAGCCTTCTTCACCAATGTAGGAATAACCACCAAAGCATCTCAAGTCATACCTACTGGAAATGGTAACCACAAACTCATTACTTGATCCGGTTTAAGCAACCCGTCTTGCTGAAGCAACCATGGAATATTTCATCAATCAACTGGCTCTTATGGTTAAGCAAAACCTGAACCTCACTCCACACACTAACAATGATATCAGAACTGCATCCAATCTTCACAATCATGCTATTGTCAGAGATGGAAAGATCATGTTAAGGATTGAAACGTGATTGATTTGTCTCTAAGTGCAGGTATTCCCTAATATGTGCAAAACACTTTCGAAACTCGATGCACATATTGAGGGGGAGAAACTTTTTGAAAATAACATCCTTTCCCAAAAATATCTTTAACCAAGTATGAAAAATACTAATCTTGATCGGGAAGGTGATGTCGATATTTTTAGAAAATGATTAATCAATGAATTGAATTCTTACTCTTGCCTCCATGTGCCAAAATGATTTCAAACATACGATGCACATGTTGAGGGGGAGCCCTTTTCTAAAATATCAAAAACAATTCAGGTACAAAATGCTTTGATAATATATCACAATTATCTGGATTGATTTTCAAATGGTTTTCAATTGGTTCCAATGGCAGATGAACAATACCAAAAAAGACCGACCAAATTTACTTTATGTATGGTGATATAAGGATGGTTAGGTTAGGTATTCGTTCCCACGATCCCGCCAGAGCCGGAGGGATCTTCCCAGGGACAATCCACTAGATAGTGTAGAGTCCTTAGGTATGATGAAAAAATAGGAGAAAAGTGAGAAATGGGAAGAGTGCGGACTGAGATAGAGCTAGAACTGGAATAAACCCAATAAGGTTCTAGTAATGAAGTCTCGGTAAGTACTGAAGGGGTTGAAGAATGAAAAAGAAATGAATGTGAAAAGGGTGAAAAGAAATAGCCCTCCAATTATTTAACCTTATGGCAGGAACCGGGTTCAATACATATGCTATTGGTTGATACTAAGGTAACACCGGTATTGAAGATAAGACGTCATGGACCCAGTGACGCACTGCACTACAACTTCCAAGCTACTCAAGTTCCTCTTAAAAGGACTTGTTTCATTCTCACGGGGAACCTACATAATCTATCGACTTTCTCTTAGAGATTGTTGATATTGAAGAAGGAGACCCTCTCCCTAGTCTCCGGCATAGGAACCAAATGTGCACAATTGTGTCTAGAGCCACGAGATCATCAATAAATCTCATTAGGACACTGTCAATGAAGACTCTCTGTTTCACACATTGTGAAAAGAGAGAATATATTTTAAGAGTCCCACGCATTATCCTTGTGGTAGTGCCAGAACATCTGAGTGATATACTAACATATTCACAATGAAGATGGAAAGCCTTCTAGAGCCAACATCAAACAAGCTCTTGGTAGGTGGCATGTGAGATCTATCCAATAGATCAACCATGTGACAACTGGATAGAAACGATAGGGCGATTCAATATTGAATCAACCTTGGTCCAGAAATGGATTACGGATGCCTTTGAAAAACTGATCGTTGTGCTCAAAAATTCTTTTCTATAGCACATCGACTGTGTATTACTGTTTCAAAATTAAAAGGTGTTTATGATTGATAATTGATTTACCATAAAACCTTCATTGTATTGCAAGAACCCTTTATATTATGTAAAACACGATTGTTTTTCAAATCATTTTTCATCAATCAGTGAATCTCAATTCGCTGGTTCACTCACTCTGTGTTGTCTTCTTTGAGACGTTCGGTTTGAGAACGGCTAGAACACGTGAAACCTATCAAGAGATTCTTCTTTCGAACTTATAAATACACCGATCACAAAGGCGGTACTCATATTGATCACACGGGAACCGTGGGCCCGTTCCTCAATTCAACGAAAGTGATCGAAGACACTTTCCGCGCGCTTTTATTGCTAACTGTTTTACGCAGGTACACCCCGACGATTGCAGCTGATCAGAATTGAGGAGTCAATCCATAGCCGCATGCTCACATAATCTCATTCACGCTTAAATAAATCATGATAAGTGTACATCTTCATCAACTGACTCTGATATATTTTCAAACCATGCTTCTGCTACGCTACTGGAAATATTCTGAATCAACAAAAGA
Source organism: Chrysanthemum makinoi (assembly GCA_910596185.1). Taxonomy (NCBI): domain Eukaryota; kingdom Viridiplantae; phylum Streptophyta; class Magnoliopsida; order Asterales; family Asteraceae; genus Chrysanthemum; species Chrysanthemum makinoi. Next base: position 226,808,705 of record OU343223.1, on the reverse strand, counting down.
TTCCGCAACTCTGATAAGAAGATATCATGATCCAAAATGTGAGCATGTCGATCCAAAAATCACAACTTCACATGATGGCAACACAACAAAGGATGAGTCAGAGATTTATGATGGCTGATGATCTCAAAGCTGGCTCAAAACTCATTATCACGTGGATCAGTTAATGACCTCCACTTGGATTAACCAAACATGCAAAACATGAAGAATCAAAGACTACGGGCTACAGAGCAAAGAACTTTAACAAGAATCCAAGAACAATCGTAATGTAATATATGTTTGTACTCAATGTAATTTGAGGTGACCTCCCTTAGGGGGAGATTGTTAGGATTTAGAAAATCCAATCGTTAAAGTGTCGGTCACCTCAAGTATATGTAATCGTTAGAAAGCTCATATTCGTAGTTATTTTATATTAGTTAGTACTTAGTTAAGTAACACCGTGGAGGATGACGGTCTTTACCCATGTATGCCTGATCCACGCCCAGTATGTGGCGTTTTCATGTAAGGTACTATAAATACCCTCTACCTCCCAAGGTAGATGGTTGGAGCTCATAATAATAATTTTACTTTCTCTCACTAAGTTCCCAACCTCTTAACTTTTCTCTCTAAAACCTTAAACCATACGCCTCCTTTGTATGTGTTATGATGTGTTAGTGAAATCCAATATGTTACAATAACAAATCAATTATGTGATGGTTATTCATATGAAATATATTGTCTTAAGATATTTCATGCAAAAGAGTCTAATTTAATTTTTTTAATGGGCACTGAGTGTGATTGTTAAATTTTATACTTAGCTACTTCAATAAATATGTGTTAGCTAAAAATTTATAGACCATTATACTCATTGTATCTAAATACTCAATAAGCTGCAAAAGAGTTAAACATAAACAAATACTGCATGAATAAAGTTGAAATAACATTAAAACAACTTCTGAATAATCAATATTGTTCAAAACAAAAAAGCCATTTTATTATGAGCAAAGCCCATACAAAACTGGAAAACAAACCTAATCCAAAACAAAAATTGTTACACGCATGCATATAGTGCTTAAAAATAGAGAATGAATAAAAAAATAAGATGAAGATGCTATGTTGTTCAAGATCAAGCATCTTTCTCGGACTTCAATTGTACCAATTTGTCTTAGCATTGGTATCTTCCTTCTCTTCTTCAGTGTCATAATCGCTAAGATCAATAACAACAATTTCTCTTTTCGTTTCGCCTCCTAAACTTTAGCCACTAGTTGATGAATTGCCATAACTTGAAGGGGAGTGGAGGCTCAAAATTCGTTGAAGACTTCGATCAACTAATCTTTAACCTTTGATTTAAAATGTCCTTATTAACGTACTCCACATAATTTCCAGTCTGGTCAAAATAGCCTTCTTTCCTTTCTTCTTCAAGATTAAAATCCATAAGCTCAGTTCCATCATCTTCGAGTGCCTCATTATCCTGCCAGAAGCAACCCCTCATTAATGGTGTTATTTAAGAATATATAAATATCAACAAAATGCAAATCGGATTGTTATATATTAATATCATTGTTGAGCGCACCCTGAAATAGCAAATAACAATTAGCTAACTTCATCAATTCTTAGAGCTCTGAACTTTCTGGAATGCATGAATGTTCAAGTCATTTTATAATGGCACATGTGGCGGATATGACACTTGTATACTTGATTAGATGAAAGCTTTACATCTAATAGCTTAAAATATTAGGATAGTAAGCACTCCCCGAAATAGAATAAAATTTAAATACCATTTATTATTGGCAAATGACTAACTCACATAAATCAGTATCATAATTATTGACTCCCAGTTGACACAATTATCAAAACCTTTCAGTAAAATCGTTCATCTTAATCCATTTTTACCTGTTGGAGATAAAGCATAGCCAAAATTGACCCATTTGTAGGTAAATGGGTCCAAATTAGCATCACTAATGTTATCATACAATCACAGATAGTGACATAAAAAAATAGTTATGCACTTGACATGTCAACTTCGTCATCGGACTCGTATTTGTGAGAATCACTAGAATTATCATCAGCTCCATCTCCATCATTATTCATGTGGTCTTCAGTGTACTCATCCACATATTTTTACTGGTCTAGCAACTGAAGTTACTCCTCCTTTGGTTTACTTTGATCCGATGGTTTTATAAAAACCTCCAAACATATACAAATAAGCTTTCTCATGATCTAATTATTGCATTTTCTTATTTACATCATAACTGAAAAGCCAATGGACTGGAAAACCGTACCCGATACCAAACACAAGCAATTAATTCTCCCCTGCAACCCTCGGTTGGCGAATCTAGTGATCAAACTCACCTGCTTTTGTAAGACGCATTCGTGTTCCTGATTTGATACCCTGATCTCATGAAACCCATTAAGGATAGAGTCAAGATAATCCAAGTTACTTGATACATTTCTTTCACCATTTGCATTTTTGTAACTTCTTCGAATAATGTTGGTCCAACTAACTAATTTGATAATAGTCTGACATTTATAAGGGAAGGGCCTTGCTAAATCATGTCTCCTTGGGTACTTTTGTTAAAAAGAAACGGGTCAAATGGATAAAAAGTTGGCGAAAGTATATTTATAAATACACAAAGACAATTAGAAGCATAGCACATATTTGCTTAGAAACATTGAGGATCCTATAAGATCAAACCCCGTAGCCTATTTGCTTCATTTCCTATGACAAAGATTCAAAATATTAGTAAAATATATAATAAACTGTTAAAATATTATGTTTTTTTCTAATATACAATGTGAGTTCATTTATCAAGATCGATTTGTTTACTTGTTATTATTTTAATTAGGGACATGACTTATAATTATTGTTGGAAGGTATTAGGGCATCTACTATGTGAACCTTTATAAAGGTTTATAATAATGCCTAGTCATCCTAAATCATAAATTCTTAAACCTTTTTCTTGTAATAAACCTTTCTTCACTATGCATAAACTTTTTAAAGCTTTACAAAACCCCATTAAACACAAAGCATTAAAGTTAGAAGATGTTTAAGATATTAGACCTTTTCATTCCACATAAGAAAGAAACACATTTCCACTATAGTTAATAAAATGATAAACCTCTTCATCTTTTCTTAGACCTTTTTGTATACCACCATAGTGGATGCTCTTAGTTATCGGAAAATAATATATAAGGAAATATTTGTGGATCAACAGTTACTAAACTATTAAAATATTTAAATTTATAATTTAGAAGCCCAATGGGCGGGCTAGACTTATGATTATCGTTGGGAAAAATAAGATATAAATGTACCAAATTTTTTTATTGAATGCATTAAGAACGAAAGAATAAACGGTTATCGAATATGAGAGAACAAAAGTTTTAAAGTGGTACGCAAGAACAATGTATCAAAGCATAGCCCGTTCAATGGGCGAGCAAGCCTTATAAATATCGTTAAAAAACTTAAGTTAACGAAAACAAAGCTATTGGTATAACCAACACTTGAATGAGTCTTTCCAGAATGTGCATATCCAGCTATCTCAACGAGAACCATTCTTCCTGGTACTTGTTGCATCTGCATCCTTTTGTTCTGCCAGTTCAAGCTTTACTATGATGTTTCTACTCAGTGCATTCAGACATATTTGTTATTACGGATTAATTAATTAATTAAAAATAAAAGAAAAGTAATTATAAGTCACCCCGTCCATTTTGTCACCCATTTATCCGTATTAACCGATTAACTTACCCACCTATTTTCCAACATCTAATCATTTTTTAAGGTAAAGAAAAGAATAATTATATGATAATGACCTTTTTTAAGTAATATAAGTTTATACAGGCTCTTCATATGAAATGAGAACAGAATATCACAACATTAATTTTATCACAAGATACCAAACTATGTACCAGGAAGAATGATAATCAATAGCTCTTGAGGGCTATTAAAGAATTATCATGGTAGGTTTTACTTGTGGATTACCTGATTTCATTTCCCTCCCATGATATATCAGTGATCCTGCAAAATTCAAAATTAAGTAATAAAGTTGTACCTTTCTAAATTTAACGACTTTATTTTCTAATTATGTTCTAGTCCTTGACCGTCTTTACTCGAAATGCCATGATATTGTTTAGCATTGATAAAAGCATGTTCCTCTTCCATTATGGAACCTACCAATTATCAAAGCGATTATAGAGCAACATAATCTTCACCAGTTTTCGTAATAAGTTTAACTACCTTATTACTATCAAGTATTTGTGAAAGGAAACTATTCATAATATAAACATCCGTTAAACAAAATAAGTAACATTAGTTTATTAAAGAAAGTGACAGAAGTAAAAAAATAGTTAATACTATAATAATCATAGTTGGTCCAATCTCAGTATGCCTTTCAACATTGTTCTACTAATTATATGTTAAGAAGTAGCTATGAAGATAAATTCAATAATATCCCTATGTTAAGTGAATAATGTTGGAAAAAATATTAGTGAAAAAATGAATTTTCACTAACTTTGGACATAGATACTATTAATAAATATAGTTATTATGATTAAGGCTCTATATGGTTACGTAGTCCTCTGTGAGTGCTTCGTAACAAGCCGTTATATGTCCAAAATGCAGTTGGTGTGAATGAGATATCGAGTCTCGAAGAATGGTGGTTGGAATGGAGGGAAAATTGGTCAAAAGTGTGTTATGACTTATGTTTGAAATCTGCCTCTTGAATGGGCTGTTATGTTTAGTTTAAATAATTTATAACATAAACTTCATGAGTCATTAACAGATTTGATTGCACCATTATACCATAAGTTACAAGTTGAATATGTATAAATTGAAGGCAATCACAATCATTCCAAACAACCAAAAACACACAGCTCATTCCTGTTCTTCCAGCACACTCACAAAAGATCTAATAGTTTTTCAGGCAATTTGTCAATTCCGGCAGTACACCTGCTCCGGCCGTTGTACCCTGGGAAACAACCGTTTTGTTGTACACGAAATTGCGAATCGTGTTCAACACGAGCCTCGGTTACTTGTGCTTCATTCCCGTTTACTTCTGGTTACTTGTTCATTGACACCTTCTGGTTGAAATCACAATCTTGTACTGTAAGTTGGTTTTCTGTTAATTATCTTCTTTATAAACGGTACCCTTTTACTACAATCTTAAAACAATTCCGTGTAACCGTTTATAAGGAAGAAAACGTTTTGAATTCTACTAAGTGTTTCATTTGAACCTACTGTTAGATCTTTACCTGTTAACTTGTTTGATATTGTTCCAATCGGGGTATTATTTCAAAACAGATTATGATATTTCTTTCAAACTGCTCATGTTGAATCCAGTTTATATAGATTCTGTGTTGATTTTATTTAACTAACTGTCTAGATTTTATATAAGGTGTGGTGCTTTATTATCCTTTCTGTTTAGATTGTTCTAACCTCGTTCTATGCAGATTCTCTAAAACAAGTTTGTCTAGAGTTTCAGCCTTGTTCTTTATTTCTAACAGCCCCTAATCCAGTTTCATATTGGTTTTTACTGCATTTTTTTTCCTGCTGTCAAAACAGCCCGTAGAAAGACGTGTCCAAACAGTCCCCAAACCAGGTTTTAACGTATTTTCCTGCACTTATTAGCTGTCCAATCAGCCCGTACTAAGGTGAGTCGGAACAACCCCAAAGCATAATTTTTTTAACCTTGTTACTGCATCTATTTTGTGTCCAAACAACCCTTAATAAGCCATTTCAAACAGCCCCTAAAAACAGATTTCATAACGGTTTTATGCACTTGTTTTCTGTCCAAACAGCCCCTCAAATAGGTTCTTCCAAACAGCCCTTACTTGGTTTTTTGCATTTTTGTTAATTGCTGAATTTTCTGTACAAGTTTGTAGTGGTACTTTTGGCCATTATATCTATTGTTTGCTATCTTAAAATCTAATTAATTTAGTTATAAGAGATCTTTGTTGCTGTAATCTTGGTGCAGAGGAGTGAGTTTCCTAATAACTTATTTGTGTAAGAAACAAATCACTTTGTGTACAACCTCGAGTTACAACCTACTATCAAATTTTATGTGTTAAAGTTTCAGAATGGTGCTT